>OY764961.1:18599389-19799389 GCA_963668005.1 Melieria crassipennis
AGCCGCAACGGCGACACGCTGCCAAAGTGCACGACGCGATCGTGCTGGAAGCATTCGATCGCCTTCATAAGCGTGAACCGCAGCGCAGCGCAGCGCATAGAGTTGCGAGCTTGGAGCTTTTCATCGCAACTATTTGCGTTTTATGTCAGCGACGGCCCAGCGTCTCCACTAAGCTACATTCGTACATTTAGTGGGGGAATGTCTGGCCAACTATTCACGTGGTTTATTGTTGTTGTTGTGCTGTGTAACAATAATTGGAATTGATTGAATTGATTTTATCGCGCTTTGTCGCCGTCTCTTTTATGGTAACATTGCCTCTTTAGTCGTCTCTCTTGGGCTACGTTTTCGTTTTAAGCTACTTTTTCGAAACTTTTTCTTATAATTTTGAAATTCTATAATCAGCATGCGGCATTTCGAAATTGAAACTTTTGAGAACGCATGCGATGAGTAAGAACTGCAAAAGACTAATGACAGCTTGTCAAACACATCATTCAGGCATCGAGCATGATTAATGTTGATTCCTACTTTGCATTCCATTTATAGTTGGCCTTCCTTACCTCATACTTTCATATATATGTATATAATGTAAATATATATATATTTTTTTTAATGCAATAAAATGTTGAATGTTTAATACCTACGCGAAGAATTCGCTGCATGAAATTTAATTTGCTAAAAAAAATGCATTAAAAATATAAAATTCAAAAATTTGGACATACTATGGAAGAAAAGTATTTAGGAGAAGCAACAATATTAATATTTTGTTTCTAAATACAGTATTTTTCGCTTTAAGCGAACTTCGAGGGACTGGGCAAAATGGTCGTTTTAACCGAAAGTTCGCTTTAAAAGGTGTCCGTAATAAGCGGAAACATACAGCGCGTACTTTTGAAATTGGTTCGTTTTAGGCGGAAAATCCTTTTAAACGGGTTCGTTATAACCGAAAAGTACTGTACTACAAGTTTTGAATCAACATTCATTCAATCGAAAGACGCGTCCTAATAGAAAGTTCGCGTCCCTTTGATGTGCAACTTATAGTTCCAAAATTATCAGTAACTTTAGGTCACGAAAACAATGCCACGCCCTTTGTGAAACGTTAATGAAATTTTACCAGTGGAACGACAGATACATGAGACGATCTTTTTCAATATATTTCAATGCTGTTCGACTCATAAATTCGACGCTATTTAACCCTTTCGACCCCAAAGTTGCTTGAGAGCAACTTCACCTATTTTTCATCTTATAGCAAAACCTACGATTGATTTATGGGTTTAATTTAAGGAGGCACCAACAAATTAATATTTTTAGAACTGAATTCAAAGCAAATTACAAACATTTTACTGTTATCTCCAAAAAAATTTCCAATAATTTGCAACGATATCAGGACAAGTTTGTGTTCTAATTGAAGTCTACGAATTGGGCGCGTTTGATCAAAACCCTGTTTCTTTAATAATGGTTAAATAAAATCCAAAAGTGATAATTTTGTATTCTTCCATATATATTAAGTAATTTTTCTGTACTTAAAAAATATTGATACAAAATTTATTTAACCCGTTTTAAGCTAAAATTGTTCAAAAGTAAACTAGCTCTAGAACTCTAACAAAGAGGCGTGGCGACTTCAAATGTCGTATTCACACTTCTTAGGCAAATGTTTCATGATTTAAATACCAAAAAGTAATATCGAGACACAGGGTAAAATTCGGGGTCGAAAGGGTTAAGGACCAAAATATGTCAGTAAGGTGCTTTCAAATATGTACGAGTATCCTTCGATATATTGTTTTTAATTTTTTTGAAATTTTTTAACGAATGCTTTTGATGAAATATATGTTTCGAATGTCGATTTGTTGTATAATACCTCAACATTTTATTCTTCTAACATTATTAGTTTAGAGTTAAAAAATAAGTTTCTATCCATAAGCAAGAATTTTGTATGGAATAGACATTAATTTGTTGTCTATATTTATTGAATTATTTATAAGACGGGCGGCCACTTTGAGCGCATTTCGACTGAGAGAAACATCTCTTAGATTTAGGAGATTCTTGGCTTTTAGGAGAATTTTCAGGAGGAAGAATTGTTTAGGAGAAAGTTTAGGAAATTTACATTTCATGTTAGAGGATTTTTTGGATCCTTAGTGGATTTTTGGGATATTTTTGGATAACGAAGTGCCAAAAATGGCACTTTTTATTTCATTAATTTGTTATATGTTTTGTTATGTGTTAAGTTTTTGTTGCTAAGCTGAAGATGAATAAAAATAGGCTGCATTAAAAAAAATTATATGTATGTATTTTTATTTTTTTTATGAGAAGTTTAACCCTTTCAGTCCCAATGTCCAATATATTGGACTACAGCCCATACAATTCATACAGAACGGGTTTATTTTCATGTCGGAAAGGGTTAATTGGTTTAAAATTAAGCAAATTATAAAAAAAATTTGAAGATTTTTTTAACTTTTGGGAGGAAATTTCATTATTTTTTTTTAGATTTGGGAGAAAGTAATTTCAGGTATCTGGCAACACTGAATACTTAAGCGTGATAACAGACCTCACCGGACTTGGACGCGCTACAACTTCCGTCAAACAGATGAACTGATGCTAAATTTTCGTAGTAATGTGGACGGCACTGATCACGGCTCAATGCCCAATTAATTGAGGATCCCTCACAATTCCTTTTGCATGGAAGAAGACGAGTAACTAAAACAAATAAATAAAAAATAATAACACTGTGCGTGAAATTTACCCTAAAAAATTGAGACAACTTCTCATTCTAAAAAATAACATAAATCATTTAATAAAAATCATAAACTTATAACAAAAAAACTTGAACTAAAACAAAAAAGAACTAAAAAACTAATTCTACAAATTCTACTGAGCGTCTTTTCTATAGGTATACTGAGTTGAGATCCACCAGCCGTTTGGCTGGATTGGCTCTAGTTTAAGAGAAATCCGACTTTGAAGTTTGCTCATTTTAGTCGAGTTCGTCGCTTAAGTCTTTGGACGTTTAAATGATAATAGGTCCCAAATCGTTCCGAATATCGCTTTACTGTCTTCGGCAAGTTTGTAGATATTTTAACGACCAACAAATTTTCTGAAGACACCAATCCAAAAAAAATACATTCAAACTGTGTAATTGCGATATATGCATTTTTTGCGCAGCGCAACGTGGCGTATGAGTGTAATTTAATTATAATTCACTTATACATTATTACAGCTGCCCTGCCTTAGCATTGAAGAGACTAAAATCTTTAGGAAATAGTCTAATTAGCTCTCTAGTCCACTTATCACAGACAAATCTGATATGCTTCAAGTCCAATCTTGACGATGCTAGTTGGCTCTACGTAATGTTTAGTTATCTCTCCCATGTAAGGAAACGGAATTTAAAAAAGCGACTGTAAAACAGTACGTTAAAATATTAATTGAGCAAGTTCGCTGCCTACCTCCCAAATTTGTTCGCAGCGAATGTACATCCAAGGAACAAGCATGTCCTGTGATCTGAATTCTATAATCGCGCCCACAAAAAAAGTCATTGCTTGCACTCTCACGCTACAATTTAATCTTACAATCTGAAACATCAATTAGAACTTTTACTGCTCGCACACTTCTAACTCCAGTGACCACACCTTGCAGTCAGACAGCTGAAAACTTCTTCCTCCCTGTGACACAGTTGTGCGTTTGTATTTACTTTCTACTGGATAGAACTGCGTGTACTTTAACTGTACTGTGGCACAATTGAATGGGTTGAGGTTTTTCATTATTGTGACAACAAATGCTGAAAGCATACTTAATTAATGTCAGCATCAAATCAAAGCTAATTTCATATTTTTTTTTGCTTTACTTTTTGTCTTTTCATACTTTTGCAGGTAATTAAGACATTAATTAAGTGCGTAGCATAGTTTGATAGATAGGGAACGGGCGATAAAAGTGTGTGCGCCTATGCGAAAGCGCAAACTGCAAAACGCACTTCTCACACACACACACACACACGCACGCACACACATATACATACATCAAGTGAAGCGACAGTTGCACGCAAAGCGGTGTCAAGTGCCGTGTTAATGGCGGTGTCAACGCAGTCGGACCGTTCGCCAACGCCAACGCCAACACCGACTGCAAACGCCAAATCAAACCGCCTGAAGTGTGAGTCGGTGCCGTGTCGACTTGGCACACACCCACCTGAAGGCGCCCCTACCGACACCGCTGGCATGTATGTATGTGTGTCTGTCTGTTTGTTCGTATGTCTGCACATACGAGTGGAGCATGTAATTAAATTGTGTGTCATTGTAAAGTGCGTGTCTCTGCAGCCGTACGCGGTGTATGAACTCATTTATGAAATGTAATGAAACGCAATGAAATGAAATGCTTTGCATGCGGCGTGTGTGGTCACAGTGCCGCCTACCTCCTTTTCGCTCTTTGTGGTGTGTTCATAAATCACGTTTTTTCTGAGCCGCCATTGCTTTGTCGTTGCCACTGTAGTAATTGTTGGAGTTGTTCGTCGTGTTATGACACTTTTTTCACTTCAATAGGGTTGTTCATTGTTCGTTGGCGAGACTCATGACTAGGCAGCGGATTTTCATTCACTAAAAAATTAAAAATATGCGCATATAATATGCTTATAAAATTTGAAAATATGCATCTAAAATTGGAAAAATATGCGAAACAAAAAATTTTACAAATTTATTGTAAACACAACGAATAGATACAATACTAAAAAACATAACAAATAAACAAACATTTAAAAATTTGAATTCACATTGCACACATTCGAATTACTGCGTTTACGAAGTAGGATAAACACCAAAGATATTTAAAAAATCACATTTAAAAAAATAATGTCGTTTTTATGCATCTCAGATTGGAAAAATATACAAAAATATTTTTCATAAATTTATTGAGAAGAGTACCAACAAAACCTATGTTGCACATGTTACTCGACTTCAATTCTAGAATCACAGAGTTATTCACACAATTTCCAATTAATACATAAATGTCTTCATTTTTAGTACTAACTAAAGATGTAAGAAATATCAGAAAAATCTAAAAATATGCTTAAATATGCTTTTTATTCGAAATATACAAAAATATGCCGAAAAAAAGCTTAAAATATGCTTTAACCCATTTTCGGCCGCTGGTCGATTTTTGGACCAGCCACTTTGAAGGAGAATAGCTCTGCACTTAGACATTATATCTTTGAACTTTTGATGCAGAAAATATCTTTGGTCTTTTGGTAACCCCTCGAAATAATAATTTTTTTAAAAACAATAAATTTAGAGATGTTGGCGAAGGCACGAAAAAAGCATTTTTTTGGTCATATTTTGAATATTCTGAAAAATATATAACCTTTTCAAATTATTGATTTATTATTGATTATTTACGAAGCCTAAAGACCAAATTACCACAATCAATTGATATCCATAAGATTATGAAAATATTTTTACCTCTCAGCACCGCGTACTTTTCAGTGGTCGAAAAATCGACCATTGGCCAGAAGTCGTCATGTATGTATGTAAGTACATATATAAGCCAACAATTGTTTGTTTTCATGCTTAATTATTATTTGACTAAACCTATGTACATATATATTTGTTTTTATTTGAAATTGAATTTTTATTAATTTATAAAAAAAATTTGTAAAAAAAAAACACAAAAAAAATCCAAAAATATTCTTGATTAAGGTCCTAAATGTAAGTCCTTAAAAGGAATTAAAAAAATATTGGCTATTTCTGGTAGCGGCCGAAAATGGGTTAAAGTATGCACTTTATTGCTTTGGCATAGCACGGACTTAACCCTTTATCGGTCAATATAATATTTTAAAACAAAACGTTTTTTCCTTGTTTAGTTAAAAAAACTTTTATTTGTACATTTTTTTTTAAAAAACTTTGATTTTAATTTTTTGTAAAGAACTTTAAATCGTTTATTCAAAAAAATTTAATTTGTTACAGAAATGTTACACACAGTAATTCACCATATAAAAGCTGAATAATACATATATATTTTCACTCAAACTTGGTAAAAACCGTTTATTTATATATTTACACTCCTTATTTATAAATAATTTGAATGTATTTCGCAATTTCCAAAGCAATTTTCTTTTTGAAAATCAAACATTTGTTGCGTTGTTAAAGCGAAATATGCAAAAATATGCTCTAACAATTCAATGCCATTTTAAAGAAAATTGCCTGATTTGAAAAAATATTTCATCCATTTTTTTACATTCCCAAAAAAACATACATTTGCATGAAAATCCGCTCCCTACTTATGACAATTGAATTGTTGAAATTGTGTTGAAAATAAATCGAAGGGTGCATAAAATTTAAACCAAAAAAACTATCCAAACCTAAAATTCAAATATTGACTTTTGACTTTGGCCATTCTTGCTAAAAAAAATCAAAAAATAATAATAATTTTATGTATAAATAATTTTATTTATAACTTTATGTATAATAATTTTATGTAAAAATTATGATAATAATTTTATGTATAAGATAGTGTGAATGCCCGTAATCCTTACTTCGTACTGCTTTCATTGTTATTTTTTTTTTTGTTACTGTTCGTGACAAAATGAATAAATGTAATGCGAAAAGCAAAACAATTATAAAATTGCGCAGATTTGCGCTACGCTTCACTCTCTGATTGTTATTTCTAACGTGAAGCAAATAAGTGGGAAGTGTTTTATAGTTGGTAGTTCGATTAACCGCAGCCGCCGTGGCTCAGTTGGTTAGTGCGTTGGACCGCGAGTCGAAGGCAGCAAACCGCAGGTTCAAATACTGCTCGTAATAACACCTAAAAAAAATAACGGGAAAATTCGTTTTCTCTTTCGGTGGCTGTCCTCTCAGCTGGAAATGGCAAACCTCTGAGAGTAAAAATTGCCTATGATAAAGCTCCCAACCTGCCGTTCGGAACCGGCGTAAAAACTGTAGGTCCCTTCCACCCGCGTACAAATTCACACCCACAACACGGGTGGTTGCGGGAAGCTAGGCCTTAGTCTCGCGTAAGCGGGCTGTCGTGCCAGTCAATTATTATTATTATTAGTTCGATTAACTGATTATGATAGGCCGTGCATGGGGAGTGAGCTTTTGAAAATTTGCATTTTAATTGAGCAATTAGACAACTGTTTCAGATAGTGGTTAAATATTTCTTAAAACTGAAATAGTCTAGTTCCTTTTTGAAATATTAAAAAAAAAAAATTAATTAATAAATAATTAATTGATTAATAAGTAACTCATTTCAATTAAAATATAATTTAATTTTTTAATAATTATTTTTTTTAATTTTTAATAAGTTTCTTTTCTTTCTTTTCTTTATAAGATGCGATCCATATCAACTAGAAAATAGAACATTTTCTGGAAACGCCACCTACTTGTGACTTACTCCATTAGACAAGAAAAATCTTCTCCAATTTTCCATCAAAGCTTCATAATATTTGGTTCACTAGAAGCGAATTTATTGCATCTGAAGTGATTGTATGTTTGTGTCATCAGTGCAAACAAAGCATCGAACAAGGAGCCAATAATCGTCTTTAAAATAAATATAATAATTTTCATGGTCTAAAAGCAACTAGAATGAGTGATTAAGAATGACGTGTCAGCCGGTATGTCCTTCAGAATGTCAGAACAAGCCTTTTGGATGGCTTTCACGTCTTCAAAACGTTTTCTTTTCGTCAGCAAATGTTTTTTTCAGAACAGCTAAAATTCGCATCATGCCAAATCAGTTGAATGCCATAACCATTTGGTTCACTGGAAGCGGAGTCAAATTGTCGACTCTTCGTACAACTAAAATTTCTATATCACAAGTTTCTTTTCTTTACGAGAAAGGTACCAGCTTCTCCAATTTCCGATATAAATTTCATAACATTTGGTTCACTAGAAGCGGAGTTATTGGATCTTAACCCTTTCGACCCCAAAGTTGCCTAAGAGCAACTTCACCTATTTGCCATCTTATAGCAAAAGCTACGATGGATTTATGGGTTTCATTTAAGTAGGCACCAAAAAATAAAGATTTTTAGAAGTGAATTCAAAGCAAATTACAAAAATTGTACTGTTATCCCCAAAATAATTTCCAATAGTTTGCAGGGACCGGAAATAACAGTTATTTATGAAAACTATAATTGAAAATTTTACTATGAAGGAAAAATCATGCAAATAAATGAAATATACCAATACATTTCTGCACGCACGGAGAATCAAACTTGGCAATAAACTTGTTTTTGTAATTTTTATGGAAAAAGCAAAAAATAAGAATTATTTTTTATCACTGAATGATTTTTATTGATGACTTTTTTAAATAGAAGTCACGAATAATTGTTATCATAGGACAACTAAAATAAAAATCGAAATAAAACTGTTATTTGTGGACTAATATGAAAAAAATCAAAAATAATTCTTATTAAAGGATTTTTAAAACATAAATAAAAAATAACTTTTATTTGTTGAGTCATTAAATAAAATTAAAAAAATAGGTCTTAAACAGCGATTTGCAGCGATATCAGGGAAAGTTTGTGTTCTAATTTAAGTCTACAAATTGGGCGCGTTTGATTAAAATCCCGTTTATTTAATAATGGTTAAATAAAATCAAAAAGTGATAATTTTGTATTTTTCCACAAATATGAAATAATTCTTCTGTAATTAAAAAATATTGATACAAAATTTATTTAACCCGTTTTAAGCTAAAATTGTTCAAAAGTTAACTAGCTCTAGAACTCTAACAAAGAGGCGTGGCGACTTCAAATGTCGTGTGCACACTTCTTGGCAAATGTTTCATGATTCAAATACCAAAAAGTTATATCGAGACACAGGGTAAAATTCGGGGTCGAAAGGGTTAAGTTACACTTTGTGTCGTCGGTGCAAAAATTAGCATCGAACAAGGAGCCAATACAACGTTTTGTTTAAAACTTAAAAACAAATAAAACATATTTAGATATAAAACATATTTACACACACACACAGACGCACAGCTTTTCAAATACCACAACTTCAGCTCGACATAAAACCAACTCTTTGTCTTCAAATCCAACTTTCTTTGCTTGTCCCTAACATTGAAATAAAAAATTCCATAATTTATTCCCAACAAAACTGTAACTGAAATCGAAATTAAAATGCATTCACGTGCAGCTAAAAATATACGAAAAGAGCACAAATGCATCGACAAATGCCCAATGGAGCACACAAGAAAACCGAAAGACCTTGCAGCGTGTCACTGGGCCGACTCAACGCTGCACTCAACGCAGACAGCACTGCGCGCCGCAGTGACCTTGAAAACAGATTCAACACACAAAAGAGTAGGAAGAAGCAACAGTACCAGCATTCAAACGGAAAGGTGACGGCTTGTATAAATATTAACACAGCCGGAGTGCGAGCACGGCCGGGCCGACTGCATGCCAGGCCGACATTAAATTCCTCAATCCGAACAGCCATAACTGAATGGCCAAATTGAACCGTTTTAACATGCGCCGCGGCATATGAATTATGCGGCATGGCTGAATGACATGAAACCACGATGAACTTGAAAAACGTCGAAAAAATAACAACAAAACAAAACGAAAATGAAAAACCAAACGATGAATCGATCGTTTCGAATTGCTGCTGCAGCGAACTGCACTCGCCGGAGTACCCACACGCATAAATAGACAATCAGGTTTTTGAAGCGCTGGTCAGCGCGCATGAATAAATAAAACACTGCGGGTTAGGGCAACCAGCTGCCGTCAGCGTCATTTGCAGTGTTTCCCAAAGTGCACACACACACACACGTACATTAAGTCAGTGCGTGGTCGCATGCAAGCGCAGACGTGGCTGCAGTGGAGTGAGCTGAGCGAACACTTGCGGCCAGCAATTAGCGTTCGTCGTCAATCAATGCTCAATGTTTTCAATTTCGATTTCGTTCGACTAAGTGCAATGAACAAAAATGTGGGAAATTATGTAAAACTGTTGAATATGAAATGAAAGAAAGCCTATAATTTTTATTTATTGAGTTTTTTTTGGACAACAATGATTGGCGATGTGTGGGTACAATGTACAACAACAGCTTTTGATTTTTTATTGAGGCCCAGTAGGAAAATAATTTTCTTTTGGTATTAATTTTCCATTCAACGCAATTTTTCCATATCTAATCAATTAAAATAACAAAATTAAAAGAAGAAGAAGAAAAAGAAGATGCGGAATCATTGGTTATTTGCAGTGATCAATCGAAAAAATTTGTATTAAAAGAATATGTTTAACATTGGTTTTTTATTAAGTCCAACTTAACTTAAGCCAAGTTTCGAGTAGTTGGCCGCAACCAAAACTTTTTAAAATGTTCAGTAAAATGAATGTTCAGGTCTTTAAATGCAGCTGGGACTAGAAAGCCTATTATTTCCGAACACCCGATACAAATTCAGCTTCTTACTATAGTTTTGCAGCACTTCCTCCTGGAATTTTTCAAACTGTTTTCCCCACTTTGGACTTTACGACAGGAAACTGGCAAATTATCGAAATATTTTGTAATTCCTTAATTTCGATTTCCTTATTAAATTTTTTATAAAAGCCTTTCGTTTTCTTGCTAAGTTTCTATTACGTTCCTGTAATTATTGTTAACCACAAAATTAGAATTTCGAAAGCAGAAGTTGAAAGCGATTGAACTGCTGTTTTTTTTATATTGAACTAACTGACCCGGCGAACTTCATCTCACACATGCTTTTTTTTTAATGAAATTTTGATGATAATCAAATTTACGAAGAAAATCAACTAAACGAAGAGAAAGAGTTACTGATTAACGAAATTGAGGCCCACAAATCAGCAATGTTGCTGCTAAGTTTCAATAAAGAAATGAACTGCGCTTCAACCATGCCAATTTAATTTTTATCATTCAGGGACCGTAACAGTTATACGTTTTAAAATCAATGTTTAAGAGTTATTTTTTGACTTTTATTTAATGACTCAACAAATAAAAGTTATTTTTTATTTATATTTTAAAAATCCTATAATAACAATTATTTTTGATTTTTTTCTTATTAGTCCACAAGGAACAGTTTTTTTTCGATTTTTATTTTAGTTGTCCTATGATAACAATTATTCGTGACTTCTATTTAAAAAAGTCATCAATAAAAATCATTCAGAGACTTTTATTTATAAAAGTCATCAATAAAAATCTGTCAGTGACTTTTATTTTTTAAGTCAACAATAAAAATCATTCAGTGACTTTTATTTTTTAAGTCACAATATAAAAGTCATTTTCATGAATTGCACTACTGGATTCATTAAATATCGAAATGTATATATATTCTTGATCGGCTTAACAAGACCTGTCTTTACGATTCTGTTTTCTGGAAGAATCATAACTTTTGCATGCATTAATAAAAATTACTTTTATATTGCGACTTAAAAAATAAAAGTCATTGAATGATTTTTGTTGATGACTTTTATTAATAAAAGTCACTGAATGATTTTTATTGATGACTTAAAAAATAAACGTCATTGAATGATTTTTATTGGTGACTTTTATAAATAAAAGTCACTGAATGATTTTTATTGATGACTTAAAAAATAAAAGTCACTGGCTGATTTTTATTGATTACTTTAAAAATAAAAGTAAAAAAAAATAAAAGTAAAGTAAAATAATTGTTATTGATGACTTTTATAAATAAAAGTCAATGAATAATTTTTATTGATGACTTTTTTAAATAGAAGTCACGAATAATTGTTATCATAGGACAACTAAAATAAAAATCGAAAAAAACTGTTCTTTGTGGACTAATATAAAAAAAATTAAAAATAATTGTTATTAAAGGATTTTTAAAATATAAATACAAAATATTTCAAATTTTTTTAGTTTTTCCGTAAAAATTACAAAAAAAAGTTTTTGCCAAGTTTGATTCTCCGTGCGAAAAAAATTTATTGGTATATTTCATTTATTTGCATGATTTTTCCTTCATAGTAAAATTTTCAATTATAGTTTTCATAAATAACTGTTATTTCCGGTCCCTGTTATCATTTGTACTTACGCCACGCCCCCTTGTTCAATACCTGCACCATTTCCTCTGTTGAAACTAAGTTTGACTCTGACTAAGTTTCATTGCTGTGCGACTTATTGTTCAGCGGAATATTTGGATCACAAAAAATGTGCCACGCCCCTTGTTCTACGCCCATCAAATCTAGCCAGCAGCATGACTCGTCTATGGGACGACGGAGTACCAAATTTCAGTGTTGTACGACTTACAATTTCGAAGATATTCTATTATAATGATTTTGCTTGTATGGGTGGTGCCACTCCCCCTTGTTTAATACCCGCACCATTCCCTCTGTCGAAAGATATGAATAATTAGTAAGATCGTAGTGAATTTAATTGATGTGTAACTTATGAAAATTTGGGCTGGTGAAAGAGTGCTACGCCCCGTTTTCCTAAAATTTTCTTTCACACAAAAATTGTTCTGACAACTACGAATACAACAAAAAAACATCCAAATCGGTTCAGCCGATCAAGTGATTCGCGGTCAAACATGGCAGGGGTTTTCCGACCTTTCAAATAGATTTTCTGGAATTTTCTATTCACATAAACCTGAACTGACTCAAGACAAATCCAATAAAAAAACCCCATGGAAATCGGTCGGTCCGTTTGAGTGTCATGCGCTTTTCTATATATATTCTTTTATATATATAGATATCACGGTTAAGTTTATTTAATTAATTTAAAGAAAAATTCATTTACATTTATCGATAGTTTGTGCGTTTACATTGCACATCTTTTTGAAGGAATTTTTGAAAATAATAACACATTTTTTTTAATACAAAACCTGTTTATTTTATTAAAGAAATTCCCCTTTAAAATCAATACAACAATTTGCATGGTCTTAAAGCAAGTCGAAGGAGTGTTTAAGAACAACGTGTCGGCCGGGATGTCCTTCAGGATGTCACTACAAGCCTTTTAGATGGCTTTCAACCCCTGAAAAAGTCTCCCTTTCCTTCACAAAATGTGTTTTTCCGAAGAAACAAAATTCGCACAATTCCAAATCAGTTGATTACGAGGAGTATTGGATTGTTGAAATGCGTTTTTTTTTGTTAAAAAAATAAGTCATACGTGTCTATCGATGAGAAGGCAACAGTCAACTTGTGCCGAATAAACCGTACACATATAAATGCAAATAATTTTCAAAATGCAATAAAATAATTTTTTAGATTTCTATTTCCATGAAAACTGCAATTCAGATTTTAGCTAAAGTTTGATGAATTCACGTAGAGTTTTAATAGAAAATGCTTTGATCAGCGATTTCAGTTGGTTATCATTGATGTCCTCACGACCATTTAAAATCGCTTATGCCACAATTGAACTCTCTCAATCGTCAACATAAACTTGATTCATCAATTGAAATGTTTCGAAATGTTGATGAGGGTCAGAGGATCAGATGTGTACCTTTCCAACACAAACATAGGTAAGTAAATGTCATGAAAGGATGTCTTTAAATTTTCAGTAGAGGGTCAGAGGGGGCGTTCTTACTTTCAAACATGCTGCCATCTGGCTAAACTCCGGTTATGAATTAACCAAAGGGCGCACATTCATTACCTGCAGACCTTCCCCTATCGCTACCCAGTAGGAAAGTGGCACCTTCCGTAATTCATTACAGCATACTTACTTTTCATGCGGTAAGCATTCCAACTTCCATGCCAAACGCCCATTACGTTTGTTCATAGCATGGCTGCCGGATCATGCATGATTTTGTAAAGTACAAATGGTATCATAGCAAAATCCTTCGGAATTATTCGGCTTCCCATTCAAATGTACTTTATTTAGTAATGTGGCGGTGTGAAGGAAAACGTAAGGGGGACGTAATGTGCTATAGGAATGGGCTTAAAATTATAAAAATAAAATGACCTATTCAGTTTATGCCTTCCTAGCTACAGATAATGTAAGCACTACTGATTTCTTCACTTACGATGGAAGGTAGACATATTTGGAAATTTTACCATTGCCAGCGAAAAGTTGACTTGTGCGTTGCTTATACGATAATTCTCAACTGCTTCATGTGGATAGCGATGGAAATAGACAAGTACATATTTAAAACAGCCCGCGCTGGGAATCGAACCAGGGCCTCTGGCATAAAAAGTCAGCGCGCTACCCTCTGGACAACCGAGGCCAACTCATTACGCTTGTAAAATCACTTCTTTCTTCTACATTTTTTCTACTTAAATATACATTCCACGTACATTACAAAGTAAAGTGCACTTGGAAGGGACGATACGAACAATCATTCGGGTTTTAAATCGACTTTTTTCGGACTTCCTGTGCCTTCTTGTTTGTTTTATTAGCGTAAGCTACAACCGGAGGGACTCGGAACGTACCTTACTGATAACTTACTTTTGGTAGCATGCCGTTTCCACCACCAAAAGGTGGAGGAAAACATGCTTTATTATGGTAAGCACCTTACAATTTTCCTACTGGGAAGCCTACTTGGACACACACACATATAAAGTCACACAGCACACAATTCCAACACGATATTTCCCACCAAGCAAAATGTGAGAAATAGACAACAATCGTCAGTGGCAACAAATTGGCGACTCGCCGATTTATTGTCGCCGCGACAAATTAGCAACATGTCCCAAAAACACGTTGTTTTCCAGGCCTTTGAAATATCGAATTGATATGCTTTGTATTTCAGTGAGAGTGATCGCATTTAAAAATTTTTTATTCATTCGCCAACGGTTCATTGATCAGCAGCATTCATTCAAGCTCAAATCAATGAGAGCAACATTGAATCTTTGTATGCAAATGTAATTCCATCCCAACCAAAACTGACTGACTTTTTATATATCGATAATTTTCCAAACAATATGATGTATTTAGATATGAAAACGAATCGTCCAGGCGATATGAAAACAACTCGTCACTGCGATAAGAAAACGACTCGTCAAGGCGAGTTGCTTTCGGCGGACGTTTTAGAACGACTGGTGATACGAAATCGATACGTTGGCGATATTACCGGCGATAAATTTGTTGCCGGGGGGACTCGTTTTCTTATTGCCGGCAACAAAAAATGTCTGGTGGATTGTTGAGTGAGTTTTACAATCACAAAACAACAATTAAGTAAGAAAACTTTTTCATGTGATTTGTGGTCGATAAGTTAATTTTTTATATAATTCCATGCTTTCCAAAAACTAAACAACAACAACAACAGAACTAGTGGTGACACTACAGAATCAAAGTGTGGCGCATTGACGGAAAGTGCAAAGTGGTAGATATTTATGTGTTGTGGTTCATTGGTAGAAAAAATTGTTTACATGAGCACAAAAGGCCGGTCGCTGAAACAACAACAAATTAACAACATATACAACAACAACATATTCGATACGAACAACAACAAGAACAACAACAATGAAATGGTAAATTAAATTGAATTGCTGCGTATTGTCAACCATTTAGTCAGCCATCGATGAAACTTACATGCATACCATATACCATATACATACGTACATATATACATAGATAAGTATGTATATATGTCTGTATAGGTGCATAGACATCTATGCAAGTGTGAATGTGGTATTTGTGTGTGTGTGTGTGTGTGTGTAGTTTTGAAGGGCATCTTATGGTGTAAAGGCCCTTTAAAATTTTTATTTTATTTCTGTTGTTGTTCACGTCTCTGGTTTTGTTATTGTTGTTCGGCTTGTTCGGCGGCTATTGCTCTTGTTATTGTTGTAATTATTGTTGTTGTCCGTTGCTAGCGGCTGCCTAGCTGTTGCTGCGATCAAGGTTAGCACCAACAAAAGCAACAACACAGCAAACGCAGCCAAAAAACGTATTTGTCAGTAGTGGCGTCGCGTCTCGTCGCGTCGTGTCGTTGCGTTCGGCACACAGCTTTCTGTCAGCTTTTTCAGCTGTTGCTGCTGTTGTCGCTATCGTTGTTGTTGCTGCTGTTACATTGGCACTTGTATCGCCAACTACAACCGTTGTTGTAGTTCTTCTCTACTCTTGTTGTTATTGTTGTTGTTGTTGTTGTTGGCATCTTGTTGTGTTTCTGTTGCCCACTTAGAGGCATTTGAAAATAGATTTTTGTTTGCATGCGCCACGTCAAATCGTCGCAGCGCCACTGAACTTGAAGGGCTCGAACGCGCGTTCGTAATCGAAAAGAAAAAAAAAACTAGAGGTCAATTTGCTGTACAGTAATTTTTGTCATTTGCATTTTTTCGTATTCAACAAACGCAAATACGCATGAAAATAATGAAAACTCGATTTTTTTCCTCTCGCACCTCTCGCACCTCTTGCACCTCCTTCACCGGCACAATTTGCATACTTGTTTTTATAAAAATTTAAAACCAAAAACAATCATGTTGATGTAACTTTTACAGCTATTCGTGATAAGCCTTTCATTTTGGTTTTGGTTTCGGACTTTTGTTTTCTGTGTGTTTTCAGGAATTTGATGATTGTTGCTTTTGTTGGGGTCGCTGGTTTTTACAATATCGGAAGTGAATAGTTGTGGGTATTTACAATAATTTATTTAATGGCGTCTGGGTTTTTGTACTCGTAGCGACAGGAGGTCGCCGCACAATTCAGACAACCAGACAGAACATACAAAGCAACACGTTTCAAATCGAGCTGCAAACGCGTCAAGTGCGTAGCGAAACTTTGAAACAAGTGAAACTGATTTGAAATTCAGACAGACTTTGGAAACAATTAAAAAGTTGCCGATATAGGTGTGAAATGTTTATGATTAACAATAAAATTATTGATTAACAAAGTAATAATAATTTAATTCATTTTATTTAATTATCGATTGTACAATTGAAAACCAAAATATTTATTAATAATACAACAACTTGTAGCTATTCTCTGATGACGCAAGTAGACTTAATTGGATCAATGCGTGTAAATTTACAAAATTTTCCAAAAAAAATTTTTTTCTGAAATAGACTTCAAGGGGTCTTAAGAATATCCCCCTCAAGTGGTTTCTAATTCTGATGACCCGTTCCCCTGCAGCAGCGCTTTATTGATGGTCAATTCGTTCCGCAAGATATCGGTAACGCAAAGTTTAAACTTTAATTCGGTTTAAACCGAATTATTTCGAAACACTAGTTTTTGATTATGGAAGTCGAATATCTCGGCAAGTTTTAGTCCCACCGATCTAAAATTTGGGCAGCAACATTTTGAAACATAGAACTTCTAAAGTAACTAAAAATGTCATTGTTTTTGGCGAAATCCGCGGCGCCATTTTCGGGAAATTAAGAAAAAAAAGGTAATTTTTTTTGGTTGGAGCGTATTTTTGGATTTTCGAGAAAATATTTTTTTTTGTTAGTTCGTTTAGAAGGTACATTCTTATATTTTCTCATAATAACTAATAGCAATATTTTTTCGGATGATTTTGGAGACGCCGGCACAACTTCTACTAGAATTTGGGCTCAACGTTGGACCCCCCCCACCGCCGCCATTTTGAGCACGCCATTAATTTTTTCCGGCGTATGCACGATTCCAAAAATATACCGTTTACACGTATTGACCCCCTTAACAATATTACAACTAATGCAATGAGCTTAAGACTAATAAAAGTAGAAATAAAATAAAAGAATCAAAATATAAACAAAATAAAAAAGGGGCATGAAAATAGATAAACTTATATAAAAAAGAATAGAGGGAGGAGAAATTAAGAATTAATAAATTAAAAAGGAAAAGATGTACCATAGATGTACTTTTTAGCTCGCTAAAATGTTCGAAAATTTTTTTTGTTATAGTTAAAAAGTTATAGTTATAGTTAGTTATTATTTTTTTAATTTATTTTATTATTTATTTATTTTTTACTATTTAATTTTAATTTATTTTTTACGTGGTTCCTAGAATTTTTGGTTTATAATTTTATAGAATTTATTTATTTTATTATTCTCTTTTTGATGAAAGTTCATATGAACAACAATGTCAATCAATTTAAATCTTGTCAAATAGTGTTTCTTAGAATTAAAAAAAAAACATTTCAAAGTTACTCTAAATTAGTTACTCAAATATTGTTGCTCCTCACAAAATTTAGCTAACCGAGTACCTGCAAATTAACATTAAATCAAATCTGAGCACTGGGGGCGTTATGAGTTATAAAAAATTACGCATGGGGCGTATGAGTTATAAAAAATTACTCATACGCCCAAGTTGACGAATCAACAAAATAACCCACCTCACATTACAGACCATCAAAAATGTTTTATAGGTAAGTAAAGTGGCGGCCTCTAGGACATCATTTGATAGGGTCTCTCATGCTATACTGCTTAATAAATTAGCGTGTATGGGTTTCCACTCAGCTTTTCTGAGTTGGATTTCAGAAAAAACTGTTGCTCTCATCATCACACGTTCAAAAACGGCTTGCCTGGGCTTATGCCAATTCAGATCGAAATTGGAATAATGTAATATTCACGGATGAATCCTAATTTTGGTCAAATAGTAGCACAAATCAATCTTGGTGTGCTGCCATCAACCGATTGCTCCAACGAACTGTTAAAGACCCAGTAAAGGTCCATGTTTGGGGCTGCTTCTCAGAAAAAGGATTTGGCGACTTTTCGTTATTACCACCAACTTGAACGCGGTTTTGATGAAAAAATTTATGAAAAAGCTTTATTACCATCAGCTGCGAAGATGTTCGGGAAAAGAGGACTCTCTTGGGTTATACAAGAAGACAACGACCACAAACATCACAGCCGAATGTGTGCTGAGTGGAAACAGCAAAATGGGGTAGAAGTGTTAGATTGACCCTCACAGTCGCCTGATGTCAACCCGATAGAAAATGTGTGGGCAATTGTAAAGCAGAAACTCAGAGGAAATACTAAGTATATGGACAACAAAATAGTTATCGAGACAAATTCGGCTGATTTGAAGTCGATTGCCTCGGCAACTTTCTCAGAACTTAGCGCAAAGTATGGGTCGGAGGTTTGAGGCCATAATAGCGAATGGCGGCAACTATACCTGTTATTAAAAATATTGCGTACAATAAATATTATAAACGCATAAAATGCGAATCGGACAAATAGTTTCCAAGTTACGACGATCACGCTTCTACTGGACAGACTGTATGAGAGCCACTTGATAGCTGAGATGAATAAATGAAAGTGCTGACCCCAGATTTGGAACCGCGTTCTCGCAAGCCGCCAGCATTTACAGAGAAAATCCTGGCGGCTTCCTCGCAGCATTCCTTGTCGCTTCCTTTACAGAAGTCATTGTACAAGCAGACCCAATCTTTTGGCATGTTAACCCATAAGTAAGTAAGTGGCCAAGTAGGACTTCAACGACAATCACTATGGAGAAAGAGATAAGTTAGTAGGATTAGTTGGTTCGTGGGATTAATCCCCGGATCTGCCACTAATGTGGAAAATGTCATCCAATCTACCAACTTCTGTACAATGGACAAATACTATATATGTGTCTGATCGTCTGCGTTTACGTCTCGCTGTGCTCATCATCAATCAATCTCAATAAATCAGTCAATCAAATCTATTTATATTGAATTTTTTTGACGTGACTACGTCGAAACTTGCCTCAACCAATAAATAATCAAACATTTCCTAAACGAAACTTCGTCCGGTTTGCTGCGGGTATACCAGTCTGCGCGTGGATTCTTTGGCAGTCCAGTCTTACCTGAACTAGCCTACGTTATTTATAACTCAAAACTGGTAGAGACTTAACGTAATCCATTTGAATTGAAATTAAAAAGCAGCAGGCAATAAATCTTATTCAGGAAGAAGCTTAATTCTGTCCCTATATGACCTTTTTGTTGAATATTGCAGGTTATGTAAACAAGAAAAACAGACTGCAATACGCATGAAATATTTAGTAAAAGAATGTCCTGTACTCCAGTCCGGTCTTATAAAGGATCTGGGGTCTAGCTACTAGCTAACAGATGAAAAATGGAAATCCAGGAGTTAAGCAGCAATACTGAAATTTCTCTCGGAGGCTTGACTCACAGATAATTTCTATAAGGATGCCAATAGATCTTATAGGTCACAGTACAATTTGTCCATCAATAATGCATATTATTTAAATTCATTCAATTAGCTACCTTCTAAAGATCAAAAGATGTGCAAAAGCGAAAGCGTTCAGCAGAAGTAGAAAGTAAATGCTGAATACAAATGCTCATTGATAAACATATATGGGCCTATTTAATATTAAAACAAGTCATATTTATTCTGAACAAGTTTTAGCTTTATTGGTTGGAAGAGCTACATACATATGATATCTTCCAGATTATATAACATATCAGATAATCACATTAGATGATTTCGTAATCTTTGCAGGTAGGCGATTTCAATAAGCTATCAAGTAGTCTATTGAGATCATTTGATATGAGACAAACCATGACAAAGTTGAAACATGGACTAGATTTGGCTACAACTACATATATCTTCTATATAAACGATATGAATGGGTGAAGTGGAAGGTGTTTAACAGCGGCAAATCGATGCCAATATTGATAACGATTCGAGTTTGGCGACAATTAGTTGAGAGCTTTTATCATAGATAAGTTTACTCTGAGAGTTTGGTCAGAAACATTTTTATTTTTCGATACATTCTTGCTGTTGGCTTGGACAGATATGGAACCGGGGGTTTGGGTCAAACTGTCAGTTTAAAGCACTTAAGAGTTGATAAATGGCTGCTGCCGTCTAACAAAGTGAAACCAAATTTGGTAGAAATGTCCACTATGCAGTGGCGCACGCAGGATTTTGTTTCGGTGAAACAATTCGAAACAATTAAATTTTGTCGGAAAATAGGTGTTTAGACCACTTTTCAAATTGAATTATTTTCTGAGATCGGAAGATATCGGAGAATGTGTTTACATTATTCGACAAAGAAAGAATGCTTCTTAAAATAAAATAAATCCAGGAACATACTTTCACATACTTTTTAGATATTTTCCTCTAAGTTTTGTCAATTTGCAGATTTTTAATTTAAAAAAATATTTTGAATTAAAAGTGATGTAAAAGCCTCAAGTTTGCAGATTTTAAGAAAACATTAAAAGTGAAAATGGCCACATCATTTCTTAATCTGTATTGAAAACTTTAGCAACTTTTTCGTAACCATGTATTTTTTAAATTTTTTTTACTCAATAGACTAAAAAACACAAAATATGTGTTTAAATTTTTTTGTGAAAATAGTTTCAACTTTGAGCCGCTTTTGCACACACACTAATTAATTTTTTGCGCAGATTTTTTGAGGTTTTCTTAGTTGGAGTATTACCTTTCAAATGACATACAAATCATTAAATTCTGAGACTATAAATTTTTGGAATTTTGTCTATGGAACGAAGCACTGTGTACGGTTTTAATTTATTGTATTGTCCATTGTTAGCTGAAACTTTATCCCATCTTTCAGGTAGCATTCGAATCCTCTATTAACCCTAGAAAGGTATGCATATTTTAAATACGTTGTTGGTAATCTTCGTCGAATCGACGAAATCGTATTCAACTCCGATTTTTGGAAAAACTAGAAATCGTATAAACTCAAACTTCATTATATAATTATACTTAGACATTTTTTTGTAAATAATTCGCACCGTATATATTTTTAAAAATTATTTATGTATTTTTAAGTTATTTGTGTTGAGGTGCATTTATTTTTGAGATCAGAATGAGTATCAGAAAATAAAAAATTTATTAAATTTAAAATAAAGTGAAGAACAAAACATAGCTTCTCCATGAAGACAGACACACAAATATAATTCCTTAAAAAACGAATAATAAGCAAAACAATCAATAAATGTGACTAATTTTTTAAAATGATAATTAACTATTTAACCAATTCTAAAAATTTTTCAACCGATAACAACGCATTTCGAGACATTTTGAAATACTGAAATGCAATGTGCAGTATTCGTATTCAATTGCAAATAGTCACGTTAAAGGTAATCTAAGACTAGTTTTGTTTTTCTATTAAAAATGGAAATTAATGCTGCACTCTTTCTGCAAAATGTGTGTATATCGCGAGAGCACATCGCCAACTGCAGTGTTGCCAGATACCTCCAATTACTTTCTCCTAAATCTTAAAGAAATACTGAAATTTCCTACCAAAAGTAAAAAAAATCTCCTAAATTTTTAAAGGAAATAAACTTCTCATAAAACAATAAAAATATAT
The DNA here is from genome assembly GCA_963668005.1 of Melieria crassipennis. NCBI lineage: Eukaryota > Metazoa > Arthropoda > Insecta > Diptera > Ulidiidae > Melieria > Melieria crassipennis. Next base: position 18,621,443 of record OY764961.1, read on the forward strand.
ACATATAATTTTTTTTAATGCAGCCTTTTTTTATTCATCTTCCGCTTAACAATAAACACTTAACAAACAAAAACAAATGAATTAAACAAAAAGTGCCATTTTTGGCGGGATTTCATTGTGACAGCAAAACCTGAGAACGAGATAGAACGAGCTTACAAAATGTAAGCTTAAAAATTTTTAACACAATAGAGTGCTTTGACTATTAAAATAGTTGCTAATATATGTTTTGTTGCCAGTGTTCCCAATACATCATACTTCGTTATTCGAAAATCTCCCAAAAATCCACTAAGGATACGAAAAATCCCCTAACATGAAATATAAATCTCCTAAACTTTCTCCTAAACAATTCTTCCTCCTAAAAATTCTAATAAAATGCCTAAATCTAGAAGGAAATCTCCTGATCTGGCCACACTGGCCAACTGAGATCACACGAAAAGAGAAAGCAATCAGATCGGGGAATAAGGAGACATTTGAAGAAATGTATTTGGTGTTTGTCGAATCGACGAAGGTTACCCTTCTAGGGTTAAAAAGCATTTTTGTAGTTTGGGGCGATCAAAAAGTCGAAGAGTCCAATTTTTGGGTTCTTCGTAAGAAGTGAAGTTCTAGTCAATCAGACCAAGAGTCGTCGACCGAAACAAATGTTAGTCGGCAGAAACAGATAAGGTAGGACATTCCATTGAAGCGTCTTTAAAGATTACTTGAAAACGTTTGTGACCCAGCGTTGTCGTTCAGAACGCGCAGTCCACTCCGAAAACTGTGTTTTGTTGGCACAAAGGTTGATATGGTTAGAGCACAAAGAAAGTATGTGGCTTACACTTCAACAAAATGAAACATACTGATTTCTAGATGGCAATGATGGCGCTTTATGAATGCAGTTACAATTACACTGTACAACACAAAAAAAATAACAAGGTTCTGACAACGGATTCTGGTAGAGGGGACCAAAAAAAAATATGCGTGTATCGGCGTTTTGACAGTTTACGTCTGAATTTTTTTTTAGGGGGGGGATCAAAGTTTTGTAGGACATTTTAGTACCAATTTTGAATAAGTACGAAATAAACACTTAAACACATTTTCAGTTTTGGCTTGATTATGGCGTTGAAGTTAAAATCTGAGCTTTGATGTATTCAGAGACCTATAGTCGAATTTTATAGCGAATATTTTGGTGGTACATTTTGTTCTTCAAAAGTCCAGTTTTACAGGACATTTTTGGCATTTTAGAAAAAAAGGGTCAAATTGACCCAAAAAATAGTAGCTACAGGTTTAAAATGCTCCACAAAAATATTCTTCGTAGTATTTTACATCAAATTGCTGAACCCATCATATACCTAAAATGTGAGGTTACATGGTTTTCGTATGCCGATTCACCATAAGAATGTGCAAAAAGGGAAAAACTTTGACCGCCCCCTAAAAAAAATTCAGACGTAAACTTTCAAAACGCCGATACACGTGTATTTTTTTTTGGTCCCCTCTACCAGAATCCGATGTCAGAACCTTGTTATTTTGAAAAAATTCGATTTTGTTGTGCAGTGTTATTAATTAATTACACCATCTTTTTAAATCGTATTTGTATATCCAATACGTCAACGAAAATAGGCACAAAATCGAATTTTACTGGAGGGGCTGCATAGCACTTGCACGAAGTAAATATTTCCATTCCTTCTTAGGGGCCTTAAGGGAGTGTTCCCGGGTAGAATGCCGATTTTAGGCTGTTTTTCAAAAAATTATTTTGGAGCTACAAGGCAACATGCAATATTCTGGTTTTTTGCTTGTTGTTCCTTATTATTTGGAGAACAGAAACTCATATTTGTGTCAAACAATTTTATTTTCTAAGTACAAATTTTCAGTGGTCAATGTGACCTTGTTTTCATAATATAAATTTCGGGAACCAGTAATCTGAAACAGAAATGGGTATGCAATTATTAATCTGCAATAAATTCCGCGGATGCTAAACCACAGTTTTAGTTAAAATGTTGATTAGAAACAAAATGGCGGCCATATGAAAAAAATTGTCCAGTTTTGCCACCTTTTTTTACCTTTAGAGTGCTTGAAAATATATTTAACAATAATTTTTTGATGAAAACTTTGGTTTAGCATCCAATGAAAACTATCTAGAACATTTTCCCAAAATTTCAAGTCGATACCTCTCATAGTTGCTGAGAAAAATTATCGGCCAGTACAAAAAATGTGGTTTCGAGAAAAACGCGTTTAAAGTATCATGCGCAATGTATCAGCGGAGCAAAAAGAGCTGAGATTACTTCAATTAACATGCAGAAAAGTGGGTACTGAGTATGCGGATTGAAAAACGACTTTGGGGGGTGATAGTATATAGTATAAGGTACAATAAAACGCAAAAAAAAATCGATTTTTTCAAACTTTTACCCAGGAACACTCCCTTAATGCGCCTTTTGTTAGTTTGTGATTACGTAAACAAATTTTTAATTGCATAAATTGTTTGCATAGAAAATCAATTAGCATAAAATTATTGGCTACAATTTTCCCTTCCGGTATCTTAAATGTTCAAATTTTCTATACGAACAGCTAATGGAGAGCGTCGCCTGACAAGTGCATTGATTATTTAACAATTAGAACGACATACATGAACATGTAATACGATAATCGGGCCGACTAATGGCACAAAACGATTGCGTTCTAAAGTTACAATTAAATTTTTTAATTATCTACCTGTCAACATTTGTTATGCCTTCACTCGAAGGTACAAATTATGCTCCCATAAACACACACACACACATAGGAACTTGCTCCTCTCCGTTGAAAAAAAAACCCTATCTGTATGCAGGCACTTGTGGCATTCCGCTGGCACAATTGCGGTCTAAAAATATATAATTTTACAGTAATTAAATTCAATTTTAATAAGCACACAAATTATGGCCGACCGAGTCAAATGACGCCTGAGCGTGTGACTCAACTGCGGCACAGAGCGGTCAATGGATCATTAGACAACATTTTGAGATGCATGCGAGGGACGAGAGGAGAAGCAAAAATGAAGGTTTGGGCGGCAAATATAAACTTAAATACTTCTAAGGATGAGCGCAAGCATTTTTTGTAGATGAGTTGGTCATAATAAAACTTGATGAACACATGGGACACAACAACAATTGCAATATTTTAAAATGTTGGCAAAAAAATGTGTCTAGGCAAAAAAAAAAATAACTAATAAAAAATTTAAAATATAGAAAAATACGCTACGCACGGTGGCTAAAGCGTCGCGCATTGTAGGCGCTGACGTTGCGCTGTCATGTGAGGCAGGGGACAGGGGGGGGTAAGATTACGCTGTGTTGACGGCACATATGCTGCAAATATAAATACAAATCAGTTGAATAAATAATGCGTGTCGCAGTTGTTTTTTTTTTGTTATATTGTCAGCATTTGTTGTAGTAGTAGTAGTTGTTGTTGTTGTTGTTGTTTTTGTTCAGTATGTCTGCCACTGTTGCTTCAGCGGCTGTGACTTGGTACAAAAAAAATATCTATCACATAGCTAGCAGTCAACATTTAACAAACTACAAACAATAACAACAACAACAACAACAACAAAACTATTGTAGCTGATTATAACAAGAGCTAAACAAATGCGGCTAAGCTGGCAGCCAAAATCCAAATTTGATTTACAGCTGCAAAAACTCACACACACACAAACACACATACCAATACTCACACAGAGCAAAGCGACGAAAAGCTTCAGCCAAAATAAATAAATTATCAAATTGAGCCGATGAAGGCACCGCTGGCGCCGCACGCCTCACTGCAAACGCACCGAAAACGCAACGCACAGCAAAAAGAAGACAAAATTGTTCGATGCGTGTGCGCAGCCCTGAACATAACCTTGAAAATTTAGTATTTACTGTTTGTTGTTGTTGTTGTATGGACTAACTAACTACATATTGTGCTGGCGCTTCTTATTGTTGTTGTTGTTGTTGTGGTTCTTGTTATATTTTACTTAAAAGATTTGCTTACTGTTGTTATTGTTGTTGTTAATTTTTTTTTAAGCAACGCACAAAAAATGCTGCGATCGTCCGGAGCGGCCGCTTTACGCATTTTGTTCTCACTTGCTGGCAGTTAATATTAAAAACCAACAACAACAACAATGAATAAAAAAGCCCAAAAAAAAAAAAATTATATAAAAACAAATACGCACTCATAAATGCGTTACGCACACATAAAAGCGACGCCGATTAGGGCGGCGGCAAAATGCGAAAATAGTGCACGCAGGCGGACGAATGAACGAACGACGGCGACGAGTCGCAGCAAATGCGCCGCGCATGTGGTCGTAAAATTGGGCAGCGCGATATGGCGGACGGCAGCATTTGCCGAGCGCGCGACAGTCAGCGGCAACGACATTTGCGTTTGTTCCGCTTACGCTGCCCCCTTGTGCAGGGAAGCGAGGTGGAGAACGAGCTCTAACGCATATTTTGCTGCGGCTGCGATTGGTGGCGGTGCGCTCGCACAGTTTGTGCGTTGTCGCGTTTGCGTTCCGTTGCGTTTCGTTGCGTTGCCAGCTTGAGCTCGTTGAGGCGTTGAGGTGGCGCGTTGATTTTCGCCTATTTGTGCTGTGTTGTTGTGGACGCAGTTCTTTGGCCAACCAGGCAGCTAGACAGACAAACGGACAGTCCGAGCCTACCAACAGGTAAGCCAACTTCACTTCACTTTCCGTGGAGTTTTGACTCGATTCGGGCGCTTAAAATTCGAACAGTGAGATCAGCAGCGGCTGTGTGTTTGAATTTGAAACGCGATTTTTGCTATTTCCTTTTCTAATTCTTATTTTTGTATTTTTGTTTTTTTAATGAAATTTTAAATTTTGCTACGAGGCGCCATTGTTTTTGTTGTTGTTATTTTTTTTTTTTTTGATAATGCGTAAGGTCGGCATTTGCTGTGTGCGTACCAAATAACCGGTAATTAAGTTGTTATTGTTGTTGTTGTTGTTTGCTGCTTGTACAGCAACCAAACAGCAGTTACTGACTGCTCAGCAAACAGTCAGTCAATCACTCAGCCACGCATTCAGCCAGAGGCAGTCAGGCAGCCAATCTCGGCCACAGCGTCTCGAACGCTTCCGCATTAGATGGAAGCGGCATGAAATTATGCCCAAACATTACCATTCGCATTCATCGAGGTGTGATTAATTAACAAACATAAATTATGCGCACACCAATCACTGTCGCCGCAACAATTTATTGTCATTTCAGATTTCCACACATCTTTTAGTTACGCTTCACTTTGTATAATTTCAAAAATTTTCAACACAAAAAAAACACTCATTTTATTAAAATGTGCCCCTGGCAACATTGGCGCATCGCTAATCACACACACACACTCGCTCTCTTTAGCAAATATGCCCAACGCAGCAGCGAGTCGTCAGCTGCCAGCTGCACGCACACACATGCAACGACCCACATTCGAGCTGCAAACCAGCGCAACCACCAACCACGCCACCAATTGCACAAATTTCACTTTCAACTCAATTCAAATTCTCTCGTTCAATTCTTAACGAAAGAATTGAATTGGGCGCCGTCTCGTCGAAATCGTTTTATGGCAAATGGCTGCGCCGATCGTGTGCAAGCAATCGTCGCTAATCTTTATAAATAAAGCGTCGCATGGTGTTTGTCTGAGATCGGAGAACGGACGCATTTCAGTTAGGCGATCAAATTTTCAAATACTTGCATTCAATAAAAACATAAAATGTGCCCATTGTTTATACGATACGAAAATAGTAGTTTTTTGTTGCTATCATTAAGCAGAAGAATTCGTGTAATTGGCTTAAAAACGACGCACAGTGTCGCGAGCGTGGCCAAAAATGGTAAAAATCAATGTTTCAAACTGACTAAAATGAATATGACAGTCGACAGATAATATCTCAACTAAGAAAAATCCGTTTTCCGATCTTCAATATCTTACTCCGTTCCATTTTTATGTAGCTTCAAAGTTGATGTTAAAAAATACGCATTCGTTCCAAGTTTGTGGGTAATTCTTTATGCTGAATGAAAAATCAATTAAAAATAGAATTTATGTACTAATATAGCCATGTTATATATTAAATAAAACTTTGGAATTTTTCCTGTATGGCAGTACTTTTTCTTGGTTTGTGCTTTGAAATAACTGTAAAATCCCGTTACATTGAAAAATTACGTTTTTCGGTTTGCTTCTAACAAAGAACCAAAAGTTTGGCGGAAAAAAGTTTAAAAAACGTCAAAAAACACTTTTTTGGTTCCAACCCTAAATTACTCAAGAAAGTATGTATTGACATAATCCGGAGTAATTTTTTGCCTTCAAGTGCCTATTCGGTTGTTATTCGCATTTTTCCAGTGACGCCTCCACTAAAAATACGTGATTTCTTCGAAGTGTGGCGTAAAGCTAATTCCAGAAAGCGGTCAATAAAACTTGATTTTCTTATAAATTTACTTAAAGATAAGACGAGCGTTCATGTTAATTATGAACAAAAGCAAAGTTTGCGTCCCCACCTAAGCATTTACTTTTTGCAGTGGCACCTGCAGTAAAAAATTGTGATTTTTTCGAAGTATGGCTTCCGATGTTCAATGAAAGAAGCGGCAAAGCAGCTGCTGAAATGATGAGCTGTATAAAGGACAAGGTTGGCACATTGTTCGTATCATCAAAAGTACGCAGAATGCCACGCCCACTTTAAAAATTCAAACATTTATACCAAAATATGGTATCACAAGCTGAAAAAATTAAACATGAATTCATAAAGGAAAAGTTTTGGCCAGTTTATATATATGCTCCAGCTCCCACGCCCACTTTAAGGTTTTAGAAAGCTTACCAATTAAAATTACATCGTGGAACGAGTATCGCAAACAGCCTCCTAAAAATATGGTTTTAGTTGTAGTAAAATACGAATATTTTTGAAGTGGGCATGGCATGCCGCCCATTTTTAGTGTGAGCTTTTATGTCATTATTTTAAGCTCAAATACAAAATTTCATAATTCTATCACTAATATTAAGAAAGTTAAATCAATATTACAGTTCCGTTCGTAGGTGGGCGTGGCAGTGGTCCAATTTTAATGATTTTTTGTAAATTTCTTAATTTCTACCACGAAAACAATCTCACCAAGTTTCATCGAAATAGGACAACGCTAAGTATTTTTGGCCACGGCTTATATGGGACCGCGACACTGTGCGCCGCACTTTACAAAATGATTTTTATCATTTCTTACTATTTTCAGAGAAATAACACTACTCGACACGAAAAATGCTCCTAAAAATTAAAGTATTTTTTAGACTAATCTTCGGTTGGTGAACACGAAACTGAAAATCAAAACATTTTCTTAAGAAGCGTTTTCGAAAATTCTTCGAAAAACACGGTTTTCCCCTCTTATTTCAGTTATGAGCACATATCTCGTAAACCAACCATCCGACTAACACAAGTGGGTCGTCGTTCAGAAGGCAATTAACTAACCTTTCCAACGATATATCGATTGTCCAAATTTGGGGAAGTTATTGACGATGAAAGTTTAAAAAAAATTGAATTTGTTGACCATTTTCAAAAATTATACATTTTCGAATCGTTTGTTTATAGATAAAATAAATGACCTCCTCTGGTTTTAAAATCTATGATGAAAGATATATTATTTGAGCAAATACTAAGCCTAACATCAATCGAATTGAAAGAAAAATTACAAAGTTATGATGCACGGAGTGAAAACACCAACTTTTCATTTATTACACCGTGCGAAAACATTTTTTTATTTTTCCGAGAACCATCCAAATGTTGATATAGACGTGAAACTAGAGGTCATTTATAATATCCTGGTATAGTCAGTTTTTCATTTTCTGACCCAAAACCCTTCTTAAAGGACTTTAAAATTTGAAGGATATACACATTTCAAATATTTTTTTAAATATTTGCGATTGTGCAATGATGAAGATATTGGTATCAAATGAAAGAGGAAAATTGCCCCCTTTTAAGTAAATGTTCTATGTTGAACTTTCAGAACTTTGAAATAAAATAAAAAATTTAGATGTATGAATCTACAGACTGAGATTCAAAACATTTATGTTTTGCATACCTGACATATTTTGGTCCTGAACTTAACCCATTTTCGGCCGCTGGTCGATTTTTCGACCAGCCACTTTGAAGGATAGTAGCTCTGCACTTAGACATTATATCTTTGAACTTTTGATGCAGAAAATAGCTTTGCTCTTTTGGTAACCCCTCGAAATAATAATTTTTTTTAAAAACGATAAATTTAGAGATGTTGGCGAAGGCACGAAAAAAGCATTTTTTTAGTCATATTTTGAATATTCTGAAAAATATATAACCTTTTCAAATTATTGATTTATTATTGATTATTTACGAAGCCTAAAGACCAAATTACCACAATCAATTGATATCCATAAGATTATGAAAATATTTTTACCTCTCAGCACCGCGTACTTTTCAGTCGTCGAAAAATCGACGATTGGCCAGAAGTCGTCATGTATGTACATATACAAGCCAACAATTGTTTGTTTTCATGCTTGATTATTATTTGACTAAAACTATGTACATATATATTTGTTTTTATTCGAAATCGAATTTTTATTAATTTATAAAAAAAATTTGTAAAAAAAAATCACAAAAAAATCCAAAAATATTCTTGATTAAGGTCCTAAATGTAAGTCCTTAAAAGGAATTTCAAAAATATTGACTATTTCTGGTAGCGGCCGAAAATGGGTTAAGCATCATCGAACCAAGTATTCAATTCGAACGAATGATTTATGGGTTTAATTTAAGTAGGCACCAAAAAATAAATATTTTTAGAAGTGAATTCAAAGCCAATTACTAAAATGTTACTGTTATTCCCAAAATAATTTCCAATAATTTGCAGCGATATCAGGGAAAGTTTGTGTTCTAATTGAAGTCTACGAATTGGGTGCGTTTGATCAAAACCCTGTTTCCTTAATAATTTAACCATTATCAATCAAAAAGTGATAATTTTGTATTTTTCCATAAAGATTAAATAATTTTTCTGCAATTCAAAAATATTTATACAAAATTAATTTAACCGTTTTAACCCATTAAAACCTGACCCCAGAAAGGCTTGTGCGATTGCCATAAAATTTTACACAATCTTATTAATTGACCTAATCAAGAAAAAAAATCAAGCAAAAAATTCATACCATGTTTTTTTTTTGTCATGTTTTTCGCAAACATTACACAAATAAACAAAATCAAACATTTGCGGAAAATAAAATGTGCCAACTAAATATCAGCTGCTTGGATTTTGACATTTTCACGCGTTGCGTTGTATGAAAATTGGCAGTGTTTAGGCCCAACGTTGCATTCGCGGAACACAAAACTTAAAGCACACTTCTTAGGAAAGTTGTTCATGATTTAAATACCAAAAAGTAATATCGAGACACAGAGTAAAATTCGGGGTCGAAAGGGGTAATCAGGTTGGGGCAAGGGTTTTGTCCCAACCCATAGGCACTCATTACATAAGGCTCTCATTAGGCTCTTAGGCTCATTACTTATTAGGCTCTATTTGAATGCCAGCGATTCAAAGTCGTATGCTCCAGAATAACTCAACAACCCACAGGAATCTAAGTCCCTAAAATATTGTTGACGCAATGTTAGCGGAAGCATGGGAGGCAATATGTGGAGGTACCAATAAATAAGCATATAAACAAATCTGAAACGACCAGAATGGATTAGAAGTAGCCATACTTAGGTTTAGCTAGGGACTCAACTGGGTCTATGCTTGACCAATTCGGCTAACGAGCTTAACTTAACCTCTGGAAAATAACTATTAAGTCACTAACTTATTTAACTCCTGTTAACGTATTTAACTCCTGTTAACTCTCTGGTTAAGAAACCTGTCATTGGTTTTAATCAATTTTGAACCGTCTCACAGTGCTTCGAGTGGACAAAAATAAAACAGCCAATTATCGCGGATTTTGACGAAAGTATTATCATGTTAAAGGTAATTGTTTAATTATGCTGGATCCGAAATATTTTATCGAAAAATTTTCGTGATAAGAAGATAAAGGTTATCAAAGTCGGATATATAAAAATGATGAAAAAATTAAAATATTATTATTTATTATTATTATTATTAATTAAATTAAATATTAAAAATTGATGAAGGAGAAAAATGAAATTTACGTACTTGTACAAGTATAAAAAAATTTTAGAAAATGTATTGTTATAGATAGGCCACCAATTTCTTTTAATATAAAAACTACATTGATAGGAGTGGGACCGCTGATCGATCGTTTTTGTTTGGCAAAACAAATAGTTTTTAAATAAATAGTTTTTTTTACGAATTTTCCAAAATGCATATTTTTTTATCAATGAAAATTAAAAATAACCAAATTTAGAAAGGCTATTAAAATCGAATGGCGTGAACTGGCGTAAATCCTTTTTACGACTTTTTTTAAATGGACTTTCCTCTTTAAATCCGTAAGAAAAATTCTGTGTCTTTTTGCGTCTTGGGAAAATATTCAATTTTTTTGGAACTACTAATGTTAATTTTTTTTACAGAAATCGCTTGAGTTAAAATTGCGACAAAATTGTGTAACCAAGTCAATGTCGCGAATTATGAATGTTTTTTATAAAAATAGGTTTGGCACGCCTAGTAAACCCACTATGAGCCATATTATCTAATATTTTCATTATTATGGAATTTGTTTGCTAAAATGTTATTTAATGCTAATTTATTCTAAAAAATGAAGGAATGTCTAATTTTGAAGAAGCTCTAATTTTGAAGAATAATTTCAATTTTGCATTTTCATGGCTGTGTCATCTCCATGTTAAGCTGTAAGGATATCAAACAAAAAAATGATTTCCTTTACGCAACTTCACTGCCCTTTTTCCACCCTTTAAAGGCCTTTAGAAAGACGCTGAAATACGTATTTTGTTATTGTTTTTTTAGTAGATGTATATATAGAAAATTTTAAAACAATACGACCAAAAAACAATGTCCATCCATATAAGCTTCACCACTGCCTTTCCCCCTTTCAGTTGCAGTGTCCCTACACATTATCATTCCACCCTTTCAAGGTCGACGTTTTTAAAATCGCTCCTAAGGGTTGACTTTCTAAAATACAACTTTTGACCAATTTTCATCATTATAGCTCCAGACGGTTTGGGCTCAGTGATGATAAAATAATCGGTTTTATATTTTCGATTTTTTTAAACTATATATTTGTTTTGGAAATGAACAAAATTTTTGAAATCAGGAGTTCAAAATGACTTAGATTGCACATTTTCAGCGAATTTCAAGTACTCCTTCTATTTTTGCTCCCAATTTTGTATGGAATCGAAGCACTGTGCGTCTGGTCAATGCTTTTAAGCATTCTAAACTTTTATTCAATATGCATTCAAATCAAAGCAACAAATATGTGATCATTCAAATCAGAAATCTACGTATTTTAATTACACTGTGCAAGTCGAAAATTCAGACATGGGGGGGACCTACAGAGCGACTTTCTATAGGTATACTGAGTTGAGATCCACCAGCATTAATTATAATTAATTGACATTAAATTACACTCATACGCCACGTTGCGCTGCGCAAAAAAATGCACATATGGCAATTACACAGTTTGAATGTATTTTTTTTGGATTGGTGTCTTAAGCAAATTTGTTGGTCGTTAAAATATCTACAAACTTGCCGAAGACAGTAAAGCGATATTCGGAACGATTTAGGACCTATTAGCATGTAAACGTTCGAAAACTTAAGTGACGAACTCGACTAAAATGAGCAAAATTCACTGTAGGATTTCTCTTAAACTAGAGCCAATCCAGCCAAACGGCTGGTGCATTTCAACTCAGTATACATATAGAAAGTCGCTCTGTAGGTCCTCCCCATGTCTGAATTTTTGAGGGTAAATTTCACGCACAGTGTTATAGGTGCATACATGCATTCCTTTTATGTTTTATGCAATTAAACTTGAATTTTTTATGGACAGAGAGACCTTTTCCCTCTTCTCACTTCCTCTCTCTCACTCTCTCTTAGACAGTACTACGTGTCCTTCTTTCTGAATTTGCATTCCATTACTAACCTAAAAACATGCCCACGACAAATATTTATTCGAGCGTACACGTTTAATTATTTTTATTGGCCTAATAATAGTGCCAACTCTCTGCTCACATACGCACATTTTTTTCTAACCCCAACTCGGCTTAACCCTAACAATTTCGACCATAATTCAACTCATTTAGAATGCGCATAGAAATGGCCAAATAAAACGCAACTTTGCAATAAAACCAATGAAAATTGTATTTAATTACGAGTGCTTAATGAACTCGGTACATCATATGAAAAGGCCAAAACTGCAGAGACCGGCCATAGGGTGGCAATGGGTGGCAGTCGCAGTAGAAGTCGAAGTTGGCGAATGGGTGCGTATGAAAATGGCAAATGGAACGCAAATGGAAAATCACTTCACATACGCGTCCACACCCATATCGGTGCCACTCATTAGGACAATATTAGCTAAATGCAGAGGCTGGCAGGAAGGCGGCGAGTAGAGCGACCAACCTCAAAAATTACTTAATTTTTCAAAAATAAAAATTCGCGCACACAGAGCAGTCAACCAATGCGCAACATTCTGCTAGCAGAAGAAGTAAGCAACCGACGGCGGCTCACACGAAGCGCCGAAGGAGGTCAACAGTGGCGGGAATTCGTTTGTGCATGTAGCGATTTCCATTAAATCGCAATAAAAACGCCGACCAGCAAGCAAATTGAAAATAAAACTAGCCGCAAGCAAACGGCAATGGTTTCATAGCGCTGAAGAGGCGAGGGTGGCTCCATAAAAAAGCATTGCCCAGTTGCGGTGAAGTGACTTGTGAAGGGTTGCGTATGCGCATAGACGACGCATTGTGGTTATGATTTTTACGTTAGCCATTAATATTCTGGACACACACACACACACACACTGAGCCACACGCGCGTACGTACACACGCATTTGCGCAGCATGTGCTGTGGCGCGTTGACATTTAGGCGGCGTGTGCGAAAGGCGCGCGTCCGCTCCGCCGTTCACAGTGTGCGCGATTCAAAGGCGCGCATTGCGTATACGCCGCGCTGTGCCTGCAGGCACCGCTTACAGATGGCTAGGCGCATTTTTTGCCGCGTTCATTTTTCATTTTTCTTTGCTTCTCGCTTTGCATTATAATTTCATATGTTTCACATGTGCACATACATGCGCACGTTTGTCCATGTGTGTGTGTGTGTGTGTATGTGTGATTTATTAATAAAAGATTTTCACATTATCACACGGCCGCATGCAGGCGAGGTGCGCTGGGTGCGATTTTTCGGGTGCGTGTAGTGGAAATGCAAATAACAATAATAATGATCGTAATTATAGTTGTGCAACACACCCTTTTATTTGTAATAAAAATGTTCTTTATGCAAATTACGCATACGGCGTTGGCGTCCGTGTCGATGGCGACGGTGGCCCAAAAAGCGACGAGTGAAATTTATGAATTTGTCAGCATTGCTGTTGCTGTTTGAGTTGTTGCTGCTGCTGTTGTAAGTCTTATTAGTGTAGTTGTTGTTGTTGTTGTTGTTGATCGCTGCTGGATGGCGCCGAATGCAAAACAAATTAACGAATAGCAACATTAAATAAATTAAATACTTGGACTTTTCATGCGAACGCACAAAACGCACAGCGCACGCATTGCCGTCGTGCAGAAAGTGCGTACAAAAAATATGATGAAGTCATTTTGTGTTGAAGACGTAAGAATTCTTTTGGAATTTCTAATGGATTTTTATCTGACAAATATTAAAATATTTTTAGCCAATTTTGCGGGTGAAGTGTTTTATTGCGTTGCCATCGATACGAAGGACAATAAGGACATGTTTTTATGAACTTAGATCATTTCGATTTAATTTGAATTGGATTGGAATAGATTGAATTGATTTGGCGTGATTTAAATGGGAGAGAAATAAATTGGAGTGAGTTGACTTGAAGAGACTTGACTTAATTTAGATTCAGTTGAGTGGACTTGATTGAAATTGTATTTAATTAAACTGAGTTGAATTAACATTAATTGAGTTAAATTAATTAAATTTAACTGCACTGAGTTAAAGAGACGTGGATTAAGGCGAATTGGTTTGAAGTGACTTGGATTGGATTGAATTGAATTGAAATTTAGTTGAATAAATTGAGTTGCATTCAATTGAATTGAAGTCAATTGAACTCAATTCAATCGAGTTAAAGTTAATATAGTTGAAGTGAATTGAATTGAATTGAGTTGAATAGACTTGACTTGGATTAAGTTGAGTTGAATCAAAGTGAACTAGCAAAACTTGACTTGGATTAAATTTAAATATTAAATATTATATTAATTTACTATTTATTTTTATGAATTGATTTAAATTAAATTCAATAAAATTTAGATAATCTGATTTAAATTAAATTTATTTTCATTGAATAGAATTGAATTTATTTAAATTAAATAGAATTTAATTGAATTAAATTGAATTGAATTGAATCGAGTTAAATGGACTTGACTTGGATTAAGTTGAGTTGAATCATAGTGAACTAATATAACTTGACTTGGATTAAGTTTAGTTGAATAAATTTAAATTGAATTGAATTTAATTAAATTAATCTGATTTGAATTAAATTGATTTTCATTAAATGGAATTGAATTGATTTGAAAATAATAGAATTTAATTGAATTAAATTGAAGCGAGTTGAATGGTTTTGACTTGGATTAAGTTGAACTGAATTAATGTAAACTAAGATAACTTGACTTGACGCAGCCGCCGTGGCTCAGTTGGTTAGTGCGTTGGACCGCGAGTCGAAGGCAGCAAACCGCAGGTTCAAATACTGCCCGTAATAACACCTAAAAAAAAAAATAACGGGAAAATTCGTTTTCTCTTTCGGTGGCTGTCCTCTCAGCTGGAAATGGCAAACCTCTGAGAGTAAAAATTGCCTATGAAAAAGCTCCCAATCTGCCGTTCGGAACCGGCATAAAAAAAAACTGTAGGTCCCTTCTACCCGCGTACAAATTCACACGCACAACACGGGTGGTTGCGGGAAGCTAGGCCTTAGTCTCGCGTAAGCGGGCTGTCGTGCCAGTCAATTATTATTAATTATTATTAATTAAGATAACTTGACTTGGATTAAGTTTAGTTGAATTGATTTAAATTTAATTGAATTAAATTAAATTCATCTGATTTGAATTAAATTGATTTTCATTAAGTTGAATTTAATTGATTTGAATTGAATTGAATATAATTTGATTCAAATGATTTGAAGTGAATTGAATTAAGTTGAATGGACTTGAATTGGATTACGTTGAGTTGAATCAAAGTGAACTTTCATAAATTGACTTGGGTTAAGTTCAGTTGAGTTGATCTTAATTAATTGATTTTTTTAGTTGAACTGATTTTATTTAAATTAATCTGATTTGAAATAAAATGAGTTTCATTGAATAAAATTGAATCGATTTGAATTAAATAGAATTAAATTTAATTTATTTGAAGTGAATTCATTAATTAATTAAGTTGAGTTAAATTGAAGTGAACTGACTGAACTTGAAATGAATTTAATTAAATCACATTGAATAAATTTGAATGGACTTGACTGGATTAAATTAAGTTGATTTGAAGTGAATAATAAATAATAAATAATTGAATAAATTTGAATGGATGAAATTAAGTTGATTTGAAATGAATTATATTGAATTGAATAAGATTCAATAGACTGGACTTGGATTAAAATGAAGTTTAATTGACTTTAAGTTGAATGGACTTGTTTTGACTTTTGTTAAGTTGAGTTGAATTGATCTAAATTGAATTGAATTCAATTAAATTAATCTGATTTGAATTAAATTTATTTTCATTAAATGGAATTGAATCGAATTGAATTAAATTGAATTGAATTGAATTAAGTTCAATCGAGTTGAAGTGAGGTGAATTGAGTTGAATTAAATAAAATAACCAGAGCCTGTCAAAAGCTGTCAAACTGTGCTGAATTGTGTAATCAAAGTGGTTCTAAGTGCTTCAAAAGTCGCAAGTTTTGAAGTCTCCAATTTCTCAGAAGTTAATAAAAAATAAAATACCAGAGCCTCTTAAAAGCTGTCAAAGTGGTCTAAATTGTGTAATCAAAGTGGTTTTAAATGCTTCAAAAGTCGCAAGTTTTGATGTCTCCAATTTCTCAGAAGGTAATAGAATTTCAAAGGTCATGGTTCAATTAAAATTGAGGAGACTTAAATCTTAACAAGATCGCAAAATATCAAGAAATATTTAAGTATGGAAATTTTTATTTTAAACTTGGCAATAATTCGACAGCCTAAAATTACTTAAGGTGCAAATTTCCACCAATTTGTTAACACCTTTTCTGCTTGTGTCCCACTTTTGTTTGTTCTCTTTGATATATCCTTCTTTAACGCACTCAGAATGTATCGTAATGATCTCCAACTAAACACACAATTTCCCGCCAGATCTGAAGAATTCTCAAAGCGGAAGCGTTGCTACTCCACTCTCTGAAGAGAAGTCTTTAAAGATCTCTTTTAAATCAGGTCATAACTTATCAAATAGTGAAACATTTATCAATTTTATAGGGAATTGAGTTTGATAAGTGGCTGAGACAACAAGCAGTGAGACAATAACATAAAAATCTTTTTGTGGTCTATAACTACTCAACATTCATGAATAAATACAAACGTATGCTAAGCCTAAAAAGCCGCCCTTTATTATTATTTAATCGCTATTAAATAATAAATTTTTCTAAAATCAGAAAATATCACAATTTGCTCTTACGGTGCCGACAATACAAAAAGGAATCGGAAGTCTGGTTCTATTTCAGTTGGCCTCAGCTCATATCACTTACGTAAAAACGCCAACGCAACTGAAATCGTTGCAACTTTTTGCCATTAGAAATATGAAATTTTAATGAATTCGCAATTGACCTGCAAATTGAGAACATTACGTGTAGATGGTAGAAGCTTTCCCTTCCTCCCATTCCAGCTGAAACACAACAACGAAATGTTGGCCTTCGATGGAATTTCGCAATGATTTCTTTTGGGCCCCAATAAATGTCTAAGAAAACTAAAGAAAGAACGAAAAGAAAAGTCTCCAAGTAGCATAGCAGCCGAAGAATTTGGCGGATTGTGTTGGCAGAGCAATTGAAAGCAATAAAAATTTGCTGTCAACTACAAAAGTTGTAATGTCAGGCACAAAGCAAACACGCACGCACCCAACCAAACTCCGACACCCACGCACAATCTAAGTGTGTGTGAGTGTGTGTGTATGTGTGTTTGTGTCGAAAGGATATGCGCCATAGAGGAAGTGGCGCAAAATAAAGAGAAAGAGAAAAAAACACGAGTGGAGGGAAATCAATTGACCAAAAAGTATTTGGCAGCAGAGGAGCAAAAAAAAAAGTATCAGAAAATAAAGGCATCATAAATCGTGTTGTTAGAGACATCACAACAACAATAATAACGACAACAACCTACTTCTGCGGCAGCGGCCATGTAGAAAATTGCTGCGTTAATAGCTGCGCGACAACAACTGGGCGGGCCAGCACCAAAACGATGCTAAACCAAGAGTTACAAGAACAACAACAACAAACAACAGCAACAACATTACAACAGCAAATGACAACTTTCAAAAATGTCATTTTGTCAATAAAAATATGAGAAGCCTTGATGTTATTTTTCTTTCGACTTTATTTGTTGCGGCAACGAATGCGTTGGGCCGATTTTATTGTTGTGCTGATGTTCGCGGCTGTCGCTGTCGCTTTCGCAGTCGCAGTTTTTATTTGTTGTTATTGTTGTTGTTGCTTGTATTTGGTGTTATAAACTTTCTGCCAAACAGCAACCGTACGCCTGCCAGGAGCGGCGGGCCAAGGGGCCCACATTTACTGAATTGGTTTTCTATCAAAGTTGTCGCATCAGCAGCGGCAGCATCTCGCATCTCGCCACTGGCATCGGTCTGAGCATTAAAGTCAACAGCAGCGGCCGCCATGTACGGCGTCAGTTAACGCGTTCGCGTCATTCATGCGCCCGGCCCCTACCGCCACCGCCACCGTTGGCGTCGCAGTCGAGGACAACTCTTATCAGTTTAATGACCAAGTGGCGTCGCAGCAATGACGTTGCCGCCCTTGACAGGCAGCAACAGCAGCCAAAGCGGCTGGCAGGTGCCGCAAAGCCTCGCAGCCGTTGCCGGGACGCGGCGAATCGACTGCACTCCATTTGCAAAATGTCGGCGCTGGCGACGCCAATTTCGGGCCATTTCAACTGCTAGTTTAACGCTTAATGGGCGCAGCAGCGTCGAGACAGTATCGAACTTGGAGCCAGCGTGTCCGCAGAGTCGAAACGACAACGCCAGAACTGCTGTGCCGCCTACAACGTGAAAGTCACGGAGCCGAATTGCAATATTAGAGAATGGCATCGAGTCAGTCGGGCATATTTTTAGTGGACAGCATAAAAATGATACCAGCAACAGCGACAACAAACAACAACAACTATCACAGCGAGCGAGTCAGTGAAACAACGGAGCGCCAAACATTAACAACAACGATAACATTAAAACTGCCGCATGAAAACGAAATGCGTTGCCGCTGTCACTTCCGCACCCGCCTGTCATGTATGTTGTACGCATTTCCGCGCGCGTATCCTTTGGCCTTTGCAAAAAACAAAAAAACCAAAAAACAAACAACGACAACAACAAAACTATCGGCTTCTGTGCGCTCGCTTTGCGCCATTTCTGAGTATTTTTATTGACTTGAAGATTTGTGCTTGGCGCCATTTGTCCCATTATACGCGCAGCGTGTCCTGTGCGCGTCCTGGATGGGGCACACAGCACACTTTCACTTTTGCACCGCACACATTGCAGACTGGCAGTCACCCGGCATTGATACTGTTGTTGTTATTGTTGTTGTTGTTGTTGGCAAAACCAAATCTATACAACAAATTGCGTACAGCATATTTGTTGTTGTTGTTGTTGTTGTTGCTGTTGACTGGCTGGTTAAAATTGTTTGTTTATATGCGCTCGAGCGTGTTGGCTCTGCCTGCTGCTGGTGTTTGTGTTTGTGTACGTTCGTGTGTGTGTTTATGTGTGCATGTCGTAAATTTGCGGCAATGTGTGTCGCAGATTTTCGCTGCTTTGACACAATTTTCCACTCCTTTGTGGCTTTCGTTGTGCGCAATTTTAGTTTTTGTTTTTCTCGAGTTGGTTTGTTTTCACTTTGATTTTTTTTTCTCTGCTCGCTAGTTTTATTTCAACGTTATTATTGTTGTGCTGTGTAGAGGAATTTTGTTGTCGTTGTGCGCATCGTTTAATTTATGCAAGTACAGCCATAAATTTTGACAATTGTGCATGTCGTAATGGCGGCGCGAGGAGTGAGAGCTGTGTCGACCAGCAAAGACATCAGGAATTAACATTATGCCGAGTACTTCAAGCAAATATTTACTCGTTCATAAATAGGCAAATGTGAAAGTAGGCTTTTGCGGCACTTCGAATCGGTCAGCAGCGACAGGATATGAAGGGATAAGATAGGATAGGATTGGATTGGATTGGATTGGAATGGATTGGATTGGATTGGATTGGATTGGATTGGATTGGATTGGATTGGATTGAATTGAATTGAATTGAATTGAATTGAATTGAATTGAATTGAATTGAATTGAATTGAATTGAATTGAATTGAATTGAATTGAATTGAATTGAATTGAATTGAATTGAATTGAATTGAATTGAATTGAATTGAATTGAATTGAATTGAATTGAATTGAATTGAATTGAATCGAATTGAATTGAATTGAATTGAATTGAATTGAATTGAATTGAATTGAATTGAATTGAATTGAATTGAATTGAATTGAATTGAATTGAATTGAATTGAATTGAATTGAATTGAATTGAATTGAATTGAATTGAATTGAATTGAATTGATTTGAATTAAATTAATATGAATTGAATTGAATTAAATTGATATGAATTGAATTGAATTTAATTTAATTGAATTGAATTATATTTAATTGGATTGAATTGAATTGTATTTAAATGAATTGAATTAAATTGAATTGAATTAAATTTAATTGAACTGAATTGAATTGAATTGGGTTGTATTAGATTGGATTGAATTGAATTGAATTGAATTTAATTGAATTGGATTAGATTGGATTGGATTGGATTGGATTCGATTGGATTGGATTGGATTGGATTGGATTCGATTGGATTTAATCTTCTCAGAGAAGACCTCAAATTTGTGAACAATGTTTTACTGTTTTCAACAAAATGGCTACAACTTTTATCCAAAACACTTACAGATCAAGTAAGAAATACTTTTGTATTTGTAGCATTCAAAACAAAATTTTGAAAATGCCGTTGAATTGATCCAAAATATTTCAGTGTATCATTGAAATGTTTAATGTTTTAATTCGGGTTTGGTGTGGAAATGATTCTTAATAGAAAATTGGTTAAATCACTAAGAACTAAGAATTTTATTAACTTTGCATTTCGAAGAATTTATGAGAAGCAAAACGAAATCGCACCCTCTTTTTTGACTTTCATTTTCGTTCACTACACATTTCTAAGTACAGTCGTGTCTGGGTATAGTGAACCCCCTATATAGTGAACACCTCGATATAGTGAACACCCAAATTTTGACATCGAGCCTCTAAATATAGAAAAACATTTTCAAGCAAAACACAAAAAGTGTATTTTGAGCAAATAAAACGAGTTTTTGAACAAAAATGTTGACCTTGATATAGTGAACAACATTAATACAGCGAACAGGCTTTGCAATAATTAGTTCAATATATCCAGACACCACTGTATTTTCAAAGATTCCAAAAACGTTCAGCATTTTATTAGAATTTAGGTATAAATCTAACAACAGAAACGCAGCAAAAGTGCCAAACGCTGATAGGAAATTCAGCAAGCAACGTGATTATCATTGGCGACATACGCCAATACGGGGCCCAACGGGGGCCCGTTGGCCGGCGAGAGCAACGCAAACGCGTGCGTCTCAAATCATTAAAAATGCGGAGCAGCAATTTTACAAAAACAAAAAAGCTTACCGCATAGCAATGCGAAAAAAAATGCGTGTGTCAAGTGAACGATTACAGTGGACACAAGTCGCGCATAAATTTAACGCTTCTCACATGCCAACTGACGTGCGGCGAGGTGCGTCGAATGCGTTATGGCCAAACGGACAAACAAACCAAATGTTTATTGTGCGACGAGAGGCGAAACTTCTAAGCGGCGCATACGGCGGACGGTAGCGTGCACAGCGCAGTAATGATGGCATTAATAGTGGTGCTGCTCTTTTTGTTGTTGTTGTTGGTATTTGCTGTTTTGTAATATTTTATATTTGCTACTATAGGCAGAATTTTTTTTTTATTTGACTATTTTTGTGGATTTTATTTCATTTAAGTGCGCCGCGCGCAGCCAAACTGACTACTACAGCAACAATAATAACAATAACAACTACAACAAGTTGTGTAATAAGTTGAGCACGTAGCAGAGGAGCAGGCGCAGCAGGTTGAGGAAGAAGAAGACGAAAAAACGTCGTGCGATTAAGAATTATCATTGGCGTCATCGACGGCAGCAGTAGCCGTCAATCAGACAACCAGTCAGTGTGCGTACGGTGCGTATGAGCGACGCCAGCTGCGCGTCCGCTGAACGTCAGCTGGGCGCTGCGGCGGCAATGCCAAATTAAACATCGCATCGCACAATCGCAACCAGTTTTATTTGTTATGGTTGCCATTTATTCTGGTTTAATTTTAGCCTTTTTTTCGATTGTAAGTTTTTGTACGCTGTCGCTGTCGCTGTCGCTGCTGCGTCTCCGTTTGCGCTTTTAACAATTTTCGGTTTGCGTTCTGTTGTCCAGCAAAATTGTTCCCTTTTTGGCTGACATGCTGATGAGTTGTTGTAAAATGCGCTGTTGGTGATTTTTCGATTCGCGTTTTTTCATTGTAGTTGTTGTTGTTGTTTTTCATCTCATTTTGGCCAACGCCAGTGTGCCAGCATAATTTGGTAATTTAGTTTGTTGCTGCTATTGTTGGCGTTGTTGTTGTTGTGTTGTTGTGTTGTTCTGCCTTCTTAGCGCCTCCAAAAGTTCTATGCGACTGCGATTTTTCGTTGTTGCTGCTGCTCTCCGGTTCGTTTCGCGCGCTGGTTTGGCTGGTTAGTTTACAATCTAATTGCTGATGTTGCTGTTGTTATTGTTGCAACTCTATTGTGCGCTTGTAACGCAAAAAAGGAAACGAGAAAAAAATATATATATAAAGATGGGAAAACGTAGCGTTAAATGATTTTAACCTTGATTTTGTAATATTTTGTAGGGACCGATGGACTGACACTCGAACTGACAAACGAACGAACGAACGAACGTACGACCGAAGAGAATGTCCGCATAAGCGTTCGGCGTTTAGAATTTTATGAACGTGATGTTTTGAATTTAAGCATTGTTTTTTTTTTTCATTAAGAAGCTTATTTTTTTCGATTTGATTTAAATTATTACAGACGCATATTTAATGCGCTGCTGCTGGATTTACAAGATTTTCATGTATTGTCGATTATTTCGAGAATATTTTGAATTTGTAATTTGCGGTTTATTGATTGCGTTTCTGCGTTTTTAGTTTTCTTGATCTTTTTGTGATTAGCATTTTAGTTTATTAGTTTTATTGTTGCCGTTTTTATTAAGGCGGAAAATATGAATTTACATTTGTAACAAGTTACAGGTGATTAAGTAAATGCTGGAACAGTGAATGGAATAATTGAAAAACCGGCATTGAATTGCAGCCTATAGGCGAAATTATGCGGCCAAAACGTGTTAGTGATGTAATTCGAAATACTTGAATAGAAAACGCAGTTAAGTTCTAGAAACGCCAAACATTATTAACTACAGCTTTGAGAATATTCGCTGCCCAACTAGCCAAACTTTACGAAACTTAACAATAACAAATAAAAACAAATGGATTTTCTTTTTATAAGACAACCAATGTCAACTTTTGGACTGTAAGGTCGTTGCCTAAGAAGCGCCAAACCAAAATCCCGCAGGTTCTGGGGTATAACTGTGGATGTGTGCAGCCTGAAGTTGTCCCGGTTGGAGCACAATTCCTCTCCTATGAGCCAAAGTTGAGTGATTGCTTCCTTAGGCTGTCCAATTGTTGGCAGCATAGGTCGCACTTAAGATTGCGGCCATAGGGGAACAGCTCATAGTGGATGATTATGTGCCAAAGCCTTCCTGACTGTCAATGCTGGCTTGGTCAGCGTTAGCGCCAGCTCACAGTGAATCGATTTCACTTTTCATGAGCAGTCAGCATCCGCTTCAGAAATGTGTCGATTTTGTTGCAATTTGCAGATGAAAATCTCAAGTAAGGTCGCATGTTTTTGGAATGGCTCCAAAAGTTTGAAGCTCTTACTATCAACACCATCCAACTTTATAACTAGCTCCACTTTCTCCCTGTTGGCCTTTATGGGAAACAAGTTGCAACCCTCTCTGCAGTAAGATTGAACACTACGAGGAGATGGGCCGCACTGATTTCGGTCACTGCCGTATTCTTGGTAAAGTACCCGACATACCCAACAATATAGATTACTCCCTACCATCACACCTCTGCAGGGGCGTAGCCAAGGGGGGTTTTGTGTGTCATGGCCTATAATTATATAAAATTTTCAATCACTATGCATGGTATGTACGTTCCCACATTAGGAAAAAGGTCTTTTCACCTTTAAACATTTAAGGTATCATGGCACGTTAGAAAGGGGAATTTCACAGTGCAACACTGAAAAAAGGGACAAGGTCAAACCCGTCTCATTCGATAGAGGACCTCAGTAGATGAAAAACTGTCAAAGGATTTTTTTCGGGATGTTCAAGTTTTTTTTTAAATGCAGTTTAAAGAAGGCGGCTTAATGCCCCTTAATGAAACTTTTAAAACATCATATCTGTTGACTCAAATGTCATAAAGGAATAATTTTTACGTCAAATGAAAGCTAATGATATCAAGTCGATGGCTCAATATCCTTTTTGGAAAAATTTAATGAAAAAGGATATGAAAGACTTCAATTAAATGTTTATCCTTGAATATCCTGGAAATCGTGAGAGCTAAATTTATATAAGTGACTTCTGGTAAAATAGCATTCAATTGAAAAAAAAGTGTCAAAAATTGACTGCGTTTTTCACCTTTTTTCCCAGAAAAAATACTTTAAATTAAAAATTTTTCTTCAATATTGTGGTGGATTCTTGTAAAAAATAAGTTAATAAAAAGAACTACAAAAATTTTTTTTTAATCGGTCGAGCCAACGGTCAAAAAGATTGATAATTAAGAAGCTGACAAATAAATAATTTTGTAAATCATTAAAACTTCCCCTTTCTAACGTGCCATGATACTTTAAAGGAATAACAACAAATTTTTTTGCTAAACCCGATATGGTTTTTTTAAATAGTCCCTTCAGGCTCAGTATAGCTATTTGCATTATCTAAAAGCATGTCTAATGAGTATTTTAGATCATCGGCTGCAATGTCCTTCAGGATGTCGGTACAAGCCTTTTGGATGGCTTCTATGTCCTCAAAAGGCCTCTGTTTAATCGGTAAATGCATTTTTTTTATAAGGTCAAAGTGGCACGATGCCGCATCAGTTGAAAACGAGGATTGGTCGACGGATAAAATTCGAGTTTTAGTCAAAAAATCAGTCACAATCGATGGGATGGCGTCTTTCAATAGCCAAAAATTTAGTTAAAATGCGATAAATTTATAATTGAGATGAGACCAATACCTACGCGGATGACGCCAGACGCTTTTGCCACTATTTTGAATAAAACTCTCGCTAAATAAATAACAATAAATAATTTTTTTCATACCTCAGTATTTAGTATATTCCTCCGTTTTTCGACAAAAAGGCCTAACTTTAATGATTTATTTTGCGACTATGGAAAATATTAGAAGATTTCTTTTCAAAAGGTTTATTGAACACATTTGAATGAGGTACTTACAAAAAAAATTATGTGTGAGTTCTATTCAAAATGATGGCGGAAGCGCCTGGGATCACCTGTGTGGGTATTTGGTATACAAAATAACAAAAATAACAAAAAAAAACATTAATAAGATTTCCAAAAAAATATTTGTTTATGTTATTGAAAACTAAGTACTTTTGAATTTCTGGCAGATATTAAACATGAATATCAAAACGACCACCCGAGTGGGTATAAGAAAAGCGAAGGTTAAATCCAATTTCAAGTAGATTTTCGCTGATCTATGGTCAATTACAACCAAGTTTTGATGGAATCTGCGATGATCGCGGATCACCAGTTCAGTTGGCTAACGCGTTGGTCATTATTTATGTCCCGGCAATCGTTTTTAAATTTCGTGTACCATTCATGAAGTCTGCTACGGGATAAACAAACATCACCATAAACTGAGTTAGTCAATTTAAATGTTTCGGTTAAAGTATTACCAAGTTTAAAGCAAAACTAAATATTTGCTCTTTGCAAAATAGCATCGAATTTTTGTACCAGCAACACAAAGATACTTCGGACGCAATAACTTCGCTTACAGTGAACCAAATTTCATGAAATTTCCAATGCACTAAGTCAGATATGGCTGGCACCACCACAAAATGCCCTCTTTGAAAAGTTCAGTTTACTTTAAAAAATCATGTAATACTAAATTGGCAACAATTTTTTTTAAAGGCCCCCCTATGCCCAGGTTCTGGCTACGCCCCTGCAGCTCTGTGACTCTTCCTTCCTCGACATAGCCAACAAGCGGTGGCGGGAGGAGAGCACTTCTATAACCAACAACTTTGGCCCACTTTCAACCCGGACGCACTAAGACTATATTGTCTCCCTCAGCAGACAACATATCAGTACGATCGTCTCGATTTTGACGGCTCTCTCTACACGAAGGTGGAAATCCTTAGGCTCTCCTTTCTTCGACAACTTGGACGACCCCCAAATCAGTCAACGTAAGAGACTTGCTAGGTTTTATCCTCAAAACAAATTCGCTTGTTTAGGCACTTCGACTTGCAGTATGTCAGATCACTTTTTCCTTGTGGTATCACATTGGGCCCAGTTGCCACTTTAATCTAACTCTAACCTAACCTATCATCAATGAGACGTGCCCGACGTTGACTCACGTTGTGCCCGATTGCCCTCAACAACTAATTTGTGTGGATTTTGAAAATATGTTTGTTTAACCCTAGAAGGGTAAGCATATTTTACATACGTCGTCGAATCGACAAAGTCGTATTCAACTCCGATTTTTGGAAGAACTAGAAATCGTATAAACTCAAACTTCATTATATAATTATACTTAGATATTTTTTTGTAAATAATTCGCACCGTATATATTTTTAAAAATTATTTGTGTATTTTTAAGTAATTTATGTTGAGGTACATTTATTTTTGAGGTCAGAATGAGTATCAGAAAATAAAAAATTAATTAAATATAAAATATTAAATTTAAAAAATGTCTTCTCCATGAAGACAGACACAGAAATATAATTCCTTAAAAAACTAATAAAACGCAATATAATCAATAAATGTGACTAATTTTTTAAAATGCTAATTAACTATTTAACTCACTTACTTGTTTCTAATTGACTAACTAACTAATTAACTTAACTAAGTAATGATTAATTGACTAACCAATTCCAAAAATTTTTCAACCGATAACCCCGCATTTCGAGACATTTTGAAATACTGAAATGCAATGTGCAGTATTCGTATTCAATTGCAAATAGTCACGTTAAAGGTAATCTTTGTCGTTTCGACGAAGACTAGTTTTGTTTTTCTATTAAAAAAGAAAACTTATGCTGCACTCGTTCTGCAAAATGTGTGTATATCGCGAGAGCACATCGCCAACTGCAGTGTTGCCAGATACCTGAAATTACTTTCTCCTAAATCTTAAAAAAATACTGAAATTTCCTCCCAAAAGTTAAAAAAATCTCCTAAATTTTTAAAGGAATTAAACTTCTCATAAAACAATAAAAATATATACATATAATTTTTTTTAATGCAGCCTTTTTTTATTCATCTTCTGCTTAACAATAAAAACTTAAAAAACAAAAACAAATGAATTAAACAAAAAGTGCCATTTTTGGCGGGATTTCATTGTGACAGCAATAACTGAGAACGAGATAGAACGAGCTTACAAAATGTAAGCTTAAAAATTTTTAACACAATAGGGTGCTTTGACTATTAAAATAGTTGCTAAAATATGTTTTGTTGCCAGTGTTCCCAATACATCATACTTCGTTATTCGAAAATCTCCCAAAAATCTACTAAGGATTCGAAAAATCCCCTAACATAAAATATAAATCTCCTAAACTTTCTCCTAAACAATTTTTCCTCCTAAAAATTCTCCTAAAAGGCCAAGAATCTCCTAAATCTAGGAGGAAATCTCCCGATCTGGCAGCACTGGCCAACTGAGATCACACGAAAAGAGAAAGCAATCAGATCGGAGAATAAGGAGACATTTGAAGAAATGTATTTGGTGTTCGTCGAATCGACGAAGGTTACCCTTCTAGGGTTAAAAGAATTATGGGCTGGGATTTCTGAGATAGTAGTCAATAGCAGTCTTTATTGTTCATTGAAAAAAGTTGTGTAGGAATTCTATGTGAAAAACGTAAATATGGTCATTTCCTGAATATTGCAAATCAACTCGGCACAATGATGACTTCAAATTATTTAATTGAAAATGTGTAAGCTGAAAATTTTGAAAAAAAAATCAGAAACCAATTAAAATTCTAAAAGTATTTAATATTTTGTTGTTCTAAATGCGTGTATGAGTGTATGAGTTTTGTATCTGTGTGAGTGTATAGGTTGTGTATGCGGAAAGAAATCAAATTTTTAAGATCCCAATCGATATTTTCATCTGCAGGCCATATTCGCTCTTTGGCTGTGCGTAATTCCAAACACACACAGCAGCAGCAGCAGCAATAACAACAACAAATGCAAAAGAACAATGAGAACAACAATAGAAACGGCATCATTCGACGCAGCAGAATGACCTACGGTACAAAATTTTACATTCAACAGCAACGTGAGCCGACAACTTGCCGCACAAGCAACAGCACCAACCACAACAACAACAACAACATTAACGCCATAACGATCATCATTGTTCGCCTCATCATGATCATTAATTAAAATGTTGCCATACCAGTTTGCTGGCAGCCACCGTTGTTGCTGCTGTTGCTGCTTCAACTTCCAATGCGGCTGCGGCTGCACCAACACACTCAGAGACCAGCGGAGTAGTAACAGAGAAAAAAAAAGTAAAAATAAAATAAGACCGAAAAAACGATGCGTGTGCACAGTTGCCACAGTTGGTTACTTTAAAGTAAAATAGGTTCTGTTTTATTTGTTTGGTTACTTGGTTACTTCATTTTCTATTTGGTAACTTTTTGCAAGGAGAATCGAATATACAAAACAGTATAAAATTTTTGGCGACAGAACCTTTTTTCTTTTGTTTGCACCGTCAATTACACAAATATAGATGGGTTTCACAGTTGCCACTTTTGATCCGTTTGGGCCAAACGATGCATATCTTTTTTTCTAGAATCTTTTTTTACATCATAAACAGCAGCAAAGATAGTTTGTTTATTTGGTTTCTTTTTGTTTTTTTAGTCACAGTTAGATTAATTTTCTAAACAATTCTTGTAAGTAAAATTTTAATCGAGTGGCAACCATGAGTGAGTATATTAAAAGCTCACACAAACGCACTCACACAGGCGCGCACATATAGAACGCGCCGAATTGAGCGAATGCATAAAAATAAATAATTGTTGTTGTTGTTATTGTTGTTGAAATTAATTCCAACATGCGCAGCAGCAGCAACAACAGCCATAGCAACAACAATTAAATATGAAACTACAAGTTGGAAAACAAAACGAAAAAAATACAACAACAAAAAACAATAATTCGAGAGCATAAAAAAATAGAATAGCTAATGGGAGGCACAACAACAATTATTTATTATACAACAGCAACAGCGCGCACGCATTCGGTGCGTTCTGCGTTCTGCGTCTGCGTCTGCGTCTGCTGCTGCTGCTGCTGC
Source organism: Melieria crassipennis (assembly GCA_963668005.1). NCBI lineage: Eukaryota > Metazoa > Arthropoda > Insecta > Diptera > Ulidiidae > Melieria > Melieria crassipennis. The sequence goes on from OY764961.1 coordinate 18,650,412, forward strand.
GGCTGCTGATCGTCGTGGTTATTGTTGTTGCTGTAGTTGTTGTGATGAGGTAATCATCACGCATTCATTTTGCACACACTCACACTATTCTATACCATTCTTCTAGCACAACTATCTGTCTACACTTCATTCTGGCTGCCTCTGCCTGCCTCTCTTCCCCTTCAGAGCCCACCAGCCCACATGTACGAATTGTTCCTGTAACCATGCAAGTGCTCAACCCGGACTTTTCAATACATATTTCAAATTTTGAAAGTCGTTTTTGTTGATTTTTCAGAGCATGGTCCATGGCCCGCCCTATTCGAAAAAGCATTGCGATAGCCTTTACGATTAATATACAAATATATGTTTCTTACGATTAATTGGCGCAACGCTTCGCCTCGCATGTACCTTAAGAATTCTAAAGCTCAACTATGTGTAAGCTGTACTTTGACTGTGCGCTCGATGGCTGTTGCGTAGATTAAAGCGGAGCCCTTTGACATCTCATTAATTTTATTTCAATACGGAGCGGTGCCTTGTAAAGCGCGAGCGATGATGAAAAAACCCCCAAGAAGCAGCAAGTCCGTCTATTCGCCGCTCAGCTCAGCGCGCAAAAGGGTTGTTTCCACTGAATTCGAATTTTTCGCGCTGGGCGGATGATTTTCTCATCTGACATCGTGCCGAACAAATCGCGTATTGAGCCGAGTTTTGTTAAAGTGCCATTAGTGGAGGTTCTGCTTTACCTGTTTGTCAGTTATTGTAATTAAAATTTTGTGTAAAACAGATTACATGCTGGTGTGGAAAATGCAAATCAGTTGCTAATGTTGCACAACAAAACTGCCACACATCGACATGATTCACATGAATGGAATACATGTATGTTACATACAAACATACATTCATTTGTAAAATCGTTATTGGTTACGCGTGTCGCGTTTATAGGCACAAAATTGTAGCCCACGTTAGATTTTAGTGATCGAGCTGAGACAGTCAGCAAGTCAGCTTGAGATGGGCGATTGTGAAAATTAGATCGCAGAAATAAAAACCCGGGCAGTATTACACTGTGCGACAGCATTTTTCACACCGGAAAAAATCCATATGGGCGTGAAACTAAAGGCCAAACATAGTAATACTGCGTACTCAGTTTTTCATTTCTACATCCTTTGTCCTTTTAAAGGGACTTCAAAATTTTGAAGGGGATAAAAAAATAATAATAATAATATGGCGATATGTATATCAAATGAAAGAGGAAATGCTCCAGAATTTAAATCAAATTAATTTTTTATTTATTTGTAAAAAACCAATATGAAAAAGGTCCTTGGAAAATTTTAATCCTTTATATCCTTGAAAATTTACACAGAATTTTCTTGAAAAGTAAGTATGTTAAATCCCCAAATCTCCCTGATCACGTGTCAAAATTTCATTACTCTAACTTTATTTGTTCGAAAGTTATTAAAAAAAAAGGCGGAAGCTGCAATTCTAATGAAGCGCAAAAATTCTAATTTATTTGAGTATCAGTATTTTAAATAATAAAAAGGTACAAAATCAATGAAGCGAGAATAATGAAATTTTTACACGTGATCAAGGAGATTTGGGGTTTTAACATACTTACTTTTAAAAAAAATTCGATGTCAATTTTCAAGTATATAAAGGATTAAAATTTTCCAAGGACCTTTTTCATATCTTTTTTACAAATAGATACAAATATTCTAACGAGGTTAAGTATTTTTCATATTTTATTAATTTTGTATTCCCTTCAAAATTGTGATGTCCTTTTAAAAGGAAAAAGGATGTAGAAATGAAAAACTGAGTATGCAGTATTAATATGTTTGGTCTCTAGTTTCACGCCCATATGGATTTTTTCCGGTGTGAAAATTTTTTTTCATTTTTGTCGCACGGTGTTATCGTAACACAGCTATAGAAGCTCCCTGAAACACCATGAAAGTTCCGGCCAGACATGTCTACAGGACGATATGCAATTCTGAACGATGTGAACATGAGCCATAAAATTTACGTAATAAGAATCGAGAGTTGATCAATCTACTAGCTTTTCGAACATCCAGTTGACGTCAGCGAGCACTGGTATTTTGGATTCGAAGAAGACAGATCCAGGGTTGCACTCATTACTGCCGTTTGGGTGCTTAACTTTCAAATGCATAAATAATAAATAAATAATTATGGTGTTCACAGTTCAGCGGTATCTAGCATGTTAAATTTCCCACCTGGCAATTTTCCCGAATTTTCGAATATGGTATCTCAATTGTTTTTGCTTTGTATGAAAAACAGAGATACCGGTAGTTTCAAAATTTGCCGCACTGCTGAGCATGTTTATTGAAATACATAGTCAAAAAGCAAATTCAAATTAATTTTTTGACACAATCTCCGGAGCGAATTTTTTTAGTACTTACTTTATGCCACTATCGGAACGATTTCTTTATTTGATGTTCAACGTTTGTTTGCCATTTGAGCGAGGCATTTTTATTTTGATAATTTTTCCACAATTGTTTGAAAGATATACAATGGGGTGCTCACAGTTAGATCGTTTTTTTAGGGAAAATTGCACGGAATAAAATTTTCCCGCAAACTGTGAATACCATTTTTTTATTGATATAAATTTAATTTAGAATTTACTTTTATTAATTTATTTATATTTTTAATTTATTTATACTTTATTTATACTTTATTTTATAATTTTTTTTTTTAACAAACAAGTCTTTTTAACGCAAGCGGAAATTATTGCTTAACGCAAATTAAAATTAAAAACTGTGTGGTAGCACAAAATCACTTTGAAACAATTTCTTCTAAGTTACTTGTTGTTGTTGTTACTTGCAAAATACCATGGATCATCTTCTCCGCCTGTGTCATGCGCTCTCAATATTACGTTAGGATCACTTAGCTACTCCGCTGATTGAGGGACTAAATAGATAGACCTCCAACATAAAGACGAGCGCCCTAACAAAGCTCTCTACCAGGGCTCGTATATTTATAGCTTTGTACAGTTAGTCGTAATGCTAAGAACTTGAACTTCAACCAGCCAGTTTAACTCAACCTAACCTAAAGAAAATTAATGTCGTGAGCAACCCTGACAAAGTAGACACGTTAATTTGGAAGCTAATGAACAATTCTGAAGATGCAAGCGTTGTCCTTAAAGCATGTTTAACACAATGCTGACACTAGTGGCGCACACAGGGGGGTTTTGGATGTACAAACCCCTCCACCAAATACAAAAATTGTTGGTGCAATATATGGTTTCAAATAAAATTGAGCGCGAAACTGTAAGCGAAACTTTCCCCCAAAATAAAATCCTGTGTACGCCACTGACTGACACCTATACTTTAAAGTTATTTGACCCTCCAACGGGTTCCTATTCCACTCAATCTTTAAACTCATTGAAACCTGAATCCTTTAACTTCAATTCACATATCTAAGTAATTTAAAACTTCAAATTTAATCACAACATATTGTAAATAAAACCTAATTAGCTTCTAATTCTTTTAGTAAACACCCTGTAAATGCAACATACTGAGATTTCATTGTGCTTTCTGAGCGTTTCTTAGTAAAACGAGAAAGAATAATTTTTATTGAATTTCAGTTTTAAATTAAATAAGTTGGAACCAAAAAATGCGTATTTTTCAATAAGAATTTCTCGTTCCAAGAATGAGATGAAAAAAATCAAAATTGATTATATTAATAACAAAACCATATAAATCCAGTGGGAATCCGTTTAAAAGTCAATTCGCATCCGCAAGTAAAAAATTCGTTTAAACTGAAAGCTTTGAATTGATGTAAAGTTAGAGAAAGTAAGGTTAGGTTCAAGTGATAATGTGACCGAATACCTCGATTCCAAGTATTCAAGATAAACAAAACTCCAACGAGTCACTCCATGTATCACTCCAATATTTGCATTAGCTGCTTTTTGCATATTTTGGACATATGTTGGTTCTTTGATTTATGGTCCAGCGCACTAATCACTGAGCCACGGTGAGTATTGTCTGAATTGCAATTCGAATCTATGAGCCTCTGCTGACTCGTGCTCCAACGTATTAAAGACTGAGTCACGATGCCGCTCAAATTTGCAGAAACGCCATAGAAATCCATGAAATGGAACACCAAATGCTTTCGAATGTGGCTTTTGTCTCATAAATTTTAGAATTTGAAATTTTTTTCTCAAAAAGTTGTTCTGTTTAAAATTGTTATTAACAGGGAAAGGATTTTGAGGACCTAAAAACCTATAAAAAAGGGAAAATAAAATAGCAAGAAATGCACGGAAAGGCACTAAAAACTGCCAAAAACTCAGAAAAAGGCACTAAAAACTGCATAACAAGGCAAAATAAGGCATTAAAAACTATAAAAAAGGCAAAAACAGGCATTTAAAAATAAAAAAAAAAATTCTAGAAAATCTAAAAAAGGGGAAATGGTAGATATGTATTTTTTAATAATTTTATTTCATCTGACATATGCAACATACAATATTTATGCCTCGTTTTTTGTAAAAGCAAAGGAACATCAAGGTTTTCAAAGATAATTTAAAAACAAAAACTAAGATATTTTAATTGAAATGTAGGCACATACATTTTTTAAATTCATATTTTAACTTCTCATATAAAAGCATAAAAGCCGTACTTGTATCACAAAAATATAAATAAAATGTTTGCGCTTACCGAACATTTTGATTTTGGCATGTTTTTTCTTTAAATTTTCCACTGCACAACAAAACATAACGGCTTAGGAATGATCAAATCAATAAGTTAACGAAATTGCAATGTTGCCACTTAATTTTTTTTAGTTTAAAGGTATTTTTGCGAAACAAAAAAAAAATCTTAAAAACGAAAGAAAAATAAAAGGGCGCTCGACAAATCTTGAAAAAGGCATTTTGTGGTATTTAAAGGTAAAATAGGCACTAAAGAAAGGCCTTTATGGGTGAAAAAGACAAACTGCCTTTTTAAGGCAAAAAAAGGCAAATCCTTTCCCTGGTTATTAATTACTACAAGATTTTAATCAAGAAATCGTGTACTTATGTATAGTATATTTTCCTTAATATTTTTATTTAAAGCATTTTCATATTCTCAACAAATTTGAAAAATGGTTTCTTAATTTATTCAGTTCTTTCTCTAAGTGCATAAGTTCTAAAAATCAAGTTCCAATACCCGATATACCATTATCTTTCTATGTTTGTTGCCTTCATTTTGAATTCTTTAATACAACAAACATTTGACTTGACCACAGATTTTGCGCTTTCTGATTCGTTCAAATGGGCTCCATTTTATAAACGCTCTCCATTGCACTCACTGCTTGGCTCATCATGAAAAAGGCGCAAACAACTCTTTATTGTGTGCAGCAACAACAACAACCACAAACACATTGCACATTGCTTGCAATTAAACGGCGCATTGCACAAATTTTGCTCGGCTCCACGAGCGCCCACACAAGCAAACTGCTATTGTTGTTATTGTTTTTGTTGCGGTCCCAAGAATGCACACTCATTTCGCGAGCGCTCCACGCGCCCATTGAGCGCATTCTCTGTGCACTCACTGTGCAAAATCAACGAACAAAAAAAAAAAACAGCAACAAGAAACGAAACGAACAAAGCATGTGTCGTGTTGACTCCACATTCGACTTGCGGTAGTTTTGTTTTTTTGCGCATTTTTTGTTGTTGTTGTTGCTTTCTGTTAATGGGTCTTTCTCAGCCAATCGCATGGGTAAGGCCATTTTTGCGCATCGCCGGCCCGAAGCCGCATGAGCGCCCCGTGTGAGTGCCTAGAGGTGCACTCAATAATACAATGGCGTATGTGCGTTTGAGAGTTCAGGCACAGGCGACACCGATTTATTGCGTTTATCGCCGCGATCGGCTAATTGCGTCAAATGCGTTTCTGCACGTTTCACATTGCCGGCCTTTGGGGCCAAAAACTGCGCAGCAGAAGTCATTAGCGCAAAATTTGTCTAAAAATTTTACACATCAAACTGTTTTTCACTATTCGTTTCGGCCGCGTTTGTGGCAGGCAGTGCGCACGCGTGTGTGGCATGTAAAAATGATTGATTGCGCCGCGGTGACTTACATGGCGGCCCATGTTCGCGATTGCTATTTCGATCGGTGTCGATGTTGACGTTTGACGTTAAAGTGGTGCAAAAATGTTGTAAACTTCGGACTCGATTTTCTTACAACTTTAGTTCTAATTGAGTTAATTTTTCAGTTTCGGTGCGGCCCTTCTGGGTTGCGGTCTTCATGGCAGTTCATTAATTTGCATTCGTTCTTCGGTGGCCGTGGGAATTTCAGCGCAACTCGAAGGCATTTCGTTTGATTTGCCAATCGCTGCCGCTGGGCCTGTGCCGCTTCTGGTGCGTTGGGCATTTTTGCGGCGTCTGTAATAAGGCGTGATGTAATAGTAATTAGCCGAACTTGGCTTTTAATTATTGCAAGCTAGATTATTACCATCAACTTTAATTGGACAAGTTGTTATTTTTAATGAGGTGCGCAATTTTTTTCATGCACTTAAGTATGAAATCATTACAAATAGTTTCATTCTGTTGTCTGAACAATTTATGTTCCCATGTTCTTTGGGAAAACGAAATTTGTATTCAGTGCTCGACTGTTCGATCTGGGTTCAAAAAGTTTGCATGATGCTTCGGCTGGACTTTGGCTGAAAATTGTGTCGTTGCTCTCAAATACAAAAGTCCAAAAACACCAAAACATATGAAATTTTCTAACAACGTGTGTTGTTTTTTTTATTTCATGTACCCCTCCAAGCAAAATGTGAAAAATAGGCAACAATCGTCAGTGGCAACAAATTGGCGACTCGCCGATTTATTGCTGCAGCGACAAAATAGCAACATGTCCCATATTTAAAACATTTGTTTTCATTCGTCGACGGTTCATTGATCAACAACATTGATTCAAGATCAAAACATCAAACATCAAAACTATATGCTGTGCCAAAATAATACAACAAATATGTATGTATATAATTTGGAAAATATTGAGCAGAGGATTCCCAAAACAAAACAAAAAAGCTAACCAAAACTGACTGACTTTTTATATAACTATTCATAATTTTCCAAAGAACATGATGTATTTAGATTTTAGACGTCCAGGCTATATGAAAACGACTCGTCCAGACGATATGAAAACGACGCGTCAAGGCGATAAGAAAACGACTCGTCCAGGCGATAAGAAAACGACTCGTCAAGGCGAGTTGCTTTCGGCGGACGTTTTAGAGCGACTGGTGATACGAAATCGATACGCTGGCGATATTACTGGCGATAAATTTTTTGCCAGGAGCGAATCGTTTTCTTATTGCCGGCAACAAAAAATGTCTGGTGGGACCGAAATCACAAGGAACATTTTCATGTGTTGAAGAATTTTTGGAATTTTGGTATTTTTTCTGGAGCAAATTCAGTGGTTTTGTAATTAAAAACAACACTGAATAATCGGCTATCAATTAGAGGGACAAAGGTGTTTGACATTCAGCACTAATATATTTTTTAAAAGATGAGACTAAAAGTTTAGTTTTCTTAATAAATATTAGGTAAATTTTATTCAATTTTGTGGCCCCACAGGACTCGCAGAGCTCACTGTTTCCTCTGCATATGATTTTCATTTGCTTTGCCCCGGTAAGGTGACCTAATCGTAGTTTAACTTTACAGTCTACAAAACCTATAGTCCATCTATAGTCCACGGTCTTATATTGAGTGACACAAGAAATTTAAACCTCCTGTCAAATAACATAGAAATCATTGCCTTGGTCTCTCTGCTGACATTGAAGACATCTTGAATAGTGCGGATTTCTAATAGTGGCCTTTAGAGCAACAAGAAATAGAGAAAGTACCGATGCTGGGCCATAAAAACTGGTCATAGATCCTCTCGACCTCAGACCTTGTAATATCGAAGTGTTACAGGACCATAGGTTTTACTTTCCGAAACATGTGAACGTTGTAAATACGTTTAATATAAAGTCCTGGCGAGAGGGAAAGATGGGTAAGAGTGGCTGACCGAAAGCTATGTAATCCCACTGTGGCACCAAAATCTATTAAGCTTAACCAGCTTAGATATAAAAAAAGCGGAAAAAATAAACTGAGAACGATATATTATAATCTCAAAAACATTGATAATAAATGCTTACGGTTACCTAGCAAACCAAACGACATCGAAACGATATCGTTAAAGCGAGAATTTTTCTCGTTTTCGAGTATTGCTAACCCTTTCGGGCCCGCTCCTAAACCAACTGTCAGAAAAATGTGTTTTCCTGATTCCCGTGGTTATTAAATCTAAATTAAGGATTTTTCAGAATTTAAGACTTCTGGAGTTATCGGGTCACTAGATAATGGAAGTTGCTTATAAGCAACTTTGGGCCGTTGAGGAAGTATTTCATAGCATTGAAAAATGAAAGGTGGTTTATGAGAACAAACTTTTTACTATGGATTCTTCAAGAATCTTTTTTGGCAGTATAATTTCTTACGTATGATACGAGAGAAAACAATTTATTCTTGTATTACAATATAGGTGAACACCACATTTCACACATTTTGATACGGGTGTTCCCGTCTTGCAATGGCGGCATCGACCTTTTTCTCCCCATACTACCCAATGACCGCTTTCATCATACCTCATCGAATTTGGCGGATCATAAGTAATTTTATGGCGCTTGGAACTGGATGCAAAAGAAGACGGAGATGACGGTGATGAATGTATTTCTTCTTGTTTCAAAATAGTTTCACTGGGTCGTCCTCTTTTCATTAGTACTGAGCTCGAGGAGGATGGTGCAGCATTTAGCAACTCATTTGCTATTTCCATCTGGATTTCTATAAGTAAGCCTGGCGGGATTATATTGCTTGCATGCTGATCTTCCTAAAAATTAGTATAACTCTCTTTTACAATCAATTCAATCATAGCATCGTCAAAAAAGGAACTGAAATACTCTATTGGGCTATTCACCTAACATCTTCTTCTAAACGCGTTTCCCATGGTACTTCTTTCACATCAAAGGGTGTTTTCCTCCAAAGCAACGTAGACAAGTCTACTCTCTCAACAACAAGACGTTCGGAACTCTCTAAACTCTTCTTCAGCACGTTCTTTAGTGGCGATACCTCTGGCAAGTCGATCTCGATTTATTCACCTTTCTATAAAATTTCTTTCAACCCATTCTCCAGAAACTCTACCTCATTATCTTCGCCCTCTTCTTCAGAAGACTTGTCCCAGTCAAACTCCAGAATGGCTTCTATATCCACTTTACAAAGTCCTTTGCGTTGTTCATTCATGTTTTCGGTTTCAATATTTTTACTATCACCGCTGCCCAAAGTTGCTTATAAGCAACTTCAGTAAACAAAAAAATGCTGATCAATAACAATGCAACTTTTATTTTACTTTTTTATTTCACCTTTTTATTTTACCTTTTATTGTTAAAACTGCGTACTTGTTTTTTTAAATTATGATTTATAAGTATTTTTATTTTATTTTTACTTTTTGCACTAAAATTTCACCACGCGCGATTTGATCGACTTTACTCTGAATAATGTATCGTAGTTATGTTGGTCGCGACACAACCGTTACTTTTTTATTGTTTTCTTATTCTAAGAACTTCAATTAACCAATTCGATGTCTATTTTGATGAATTAGTTCCGTTGGTTTCAAATAAAACAGCGCTAAAAGTCGAAGTTGCTTATAGGCAACTTGGGGGTCGAAAGGGCTAAAATGATATCGAGAACGAGACAAATTACACTATCGTAACGATATCGAGAATTTCGAAAATCTCGCTATCGTTGCGTTACTGAAATTTTCTTATCCGAGATATCGTAACGATGTCGAGATTTTCGAAATTCTCGATATCGTTACGATAGTGTCACATTTCTTGTTCTCAATAGCATTTTGGATACCATAACGAAAACTTATTTTCCTTCTGAAAATTGAAATAAAACGCATATTTGACAGTACTGTCGCATGGCCAGCCCATTATTCAAATCAAATAACGATTATAAGTACAACACAAAAACTCACAAACTCGGTTTTGAATGCGCGCACGTTCACGTAATGAAAACTTTTCGTTTGACAAAAAAATATTTCATTTCATTTGAAAATTTTCAAATTCTTCAAGGCAAAAATTCTAGCATTATCGAGATTATTTCGAGAAACTGTCGCTAAAAATTTATATCGAGAAATTGTTTGCAGGGTAGACACAAAAACAAAATAACCTATTACAAATAAAATACTAGATGGTCCTCAATACAAAATTATTAACATTAGTTTTAATAGTTTAACCAAAACATTGGTCTCAAAAATAAGAATTTGTCTTTTAAAACTTCAAGAGAAAGAAAAATTTCCTTTCATTAATTCCCAAAATTAATTTTTTTTATAAACTACCTCTTGGTCTGCTCTTCTTGGAACTAAATTATTCTAGGAGACAATGAATCTTCCTTTCGTTTTGATTCGAATAAGAAGTAGCCCAGGTGTTTTTTTTTTTCTTCTGGACAAGTGCATAGAAGTTGAAATGCATTAGCTTTCTTTTCCTCCATACAGCTACGACAGAAGACATTTGAAAACAATCTCAACTTTATCAAGTTGGTGCCAATTACACAGTGAAAGCAATCATGGTTCTAATCTGATCCTTTTTTAGTGAGAGAAGCTCTCTAGAACGACACACAAGTTTAAGGTTGGCACTCAGAAAATTTTGCATAGAAAGGGAAAAGGTCGAAACGATTTTTTCCAGCACCTGGGGGTTTATTTAAGAAAAAGACTTATGTTAAGACTAACAGCAATATGTACATTTCCAAATATAAATTTCAATTTAAATTTCGCTATAATTTGAAAATTGACTTTTTTACTCTTTTTCCTGCCAAATGTCATCTACGAAACTGCTGCCATTCGGTGTCAATGTACTCGCCCGCAGTAATGCCAAAGTTGAAAGTTCAAACACCAAAAACAACAACAACAAAAAAACAACGAAAAGGGCAAAAACAAACAATAAGAAAATAATGCAAAACCCAAAGTCCTTTAAGTGGCTACAAAACAGCCAACAAAAATTATGTGACAACCGCAAATTAAAACATTGTAAACGAACAAACAAAAAAATGATGCTAAAAAGGACGAAAGGCGCCACGGCTTTCATAACTTTAAAAACACAAACAAAACGCACACACAAAAGTGTTGCCCAACCGGGCAAATGGCAAGAAAATTGAATGAAACAACAGGAGGAAATAATAAGACGACACACACACACACACACGCACAGCTAAGTGAAAAGGGTTCAAGGACATTTTACACATAATTTCCTTTACCTCGAAAGCAAATACAACACAATGTGGCCACCCCTTGCGTTCTAAAGCGGACCAGCACAGCTTCAACCACGTAATCACAATAATGCTAGATCGGGATTTGTGTGGCTCGGTGTGTGTGTGTGTGTGTGTGTGTGTATGCTAATGTAATAATTTTTCCTTTAAAAAATATGTTTGGCATGTTTGCGGCCCGCCTCCGCACTGCTCGCTGGCTGCTGCCGCGCCTGTCATATGCGCTGCTTTGCGTCGCTTTGCTTCGGTTGCGCTTCACTTAATGCTCTATTACACAATAATTTGTTCTGTGTTGTTGTTGTTGCAGTTGTTGTTGTTGTTTTTGTTGTGCACAACAACTTGAGGACATAATTTCTTTGCTGGCACTTTTTCTACTGTTGCTCCTTTCATTTGTTGCTGTTGTTGCTCGTGTTGTTGTTGTTGCCAGCTACTGTTGTTATTGTTGTATAATAAGGTAGGTTTTGCTGTCAAATCGATTATTAGGTAAACGACCTACTTGAGCGTTCTTACCGGGCAACTTGAAGGGACCAGCCAAGCCGCGCCACCCACCCAACCCAACCCAACCAACCAACCAACCAGGCAATCATTCAGTACGCCAGGCAAATTTTATAAAAAACTGTTAGCTATGTATATACATATTAGATAATAACGGTTAATAATGATTTGGCAGCATCATTATGATGATGATGGATTTGTATTGTTATTGTTGTAGCTGTTGACTGTTACATTGTGCGTTTATTATGCAGGCGATTATGTTCTTCTGCTCTTTATGGCAGAAACTTTTCGATGTCCTTTTTTGGCCGCTGGAAAAAAAAGGTTACCTCAAAGCAGCTTCTTCAAGTGGAAACAATGCCAGTTGAGAATTCATGCACCGGTGCAGCGTAATATTCAAATTTGGATTTTTCTTTTCTTTGTAGTTGTTATTGTTGTGGATATTTAAAGCATTCCTTTGCACAGCTATACTTGTATTTTTAAAAATATATATTTTTTCCATTGAATTCCGCTTTGTTCATGGATGTTGAATATTTCTTAATTTCTTTTGGCAACTTCAAGTCTATGCGCAACAATTTGTCAAAACATGGTCAAAAAGTCACTTTCATTTTGGCCAATGAACTTATCTCAATACAGTTTTGTTTATTTAAAACATTTTGCCGAAAAATTTAGAAATAACCAAGAAAATTTAAAAAAGAAAAAACGTCGAATTCACGCACCATGACCCAAAAAAGAAATTCTAGCATTATGCAGTGACCCAAATTTGTGTGCGACACGAAACGCGTCCGAATTGCAGCAACGCAGCGCCACCGACAGACAGCCGCGTTGCGTTGGCGATGTCGTCATAGTGTAGGCGCAGAGCTAATCTAAATAGGCACACACAAACACAGACTATTTATGTGTGTGTGTGTATGTGTGTGCACTCACCCTTCAACTATTCGTACTATCGTGAAATCACCGAAAAAATAAATAAAAATACACGCACATCGTTTCCTTGCTCCACGCTTCGCTTTTCGCTGCGCCCTCATGCATCCGAGCCATTGCTATGAAAAGCTGACGCGTCGCCGTCTGCCGCACTTAACTATTCGCACCGCAAACAGCTGCGCAACGCATTCTGACCAGTGTTGCCACTACGAATTTTTTTCCCTGGTCCAAAAAAAATTGGTCCAAAATCAATCTCAGCCTACCAAAATAAATTTGCTAAACAAAAATTTAGTTTTATTGCATTATAATTTTATCCGGATCGCCGTCCACTAAATTTTGATGTTTTGAAATCAAAGGAATAAGAGTTAAATTTTCTTCAGAAAGGACTAAATGTGGCGTTATAATGTCTAATAGCTTTAGATCTTCCCTGCAGAGAAGTTTGAACTTTTGCTTGTAAAATTTGTTCACAAGCTACAAAGTAAGTAATTTTAAAATCATACAAAAATTAATAGAAAATTTATTACTGCAGTATGTTGCCTACCAAAATTCCTTGAAAATCACAACAAACCAACCAACCTACCAAAGTCTTAATTTATGAAACGAAGCTACCAATTTTGGTCCAATTGGACCAAAACGGCAACACTGATTCTGACACACACGCACACACACACACATACTCGCTTACAACGCATTGGCTCAATGTGATGGAACACATTCGTAGAGCAGAAATGAAACGCTATGAATTGAAATGCTTTGTAAAAATGTACTGAAAAACGCATGAAATGGCAGCAACATTGATTTCAATTCTGCGGCATTCACTGACACTCGATGGCACCCTACAAGGTTTAAAAAAAATAACACAAGAATATCCAAGAAAGCCAAAATTACTTCATTGAGGTTTTTTATCATTTAATTGCACAATTTTCTGAAAGGGACTTTTACTCTTTTATGATTTTTACTATTTTTTTTTTAAGATAATTTAAGTAAAACAAATAAAAATATTGTTTTAAATAGTTTGAGCTCTATTTTGTAACATGATTCCACATTTTAAAGTGAGTTGAATTAGCGCTTCGGTAGTGACTGAACCAGGGGCGGATTCAGAAAAATATTTTGGGGGTGGTTTCAAAAATTAATTCTTTAATATTCCCAAAATGCCTTTTAATTTGTATGTAGTTTTAAAGTCGATCCTAATATTTCGGGGGTTCAACCCCCCAAAGCCCTCCTGAAGCCACCACTGGACTGAACTATGAGTACGCGATCCATTCATTCCACTTAAAGTGTGATGTCTTGAACCTGAAATACTAATGTTAGGTGATTCTAGTTGCAATGTAAGTTTTGTATTCCAGTGTTGTAAAAACTTTATATACATTTTTCATATTCTCAGACTTTCGTTATAACTTGAATTTATTGTGGTACAGTTGCAAAATTTGTATACGCCTAAATATCTTTAAAGCATTTTTTGAGACTACTTGTATCAGGTCTTAGTTATTTAATGCAAGTAAGTTCCATTTACCATACAGGGACTGCAGATTAGTCAACACATAGTTGTAGTGGTTCGATGGTTCTATGGACCCTGGAATACTAACCATATTTTCCAACTGTGTCACAAAATGTTGGCGATTTTAGTAAAATCAATTAACATTAGCATGAGACACTGGATAGGCATAATTTTTACTGAAGCAGTCAGAGATTTCGAAAAACAGCGCTCCAAGAAAACTTTTAAGCACCTTCTCAGACTTTGTCTAACCTAAGTTCATCACCATTTCTACAATTTCTTTCCATCTGTTCTGGAAGTCTACTAAGTTAGGTATCAAATCCTTACTATACTCGTACTTTGCAAAATATACTGGCGTCTTCCTCAATTACTAGTTTACCGATTTATAAACGGAACTCCACACAGTATTGCTTTGGATCCAACTTGCTTTATGGTACATTACCCATTCGTGCTATACACAACTATCTGGTTACAGCAACGACTGGAAAGCACCAAGAAAACTCTTGCCAGCGGGTCCAAGTCTTTCACCAACAGGCCAATGGACCTGTTAGGTCCAGAGTGCTCAGAATAGTGCCCCAATATCAATATTGAGGGAACTGGGAACAGATAAGCGAACCAGAAAAAACCCTACACTTGAAAAGAAGAGATTCTTGACCTGTCAGGAGAATTTTTTGGAGGAAGAATTGTTTTGGAGAAAGTTTAGGAGATTTTTGTAATATAGTTAAATATTTGACATCATTAGTGGCACTGAAGCCTTGAATATTGAAAGCTAAAATATCTAATTTAATTTCATTTCATTTAATTTCATTTAATTGTATGCTTCAAAGTGTATAATTTATGCAATGAATGAAGCAAGTTTACAAAAGCAAATTCCATACCGATCTCACTTTTTATATTTTTTGTTTGTGTTAGGTTGTTGTTAAGCTGAAGCTGAATGAATCAAAAAGTATGCATTAAAAAAACTTAATATATTTTTATTTTTATGAGAAGTTTAGTTCCTTAGTTTTTGACGACAAAAATTATTTTAAAAAATTTAGTAGATTTTTTTAATTTAAATTTTTGGTTGGCCTTTTTTTAAGTAAAAGGAAAAAGTAATTTCAGATATCTGGCAACACTGCAGAGTACACATATTGCATCAGCTACGCCTCTTCGACTTTTTAGGATACCTTTAAAGAGAGGGGTTAGATAAGTTCTGTAAAGTTCTGATAGGGTCGCGATATTCATTCCCTCTATTCATATCTACAAAATCTACATTGTAGGTCGTGGCAATTGGCACATCTGTTTTGGGTGGCTCAGCGAGATGGAACAGAAGATTTTAGGAGACTATTAATTATTTTGTCCTTTTGTCCCGAGATTCAGCTGGAAAATCTTAAGGTGTCAAACTTTGACTAATCTTAAAATTGTCAATATTAGAGACTAAATTAGGGAATTTAATTGGCTTGGGTGCTTGAGACTCTTCACTAATTTTAGATTAAAAGAGGCCAGGACTGAGTTGAAATTTTTAGTAAGTTCTTCTTTCCGAGGGTTTCAGAAGTCGACAAGGCTGGGAAGGTGGCGTAAGTTGACAAGCCCGAAAAAGGTTGAGAAGACAAAAACGGCCGATAAGGTTGAGAAGCCAAAAGAGGCCCATAAGGTGAAGTCAGCCGAAGAGGCACCCAAAGGTTTTGACAGTAGAAATTAAGGCGGAAGAGGTCAAGAAACCCCTTGACGAGAAAAAGCAGGAGAAAGCGAAACCAACAGCAATCAAGTAAATTGCACTTTAGAGTTGAATATTTTTAAAAAATTCTCACCAGAAAGTGGAACAGAGGGTGCACTCCTGGAGAGTAGAAATCCAGAAATCCACAGTGGGCTGCCAAAAGGATATACCTATACTGAAGTTTCTCCAATCTCTCAACAAAAGCTGCATTAACTCTCTGATACAATTCTTCAGTTAAAGATGTTTCTATTCAAACCAAAATGTCTTCAAAGAATGCAGCCAATTTTTATTCAACTTTAAATTGTTAAAGATGCGCCCAGCACGATTGGTGGTAAAAGTAACTTTGAACTTTTAATATGGATGCCAGAACCCACATCAAAGTTTAGAGTTTTGTCAGACTTTATCAACTCACAGCTGGCTGTAGCGTGAAAAGCGTTGTTGTGCGACATTGCATTGCGTTGTGTGCGCAATGCGTTTGTGCGCTCCCCTCCTCCTCCCTCCACCAGCAGTGCATACATGCGCCCCCCCCCCCCCCACAAGCCGCCCGTTCATCTGCTCACCAGCGTGCATGCAGTTGTCTGTCCTTCCATCGGTTGCGCTGTCCGCCCCATCGCGCATGGAATGCGACAGTGCGCGACGCAGCGGTCGCGTATGCGTTCTCGACACCGATTTCCACTGTATTTGACCTAATTTCTCGCTGCCAACCCCCACTTTGCCCTGCTCCAATTCACATTAATTTCTATTCCGATTCCGTTTCCCAATTCGAGCGCATAATTCTGACGCGGCGGCTGCTTGCATGCAGCAACACAGCGCATCGCCCAGCGAAAACAATACAAAAACACTGAACATGCGCATTTGATGGTGTTGTTGCTTTTGCTGGCGGTGGTGATTATTCTAGCATCTGTATGTATGTGTGTACTCGTATTTTTGTCTGAAAATTGTTGTACGCTTGTTGCAGCAACTGCAGTCGGCCGCGTGACACCGCATCAAAAAAACAAAAAACGCGCTCGTTGGACGTTAGAAATTGCTGTTGTTCTGGTTGTTGTTGTTGTTGTGATTGTTGTGTGCTGTTGCTTTGTTTATTTGCTAGTTGGCATAGCTTGCGTCACTCGCTGTTGTTGTTGCTCAATCAATGCGGTGGTTGAAATCTGGCTCATCCGATCGCTTTGGCTCTTTTTTTTTGTTGGTGTACATTGTGCGCTTGTGCGTAGTTTTTGTTTTTGTTAATGTTTTTGACTTTGTGTGTTGCAACTTGCAAGTTGTCGACGCATCGATGTTTTTGTTTTTCTGTGTCCATAACATTAGATTTAAAAGTGTTTAGAATTATATTAAGTATTTGTAGAGTTTTTTATTTTTACTTTTCGTACATAAAATGTTGCGGGATGTGTCGGGTGAAAATTGACTGATTTTAAATAAAACATTTTTAAATTGTTAGTAAGAAAATTCATTTTTATTTCAAATAAATTATTTTTAAATTTTTAGTAACAACTAAACAACTATTCTAGAAATCCGAAAACATCTATTTTTTTTTAAATTTCATATTTTTTAAATTTAGACCTTGAAGAATAAGCCTCTAAGAGGCTTTACGGAAATTCGAATTATTTTAGGAGTTACAGTTAATTTTGTGACGTGCCACTCAGACCGGACTGTAAACTTGAAATACGTTTTTCTCGAAACTGTTGTTTTCAATACTGTTAACATAATAGGGGTATTCTCGATGTCTTGCACGGAGGAAGAATTCGTAAAAATGCAACCGTGCAAGACTGGAAAATGCTACACATCGAGAACGCACAAAAAAGCACACATTGCAAATATTGCAAAAATGCCGCAAACTTTCTCCAATTCTTTTTAATTTGGTTTTCGGTTGATCCATTTCTACCTGCAAGCAAGACATATATGCAAATTATATAAAAAGGTTGAAATAAAACCAAATATAAAGAAAATACGCTTGCGCACACGAAGAAAATTAAATGGCTGCCGTACAATCGCGATGTCACACACAAAACAAGGGTTTTTTCGTAGCATGACATGCAAAAAATGCAAACTGTTTTTGCTTGTATTTTGTTGTTGTGTCGTTGCTCGAAATGCATGGCCATGTCAATTATGCATTTCGTGCACGATGTCAGGGCTATGCAAGACATCGAGAATACCCCTAATATCTCAAATTGCTTTTTTCAATACGGTTAACATGATATCTCAAATTCTAGTGCACCGATTTACTTGAAATTTGTAACAGATTTTCTGAATACCATCAAAATTGTCCCGACGTAGGGGTTTTTGTAATTTGTTTCTTTTACTATTTTAAAAAATTTACTATTTTTTAAATTTTAAAATAGGATTGGAATCACGTCCACCAGGAGACACCTTTTTTATTTTGAGTCCCCACTTTGCCGGTCTCTACCGACTTTAATTTTGAATTTTTTTTTTAATTATTATACATTTTTATACCTTTCAAGTATCAATACAAAACTGATACAAACATGGATAGTAAAAAATTATTACTGTTTTTTAGTGTCCGACCGAAACCACTTTTTTGGGCCGAAACCGAAACCGAAACCGAATATTCGGTTTTTTTTTAATATTCGGCCGAAACCGAAACCGAAACCGAAACTTTCTAGTTGATATAAAAATCACCATATCAAGCACTTTTTTCAACAAACGAATTTTACATTAAGTAAATAAAGAACAAACAAACAAACATAGCATAAATAAATAAATACTTATTAATAAAAACTATTTATTCATTTTTTAAAAACGTAAACAAGAAGAAATCACCCTTTCGTACCTTACTCGATAATATTCAAAATTAAATAATTTAATATTATATGCTAAAAAAAGAAGTTTGTTTACATTGCTGGCATCTAAATTACTCCTCCTTTTACTATATATCTGCTACACAATAAAATGTAAAAAATATTCTAGAAAGTTTCGGTTTCGGCTATTCGGCCATTTTTTGGCCGAAACCGAAACCGAAACCGAAACCACTTATTTGGGCCGAAACCGAAACCGAATATTCGGTCGGACACTACTGTTTTTTTATTACACCCGTAAAATCACCTCAAAATCGAGCCTCTAGACTAGAATACCCGCTTAATATGTTTCAAAGGATCAGTTTTGTATTCAGTCTTCTTTCACTTTCATTGTAAATTTATAGTTAAAAGTTGTTTGGTTGGTTCATAATCAGAACTTGGTTAGTGATTAGTGCTTTAGAGTCCAAAGTTTGAGTCTCGAAACCTGGACCTAATCAACCAACATTAAATAGATATTTTATTTGTCTCTTCATTAGCGGCTTTCACAAAACGTTCATTTAATTTAATAATGACAATCCTCATGGCAAATCTTCAGCATTTTAACGCCTGACAGTTTAAAATTACCAACATAAACATTGAAAACTATTTGTAAACATTGAAACTGCTGCATGCAGGGTGTACTAATTGCGTTGTAGGGTACACACTTAACCCTTAACTTCTAGGATAACAATTCCCACCATGTTTTTAATGCCTCTCAAAACAATTACAGTGGTGTCTGGATATAGTGAACTAATTATTGCAAAGCCTGTATTGAGGCCTATTGCAAGGAGTATTCACAGTATTGAGATTGTTCACTATATCAAGGTGAACAATTTTGTTCAAAAACTCGTTTTATTTGCTCAAAATACACTTTTTGTTTTTTGCTTGAAAATTTGTTTCTATATTTAGAGGCTCGATGTCAAAATTTGGGTGTTCACTATATCGAGGTGTTCAGTATATAGGGGGTTCACTATATCCAGACACCACTGTATTTCGATCTTATGACCTACGCAAAATATTTAGCCGAATTATTGTCCCCGGATAAAAGAATGATTTCAGAATTTTTAAGTATGCAACAAAATTGTTAGCTCCAACTTTCATAGAATGCAAACATTTCTACCAAGAATATTAGTTAACTTTCAAAATTAAACTCCCTTTCCGAAAGGGTTAAAGCCTAAACAGCTTTTCGAGTGAAAACAAGTGGCTGCAATTTGAATTTATTAAACAACATTAAGAATAAAAGACACAACAATAAGAAAGAGCTGCAAAAGCAGATGATGGAACAAAACGCGCGTAAAAAGCGGAAGCGACATTTTAGGTTGTTGTTTCTTTTCGTTGTGTTTGTGCGCCAATGAAATTTTATCAAAATATTTTGCTAACCTTATTTCGGCAGCAAAATGTTTGGCATCAAAATGTGACGCCGCTTTAATTAAAGTGTTACCCATCCCTTCACCCGCAGCCACCCGTTCAAATGGGAAACGCAGTGTTGAGCGGCGAGGGGCGGCATTGTGAAAGCAGCGGCCAGCTGGTGGCGACGCTTTGTTTATGCCATCAAAATTTGTGCAATGTGAAAAAGATGAGAAAACTCCGAAGCGGTTTTCTAGAGAAACGTAGAGACGTAGAGGCGTTTGTAGGCAAGTGTGCCACAATGCAATGTGCTGGCAACCCTACCCTGCCTCATGCAAAGCGATGGCAGGCCGCAGCGGAAGCAACGCCAAGGAACGCACGAAGTAGGTGCACGAAAGCCCACAACAATCAGCACACAGCCAGCCGAATAGTGAATGCGAGCGGCAGGTACACACACACACACACACACACACACACTCACATGCACTTGCATAGACACTTTATGTGCAGTGTGTATATAGTGCAAAGTACATAGCCAAAATAAATGCTAAAATTTCACAAAGATACACCAACACAACAACAACAACAACAACAAAACGCCATGGACAACCAAACGCACAGCCAACTTCAAGCACACGAAACAGCCAGCAAAAACGGAAAACGTACAGAAAAAAATAGCAGCAAGAGCGCAGAACAGCCGCACCTCTTGCCCAGCGCCGCAACAAGCCGCTGCGCTATCGCAAACCCCTCTCAACGCGTTACTGCCGCAACCCGCGGCCAAACCGATCCCAGCAGAGTGGAATAGCAACAGCAACAACAACCACAATTGGCGCCTCAACGCACACATTGTGCAAAAGTGCGTTTCGCTACGCCTGCTCCGAGTCCCTCCCCGACCCCTGCTGCGCCGCTCGCCAGCGCTCTCGCCTACCAACAACAAACGCACTTTCAAACAGCAAAAACGCGCTTTGCTCCACTCGACTCCACTCCTCGACACGCCTGGCGCACAAACAGGCCTAAATAATGTGGAAGGAAAAAAATGCGAACAGCGCAAGAAACGCACTCACACAGCTACACACACACGCACCAAATGCGTGCAGCGCTCCAACGGCCGCCGCCGAGTGGAGCAGCGAAGGCTGGGCACGGACACAGCGTGCAAAGTGCTAATAACAACGTTGGCGCGGGGGGGGCTGCAAGCGGCACAAACGTTGTTAGAGCCAAGAAAACAACAACAACAACAAAACTATGCTATGTGTCGGTGCATGTGTGCGTAGCAACGTTGGTCACAGCGGTTGCGGTGCGGGCGTGCGGCATTGGACAGTGAGTGAGTGCGGTTGTGGGAGGGGCGGCAATGCGGATGGCGACGGCAGCCAAACGAATTCTGCAATGGCGTACATGTATTTCCAATGGCAAAATACGCAACACACGCAACGACAGCAGCGACACAAAACGCACTTGACTGTCGTTGTCGTTGTCGTTGCTGGGCGAAAGTTGTGTTGGCGGGGAGCGCGGCGCGTCACAACGATACCGAATCGCATACAAATCTACGCACCAAGCAACGATGCGTAGCCGCTAAGCTTTTACGCGCTCTCTCTCTCTCTCTCTCTCGCTCTCGCAAGAATCCAGCCACTCTGCTCTTCGGCGCATTTTTGTAGCGTTTTGTACTTTTTTCTAAATCGTCTCATATTCGCAGTTCGTGCCCCTTTGCCGAAGCAATCGCAGCAGCAGCAACAGCAACAGCAGCAGCGGCGCGCAACGAGCGCAGTGCGACGCCGACGCAGAGCAGCAGCCGCAGTCGCCGCCATTCTTGCGTTGTCGCTCAATTGTCACTCACGCATTTGTTCTCTGAATGCTGTTCTCTCGCGTTGAGTTGCCGCCGCTGCCGCGCATACCTTTGCAATTCGTTGCGTTGGCTTTTGCGGCTCCACGTGTTTCGCTTTGGCATTGTGCGAAACGCTCTCGTCGCTCGGCTGGCGCCTTCCCCTTCTTGTGCTCTGCGCTTTGTGCCATCGTTTTTGCATATTTGCGTTTGTGTTCGGGCTGTTGTTATTGTTGTTGTTGTTGGCGTTGCTGTGCGCCAACACATTTGCACTTGTGTGCATTGCGTGCAGTTGTGTTGGTGCACTTTTGCCCCATTCGGCCGCCGTTCGGGGCGGTTAGAACGAGAACGCTCTAGCATTGCGCTACCCCTTCGCGAAAGCTGGGCAAAAGTGCAAAATGCTTTTGTGTGCTGGCCAAACGAAAAGCTTGCGTAATTTGAAAATGAAGGCCCATAGTATTTTTTCCAAACGAAAATTGTGTATGCTGTTGAAAAGAATTGAGGATTTCATTTCGAAAAAAATAAATTTTAATTGTAGTCGATTTTGAGTAGGAAATTAGACACTTTTAGGTTCACGCAGTGCAGATGTTGAAATCTGCATAAAGCATGATACAAGTTTTTTGTGTTGAAACTGATTAAAACCAAATCGAAGGCGTCAGTATTTTCAATATATTCTTTGCAGTAGAAAATGAAATTTCTGTTTAATTCTTTGTGAAATCGGTTGTTATTAACCCATTAAGCCCTGAGCGTTGCGTTTGCGCAACGTTTGGGAATTTCGCTATATTAAGTAATTCATAAAGACATAAGACTTGAAAATGGGTAGAATTGGATTAGAATTGATCGTTTTAGATTCTGCCATACTCAAATTTCAAAATTATTTAAATATTCATACTTTTTTTTCTATCCAAAGTCAAAGGTTTTTTTGGGGAATTTTTGAAATTCAATCAAAATTACTTATTCTTCAAACCTATCAAAATCCCTTAGTGGGCTGCATTTTGCAATGCTAAACTATTTAAAAATAAGTTTTGAAAATTTTTTTTTTTGATTTTTTAAACAAAAAATATGCTTTAAGTTTTGTGTTGCGCTTGTAAACACTGCCAATTTTCATACAACGCAACGCGTGGAAATGTCAAAATCCAAGCAGCTGATATTTTATTGGCACATTTTATTTTCCGCAAATGTTTGATTTTGTTTATTTGTTTACGATGTTTACGAAAAACATGACCAAAAAAAACATGGTATGAATTTGTTGCTTGATTTTTTTTCTTGATTATGCCAATTAATAAGATTGTGTAAAATTTTATGGAAATCGCACAAGCCTTTCTGGGGTCAGGTTTTAATGGGTTAATAACCATTTTTTCATATTTCTATATTTTTTTTAATGAAAATTTAATGCGAAAAACCCAAAATTTTGGTAAATACAGTCGTGTCTGGATATAGTGAACTAATTATTGCAAGGCCCGTTGACAGTATTTAGGTTGTTCACTATATCAAGGTCAACATTTTTGTTCAAAAATTAGTTTTATTTGCTCAAAATACACTTTTTGCTTTTTGCTTGAAATTGCTTTCAAAATTTTGTTCATGATTTAGAGGCTCCATGTCAAAATTTGGGTGTTCACTAAGTATATCGAGGTGTGCACTATATAGTGTGTTCACTATACCCAAACATGACTGTACACTCACAAAGAATTTAATCTCCTATTCAAAGAATATCTGGAATTGTGTTTCAGGTTAAAGATATTCAGACAATTTGAATCATTGCAAAGTATCAGTGGCGGATTCAGGGGTTTGGTTTTGGGGGTTGAAACCCCCCCCCCCCGAAATATTAGGATCGGCTTTAAAACTACATACAAATTACAACGCATTTTATAAATATTAAAGAATTACTTTTTGAAACCCCCCGAAATATTTTTCTGAATCCGCCCCTGCAAAGTATAGATTTTCATCACACAGATTACATTGCGAATAAATGACGGGTTTCTAATTAGAAGGATGACGAAAACTGACCTACAAGGCAAAGTCTCTAATTGCCCGAACCCGAACACCAGAACGACCCTTGTCGTGGCCCTTCTAGCGATTCGGCACCCGCTGATTTGTGAACCAATATATGTACCAATGAACTAGTGAACCCCGCTTAACCCTAAAAGTGCATCGCTAAACGAATCGACTAACAAATACCCTACTTTTTTATACACAGTCAAAAAAAGATGTATCTCCAGGGTTAAGTCACGTTCAAGTAACCAACATTTGTAGACACTTTTTTTTACTCAACCATTAATACTTCACTTGCTTAATTTCCTCAAAAAGATTGCAGTTATGGGTGAGTTACTTAAGCAGGTTTTACTGTATCACAAAAAGATTGCAGCTATGGGTGAGGTACTTAAATGGGGTTTACTGTACCACAAAAAAGACTTTGGTTTTGCCTGTAATTTAAAAAAATTATTTCGGAGCTTGATTTGAAAACATGTAACCCTGCCTTGAGGCGAATCTATGCTTTTGAGGGTTAAATGCTTTCTTTAAGTGTCGTTTATAATCATGAATAACAAAATGTATCTCATAAATGCATGCAAACCATTTTAAAATGTGCTAAAAATTTCAGTTTTCCGAGTCCTTGTTAACTATTTAAAACTCGATATTGAGTTCAAAGTGAAGTATGTGTGCATACAGTTAAGCTAATTTTATTTAACTTATCTAATCAATTTAGGTTAGGTTAGTTTAAAGTGGCTGTCTGGGCATGGAGATTTGTCGAAGTCACACTTAGGCCACAAGGAGAAAGTTAGCCAACTCGATTCGTGAATAAAGTTAAGCAAGTCTCTGTTGTTGACTGATCTGAGGTTATCCCAGTTGTTGCAGAAGGCAGAGCCTAGAGATTTCCAGTATATACCGGGCAGTGCCAGAGAAGCTGACTTATAGTATTTTCCTGAATATGACTGAAATTTTGTTTGGAAATATTTTTAATTTTTTTACTCAATTTGGCTTCACAAAAAAGTAAAAGACACGGCGAATTTTCTGTTAAAAAGTTTTGCACTAAAATACTAAAAGACCTTAACCCTTTCGAGCCCAAAGTTGCCTGAGAGCAACTTCACCTATTTGTCATCTTATAGCGAAACCTACAATTAATTTATGGGTTTAATTTAAGTAGGCACCAAAAAATTTATATTTTTAGAAGTGAATTCAAAGCAAATTACAAAAATGTTACTGTTATCCACAAAATAATTTCCAATAATTTGCAGCAATATCAGGGAAAGTTTGTGTTCTAATTGTGTTCTGTTTCTTTAAAAAGTGATAATTTTGTATTTTTCCATAAATATTAGATAATTTTTCTGTATTTAAAAAATATTGATACAAAATTTATTAAACCCGTTTTAAGCTAGCATTGTTCAAAAGTAAACTAGCTCTAGAACTCTAACAAAAAGGCATGGCGACTTCAAATTTCGTGTGCACACTTCTTAGGAAAGTGCTTCATGATTTAAATACCAAAAAGTAATATCGAGACACAGGGTAAAATTCGGGGTCGAAAGGGTTAATGGAGTCATTTCTACTCACTTGGGCATTGTAGTGTTAATAAAATTAAAATAATAATAAATTATAAATAATTATAATGAAATGAAATTAAATACTAAAAATGAATGAAATAATAATGAAAAATTAATAAAGAAATATTTCATACTAAATAAATTTAAGTAAAAAAGTAACTAAAAGTAGAAACAGCCTAACATGTAACCATAAGTTTGCCATCCGCTGGCACCAAAGGCGTGTGCCGAAATATTGAAACTCAGATACTGAATTTTTGTAAAAAAAAAAATTCAACAAAATCTCTCCAATTTGAGCGAATCTGTTCGAAGTAGCAACATTTTGTTTGCACTCCTAGCAAAAAGCATTGAAAGGAGGCAGGAATGCAGCGTTGCTCAGCATGTCACAAGGCAAGTTGTGTATCCCTGCAATGTGCTGGCTTGGTGTTTTTATTTGTTTTTGAAAACGCTGCAATTTGCATTCGGTGTAGGCATGAAAATGTGTACCGCTGTACGTGCAGGCGATCAGAAAACTCACCCCTTTCGTGGCAGCAGGACGAGGCAGTGGTGCGCTTCAGCGCGCAGCAAACTGAAATTTCAAGAAGCGACAATTTGCATTCTTAGAAAAATTGCCAAGTTTCAAGAAAGAACTATTTTCATGCGAATGTTTATATTTTATGGTTTATAACACACAACGCAATGAAAGCATATCAGTTTAATTTGGAAAGAGCGCGGAAAATCTGTTGCAAAAAACACTGCATGCCATAAAAAAAAAATGAAACAAAATCAAACGAAACTACCAAATGCTCTGCAACTCTTCTGCGACGTTGCCAATGCAGAGCGCAGTCAATGTGGCTGCAGTTCGCAGGCCGAAAATTCCAATTGGCTTTGCAAATGAATGCGCAGGAGAGTAGAGAGAGAGAGAGAGAGTCAAGTGCTGCGAGAGCGCATAGATTGCAAATGTTGGCTAAAAAAAAGTCGCCATTCTTTGAGAGGTTTTGCTCTCCGCTTTGCGCAGCGTTGCAAAAGCATAAAATACAAACCATAAAATAAAATCACACACACACACACACACACACACACACGACCCCATCCGAACGTGCCGAACCAAACGCAGTGGCACGAAGCAGCAATTTTGCATTTGCAGCGCAAGCTTTCAGCATTTGCGGCCGCCGTTGTCGTTGCCGCTTGCAAGCGTACAGCATATCGCCACTGCTGTGTTGGTGTGTGTGTGTGTGTGTAGTTGGTTGTTGTTGGTGCTTTTGCAACGCGCACGCCGCTCCGCGCAGAGCGGCAGTGACTTGCAGTTGTGCCGCATTCGCTGCTTTTGCTGTTTGCGCTGTGTTTTCACTGTTTGTTCTACGCCCCTTGGCCCCTTCTATGTACATATTGTTGTTGCTGTTGTGTGCTGCGGCCGACTGTGGCTTTGCTGAGCGTACGTTTTGTTGCTTGCGACTTGCATGCGTCGACGACGGCGCCGGCTTTGCTCGGCGCTTCGCCGTTCGGTGTCGTTTCGGTGGTGGCTTTTGACGATTGCCGCCGACTGTTAGCAGCTCGCCGAGTGCGTGTTTATGTGTGTGCGTGTGCGACTGCGGTGCTGCTGCTGCTGCTACTGCTGCTGTTGTTCGCCTGCTTGGTGGGCCAAAAACGCAATTTGAAATTCTGTTCATCTAATTCGGCCCCAGGTTTCGGAGGTGCTCGCTCGCAACAGCAGTGTGTGCGCACTCGTCTCGTAACGTTTTCTCTAATTTTTTCCAACAAAAAACCACAACACAAAATTATCTAAAAACATATTACAACCACAACAACAACAACAATAATAACAATACAAAAATCGAATCGCATTATTACCGAAAATATGAAGTAAAAGCAAACAAATTTCTACAAGAAAACCAATTCGAAAACAAAGTAATGCAAAAAAAACCACCAATTCACATGAAATAGAAATAACCGCAGAAAGTTACAGAAGAAGAATAATAATAAGAAGAAGAAACAAGCGAAAAGCCAGTGGAAAAAGTGCATAAAGCAGCAGAAGTTCAAGTACGAAGTGAGAAAAAGTTTAATTTCGAATTATTTTGTCCAAATGTCAAAGTGCGAAAAAAGCGAGTAAATTTGCTCACACAATACACTCAACAAAATGCAGCCTAAATTTTAGTTTCTAAACTTTTTTAGTTGCCTTGCTGTAGTGTGATTTTTTTTGTTGTTGTTAAGTTTTCTTATGTTCTCTATGTGCGAAAAATGGCATAAAGCGAGAATGCAAAGCAAATCGCTGAATAATTTGAAATTCTTAGAAGTGTGCAGAGATTTGGGGGAAAACGGAATTTGCATGCGGCGCACGCTTCAATCGCAGTAGGCCGCAAGCAGCAAGCAGCGCGCAGCAGTTGCAGCACAACAGTCGGCGACAAGCGGCAGCAAAATACGCGCCCGGACTCATTTTGCCACCAAATTTTGGAAGAATTTAGAAAAAAGCAATTTGTGGTGTGGTTGAGAATTGAAGCGAAAAGAAATATCGAAACAATAACAAAAAGTGCATTTTGAGAGATTAAAAAAAGTGTTAAGTGCACTGAAAACAGAGTGAATGCAAAGTTTCAAAGCGGTATTCATAAAAGTTTCAAAGCAGTTTCAAAACAATAAAAGCTATAAAAATTGAATTTTTTTTTAAATTAAAGTGGACTTTTCGTAACTATGAACATTTTTAGTGCGAATGTGAACTGTTTTACGCAAATTTAATTGTTTTTTTTATAAAATACACATTTCGACACAAGAGCGGCAACTTTATGTAATAAAACAAACTTTATTAAATCGTTTTTTAGCGAAAAGTGCAACTCAAACTTTGAAAAGCAATTAATAAACAATTAATAATTGTAACTTTTTGTTAATAACTTGAAAAATGTATGCATTGGAATTGCAACAAGTAGAAAAAAGTGCTAATTGCAATGTTTTTCCTTCCAGTAATCTGGTAAAACATTCTTAAAGTGCATTAAAAAACTTGGAAAACGTATTAAAATCAACATAAACAGAATAAAACAGCATAACAAAATTTTAATATCTCGTTACAATACAAACTAAAATTCTTATAATTAAACACTCAATTCAATTACAATTATTATGCAACTAAAATTAAATACTATTCGATTAAACAATTTCAGTGTTAAAATTATTCAATTCAATTACAATTATTATGCAACTAAAATTAAATACCATTCAATTAAACAATTTCAGTGTTAAAATTATTTGTTTGTTCATAAAAATGCAACTTTTTTGTAGTTTCAGTAATTTGTTTGCTTTAAAATGTGAAAATGATTTTGTTTAAAAAATATTAAAATATTTAAAATAATTTACATAGTCATAAAATGTTACAAAAGTTTGTTTTTAAAACACTTTTGAAATGTTTTTATTTGTTTGCTTATAAAATATAACAATAGTTTTTTATTGAAAATTTGAAAATTTATTGAAAAACTGAAAATTTGTTGTTTGCGCCTAAAATGTCAAGTTTTAAATCGTTTAACAAATATTTAGATACTGAAAATGTCTTGTTTCGGCCCAAAATTTGATGTTTTAATATCGTTTGACAGCTCATATATACAAAAAAAATTTACTTATTTTCGCTTAAAATGTGACAAAAACTATGGAAAGTGCACTTAAATCGTTTGAGGACTTTTAAGAAATACAAAAATAGAATAAACTAAAAGTACTTAAATACTAAAAATCACTTGATGCCGCATAAGATGTGATAATAAAAACTATTGAAAGACTATTGAAAAATACAAAAATAAAACAAACTGAAAAACACTTGATTCGGCATAAAATGTGGCAATAAAAACCAACGAAAGTGCACACAAATCGTTTGAAGACTATTAAGAAATACAAAAATAAATTTAACTAAAAATACTCAAATACAAAAATCACTTGATTCCGCCTAAAATGTGACAGCAACAACTATTAAAAGTTCGCTTTAATCATTTGAAGACTTTTAGAAAATACAAAAATAAAATTCCAAACTAGAAAATCGTATTCTCACTAAATGCTTATTTAAGAAGTGCACATAAAATGTGAAATGTATATAAACTACAAGATCGAGCATTACTGTTTGCCGGTTGTGTCAAGTTGCGTCGTTGCATTTTCCAACCCCCAAGCCCCCTCCGCTGAAAAGTATGCCTCGAAAATGTTTCATCAGTGAGAAAAGTGCATTTACGAACAAGTACGTCAACGTTTGCAGCACTTCCGACCGGAACAAAAGTGCAGTGAATTTCAGTCAATGTCACCCTTCGGCCCTGCCCGGTACACCCACCACGCCCGGCCGCATTCACCACCCCATAACGGACACAAGCGAACTCACTGCTGCAGCGCATAACTGCACAAATGCACAAAATGTATTCACCCCACTGCAGGCCGAACGAATTTTCACTACAAGTGTGTGTGTGTGTGTGTGGATGGTTGTTTGTGTGTGTCGCTCTCTATTTGGCTGCATGAAGGCAGCGCTCACTGCTCACAGCTCACAACAAGGCGCAAGCCAAATTAGGGGGTTGCTGCTGCAATTACGGCAACGCCGGCGCCACCACCATCACTGCCATCACCACCGGC
This sequence comes from Melieria crassipennis, assembly GCA_963668005.1. NCBI lineage: Eukaryota > Metazoa > Arthropoda > Insecta > Diptera > Ulidiidae > Melieria > Melieria crassipennis. The sequence continues at coordinate 18,680,317 of OY764961.1, forward strand.
GTCTGTCGCGACGCATGCATGTCGCATTGCCGCCTTAGCTGCCATTGCCGGTCGCTGCAATGTCGAAATTGCTGACAGCATTTTTGTGCCGTTGTCCTTTCAATGCAGCAAAACTTCTGTCTGCATTATTAAAATAACAACAACACAACGTAAAAACATTAAATACACACTCGAACAACAACAACAACAATCAAATAAAATGGGTTGAGGAAAAACGAAAACAAAAAATAAATCAAGAGTGAAACGTGCCAGGATGTGCGACAGTGCCTGCAAAATGTTCGAGCACGTTTGTGTTGAAAGGGAAGTGAAGTGGCCGGTCGCAGTAGTTGTTGCATGCAGCAGTGAGCAACGCTGTGCAGCATTAGAATTAAAATAGAAGCGCAGCAAATGCAATAAATATGCGAGCGCGCAAAGGGCGAACAAACAACCCTTTGCTCACTTTTGCATTTTGTTTTTTGCGAGTCGCATGCAAAGTGCGCGCCCGAAATGCGTTTTGGGAGTTGGTGTGTATGTGTGTGTGTGTGTGTGTAAACTATTTGAAACTGCATTCAGAAACTAAAACCAAAAGAAAAACAATATTGTTGGCTTAGAGTTTGGGTTTAAAAATGAGCGCAAAACCCACAGCTGCAGTGTGCCCTATGCACAAAAAATTACAGTAGTTTGAATTGGGAAAATGTTTGCTTCTAGTTTAAATATGCATAGTTTTCATTACTTTTATGCTATTATGTTAAGATTTTTGAAAAAAATTAACTCAAATTTATTGTTACGATGTAATTTTTTTGGTTCACAAGTAGAAGAGTTCAACATTCAAATTGGATGGTTTAGCTTCTCTTTGTTGGAAAATGAGTTAACTTTTGAATTCTGTTAATGTTTTCGATATGTTGTACGATTACGATTTGGTATTCTAATGTTTTCGATCTGAGAATGAGAAAAGATAAATTTGAAAAAACGGAAACTTTTATTTCTAGAACAGTTGTTGCTAAAAGATTATACTTACTATATACATGAATTTATGAAAATGTAAATGTTAGTTTTTTTAATAAGGTTAGGTTAGGTTAGGTTATGGTGGCTGCATCTATAAGAGACACACTCGGAGGCCCGAAAGGCCCATTGTGATACCACATATATTTTCACCCGTTTTGAAATGTGTATGTAACACAGTTTTTTTCAACATCTGATACAACACACATTTCAAACGGATGGGGAAAGGGAGGGGACCTACAGTTTAACGCCGAATCCGAACGGCGATTGGCAGTTTTTTCGTTCACACTTGCAGGTTTTGCCATTGCCTGCCAAGAGCGCACTTGTGCGATTCTTGTAATTCTCATCTGCTTTATGTGGATAGCGATAGAAGTAGATGAGCGTTTTTTCCAGCCCGAGCCAGGAATCGAACCTGGGGCGCTCGGTATGAGAAGCCATCGCGCTACCCGCTGAGCTATCGAGGCCGGCTTTTTTTTAATAAACAAACAATCAAATATTGATTTTTAAAGTTTTATATTAACTTTTATCTCAATTAGTCCACTCACAGTCACAAGTTAATAGCTAAAATTGTGCCTAATTATGTTCCATAGTAGTCCATAGTAGTCCAAATTTGTCGATAAAAGAATTTTCAAGTTTTCAGTCTTATGAATACATTTTTGGCTTCCGTGAGAAACCATAAGGTTTGAGTTGTGTAACATATTTTTGACTCATAGTTTTCCTTTGTAGGAAGGTAGGTAAGTTAAGGTGGCTGCAAATTCCTCCCGTTTGAAAAGTGCATGCAAAAAGGTTTACAACATGTAAACAACACAAATTTCAAAAGAATGGAAGAAGGGGAGGACCGTATGCCGAATTCAAACAGCTGTTGGCAGTTTTTCTTTCTTAAAGGTTTTGTCATTACCTGCCAAAAGCGCACTTGTGGCTTTCTAATATGTAATTCTCATCTTGTGAAAAGCGATAAAAGAAGACCATAAATCTCACATATTTCTTGTGAATATCGATAGCAGTAGACGACTGTTTAACCAGCCCGTTCTAGGAATCGAACCTACAGTCTTTTGTGCATAAAGCCAACGTTACTCGCTGGACTCCGAGGTCGAAAATATTGTTTCATAGTTGGCAATAAAATTTCAAGGGTTTCCATGAAATTATTTTCAACTTTTCAGTCCCTTGTAGACATTTTAAGCTTCAACAAAGTTTGAGTTACATGCGTTTTTTTTTTGACTTGCAGTTTTCATTTGTATGAAACATGGGATTTTCTATTGAAAACTTGTAATATTTACTAAAATTATTATACGTTCTAGCTCTTGTACTATCGGCTTCGCGTTTTAAGTTTAGCAACGATGAACCTCAACAAAAATTTCGTTTTGGACCGTTTTTTTTTTTTATAAAATGAGATCGTCTATAAGTTTTCAACTATAACTTACAGTTTATTCTTTGTTGAAACTGAATTGTCACAATTGTCATTGTGATTGAGTCACAAATCATTTGAAATAGTCAGTGCTTCTGACTAAATAGTCAACTCTATCTATGGTCATCTCAGCGTAGCGATCGCCAACACCAGTTGGAATCACTTTATCAATATCAATCAGAAATGTTTATTCATTTGGCTGCTTTTATGTCAAAATATATATGTAACTGCCGGCGAAAAAGCTTTCAGGTCCTCATAAGTCATGGACATTTTTCAATCATGTACTCAATTCTTCTTACATTATAAATGGTTGTGCAAATTTGGGCTACAGGTGTCCCATAGGAGAGATGTGCAAACTATTCCTTTTGGTTTACTATATTAGTGAATATCCAGATTCGAATGTTCCCGGCACATTTGCTTTGGCAAGAGGACTTTAATGGGAGATGAGCTACTGGAACTGGCGCTGCCGGACATGCTTCGCTCAGACCGGCTAAACTAGATTCAGAGTGTCTTGAAAAATGTATGGCAAGGGTGGTAATTGAAGGCTGCAGAATCACCCAACTGGGCAGTTGGTCAGATTTACTTTAAGTAGTTACGAGTCCGGGCATTTGTTAGTCAAGTGGAAGGGCAATTGCTGGGTTACTATGGACAACAATGTCTACGTGTCTGGGTTCATGGATACTCCCAATAATATATAATAGTAATAATTCCTTTCACTTGGAAATATAAATTTAATATTTAATTATTTATTATTAATTTGATCTAGTGCCGTTTTTTAAGGACTAAAATATGCAAGTTTCTAGTCTATTCGAATTCAATTTAAATATTTATTTACAATATTACAATGATGCGCTTTGTTTGGAAGCCCTATTGGCATAAACTTTGGAAGAGTTGGCAACTCTATTCCTCTGAAATTCAAGTTGAAACTGCTCTGGTACTATGACTGTGAATGTCAATCAAGACGAAAGTGACTGACTCGTCACTTGTTAAATGTTTTAAACCTTCGGAACTATTGGGATAATACATCCCAGTAACCAAAATATTGATTAGAATTATAAATTCCGGTTAGAAGAGTTATTTCAGAATTTGTAAGTATGCAACATGTTTTGCTGGACCCAACTTTCAATGTTTCTTTACTTCTCTACTTTGACTTGACAGCACAGAAATGTGATGAAACAGATCATTAAGATTTTTTTGTTTATTTTGTTTGTTTAAAAATATTGATTTTTTTTTTAATTTGAAATGTGATGAAACAGATCATTATGATTTTTTTGTTTCTTTAAAAATATTTCAATTTCAAAACCAAATCCTAAAAAAATTTAACACTTTTATATATTAGAAAACAAGTTGCCAGAAAAATTACATCAAAACAATTATAATACAAAATCTATAGCTTTTCTATAACTTTTCTTCGTTTTATTAAACAAATCCCCAACATTATTTGAATTCTCTTTATAGATCGCCAAATATTAAACATTGTGCGTAAAAATGTGAACGTTATTCACGCCGGACAATTTGTATAAAATGCGCCGAAAAGTGCAACAACAAAATGTTGATACCACGCGCGCACTTGAAAATTTTTTAAAAACATTAAAAACTTTGTATTGAAGACAAAAATGAAAATGTGTAAAAATGAACGTCCTTTGGCTTAAGAAGTAAGAAAAAACTAAAAACCAAAACAAAACCAATTGGCAAATCTGTGTTTGGCATACAATTAAAATTTGTAATAATTATTCAAAATAAAAAAAAAAACAAAAGAAAAAAATTAACTAAAAACAAAAAGCTATTAGAGAAGCAGAGACAGTGAAGAAATAAAATAAAATTATAAATTTAGTTTTTTGGTAAATTGCACACGAAAATTCGTAGTGACATCCAGGCACTACAATCCAACTCGACAAAAACAACAACAACAACAACCGATTTGATAACAATCAAGGCGAAATGCAAAACGCAAATTGATTTCAATACTAAACATATAACAACAACAGCAACTCGATTTACAATAATTATTCATTTTGGTTTAACGGAACTTTAAACAACTACGCAATAAAATAAAAAAAATAAAACAAAAAACGAGAACGTCCAAAACACACACTTTGAACCTTTGGAAAACGCCATAAAAATTTTATAAAACCAACAACAACAAAAACCACAGCTATTTCATTTTCGGCTCGCATGTGAGTTTTTGTGGTGCAAAGCGTTTGAGGCCTCGTGAAGCAAGACTCGCCCGCCCGTTCGCACACCGTTTCGTCCACAAGTCAGCGAAAGGCGCTCACTCGTTCGCTGTTAGTTCCGCTTGCCAGTGTACCGTTCGAAGCGGAACCGGAAACCGGAGTGCAAGTAAAGCCATCGCAGGAACAGTAAGCGAAAACAGCAACAACAAGCAACAACAAAATTGCATAAAAATTTAAACGTAAACAAATTGGAAAATTCTTCAAAATTATTGGTTTGGACTTGCAGCAATACTACAACAACACAACAACAACAACAACATCAACAAAAACAGCAGCAGCCGCAATAGAAGCAACAACAGCTCAAACTTGTTATATAGCTGAAATCAGCAATAACAATAACAACAACAAGAAAATCAGTCACAACAAGCAGAACAGTGTCGACAGCAACCTGCCGCTCTCGCTCGCTCTTCAGGCGTGTTCGTGTGTGTGTATGTGTGTGTGTGTTAGTTTGCATAAAAATTTCGTTTCGGTTATTTGATAAGAAGACCTACAAAAATAACAACATCATAAAAAAACTAATATTAAAATTCAAATTTTAATAAAAAATTAAATCTTGAAAGAAAAACAAAATCAAAAACAAAATTCAACTACGCTGAAGTAGTTTAGTGGCGAGACTTGGCAACAATTTGACTAACTTGACAAAAGGAATTTATGAATCGAAACAAAACATAAAATAAACGAAAAGCACGTTTTAAACAATTTTGTGCATACATTTGCGTTTTAAAGAAATAAAGCAACAAAAATTAAATACGCAAGTGTGGGAGACTCGCATGGGCGTGGCAGCAAGTAGACAATTAATTTTGGATTAACGCGACACGGAAATTGCATTTGTGGAAAAAAGGTGAGTTTCGATTTTGTTTCATAATTTTATAGAATTTCTATAATATTAAATACTAGTTTAGAAAAATCTTCAAGCATGCTGGAAAAAATTGCAAAAAAAAATCCACTGTTGATAGACGCTTTGAATTATCATTGAATGTTGAAAATATGGTTTTTGTTAAACACTAAATAATGTTAATGTCTCTCTGATTACAGTCCAAGCAACATTTTTTAAGCGATAGTTAAACACTGATTCACAAAAGCTTTACAATTCTTAATGATTTTCAATTGGTAGGAAAGGGGTTAAATTCCAAGTTTTTGTTATCTCACTTTTCTTCCTTTACAACTGTAATTTGACAAAAATTTTGTCAACATTTTTAATATCTTCATGCTTTGAGACGACATATTCCCAAAAGATCCCGTCTGAATTTACAGATACGAATTCTAAATGAACCGAATCACAATGGAACCAGCAGGATCCCCGAGTGGAAGTGCATGTCGCACACACCTCTTCCGTAACCTTAACTAACCTTGAGACTATATACTTGTTTCCAACCGAATGACTGATGACTTTCTTGGGATTATTGTCCTACACAGCTAAGCCTTGTGTCATGTTGAGAAATCACTTGAACCTGACCTATGAAATATTTTCGAAAGGCAGAATATGTTTCAATCTCATGACGAAAAATCAACAAAAAAAAATACATAAGTATTCAGAATAAAAGATCATAATCAACTGATATTCTGTCTTGTTCTGGATAGTAGATTGGCAGGAGGTATACTATTCTGGCTTTGAAGCCACAAAAGTAAGGAAACTGTAGACCATTGAATTGTTGCTAAGAACATTGTTATATAGAAAATATGTATGAACAATGAAAGCATAGTGTTGAAGAAATATCGACATTCGAAAACAAATTTGAAGAACACTGATCTATTAATTAGATATCTTAAGTGGTTGTCTCAAGGACCTTACTTAGGCCAGGTAGACCAACGTGCTGTCATGCAGAGTTGCCGTTTTAGTTAATTCAAGAATCAGTTAGTGGACTTCTAATAGAACTTATTACTACAAAAATGGTTGAATACTAACTGGAATGACCTGTACAACTTTTTGGTGGAGTTTGTTGAGCCCTAAAGAGCCGCTTAAGATCACCAAGCGGCATTAGTACTTAAGTATTTGATCGATTCGTGGATATTAGATCGAAAGTAAAAATTTATTTTGGTGCCAATTTAAGCGTACATTTCAAAAGATAATCATAGATGATTTGGACAACACTGCACACATTGGTTTACATTTTGCAGATGTGAAATTCTTACCCAGGAGCGACCACAGAACGGGCTTATATACTCTGTATAAGACATCTGGGATAGAGAGTTCTCAGCTGAATTTTATACATTTACGAGTCAAGCAGTGACAATAGTGGAGACATCTCTGTTTATATTCAAACCGTTGAACATGTTTTGCTATTAAGTCTAAAACCAACTAAGAACCAGTTTAAAATTTATGAGTTTAGATACTTGAAAATTTAGGGGAAGTGGATGTGTATGTCAACTTTTAGTGGTCAATTTTTTATTCGAAATCTAGCATGCTGGAGCAAGGAATCTGGCATATAAAGTGAAATCTCTGATTGTGTTCAAACTGTTGAACTGTTGAATCACATTAATATTTGTGATTTTAGATAGATTTTTGACATTAGGTTGCAGGTTCTGTGCGTAGTCCAAACCTGCAGTAGATAATCTCCCTTGATGTATTCTTATAACAGAGATTTTTTTGAAAAGAGGGAATAAAAGGCTTTGCAAGCTCTGCTGAATGACTAATATCAGACATCTCCTGAAGTCTCTACACGTAAGCTATAAAACACTAACTGAGGCAAATCATTTCAACTAGTTACATTCTTGAGCTGCGGTTTTAGAGTTCTTGGTTCAGATCAGAGAGCTTTTAGATGGTTGACTGCATGGATAACGAAGCAAGGTAACTTCAGGAGACTCCTACACGGTTTAAACTTCTTGAGACGGTTACTTAAAATGCTTACTTGAGATGTTTACTTACTTGTAGACTGTGTGTAGTCGATTACACCAAACACCATATAGCTCTATAGAGTTGCGGTGTAACCAAAGACCATATAACTCTATGAGCTTTATGGGACAAATATTTATAACACAAAGCTAGTAATGCATCATTTGTCTTAGAAATCTTCTAGAGATAACACGTGACACAGTTAATAGGAGGATGGTCAATGATTACGGTAGACCTACGGATGACCAGGCATGAATTTCGTGGGAACAAAAAGGGACTCATTTTGTGGTCCTCAAAAAGAAGGTGGTTTTAGTTTATACAATTGGCAGGTTATATGAAGATTTTTTCCTCTTGTGCTAAAAAAAAGCACTCCTGTTTTTGTGTTATTTAGTTGTTGCTGGCAAAGATCCAGCACTGATAGCGAAGATCTAATGTAAATGAATTCGGAACAAACTTTTAAATATTGGACGTTGAGTGCATTGGATCTGACGACAGTGAAGTGAAAACTGGTTCGATTCTTCCAAAATGGGTGAAGGATTTTTTGATTTCATTGTAACTGCAATAATAGAAAAAAATCGAAGACTCAGTATTCCATAGTTTTGATCTTACAAGGAAGTGGTTAGTACTGTCTTAGCTTTGTACATTAATACAAATTATTAAATATGTCTGCCCCTTTACCCAGTGAACTGAAATGATGTTCTTCATCAGAAAAAGGTGTGAAAAATATTTAGAAAGATACTAGTGGGAAAATACTGTGTTGGCTAGTAATTTCGAAAACACTTTTGGCTGGTGCCCCACCTCTTTGTTATGTAATCCAGTGTTTTATTCATTTAGTTTTTGAATCACTTGTTCTATCAGCTAAAGGAGTACGTCGTTAAAAATTGTGACATGCAATTTTGCTAATAACTTTGTTAATACAAATTCAAATCAAACTTTATTATTATTTTTTTTGACTCGAACACACGCGCAGGGGATGACCCCTATTAATGCGAAGCATTGCGTTGGTTCAGGTAGGATATAAAGGTTAGGAGATAGGGTTTTGAGAGAAGTGGTTGTGGACTCTTGACTTGAACCCATCGAGATCATAAGTGCTGGGGAAAATATCCGCAGGGAGACCATTCCACAACCGCGCTGTACGGGCCAGAAACGAACCTTCTCTGAAGTGCGTAGTGCGCTAGAACATCGTTTCAACGTGGAATGCATGGGCGCCAGTGTTCAAACGGGTTGCCCGGAGTGATGGCAGCAATCTGCTCATTTCCACTGAGAAATTACCGAAAAAGTATCGGTAAAATAACACCACACATGCTGTCTCCTATAAGTTTGATCGCACGGTTTTGCACCCGGTCCAGGAGCTCCAAATGTGTTTTTGAAGCCCCCGCCTATAGGTGCGAGTTAAACTCCATTTTAGGTCGGATATAGGTGGTAAAGATAATGCGGAGATCAGACGGAGTGAAATATTTTTTGCACCGCTTTCGAAAGCCGAGACAATTTACTGCTTCTTTCGACACGCCAAAAATATGATCGTTCCAACGAAGATCGTTCTTAATGGACATGCCCAGAACATCAAGAGCTGCCGATTCCGCAGTACTCACACCACCCATAACCAGGGATGTGTTCGGATGTGGGGAGACTCGTTTGTGGGATAACAGGCAACATTGGGTCTTGCGAGGATTAAAATCGACCCTGTTCGCTTGACCCCACTTGGAGATTGTTTGTAGGTCGCTGTTAAGTGTGTCATTCATACGGCTCCGTTCTCTCTCAATCTCCACAGAGCTGGGGCGCTTTGCGAAAGAGTATGAATGACAAATGGTGCTGTCATCCGCAAACGAGTAGATGGGATTCTTCGTCGACGACAATAGGTCGTTGATGAAGATAAGGAAAAGGGTTGGAGAAAGGACCGAACCCTGCGGCACTCCCGCGCTAAGGGAATGCTTTTCCGAGGCTATGCCGTCTATTACAGCGATCATAGAGGAAGCTCGTAATCCAACGAGCGAAGATACTACCGACGCCATAGGCAATCAATTTTGACACGAGTGCTTTATGCCACACCCGGTCAAAGGCCTTGGAAATATCCAATGCAACAACCTTGATTTCACCGAGGTTTAGAATGCTATGGTTCCATTTCTCGGTGAGGACCGCCATAAGGTTTTCGGTCGATCGCTGTCTCCGAAATCCGTATTGGCGGTCACTTAGCAGTCTATTGTGCTCCAGATACTTCACAAGGTTGAAGTTTACAATGCTTTCCATTGCTTTGGAGAGCACCGAGCAGATTGCTATAGGCCGGTAGTTCGCAGGGTCAGTAGTCTTGGATTTTCTTTGATCAGGTGAGCCATGAAAACTCTGTCATTGAATAGTTTATGCCCATTTAGAGCATTGATTGAGTATTTAACGATCAAATGGCTTCTAGCTTCTACCCAGAAAAATAACGAAGGAATATCTTCCAGAATGTCTTAGAAACTGTACCCTTGAAAATGTATTATAACTATTTCTAATAAATTCTTAAATCTAAATAAATCACATGTTAACTAAAACCAAACTTTTCAAAAATTGGACTAGTGGTTGCTGCGATGTTGTAATTTTTCGATGCCACTATTTTTAATGCCGCACTCCTTAAGTTGCAATTTGTTTTGTCATCACTGACTCTTGCGTTCTAGAAGATTTATTTAGGTGAATGAATAAATGAATGCTTGAATAGAGAATAGAGTTGGTTAGCATCTACTTTACTGTTTATATTTAACAATTTCGAAGGAACTCAAAATCTACCAAAGGAATTCAGAAGCATAGAGAAGTGTAAAGTGGCAAATATGAATTTGATTGTCGTTTCAAGCAGTTTCTGCAGATCGTAAACACCCTCAATATGTCGCTCGGGCGCAGCTCACATTCAAGTGTTACACCTATTAATTAAGGCAAGAAAAACAAACGAAAATAATTAACCCCATCAGGCGTTGTGTTCAGGTCTTTCGCTCGGCGTCTGCACATACGATGCACTCGTGTGGACGATGTTTTAAGGAGTCAATAGAGCTGGATGCCCTACTGTGTCCTATAAGTTTGATCGCACGGTTTTGCACCCGACCGAGGAGCTCCAAATGGGTTTTTGAAGCCCCCGCCCATAGGTGCGAGTTAAACTCCATTTTAGGTCGGATATAGATGGTATAGATAATGCGGAGATCAGACGGAGTGAAATATTTTTTGGACCGCTTTCGGAAGCCGAGGCAATTGGCTGCCTCTTTCGACACGCCAAAAATATGATCGTTCCAAAGAAGATCGTTCTTAATGGACATGCCCAGAACATCAAGAGCTGCTGATTCCGCAATACCTACACCACCCATAACCAGGGATGTGTTGGGATGTGGGGAGACTCGTTTGTGGGATAACAGGCAACATTGGGTCTTGCGAGGATTAAAATCGGCCCTGTTCGCTTGACCCCACTTTGAGATTGTTTGTAGGTCGCTATTAAATGTGTCATTCATACGGCGCCGTTCTCTCTCAATCTCCACAGAGCTGGGCGCTTTGTGAAGGAGTATGAATGACAAATGGTGCTGTCATCCGCAAACGAGTAAATGGGATTCTTCGTCGACGACAATAGGTCGTTGATGAAGATAAGGAAAAGGGTTGGAGAAAGGACCGAACCCTGCGGCACTCCCGCGCTAAGGGAATGCTTTTCCGAGGCTATGCCGTCTATTACAGCGATCATAGAGGAAGCTCGTAATCCAACGAGCGATGATACTACCGACGCCATAGGCAATCAATTTTGACACGAGTGCTTTATGCCACACCCGGTCAAAGGCCTTGGAAATATCCAATGCAACAACCTTGCTTTCACCGAGGTTTAGAATGCTGTGGCTCCACTTCTCGGTGATTTCCCGGTCGATCGCTGTCTCCGAAATCCGTATTGGCGGTCACTTAGCAGTCTATTGTGCTCCAGATACTTCACAAGGTTGAAGTTTACAATGCTTTCCATTGCTTTGGAGAGCACCGAGCAGATTGCTATAGGCCGGTAGTTCGCAGGGTCAGTAGTCTTGGATTTTCTTTGATCAGGTGAGCCATGAAAACTCTGTCATTGAATAGTTTATGCCCATTTAGAGCATTGATTGAGTATTTAACGATAAAATGGCTTCTAGCTTCTATCCAGAAAAATTACGAAGGAACAATTCCTCATTAGGGGTATTCCAGAATATCTTAGAAAACTGTACTCTTGAAAATGTATTATAACTATTTCTAATAAATTCTTAAATCTAAATAAAGCACATGTTCAATAAAACCAAACTTTTCAAAAATTGGACTAGTGGTTGAGATGTTTTAATTTTTCGATGTCACAGTTTTTAATGCCACACTTCTTGTGACTTTAAGTTGTTGTTTTGTAATGACCAGGGAAAGGACTTTGAGGACCTAAAACCCATAAAAAAGGCAAAATAAAATAGCAAACAAGGCACGGAAAGGCACTAAAAACTGCCAAAAAGGCACTAAAAAGGCAAAATAGGGCATTAAAAACTGTTAAAAAGGCAAAAACAGGCAGTTAAAAATAAGAAAAAATACTAGCAAATCTAAAAAAAAGGGAAAACGGTATGTATTTTTTAATATGGTAAAAGAAAAGGAATATTAAGGTTTTCAAAGATAGTTTAAAAACTAAAACTAAGATATTTTAATTGAAATGTAGGCACATATTTTTAACCCTAATCCGTCGTTCGGGTGATTTTTCACCCATTTTCAACTTTGGGATGCTATAACTTTCCTATATATTTATCAAAATGATTAAGGTTTCTTGTATTTGTGGCAAACCAATATAAGTTTTAGAAATTATCTAGAACATATTGATTATTTCATTATAACGGTGATTACAAAAAAAGTTACGTGGGCGACGTTCGGGTGATATTTCACCCATATACAAATTGTATGGAAATTCAACACAACACATACAGAAAATGCCCTAAAATTACGTCACTGGAGTGAAAGTTTCGAACTGCTTTTATAGGCAAAACCTTTTTATGGATCAATAGGGCTCCTGAACTCAACGGAAAACTAAGAGGCAATCATATTATTTCAACCAAAGTTGGTATAACTCGCTATGCTTGAAGTCGTGTGACAGCAATACAAAATGCCAATGAACACCAATGTTAAAGATAGTAACTGACAAAACTAATGTTGAAGGTTTTTGAGTTTTTGGCAGTGCAGGGATCAGCGTTGGTGATATTCAGACATATTTTGGTATTTCAATTTTGAGTGGTGTTTATAAGTCGAATGGGGAATCTCTTGATAATCTGTAGAGTTACACAACAGGCAGACCAATTTTTCGTTCTGTCGGTGACAAAAACACTCGCCAGGAACGTAAGGCTTGTGCTGAAGAATGAAGCTCGTTAACACCCATAAGACATATATGAGAAAAGTGGGTTTAGCGACAACTGCTATGTACGTCCTATGAAAAGGACACACTAAGTAAACAATTGCCGGCTTTTCGCGGAAGATGCCCCTTTGAGCACTTTTCATCATAACCAGGAAATGTGGGTGACAAAAAATTATCCGAAATTACATCGTTTTACAATAAGTCAATAGCAGTAGTTGACACTTTAGACCAATTGGTTGTTCACTAACTATATCGTCAAGTAAAAACTAATCGCTGTCGATCCCAGCTGGAATCACAACAAAAAGTACAAGCGGCAAAATTTTCTTGAGGACATAGATTTGAGTTTAGTAAAGCTTTTACGTAGAACAACGTTACCGAAAGGAAAATCTTCATGCTGACTTCTTATCTCAATACAGCCAATTTCCCAAACCTTGTCAGAAAATCAGAGTGTAAAAAAGTGAAAAACTATTGAAACACGGTGCCAATTTGGTATCAAAAACGATCGAAAGGCATATTCTGCTTGCAATTCTTGAAAAAACTATACATGTGGTGAACACAAAGTTTTAGTTAACTACTGCCCTTTCTTCCCCCCTTTCCCCATCCGCTTGAAATGTGTGCTGTAACATATGTTGGAAAAAACAGTGTTACATACACATTTAAAAAACAGGTGAAATATGTGGTAGCACAACGGGTCTCATAATAGGCCTCCGAGTGTGTCTCTTACAGAGGCAGCCACAATAACCTAACTTAACAAAACTGCCCTAATTGCAGAATAATATAGAAAAATTTGTTAATTTATTTATCTGTAAGATAACAAAGATAATAAAGATTAAAGATAACAAAAGTTTTTTTTATTAAAATTGGTCAAAAAATGCATTAAAACATACAAAGTACCATATGGGTGAAATTTCACCCGAACATCTTATGTGTGAGTTTTTTTGAACGTCGGATGAGGGTTAATTCATATTTTAACTTCTCATATAAAAGCATAAAAGTCGTACTTGTATCCCAAAAAAATAAATACAATTTTTGCGCTAACCGAACTTTTTGATTTTGACATGTTTTTTCTTTAAATTTTCCACTGCACAACAAAAAATAACGGCTTAGGAATGATCAAATCAATGTAAAAACATCGATAAGTTAACGAATGTGCAATGTTGCCACTTAATTTTGTTTTTGTTTCAAGGTATTTTTGCGAAACAAAAGGGGGAAAATATTAAAAACGAAAGCAAAATAAAAGGGCGCTCGACAAATCTTGAAAAAGGCATTTTGTGGCATTTATAGGTAAAATAGACACTAAAAAAGGCATTTATGGGTGAAAAAGGCAAACTGCCTTTTTAAGGCAAAAAAGGCAAAATAAAAGTGGTATATTTCTAATCAGGAGGACCTAATTTGTGCTCATTTTCAATCAGAAATGCTCTATCTAGCAGCAAACAAAAAAGGCAATTTCCACAAAATCCTTTCCCTGGTAATCACTGACTCTTTCGTTGTAGAAGACTTATTTAGGTGAATGAATAAATTAATGATTGAATAGAGAATAGAGTTGGTTAGCATCTACTTTACTGTTTATATTTAACAATTTCGAAGGAACTCAAAATCTACCAAAGGATTCAGAAGTATAGAGAAGTGTAAAGTGGCAAATATGAATTTTATTGTCGTATCAAACAGTTTCTGCAAATCGTAAACACCCTCAATATGTCGCTCGGGCGCAGCTCACATTCAAGTGTTACACCTATTAATTAAGGCAAGAAAAAAAAACGAAAATAATTAACCCCATCAGGCGTTGTGTTCAGGTCTTTCGCTCGGCGGCTGCACATACGATGCACTCGTGTGGAAAATGTTAAGAAAATATGCATAAATTACGCTGCTGAATTGCTGTAAATTATACCTTCTCTCCTACCTCTGAAACAAAAATATTGTATGAAATCAAACTCACATAACAGCAGAAAAAAATTCAATAAAAAAAAAAAACTCGAATGCAGAAGCGTTGAGTGCATTTGCGTCGTCGCATTTGGAGCGTTGTGGGCGCTGCTCGCGCAAGTACCTAACATACAGTAAATTTGTTGTTGTTGTGCTTTGCATTTGCGTTTTGCTGTGCGCTAGTTGCGCGCTGCGTCAGTCACTTTGACCCACTTAAATGCGTCGTCGCGCGCTTGCATGAAATTCGGCTATTGTGCGTTGCTGCTGCTATTATTGTTGTAGTTGTTGTTGTTGTTTGGCTTTTTAGGTCTTCCGCATTTAATTAAGTGCACACACAGCGCGACATACTTTTCGTGTGGTTTTTGCTTTGTGTATGATTGTTATTTCGGCTGTTTGGTTTTGGTCGACGCAGCGGCTGAACGTGCGGCCGTCACGTGGCTCCGCTCTCACGCCGCCGCCACTGCACGTATGTAGCTGGTCGAGTCGAGTGCGCTCTAGCCGCTGTTCCCAGAATTAGCCGCAGCGGCTGTAATGCGTTTTATTGCTGCAAAAGCGTTGCACGAATGCGCGCACAAATGAATGAATGAACGAATGAACGCGGCGTAAGACTGTGCCGCCTGCCAGCGTTGACGCTGCGAATGCAGTCAACCGGCCTACGTTACTAAGAAGCAAAGTGGCCATTGCGTTGCGTTTGTTTTCTTTGTTGTTGTGGCTTTTTATTGCATTTTATTGTTCTCGACAAAGTGCAGTTGTAACAAAAAAAAATAGAAAAAAAGCAGGTTTCGCTTTGAACGCTCAGCTGGCCGCTGGTGTTGAAATAATTTTTTTTGGGAATAAGCTTGAACTGTGTTTGTTTGTTTGTGTGTGTGTGTGTGTAATGTATGCAATATTTGGTCAGTAATTATGGTTATGATTATTATTTTTTTTTAACTTCCCGTTGCATTAACACTGCACTTTAGTTTAATGTGGTTTTAAGTGTTGGGAAATGCGGTCCAGAGTTACCGCAAATCGACGCTAAAGTGTACATAGTAGAAGCTGCAGTGCAGTTGTTGTTGGATAGAATACCTCATATATTTCATAATCACTGACCAATGCAAAGGCATCGCTAGTTAAAGTGTTGAGGATCGAAATCTCTCTAACTGCCTTTGAAAAGCTTCGCAATGAACCCAAACTCACAAGTAGATTTATTTTTTATACTTCTATATGTACGATTTAGATTCATGTATTAAAATTGTACGCACTATAGGATGGGTTGGGGTCAGTGGCGCACACAGGATTTAATTTTTGGGGGGTGTTTTGCGTACAACTTTTGAGCCGAATACCATTCGAAACCATATTTTGTACCTGTAATTTTTTGTTTGGGGGGTTTGAACACCCCCTCTGTGTGCGTCGCAATGACATATCTATGGGTATTCGGTCACATGGGTATTGAGCGAAATGAAGCAGCAGATTTTGTTACCAAAAGTGATATCCATCTGGCAGATGAGCAAATCAGCAAAGTTCTGATGCCTCTGCGAGCAATAGGACTCAATAGGACTTTTGAAGACAACCAAATGAGAAAGACGAAAACGAGGAGAAACAGCTTAACTCTCTGCACAATCGCTAAAATAATAATCGGACGATTCAACGAAATTTGTTTTCTCATTTCCCAAAAAGGACTGCAGACCAATGGTAGAACTTCTTAACAGCTTCTCACTTGCAAAAGAGGGACATCTCTGAACCGGATGAATGTAGGAAATACTAAGAAAATGGTAAAAAAAATCGCTGGAGCACATTCTTTGCTCCTATCTGGCTATCTCAAGACTACGTCTTATCTACATAGGAGCCCCGTTCTTCTCTGGGAATGACATCAATCACACTCATATCACATTATCACCAATGACTTTTACGTCTATCCGCAAAACTAAGAATCTTCAACTAGAACCGCTAGAGACCCAATAGGGTCTATGCGTGGTGGACTTGACCAGCCAGCTAACCTAATCTAATTTTGTGAATCCTTGAACTTGCTATGGTTTCAGGAATCCTATGTTGGTCTTTAGAAATATTTGAATTCCTAAATATATTTTGACATTAAGGGGGATAGTCAAAAGATTAGTGATTTTAAACATTTTTTTTGACCGAGTAAATATAGGAATTTTTTATTTTTAACCGACCGATTGAAAATATTTCCATTTTTTCGATCTTTTTTTTTGGTTTTGAGACAGTTTAAAAAATAGTAAAAACCAAAATTTTCCAAATCGGCTACGCTTAACCTTAACTACTACTTAGACGAACAGAACACAAAAAATTTAGAAATCGGTTCATAATTGTTCGAGTTATTGATGCCGCCAGTTAAAAAAAAATCGTTTCGAGAAAAACGCGTTTAAAGTTTTGAGTCCATTTCTCTCGTAATGAAATCATGTATCTTTTAAAATGTTCATACCTATATTAAACTATCGAGTCCTGGACCATATGACTTGAAATTTTGTACACATATTTTTGAATATATAAGCTTTGATTTAAAACAAAAAAAAATTTTTTTTTTACCCGTCACAGTGGCTATCCCCCTTAAAGTACTGAATGAACTAAATTTGCGAACTCTTTTGCCTGAAATCAATGTTTTTTTGGTCTTTAGATATGTTTGAAATGTGAAATTCTTGCAGCCTTAACCCTTTCGCTATTTTGTTGCCATATGGCAACATGCTACTTTGTGGACGTCTGCATCTTCTATGGTTTCAAGAATACATTTTTTTGGTCGGTCATTAGAATAGTTTGAAGTTTTAGGAAAAATACGAAATTAAAAAACTGAATACTTAAGTTAAAAGAAGAGAAGTATACACGTTTTTTTAATGGCATATCTTGACATAGTAAAGGAAGAAGAAGCAGAACAAATTAGAGAACTTCTTAATTTGACGTTTTCTTTCAATTTAGATACTTTTTTTTAAATTTTGGCTGAAGTAAATGAAGAAATATTCAAATTTTTGTTATGCGTAAAAAGTTTTATGTTTAAGTAATTATTACAGCCACAACGATGTGGTTGCTCTCATAGAAAAACACTTTAAAATACAGGGTCCGAGTAGAAAAATTAAAAAATTTCTTCTGGAATGTTGCTAATATAACCACATAGAAGACTAAGACGTAAAATTTTAACTTTGCCCAATAAAAAACCTGTAGCGAAAGGGTTAAGAATATTTTGAAATTAAAAAAGTAAATGTAAATGAAATTGTGTCTACACTCTCTGAAAGAATTAAGAGAGACTTACTTCAAGTTGTCTTCTGACATGACACCAAATCTTTACACCATTTTGGTTCCGTCAACTCAACTCATTAAATGTTAAATTGTCAAAAACATTTCCAATCCTCCATAGAATTATTTGAACACGTTCTTAGTCTTAATTCTCATAATTCTCTCATCATTCAAGTCATCACAATCTTGGTAGTCATTCTAGATCGATTTGGTCAAAACTATTGAATTGTTGCTCTTGTTGCGCTCATTAAATTTCCTCACAATAGATGACGCATTTTCTCGCTGTTCAACGCCAAAAATAAACGCTTGTCTGCAGCATTAAACGAACCAACTGAGCGAACTGCTATAAAATTCTATGCTATGTATGAAACGAATAAGACTTGAGTGAATGGCTGCAACGGCATAGAATTGCTATCGCATCTTTGTGCGAATGCCAAAGCAAGAACGCCTCAATGAACAAACGAACGAGTGAGTGAGCTAAATAGTGGAATAGAAACAGGAAATGCCAAAAAAAACTTAAATTCAAATCAACAAAGCACCAAGCGGCCAACAACTACAACACGTGGAAGTGAACTTTCATTTTGTGTTTGCAATATTTGCACAATTCATGTGCAACTCACACACATACACACACACACATTCACCTAAAAAAAAAATCTAATTATGTTCGCACACATGGCCACAGTTGGAGCTATTTATGCACGTTTCATATGTATGCCAACATTTGCCATTTGAAACGCGCCGCCGCCAAATGCGCTTCGCAGCGTAGTTGGCCCAAAGCTGCACGCACACCAGCGCCAGTAAGTGCACACTCTCATAGATACGAACACGCACACAGCTACAACTCAACATGTGTGTGTGTTTATGTATGCCACAGCAAGCAGCTCGACCGACAACCAACACGACGCCGAGTGCATTGCGGCGGTGCGTGTGCAAAGCAAAAAAATTCAGCAAAGAAAAAGCATTCAAGTGGCAGCGGAAGAAATGAGCACAAAAGAAAACTGCGACTGCCTCACCCATTTTCGCAGCCAGCAATTTGTCTGGCAGTCGCAGCAAAAGTTGAAAAAGCCTGCAATCTCACAGCGACAACCAGTGGTCGGCACTATTTGCTCACTTGGCCGCGTCTAAATGTGTGTGCGCGCACACTCACACACTTGCACCAACAATGCTACGAATAGCGCCGCAACTATAGCAATTAATGGCGGCGAAAATTTACGCAGCACTTTTCGTTAGCTTAAAAATGGAGAATGTTAAATTTTTATTTAGCGACAGTCGCATTTGTTTAATATTGGTTCAATTTAGAAAAAAAAAATATTTAGTTACAGAGTTAAAAATAAAAAAAAATGGACTATAGTCTTATCGCAATTTTTTGTAATTTATTCAGTTTTATTTCTAGTAAAAGAATGTAGTTTTGAATATCTTTTTTAGGCTTTGTCAAAATTTCAAATAATTCCTAATGCTCTCGAATGATTTTTATTACTCCTTTTGGATCTCTTATGCGTTCATTTCCGTTTTTGTTTTGTTGTTGTTGTCAATTACAATTTTTATTTCTTCCTCTCACTCGTCTCCGTCGTTATCCTTGTCCATATTCCGCTTTTCTCCATCTATTACCGCATTCTGTTTCACTATTCCTCGTTTCTTACCTCATCCTTATTTCACTTCAATTCATTCTCTTTTGTGTCGTATTCATTGCTCTTTTTCTTACTTACAGTCGTTGATTTTTACCTCTTCTCGACCTCTACTTTTCACTTTTATTTTCGTTTTCGCTTCTATTTCTTCTTGTTTTTCACTCTGATTTGTCTTATTTTTACACTACTTTTTATCGTTTTTTTTAATCTGATTTTTTACACTCTACTTCGTTCTTATTTTCACTCGTTTTCATTCTTTATTTGTCACTCCTCTTCGTTCTTATTTTCATTCAATTTTCAACCTTTATTTGTCACTCCTCTTTGTCATTATTTTCACTCCAACTGTCTTATTTTTATAATTTGTCTTATTTTTACACTACTTTTTATCGTTTTTTTTTTTAAATCTGATTTTTTACACTCAACTTCGTTCTTATTTTCATTCAATTTTCAACCTTTATTTGTCACTCCTCTTTGTCATTATTTTCACTCCAACTGTCTTATTTTTATAATTTGTCTTATTTTTACACTACTTTTTATCGTTTTTTTTTTTAAATCTGATTTTTTACACTCTACTTCGTTCTTATTTTCACTCGTTTTCATTCTTTATTTGTCACTCCTCTTCGTTCTTATTTTCATTCAATTTTCAACCTTTATTTGTCACTCCTCTTTGTCATTATTTTCACTCCAACTGTCTTATTTTTATAATTTGTCTTATTTTTACACTACTTTTTATCGTTTTTTTTAATCTGATTTTTTACACTCTACTTCGTTCTTATTTTCACTCGTTTTCAATCTTTATTTGTCACTCCTCTTCCTCTTCTTATTTTCATTCTTTTTCAACCTTTAATTATCACTCCTCTTTGTCATTATTTTCACTCCAACTTTTGTTCCTATTTACCATAATTTTTTTCATATTTATTTTCATATTTATTGCCTTTTTCCGTATTCTCCGCTGTCTCTGTTTTTTTGCTTTATTACTCTTTACTTTTTTTTACTGTTTTATCTACATTCTCTTCGCTGTCTCTGTTTTATGCTTTGTTAGTCTTTACCTTTTTACTGTTTTTCTACATTCTCTACTTTCTCTATTGTTTATTTTATTTTTTTTATGCTACCATCTCTACGTTGTTTTCTCCATATTCTCTGCTCTGTTATTTTCTCTACATTTTTCGTTCCCTCTATATTCTCCCATTTATTTGTTATTTAGTTTATATTCTCTTTTTACTGTTGTTTTCGCTCTATTTTTCCTATGTTGCTTGCTCTATATTCTGCCCTCTCTCTATTTTTTTCTTTACGATCTCCGCTCTTTATTATCTCCACATTCACATATCGCTCTTATTTGCTTTATACGCCTCTCTGTGTTTTTTGTTCTATATTCTCTGCTCTCGATTTGTTTTTTCTAGTTACTTTTTGCCTGTTTCGCTTTTAATTTCCCTCTAATTTCTTTGTTCTGTTAATTTTCATAATAATCACTTTCTGTTAATTTTTTCTATATTTTTTTATATTTCTTTTGTCTTTCCTTTCTTTATTCTTTGTTTTACTCCCTCTAGTTCTGTTTTCTCTCTCCATTATCTTTTATTTAACATTTTTCGTCTAACATTTTTTGTCTTTCCTTTCTTTGTTCTTTGTTTTACTGCCTCTAGTTCTGTTTTCTCTCTCCATTATCTTTTATTTAACATTTTTATTCTTCCTAGTTCTATTTTTCTTATATTTAATTTTCTTCTATTAATTATGGTATAATTCTTTAATTCTTTACTTTTTGTGTTTCTTTCCTGCGTTTTTTTTTTAACTATTTATATTATCTTATCATTCATCTTTCCGATTGCTTTCTTGTTTTGTTTTTCTGAATCTTTTATCTTTTTTGCTTTTCGCCCTTTCGCAATCCCTTCGCTCTTCTGTCGCCTTCTCTTCATTAGTTTTATTGAATAAAAACAATTTCAGAACTCCAAGAATTCCTCGTACTTTTAAAAACACCATCACCATCATCCAAAAATAGAATTGCCACATTGATGTTTCGTAACATGGGGTGTGAACAAAATATAATTTCATTACATTGTAATAACAACAAAAACAACAGAAAAATGAACAAGTTTCAGGTCGCAGTGTGGCAAGAAATTTGCCATTGAAATAAGAAAGAAAACAAAACAAAAAACGAAAACGAACTGATAGCAAGAAATTTAAACTTGAAATCAAATTAACTAAATTACAACAATGAATTCTACATGTAGTTAGTTGTTGTTGTTGCGGCTGTTGTGTGAAGTATTTTTGGTTGCAGGTTAAAAAGTGTGGGCGAAAATTAAATTATCGCATAAGTGCGCACATAAGTTAATATTTACATGGACACATACATACATATATACTTACATGTATGTACATACATATGTATGTGTGTATGTATTAAATTAAAAAAAAAATGGTGTCTATGTAATCATCTAAATTTCATGTCTGAAAAGAAGAAAATTAGCAAAACGGTAAAATAACTCACACCAATGCAAATGCATTGGGCGAAAGAGTGTGGGGGGGTGGACATGCAAGTGCCAATTACTTACAATTAACAATAGGCAAAGAGTCCATACACAACAGTAGCAATAACAAGAACAACTAAAGTTGAGGGCGCGACGGAGCATTGGAAAGAGCTATTGAAGGCATTTGAGGCGCATCTACAAGAAAGTCCCTGTTGGAATTCGAATGTAATTTTTTAACTGGTTGCTTGTCAACCATAGCTGACCGTAGAACCGATTCGTTTCCTTGGAGCAAACTCTCCCTTCTAACATGACGATGTCCTAGGCGACAGTCAATTGTCCAAGACCGCATCCATTCGCAACTAGTTCAAAGTTAGTCCAGTAAAACCACTTCGAAAACAGTTGCGAAGTGAGTAATTTGCGAACGGCTTTATTCTGGGTTAGGTTAAGTTAGGTTAGGTTGAGGTGGCTGCCTCTGTATGAGACACACTTAGGCCTCTTAACGGGCCCGTTGTGATACCACAGATTCCACCAGTTTGAAATGCGTATGCAACACTGTTTTTTTTCAACATGTGATACACCACACATTTCAAACGGATGGGGAAAGGGAGGGGAGCGGACCTACAGTTTAACGCCGAATCCGAACGGCGATGGGCAGTTTTTCTTTCACACTTGGAGGTATTGCCATTGCCTACCAAGAGCGCACTTGTGCGATTCTTGTAATTCTCATTCCCTTCATGTGGATAGCGACAGAAGTAGATGAGTGTTTTTTCCAGCCCCAGCCAGGAATCGAACCCGGGGCGCTCGGTATGAGAAGCCAGCGCGCTACCCGCTGAGCTATCGAGGCCGACTTCTTCTGGGTTTGTTTTCTAATTTATGGGGCAAAAAAGAACAACGAAAGAAAACAATTATGCAATTTTTCAACAATTATTTTATTAAAAAAATATTTAAAAAAACCAAAAAAAAATCTCTGGCGAATGAAAAACAAAAAAATGATTGATGCACATAAAGATGAACCAAGATGAACTTGGACGTGTTGACACACTTTTGCCGAAACTGTTTATGGCCTGACGCCATACAACATCCTCATCATTTTTTACTACGCCTGCAATTAATACATAAATAAATTAATTAACAAATAATTAAATAAATAAACAAAGTTATTAATACATACATTTCAGCTGCTGCTTGAATTCATTGCATCACACAAGTACGCAAAATTCCAACTCGCGAGCCTCGAATCAGAGAAGCAGACTTGTCCGAAAAATGCAAACATTTCTAAGTCGTCGTTTCAACAAAAGTATCATAGGATCAGATCTAATTAGAGTCCGACCGATACCAAACTTTTTCGCCGATGCCGATTAATCGGCCGGAAGGGCGAGTTTGGCCGATGCCGATTAATCGGCCGATGCCGATACCGATGCCGATTACATAGAAACAAATAACACGAGTGAATTCAATCAAAAACACAGTCTATTTTATAAAATAACATAAGGAACTATTACATATTGTTTGTAATATTCATTACAAAATTACAAAACAACGAGAAAAGAAATAATTAAAAACTAAATAACGAGAATAATTAAAAACTAAATAAAATAACAAGAGAATTCAGAATTCTAATACATGAACATGTATTAAAAAAAAAATAATATATCACATTTATCCACTGAGGGAGAAACAAAAATAGTGACGTAAATATTGCATACAAATTCAGTTTTTTACTCAACTTTTACAATTACAACAATTACGATTTTTATATTAAAATTTGTACTCTCAAATTGCGATCCGTTGTACAGATGCAGTGGGAAGAAGTCAGAAAATAAAATTTGGATAAAATAAAAGGCGCGTTAAAAAATGCTTCCAATTAAAAAAGAAGGATAAGATTGAAAACTTAAATGTCCCTTTTTCTGATATCCACATTAAGAGACGAAATGCATAGACATTTCGCGAAAATCTGTGTTTTTAAGAATACCTAGTTTTAAAAAAAAACATTTCTAGGAAAATTTTATATTAAACAGTATCTAAAAATACATTACTGAAGAACCCGTTGGTACAAAAAATGAAAACAAAAAAAATGAAAGCAGAAAAATAGGCCGATGGCATCATCGACCAAAAACGGCCGATGCCGATTCTTTTTTTTTTTTGGCTGATGCCGATACTAGCCGATGCCGATACCAATTTTATTGGCACTAGCCGATGCCGATTAATCGGTCGGACTCTAGTTCTAATAGTATTTTGTTGATTATTTCACCTTTGCTTTGTCTTTTTCGCTTTCATCTGCTCTTCTCGCCTATGAACGCGCACACAGAACGTGAACGATTAAACGCGAACTGACTGACTTTTGCATTGGACAACTAGTTGTTCAATTGACTTACAAAATGCCAGTTGAAAAATCAATAAATTTTGGGAACCAGCTGTTTCAGGTCCGAGAGGGGTTATTGCGTTTACACGCGCACGCGCACACATACACACTTTTCTTGAAATTAGCGCTGCAGCAGAATCGCACAGCGTGCGCACAGCAGCAGTAACCACAACAACAACAACAACAACAACAACAACAACAACAACAACAACAACAACAACAACAACAAATGGCAACACTCGCCCTCCAAAAGGGAGCATGATGAGAGGGCCCAACAAATAGAATAAAAATAGTTCCTAATCATAATAATTAAAAACCTTGAGCTCGCACAACATAATTAAAAGTGTGCGTATCTATGTATGTGTGGAATGTGCGTATGTGCCACTGTATGCGTGCGCCGAACACGAGCGAAAACTAAAGCACAAACACAAAATTTCAGAGGCGCGCACATTTCGCTTTCAGACCGAACGCTCACAGCAACGACAACAACAACAACCACTTACAATAGTTCCACACATTTGATAGACAGCCAAAAGCATAGACAGCTAGACAGCAGCCAAAGCAACAGACACAACAATAACAACAACAATAGCGGCAACAGCTTCTAACTATCAGCAATTGCAAAGCGCAAGGTTGCTCATACGCCACAGCTACCAACACAACTGCGAACCGAAAAGTGCGTCAATTGCATTGGTCTGTGTGTGTGTGTGTGTGTAAATAAAAACGCAAACTGCCAAAAAAGCCAACAAAAATAAATACATACAACAACAAAGCATTTCAATACAACTAAAACACAAACGATGCATAGCAGCAAAGCGACAAACGACGCATGCTCCATCGGCTGTGCATGGCTGTTGGTCGGTCGGGCGGGCAGTCGCGGGAAACATGCGTGCGGGCGGCCGAAACGTGTCTGCGGTGCGGTGCGGTACGGCGCGTAAAAAGTGTGTGTTGCTAGCTGGAGCAGTGGCCAACTGGGGTGGGCCGGGGTGCAGACTTGTCGACAAAAGCTTTTGCGCTGCGTTGCCAAAGCTTTTTCTGTTTTATTGTTGTTTTTTTTTAGTGCGTCTGTGCGTACGAATTCTTTTGCATGTGAAATAATCGTATATTGTCGAGACGAAAATACTCTTTGTCGCACTCTGACCACTCGTCAAATCGAACTGATCGACAGTGATCGTGGTGTTGTTGCGTTCTGCTGGCGACTCGGCGGTGTGTTTGCATGTTGTTGAGTTTCTGTTAAACGTTTTTCGATTTTGAATTTTATTGAATTAGTCGACAGTTAATAGTTGAGGAGATATTCATGAGGTCAAAGTCTTGAACAATCAATGAATCGATGAAATATTTGGATATTTATTGTAAAGTTTTGTGAGTTGGATAGCAATTTAATTAATTCATTTAAAAAATAAATATATTCTGCCTATGAAAATTCTTCATGGAAAAGAAATGATTTTTTTCATTAGTTGTTCTTCTCTCACATCAACTATTAGGTTAGGTTACTCTACCAGAAGTGGTCCTAGGTGGCTCTAGGCATTACAATACAATACTTTAAAATATTTTCTTCAAAATATTTTCCATTGGTACTGGTTGACACAAATTTTTCTCTTTCCTTGTTTTTACTTGAACGATTCAAATTTGATGCTTTCCATATACCAAAGAAGATGTTTATACAAAAAATACGCAAAGAGTACCGTTGCTGCAGTACTTGATTCTTTATACATTTCAGTACCCAGAACACCAGTGTTGCCAGATCAGGAGATTTCCTTCTAGATTTAGGAGATTCTTGGCCTTTTAGGAGAATTTTTAGGAGGTCGAATTGTTTAGGAGAATGTTTAGGAGATTTATATTTTATGTTAGGGGATTTTGCTGATGCTTAGTGGATTTTTACGAGATTTGTGAATAACGAAGTATGATTATTATAAGGAACACTGGCAACAAAACATATTTTGGCAACTATTTTAATAGTCACAGCATCCTATTGTGTTAAAAATGTTTAAGCTTACGAAATGTAAGCTCGTTCTATCTCGTTCTCACTTATTTATGTTACAATGAAATCTCGCCAAAAATTGCACTTCTTGTTTAATTCATTTGTTATTTTTGTTGTTCAGCTGCAGATGAATAAAAAAGGCTGCATTAAAAAATTATATGTATATATTTTGATTTTTTTTGTGAAAAGTTGTATGCCTTTAAAATGACGCAAATTATAAAACAATTTTAGGAGATTTTTTTTTAACTTTTGGGAGAAAATTTCGGTAATTTTTTAAGATTTAGGAGAAAGTCATTTCAGGTATCTGGCAACACTGCCAGTCAAGAATACAATCTTAGGTATGCAAGGATATGTCGAAGGTTGGTGTATTCATTTGAAGTATTTTCACCATACTTGAAGTCAATAAGCCCATTAAATCATGTTTATTCCTACAAATTTTTAATCCATTATTGACAACGTTAGATTTATTAAAAAAAAAGTGAAAAAGACACGTCAAATCAATTCTCTTTTGAAGCACTTTCACCAAATTTAAAGTCAGTGTACCTAAAATTCATTGATTTTTTCATATGTATCACTCTTAACGCATCTTTACACTGTTGAAATTTGATTTTGGAAAAATTTTAAAATACACCTAATTCAGTTTTTACACGGTAGATTGGATCCAGGAAAAACCGTGTAAAAAAAGACATTGATCGTATGCACAAATAGCTGATTGGTTCCTTATCTCTGAAACCTATTAAAATTCGTGAAATTTGCCTATAAAAAATTTCTTTACCAAACTCGTCTGATTGCATTAATAGTTCACAAAATAGTAACACATTTCAATTGCTCTGACAAGCAAATTTGCTTGTATCCATAAAAAGGGGATTTCCCCTAAATTTGTGATATGAACATACTCGTATTTCGCAAAATTAAATTTGACAAAAAAATGTAAGCCCAAAAGATTTTGAATTGTGCTAAATGGAAATCATGTAAAAAAATTAAAATTTTTTTTAATTTTCAAACCGTGTTAAATCAAAACCATGTAAAAACAGAATTAGGTGTACGTGTAAATACCTGTAAAGTTTGAAATGAATCGAATCATTAAAACGTGGTTCTCCATATAACATTTTAACCCATCATTTGACCGTTTAGACTTTTTTTTGCTAAATTTTGAAAATTTCATTCTTAGTGGAAGTTCGTTTTCATGCTTTTTTTTAGTGGTTTGAGCTCCAGAGATGATGAATCAGTCAGGACAAACATTTATAAGTACAGTGGACGTCCAATAAATCGAATCTTATGTTATACCCCCAATTTGTTAAATCGAAAAATTCGTTAAATCGATCGAAATTTTTTTTTTGTTTTAAATCATCCTTCTTAAAGAAATAAGTCTCGCATATTCAGTTTTTAAACAAATATGGCTATGTGTGTACAGTGAAAAAGTCTTCGATGCGCCATTGCCTCTTTACCGCAAGTAAACTTTTCTGGATTACAATTTCTCTTGATTGATTATGGAAATTTTAATTTTTAAAAGAAAAAAGCCGACCGAGCGCAAAACAAATCCTGTGAAAATTATCAGCAATGCATACAAACAGAATTTGAAAATGTTGGTAACTTGACGTAAATTTGAAAGTTTTAACCAAATATTAATTGTTTTGTAAATAATGTGAATGCTCAAATAAAAACAATTCGAAGGGTGAAAAACAACATAAATATTCGTTATATCGAATAGCAAATTTCACTTTCGTTCGTAATATAGAACCATTAATGGAAAAAATTTGGCCGTACGTTAAATCGAAAATTCGTTAAATGGAAAGTTCGTTATACTGGACGTCCACTGTATGTATACCTATATAGGTTAAGGCCCAATGACTGTAAGTAACGGTTTTCAAATGATTTCTGCTGGGGTTGCATGTTCAAGGAACAAAATATTCCTCACCTTCCTGAACTAAACACTGAACTAAAGAAGTAATGTTCATCTTTTTAACATATTTTTCGATGATCTATGAAATCTAGTCGACATTAGGTACTAAATATTCATGATCTACTCGACTTTGTAAGAATTTCTAATTGGTTCTTTTATTAATGAGACATGACACATGCACTTTTAACTCGTATCACAATGGGCCTAAGTGCGATTTCCTCCCACACATTTCTACTAACCTGGCCTATATCTTTATTCAGCTAATATCCCCCTT
Organism: Melieria crassipennis; assembly: GCA_963668005.1. NCBI lineage: Eukaryota > Metazoa > Arthropoda > Insecta > Diptera > Ulidiidae > Melieria > Melieria crassipennis. Next base: position 18,708,866 of record OY764961.1, read on the forward strand.
TCAGGGTACTTAAATTTATTAAACTGTGTACACAATAAGCGACATTAACAAAAGTATCTACGACAAAAACGTTGTTGTTTGCTATAGAAAATTGTTGAAAAATTGACTTTTATTAAATTCCCATTAAAAGACCAATTTTCTGCTGCCCACTTATGAGACGAAAAAAAACCACAATAATTCAACAATTCTAATTGGCTGACTGTGTTGCATTGTGCTGCTTGAGGGTTTTCATTCTTCTTCAGCAACAACTTGATTGACGGTTGTCATATCACACACACACACATACACACACACAGCGCAACATACAAATTTTCGTATGACACTTCCGCCATTTCTTGAAATTTGTTTCGTTGTTTCGGCGTTTGTTGCACCAAACTCGCAGCGTCAACGACACAAAAAAAAAACTTCATCTTCAAGCGAGTTAAGCAACAACGCTCTGCTTCGCCCATAGCTAACGGTACCTGCACTTGCTGCACGGCGCTTTTGTGCCGCCGCCGCCGCGCCACTTGACATGCACACGCGACACGCATCGCTTGTGTCGCGGCCCCTCCCGGCCACATGCAGTGCGTTCCTCCTTGATTCCACAAGCGTTTTGGCATTTTTGTTTTTCATTTTTCATTTTCTTCCTCTTACTGGGCGCATTTAAATTTTTCCGCTCGCTTCACTGCGACAGCAATATGAGAGCTGCAACTGACTGCTGCTGCTGCTATCTGGCAGCGAAAATCTGTGGCCGCTGTGTGCAACAGCGTCGCGGCGGACAGGTTGCATTTGTAATTAGCGCAGATGGAAATTGTGCTCTGTGGCCCATTCACGGTCGCCACAGTCAGCGACTTTGACGCATTCGGCGCAGTTTGTTCATATTTTTTTTCGCTGCTGTCATATTTAAGCTTTGACATGCGCGCTCGCTGCGCCTTGGCATTTTTTTTTTCACAAATTTCAGCTTTTTCACATTTTTTTTATTGGTGGCATCTTTTTGCTCGACGCCAAAGTGCACACTTCAAAGTAGCAAAAGTAGCGGCGACGCAACTCAATTTCATGCTTTGCTTGTTGCGCAGACGGTTTGTGTGCTGCTGGCTTTGTCCGCCGTTTGCATTCTGCTTTGCTTTCCCCGATGACGGTGACGGTGGGTTTGGGGGGGGGGGAAGTGGGTTGAAGCAGCACCCTTTTGCTGCTCTGCAAATTTCATGTGCTTTTGAGTTTCTGTTTTATGCGTCCTTGTTAGCGTTTATTTTTTGAGCGTTAATGCTATTTCCTGATTTTTGCGGGCGGCCACTTGAAGCATTTTGTATTTGGCCGAAAGGTCGCTTGCCAGGTTGCCATCTGAATGGCATCGAGTTTTAATTGAAGTACTTCAAGTGTTACTAGACGTTTCAGGTATTTAAAGACCTGAAAATATTTGCTTAGAATTGTGAAGTGACACTGTAAGGGAGAGAGAAAGGGAGGGTGGGAGAGAGAGTGAGGAGTGATTTTGGTGGGTATTGATGCAATTCGTTTTCATAACACTCCAAAAGCTGGAGCGGCACAAATTTGACATTTCACTTTGACAGTTAAAAGTTTTCAATTATCATAGAAAAGAAGTGAGTGTAGTTGAAGTACTTAACCCTTTAGATATTTTGTTGCCATAATGTAATATTATGGTATTTTGTGGTTTCTATGCTTACACGAATCAGATTTGGTTGGGCTTCGCAAAGATTTGGAGTCTTTGGAGTATTTTACTGTTCCGAAACTTGATCTCGCGCTTCCAAAAAGGTTAGTTTTAAGGAACTTAGTTCAATTTTTTAAATGAACTTGTTGCCTATTTATTGTTATTAGCAGGGAAAGGATTTTGTGGAAATTGCCTTTTTTGTTTGCTGCTACATAGAGCATTTCTGATTGAAAATGAGCACGAATTAGGTCCTCCTGATTTAAGGGAGTGTTCCCGTCTAGAATGCCGATTTTAGGCTGTTTTTCAAACAATTATTTTGGAGCTACAAGGCAACATGCAATATTCTGGTTTTTGCTTGTTGTTCCTTATTATTTGGAGAACAGAAACTCATATTTGTGTAAAAAAATTTTATTTTCTAAGTACAAATTTTCAGTGGCCGATAAGAAATTTCGGGAACCAGTAATGTGAAACAGAAATGGGTATGCAATTATTAATCTGCAATAAATTCCGCGGATGCTAAACCACAGTTTTAGTCAAAATGTTGATTAAAAACAAAATGGCGGCCATATGAAAAAAAATTGTCCAGTTTTGCCACCTTTTTTTACCTTTAGAGTGCTTGAAAATATATTTAACAATAATTTTTTGATGAAAACTTTGGTTTAGCATCCAACGAAAACTATCTAGAACATTTTCCCAAAATTTCTAGTCGATACCTCTCATAGTTGCTGAGAAAAGTTATCGGCCAGTACAAAAAATGTGGTTTCGAGAAAAACGCGTTTAAAGTTTGTATGCGCAATGTATCAGCGGAGCAAAAAGAGCTGAGATTACTTCAATTAACATGCAAAAAAGTGGGTACTGAGTTTGCGGATTGAAAAACGACTTTGGGGGGTGATAGTATATAGTATAAGGTACAATAAAACGCCAAAAAAAAAATCGATTTTTTCAAACTTCTACCCGGGAACACCCCCTTAAAATATACCACTTTTATTTTGCCTTTTTTTTGCCTTAAAAAGTCAGTTTGTCTTTTTCACCCATAAATGCCTTTTTTTAGTGCCTATTTTACCTATAAATGCCACAAAATGCCCTTTTCAAGATTTTTTGAGCGCCTTTTTATTTTTCTTTCGTTTTTAATATTTTCCTCCTTTTGTTTCGCAAAAATACCTTTAAATCAAAAAAAAATTAAGTGGCAACATTGCAGTTTCGTTAACTTATCGATGTTTTTACATTGATTTGATCATTCCTAAGCCGTTATTTTTTGTTGTGCAGTGGAAAATTTAAAGAAAAAAACATGCCAAAATCAAAAAGTTCGGTTAGCGCAAAAATTTTATTTATTTTTTTGTGATACAAGTACGGCTTTTATGCTTTTATATGAGAAGTTAAAATATGAATTTAAAATATGTGCAAACATTTAAATTAAAATATCTTAGTTTTAGTTTTTAAACTATCTTTGAAAACCTTGATGTTCCTTTTCTTTTACAAAAAACGAGGTTTTCTAGAATTTTTTGTAATTTTTAAATGCCTGTTTTTGCCGTTTTAACAGTTTTTAATGCCCTATTTTGCCTTTTTATGCAGTTTTTAGTGCCTTTTTCTCCCTTTTTGGCAGTTTTTAGTGCCTTTCCGGTCCTTTTTTGCTATTTTATTTTGCCTTTTTTATAGGTTTTTAGGTCCTCAAAATCCTTTCCCTGGTTATTAGTCTGGAAGAATTGTTAATTAGTAGACTTAAATAAATAAATAAATAAAATATAAAGTGTAAAGTTGTCACTTTGAATTATGTACTCGTACTTATTTTCTAATTTTGGTTCAATACTAAATTTTTGACTGTTAAAACTTTCGTAACACTTATGTCTTGAAGCCGACTTAATGCTAGAATCCTTGCAAATCCTTGTCATGTAGACCTTATTGACTAAATTTTAGTCTAGCAATTTTATTGACTATTCTATTAGAGTATAGGAATGTAAATAGTTAAAAAACAAGTACACAGTGGCGCACCTGAGGTCGATTTTGGGGTTTCAAACCCTTCAATTGTCAACTTGCTACAACAATATTGCATTACAAATATGATAACAAATTGGTGTTTGCCTCAAAAAATGTGTTCAAAACCCCTCAAAATGTAATTCTGTGTGCGCCACTGCAAGTTCATAAATCCTAAGATTTAAGGTTCACAAAGTTGGTGGCATTAAAACATCACCCTCGCGCTACATAGAAGTAATCTATGGAACCCAGATAACCCACAAGCACCCAACCTATTCTATCAGTTCACGAAACATTCAACTTAATACAACCCTAACCTGCTGCAGCTGAAAATAATTGAAAATATTAAAGCAGTCACTGAAGCGCGGTCAGAATGGCGTTCGGTGGAAGCAAGAGAGCGACTGAAAGGCAGAGCGAGAGCAAAGCATTTAATTATACGCCCACTAGACAAATGGGAGCCATTGTAAGAAAACCGACTACGAAACGAGTCAAGACAAACAACTACAACCAAATATTACAATAAAAATAAAATTTACACCACAACGCCGAGTTCTCTGGGGCGGCGAGAGCGGCTGGGTGGCAGAGCACCGAAGCAAATGTTGTGCTGAAAAAATGCATAAATTACAGCGGCAAATGTGGCGCAAGCAGCAAAGCGTACTAAAGCAACAACAATAACAACAAATGCCCAGACAGCAGCGTCAATCATTAAAAACCAACAGCAACTACAACAACAGTAACAATTAGAGTCAAAGAAGCCAGCGAGCGTTGCAACAGTTGAGAAATGCATTTCGAATGTTTGTGCTTTGTTGTTGTTGTTGTTGTTGTTGTATGTGTGCACGTACTACATATTTCTTGACTAGGCTTCTTGTGGCCTTATGTTTGTTGTATTATGTTTTGGCAGTGCGGCATTCGGACTCATTGTTGTTGTTTTTGTTGTTTTGTTTTGGCGTGTGCAGCGTTCGCTCCAAAGTTGAACAAGTTGCACGCAGAATTGTGCAACGAAGCATGTGAAGTTACCGCTTGGCGTACTCGTTCGAGCGCGTGTGGCCCCAAAAACAAAAACAACAACAACAATTGTGTTTCTTTTGCATACATTTCAGTGCTTTTTGTTGTGTTTGGCTTTGGTGTGATTGCAGTTGCAGCGCAGTTTGTGACGCATGAAGCACCATCGACCTGAACGTGGCCCATTCATCCAAAGAAGCAACAACAACAACAACATTGTGCGACCAACGTTGTCTTGGCAGGGCGGTAGAAAGTGTCTGTCTGACTGGCCGCACGTTCGTCTTGTTCCATTTTAGTTTCGGCTTTGAGGTTCACTGTCTTTTCGTTTTCTTCAAACGAACTTTAGTTGGCGCTCGAGTCGCTCGAACTGTACACTCGATGGGCACTTTGGGTGTGTGTGTGTTTTATCTATTAACAATAACTTCCCATTGTTGCTACTTGGCTGCAGTGCGTGTCGCCGATGTGGCCGGCTGAGGCTGTGGGTGCGTGCGCGCCGCTTTCCTGCCTTGCGCCATCGGCCGTGTTGTCGCTGTGGCTGTCTGTCACTGTGCTGTGGCGGCATTAAAATGCGCATAATTATTTACAATTTGTGTATTTGTATCTTGAAGATAGTGCGGCGCTACGGCGAAACATTGCGGCCGGTGCATGTGTACGCTCATTCGCCGCGTAATGAGACGCATTGCATTGCGCAGCGTTGGCGCATGCGTCCATGACGCAATTTATTGTTTGCGCGCGACACCTTACAACGTTGACTTTGTGCGCTCTTTGAGCAACTTTTTTGTTTGTTGACTTTTTGGTCGACTATTTAGACGATTATGTTGCGCTAAGTGCATTGCAATTGAAATTTAGTGAATTGTAAAAATGTTGAAATTTAGTGAATGTTTTTTTTTTTGGTTAAGCTATATAAATATTTTAAATACTTTTAAATTTCATAAAACTTTTAAAACCTATTGAATGTAATGTTTAAACATTTTTTCTATTTGTTTATTTCAGGTAAGCCAACTAGAGCCACTAACTAAAATCACATAGCAAAACTATTTGGATCAGGTAAGACTACTGCGTCCACTTGAAGGCTGCAATATTTAAAAATTTTTAAAACATATGTTGTATAGGTGGGAACCCATTAGGGGAATCACATTGGATCCAACAGGTCGCAGTCTAGAATCTAGAAATCGAATCTAAAGTTAGCATCTAAGTTGAATGATTGAACTGTTGGGACAGGGATTGACTGTAGAACAATTCCGTCTCAATCCTGTATAGACCAAACTACTCCTACAATTAAATCGAATCGAACATAAACTAATATATTCTAATCTAATCTAATTTATACTAAAGTTAGTACTTAAGTTAATTACTGTCCGTACTCTCCGATAGGGCCAACAATGGGCGTGGTATGCCGTCTGAATTCTGTACAGAACAAAAGACCCTTAAATCAAATCAAATCGAACCTAATCTAATCTGGTCTAATCTTATCTAGTCTAATCTATTCTAATGTCATGTCATCTAATCTAATTTAGTCTAATCTTATGTCATCTAATCTAATCTAATCCAATCTAATCTCATCTAATCTAATCTAATCTAGTCTAGTCTAATCTATTCTCATGTCGTCTCATCTAATATAATGTAATTTAATCTAATCTAAACTAGACTAAACTAAACTAAAGTTAGTACTTGAGTTGATTACTTTTTGTATTGAGCTGAATGATTGAACGATAGGACCAATAATGGGCGTGGCGTGCCGTCTGAATCCTGTACATTCCAAAATACTCTATAAATCAAATCGAATCGAACATTAACTAATCTATTCTTATCTAATCTAATCCAATCTACTCTTATCGAATCGAATCGAATCTAATCTAATCTAAACTAAAGTTAGTACTTAAGTTAATTACTCTTCGTATTGAGCAGGATGAACGATAGGTCCAACAATGGGCATGGCATGCTGTCTAAATTCTGTACACACCAAAACACTCTTAAATCAAATCAAATCGAACCTTATCTAATCTATTCGAATCTAATCTAAACTAACCTAAACTAAAGTTAGTACTTAAGTTGATTACTTTTTGTATTGAGCTGAATGATTGAACTGTAGGTCTAACAATGGGCGTGACATACGGTCTGAATCCTTCACAGGCCATAACTCTTCCATAAATATAATATAATCTAAACTTCTTTAATCTAGTTTTATCTAATCTAATTGCATCTAATCCAAAGTTAGCCCCTTAGGTGATTACTCGCTCTTGGACCCACAAATGGGCCTGGCACGTCGTGTGATTGCTTCACAGGCCATAAGATCCTTTCACAAATTTAATCTAATCTAAAGGCAGCATTTACGTTGGTTATTTTCCTTGTTGAGGTCCCAAAATGGACCACATTGAATGAAATGAAATGAAAAATTTCATGAATATTTCAGTATTTTTACTTTGGAAACGAATAGTACTGAAGCCTATATGGAGACAAAAGGCGTGAATACATAATGTACATAGCTTATAAATAAATCAGTTAAGACTGTCTGCAACACACACACAGTGCTTTAATCTGAAATAACGCAAATGTTGACGATCCAATTGCAATTTGCTGCATGCAACTCGATAAACAAAAAAACCCCCAACTGTTGTCTCTCATATTTTTTTTCCAAGTTTTTTTAGTTGCCGTTTCTTAATTGATTCTGGTAATTGCATTACAGCTAAAATTACAAACCAGTGGACAAATAAATATGCAGCATAAAAACAACAACAAAAAATACAAAATAAAATTGCTGGCTGCTGCATTTCTGCTGCAAACACGCCCCCAAAAAAAGGAGAAAAAACGTCAAATCTTGATATGCAAAGCACAGTGCAGACAACAAGTTTTATACACAAACACATACAATTGTACATGTGTACACATATGTATGTATATATGTTTGTATGTGTGTATGTGTGTGTCTTTGTGTGTGTGTGGGCCGTTCTAAATAAAAGCTGCAATGCTACATTTTTACTGACCATCGCCCGACTCAAACAAACACTCGAGCCAGCCACAGCCGCTGCGCAGCGATGAGACAACAACAACAACAACACTCAAATGCTGCATGCAACTTTACATTAGCTCACAGTGCATGGAGTACTTGTGGAGTGCCGACAATGTACTCGGCTGCGTCACGTCAAAAGGGACCGAAGCAATGGAAAATAGCGCCGAGCGGAAGTTAACTATTCACAAACTAAAAAAAAAAAAAACATGTATCTCCGAGCTCACGAAATGGTTGAAGGCAGCAAAATTGCTGCCAATGTTTGTGTGTGAAAAAAAATATCACAACGAAAGACAAACAAATGCAACAAAATAACTATGCGTTTTTTTTTTAGTCATTTTGAAATAGTAGTAAAAGTAGTGAGCGTAGTAAAAGTGGTCATAGTAAAGGTAGTAGAAAAAGGTGCATTCAAATGAATTTACGGCGCACATGTGGCAGTCAAAAAGAACAAAAAACAGCGAATAAAAGGAGAAAGGCTGAAAAAATTTTCTATAGACAAAAAGCAGTAAAAAATGCAGCAGTAGTCTGAAAATTCATCATAAAAACTTGACAATTTTGTGACTCGACTCTTTTGGTTTTTTTGTTGCTAGTTAAATTAACAAAATGGCAAATGCGAAAATTGAGAAATGCAAAATTGAAAAAAAAATTTAAAAAAATGAGACAACCCAAACGAAGAGGCAAGTGTGCAGAGTTTAGCTTTGGTGGGCGCTGATGGCTGAAAATGTTCGATATTGGTGACAGCAGCGAACAATGTGGAAAGTGCTGCATTTGGTTCGTGGCTGCTTTGAAAATTCCCCAACCGACAACGTTTTTATGGTGTCTATTGGCGTTTAATGCAATTTTGCAACCACTGTCAAGGATTGTATTCAACTTTATGTATACATATGTATGTACAATGTACATACGTAGCCACTGAAGTGGAGTGAGATGCACTGCAAGATAATGAATTGGTATAGAGAAATGTTTTCTGTCTTTTATGCATTGATGACTGCAGTCATGTGGTGCTGTGGGCGAAATATATTCACATTTCAAGTTCAAATTTCAAATATTTTAAAACAGTAGAAAAGCATGAAAAAGGTTTTAATTTTCTCAGGTAATTTTAAAAAAATTTTAAATCGACTTTAAATCTACCTGACTTCCGAATAAATCTTAGTAGGTCCTGTGTTGCCAAGGAGCCAAGTGCTGTCACTACAGACACAGATGGATCTGCCTCTCCACTTAATTTCCACAATCAAATTCCTTGGCTCAAGTCGAGTTGAGTCCCACTTGTTTCGAGCAGAGCAGTAATCTTGTTTTTTCCTCGAACCGTCCGTAAATATTCAAGAGCAGTGTTTCTCAGGTTTATTCTCATTGTGTTTTCATATATTTGAGCCGCAATAGAGCGATTTGTATGGTGTAAAATCATGTCCAATGAGTGTTTTAAGGATGTCGATGCAAGCCTTTTAGATGGCTTCTGCGTCCTCAACAAGTTTTTCTTTCATTGCCAAAAGCATTTTTCCTGAAAGATAAAAGTCGCACGAAGCCAAATTATGCCAACAGGGGGATTGATAAAGGGTTAAAATCCGATTTTTTCGAAAAAAAAAAATCGGTCACAAGTGTCAATCGATAAGGTGGCGTTAGTCAATTTGTGCAAAAGAAACCGTGAACACACCTTTCGGAAATAATCCGTTAAAACGCTATAAATTGATTTTACGGACATTCCATTTTCCATTTTCATGAATTTCAATGAACATTTTGGTTGGTCTTTGGTGAATTCAGGCACAGTTTTAATGACATCAGTAGTAATCACCAATTCCAGTTGGTCAACATTTTGGTCATTACTTATGTTCTTACGATCGATTTTAAAACGAAATCTGCCATTACGAAATCTGTCATGGAATAAAAAATCGTCATCACAAGTTTGGTTCATCAATTGAAATGTTTCGGTAAAAGTTTTACCAACTTTAAGACAAAACTTAATATGGGCTCTTTGGTCGGCGCTCATTTTTCTACCAATGACACAAACATACTGTCACTTCAGACGCAAGAACTTCGTTTCCAGTGAACCAAATGTCATGAAATTTTGACGGGATATCAGGAAAGAATGCATCTTTCCAACGCATTGAGCCACATAAAGGAGGTGCCACCAGAGAACGAACTATTCCCTGAATACTTTGGAACTCATCTTGTACCCAGTAGCGGCTTAAAGGGGGGGGCGGAGGGGCGGACCGCCCCGGGCCCCGGGCTGCGGGGGGCCCCCCGAGAGAAGCTTGTATATAAAAATTTAAAGTTTTTCAAAACTGAAACTTGTAAAAAACTATTTGCGCTCTACAATGGTTGTTGAAAGGTTGTTTGTCACTTTTATCAATTGAAAGAGACACAGTATCGACAATTGACTTTGAAATTGCAATAACAAATTCAGTTCAATAAAAACAAGAAAACATCCTTTCTAAATAACAATTGTTTGCAAATTTTCAAAAAATTTTCCCTCAAAGATTGCAATATTATATGTATGCAATATGCAAATACTAAATTCTAAGTTCAAAATTAAATATCGCAATCTTAGAGTTTGCTTGTAAACTAGTGCGAATTACGCAATTACTTAACCTCATTAAACAAATTTACAGTTATTATTATTATTTTTATAATTATTGGTTGGATAACAAGACATCGTCCCGGAAATCCGGGTTTCTTCTTTGATAGACTCTTCTACGAAAGCAATTCTATGCTCCTTGTAAGTAAGCTACTGCTACCGGGTTTTATGAAATATGTCTGTACATTTCTAAACTACTTGACACGAAAAATTCACCTAAAAATAAAAGTGTTTTCTAGACTGGAACTTTGAAATAGAATACAATTTAGATGTATGAATCTATAGACTGAAATCCAAATCATGTATGTTTTCCCTACCTGACATATTTTGGTCCTGAAACTTCAAAATTGAAAATTTAGTTAAAAGGATGTCTTTCATTTGATACCCATATTTCCATCATTGCACAACTGCATATATTTAAAAAATATTTGAAATGTGTATGTCCTTAAAATTTTAAAATTTTTTAAAAAGGACTTTGGGCCAGAAAATGAAAAACTGACTATGCCAGATTACTATAAATGATCTCTAGTTTCACGTCTGTATCCAAATTTGGATGGGTCTCGGCAAAATAAAAATTTCGCACAGTGTAATAAATGTAAAGTTGGTGTTTTTACTCACTGCATCATAACATTGTAATTTTTATTTCAATTCTATTGATGTTAGGCTTAATATTTGCTCAAGTAATATATTTGCTCAAAAAATATATAATAATATATCTTCCATCTTAGATTTTAAAACTAGGGGAGATAATTTTTTTATCCTTAAAAAAATAGTCGAAAATTTATGATTTTTGGTCGAAAGATTCACTTTGTTACAACTTTCCTTTGGGGAAGTTACTTGTCAGTAACTTCCCCAAATCTCATCTGATTTGAACATTCTATATATCACTAAAAAGGCTAAGGTATTATCTTCTTCTTGAACGACGGACAGCTCGTGTTAATCAGATAATTCTTTCAGGAGATATGTGCTCATAACTGAAACAACAGAAAAAAACTCGTTTTTCGAAAATTTTTTAAAACACTTCTTAAAAAAATTTTTTTATTTTCAGTTTCGTGTTCAGCGGTGAAAGTTAGTCTAGAGAACACTTTATCTATGCATGCGATTGGCCCATTTTTTTCGAGAAGTGTAATGATGCACTGATCGCAAAACAATCTAATCCTCCTGCTCGGGCTGCTTAAAATAGTGGCCAGATTGTAGTAACGATGCAAGATTTTCTGTTGTTTTTTTTAGTTTTAAGATGGCTTTTTGAAATGACAAGTTTGCTCTCCCAAAATTTTTCCTAATTTCACGAAAGTTTTTATTAAATTTGGAAAGATTTAGTTTGATTATCCTTTTATCCATTTTTCATTTTTTCTCTGGGATTTTATTGCTTTCTATAAACTTTCAAGCACATATATTTTTCAAAATAATTTGTCCGTTTACTGTCCATTTACTATTCAATGGAATACGAAATTAAAAAAAAAAAAATTAAAAAGTATAACCGGAAATTCCAGTTATTAGTTTTGTACGCAAACTAACGGTATTCTGCACCGTTTGTGGGGGCCCCTCAGCCGACGCCGCCCCGGGCCCCCGAGCACCTTAAGCCGCCACTGCTTGTACCTATAAATATTTGACTATGTTTTGATTTACGTTCTAGTTATTCGATTTTGAAAACTTCAATTACTCAAATTGCGTTCCAAAATTTCAAATAAACAATTTTAACAAATCGTTAAACTATTTTGTATGAAAATAGTTGGTAAATGTTCATTGAAAAGTGTTAAGCAAATAATTTCAATTTAACAAAAAATTTGTTTGAAGCCACCACAGTTCATGCGGAATTTGAAAAAATATTTCCAACCCACAATGCGGCAAAGCTCTGCGCTTCTCTTCCGCACCGCATTTTCATGCATGACTGACTTACCGCCCAACGTTATCGACTGCACTGCGCTCTGTAGTTGCATTCGATGGCAAAAGTTTGAGCGTCTGTCCGTTGCACCGCAGGACACGCAGCGAGACAAAGTTGTATCCTTCCGCCAGTGTTAGCGTTGTCTGAGTGCATTTTGAAACGTTGCACGATATAGTGTACCGCATGCCACATATGCCGCACACATGCACTTGAGCATGCACGGATCCCAAACACACACACACACACATAAAGACACAGACTCACATACACTTGGCTACAAATTAAAATATTTCATCTACATGCAAACGTGCAAGTCCACTGCAATAACCGGGAAAACGGGCGCGAGTGGTGCCGAAGCAATAGAGAGCAACAACAAAACAACAACAACAACAATAAAATCACATCAGCCGTTTTTATGCAGCTCACCAACAACCAACTGCAACCCTCAAAAAAGTTTTTTGTTTTGCATTTTCCCAGCTTGTGGTATTTTCTTTTGCTACCCCACTCGCCACTTGACTACATAAATGTGCTTGTGTGGCTGCATGTGTGTGTGTGTGTGTGTGTGTGAGTTTGAGAGTTTATAGTTATGTGCAGTAACTGCCTGCAGCTTTTGCGCAACTCATTCACTTATGCAGCACAACCCTTGCCGTGCCGTGTCGTGTCGAGTCGAGTCGAATGTGTGTTTTGCAGCAGGCCGGCAATTTGCATGCCAAAGCCATAGAACGCGTCAGCGTCCGTTCGCCTGCCCGTCCGCACCGCTTTTGCTGCTGTGCAGTTTTTTGTTGTTATACAACTTTGTGTTTGTTTTGCTATTGCAGCAAAAAGTGATGTGCATATGTTGCTGTTGTTGTTGCTTTGTGTCTGTGTGTACATAGGACATGGCAACTCCCATCGAGCACGGCCCACCTGCCCTCGTCCCTTTACAACTCAAGTCGATTTAACTTCCGTGCAGCGCAGTGCTGCACACTTTGTGCTGCAAATGCCTGCAACACTGGCTCCAAAAAATGTTTGAAACTATTGGCAGATAAGTTTGACTGGTGCAGAGTTGCCAGAGTATGTTGTTGTTGTTGTCCGTCTCTGACAAAAGTCAATTTATTGAAAGAAAAATAATTGAAACAAAATGCTCGACTCTTTAATCTATAAAAATAGATAAAAAAATTTTTAAAATAATAAGTAAAATAAATAAATAAATAATAAAACAAATAATTTATTAAATAAAACAATGAGATATGAAAAAATATATTTTCAAAAAACAGCAAAATAAAACCATGAGATACTGAAAAAGATAACTCAGAACTCATAAGTACTGAAATTATAAAAATCATATTAAATATAAATTTGTAACCCACTTGAAATTAAATCAATGACCAAACCTACTAATTTAACCAATTTAAATTTAATTAAAAAAAATTTTGAAAATGGCTTGTTTTGATCAATAAAAAAATAATAACATTTTAACAAAAATCGCAATAATGAAATAAAAAATGTATGAAATAGAACAATGAAATGAATATAAAACCATATGCTATATATACAAAAAACAACAACAAAATAAAACAATAAAACAAATTAAAAAAAAAATAGTTCAGAACTCATAAGTACTGAAATTATAAAAATCATATTAAATATAAATTTTTAACCCAATTGAAACTAAACCAATTACCAAACCTATTAATTTAACCAATTTAAATTTCATTAAAAAAAATTTTGAAAATGGCTTGTTTTAATCGATAAAAAATAATAAAATTAAATAAAATAAAACAAATAATAAAAAATAATAAAATATATGAAATAAAACAACAAAATAAATGTAAAAATATATATACAAAAAACAACAACAAAATAAAACAATAAAATAAATTAAAAAAAGTTAATTCAGTACTCATAAATACTAGAATTATAAAAATAATTAAAAAAATATAAATTTTGTTAACGTTTCCAATTTATTTATGTAAAATTAAGAATTTATATAAAAATTAATTATAGAAAACAATGTTGAAAGTGGCTTTTTTAGTCAGTAAGATTTTTACAAAAATCACAATAATAATAAAAAAAAAATTTTAATAAAACAATTAAATTAAAAAAAACTATGCAAAATAAATAAACAAACAAAACATTAAAATTATAGTAGTCCATATAAAATACCAATTTTGAACGTTTCTAATTTTTTTCACATAAAATTAAGAACTAATTTAAATTAACAATAATAATTAATAAATTAACAATAATAATTAATAGAAAAAAAGTTTTAAGTGCATTTTTTAACGAATAAAAAATAATAATTTTGACAAAAATCACAATAGTAAAACAAATAATTTACTAAACAAAACAATGAAATAAATGTGATAAAATATACAAAATAAATATAGAAAAAAACAAAACAAAATAAAAGAATGAAATAAAAATAAGATAATTTAGAACTCATTAGCACTAAAATTATAAATTTCATATAAAATAAAAATTTTTTAAATATATTAATATTTTTATCTACTACGTTTCCAGTTTTTAATATAAAATTAAGAACTAATTTAGTTAAATAATAGAACAAATTTTTAAAGTGCATTTTTAACGAATACAGAATTGCATACAATTTCTACATAAATCACAATAATAAAACAAAAAATGTATGAAATAAACAAAACAAAATAAAAGAATGAAATAAAAATAAGATAATTAAGAACTCATAAGCACTAAAATTATAAATTTCATGTAAAATAAAATTTTTTTTCAATAACATTTTTATTTACTAAAACTAAGAACCAATTTAATTAATTTTTTGTTCAATGTTAATCCGCCGAATTTCTCATACCCAACTTTTGCTTTGCATGTTGCAAGCAAACTGACGCGCTCTGTCGACTTTTGCCCTGTTTGCCGCCAACAATACGCCCACTTCTGCCTTCCCCCCTCCCACCTACAGCGGGCCGCGTTACTTTCGTACACAAATGTTTGCATGCAAAAGTGAAAGTTTTCTTGTTGCTTCCTTCATGTCGCAAGGGTTGCATTGTTGTTGTTGTTATTGTAAATGAGTCTGGCGCATTTGTCTGCAGTGCTGCGCCAACAACGGTTCGTCATCCTCATCAGCGGCGTCTGTGTTGGCGTCGGTCGTTTTCATTTTCGTGCTCAGTGTGCTTATCCTTTGCATTTGTTGTTGCCGTAGTGTTGTTGTTGCAATTCACATTCCTACTGCATTGCGCGCCGCTACATGGGAAACGCTTTTCGGTGGGTGGTGTTGATTGGGCGGCGAGTGGCCGGGTTGAATTTGTGCAGCACTACCCTTCCTTCCACACTCCCATTGCCGCACTCCGCTCGCTGCTCCGGCACAATTGCGCTTGTGAAAGGGGGTTGAGAGCTAACGTGCGGCCAGTGATGTTCACTCTGCGCAACGTCGAAATTTGGGGCCTCGACATTAACTCGATTTGCACACAATTCGAATGCCCATTCAAAGAAGTGCAGATTCGGCATTTCAAATTGCGGGCCCCAATGCCGCACAGCCGTCCCTGGTTGCTGCGTACTGGCACTGCAGGGATGCGACATTGCAACATGTTGGCCGCCGGTGCGCCGAATGTGGCCTCACTCGCTTTTCGATCCGAGTTGTGTGGTGGTGGTGGAGCGGCGAGCGTTACTGTTCCACCCAATGCTACCAGTCGGCACTGTTCTATGTTGATTGTTGTTGTTGTTGTTATATTCCGAGATGCGCCTGTGTGTGCTTTGCATCCTGCCTGTTGGCTTATGTTGCCACTATTTTTGTTGTTATTGTTGCTGTTGTCTAATGCGGCAAATGGGTTTCATTGATTTTTCGCCGCTGCAACCGGCCGGCACTTTGGACTGTGGTAGTTTTGAGTTTGTTGTTGTTGTTGTTGTTGTTGCTGGTCTGCTTTTGCAAAGCGCATTTGTCAAAGGACAGCGCACAACAACTGCTGCCACTGCGTTCATAGAAATGAAAAATCAGTTAAATTTTTGTCGAGCTTCCTGCTACTTCGCTTCCTTTGCCTCTCACACTGTCGGCAGAGCTGAACGTTGGCCAATGTTTGTTTGCCGCCTCTGCACCCTCTACTCTCCTCCACATTTTTAGTTTGTCTGTCGGCCTATTTGTGCATTTGTCTAGCTGTGTGCGCCGTCTGTCGTCTGGCGCAAAGCAAAGGAAATCACAGACGATAAGGAAATGAGGAAAATTCATTTCGCTTATTGCATACCAGCGGGACGCGGGGACCGACAATGGTTGTTGCAAATTTGCAGTTTGTTGTAGCAGTGGTTGGCGGTGTTTGAAGTAGTAAAAATGTGAACGACAAAATTGCCGTAGAAGGAAGTGATGGTATCGAAATAAAAAGAATGAGGTAATGAAAAAAGTAGTAGACAAATTTACAGACAAATAGTATTAAAATAAATATAATATAGAAAAAAATGTAGGAGAGGAAATGAAAATAAGTGTTGGTGTTGAAACGACCAATAAATTGGGAAAGTAGTAAAAGTAATCCAAATAGTAGAAGTGTTACACAGAAATAGTAAACGTCTTTCTAGGTTCTACGTCGTTCTACGTCTTCTAAGTAGTAGTAAAAAGAGTCAGTAGTAGTAGTAAAAAGAGTCAGTAGTAGTAGTAAAAAAGTCAGTAGTAGTAGTAAAAAAAGTCAGTAGTAGTAGTAAAAAGAGTCAGTAGTAGTAGTAGTAGAAGTAGTAGTAGAAGTAGTAGTAGTAGTAGAAGTAGTAGTAGTAGTAGAAGTAGTAGTAGAAGTAGCAGTAGTAGTAGTAGTAGTAGTGGTAGTAGTAGTAGTAGTAGTAGTGGTATTAGTAGTAGTAGTAGTAGTAGAAGTAGGAGTAGTAGTAGTAGTAGTAGTACTAGTAGTAGTAGTAGTAGTAGTAGAACTAGGAGTAGTAGTTGTAGTAGTAGAAGTACTAGTAGTGGTAGTAGTAGTAGTAGTAGTAGTAGTAGTAGTAGTAGTAGTAGTAGGAGTAGTAGTAGTAGGAGTAGTAGTAGGAGTAGTAGTAGTAGTAAGAGTAAAAACAGTAGAAAGAAGTAATATGACAGTAAAAGTTTTACAAGGTGAAGTAAAAGTCGTTAAGAGACTGGAAATGCAGTAGTAAAAAGATTCAAAAATAGTAGTAGTAGTAGTAGACGTAGTAGTAGTAAAAGTAGTAGTAGTAGAAGTAGTAGAAGTAGAAGTATTAGTAGTAGTAGTAGTAAAAACAGTAGAAAGAAGTAATATGATAGTAAAAGTTTTACAAGGTGAAGTAAAAGTCGGTAAGAGACTGGAAATGCAGTAGTAAAAAGATTCAAAAATAGTAGTAGTAGTAGTAGTAGACGTAGTAGTAGTAGTAGTAGAAGTAGTAGAAGTAGAAGTAGAAGTATTGGTAGTAGTAGTAGTAGTAGAAACAGTAGAAAGATGTAATATGATATTAAAAGTTTTACAAGGTTTACAAGTAAAAGTCGTTAAGAGACTGGAAATGGTAGTAGGTAGGCAAGTTATGTGGCTGACCTCCAAGGAGTAAAATGAGTAAACACAGAGTAGTAAATGTCATAGTAGTAGTAATAAAATTATAAGTAATAAACGCGGTAATTGGAGCAGAAATGGTAGCAGAAGTAGCAGTAAAAATAGTAGGATGAATAGTAATTTTTGTTACCAGTGGGGTTGAACTTTTTTACTGGACCCTGTAGGCGAGATTCAATTACAGGTTTAACTTTATTAGGAGGTCGCATTCTTGATACTAGGTGCTATTTTCTTTCTGAAAATACACACAATGGTCCTAAATGGCTTCCGAGTGAAAGTGTGATAAGGTTGATAGTAATAGGGGTCGTAGCTACAGTAATCGTTAAACCGTTGATTCTGATCCAAGTATCTTTAAAGAAGTAATAAGTTGTAGTACAAATAAGAAATGTACTGAAAATATTAGTAGGATTAGTAGTAGTAATAAAAGTAGTAGAAGGTATGGTAAATGTTTAAGTGTGTTAAGTGTTTAAGTAAGAATAAAATTAGTAGTAATAGTCACAGTACATACAATGGGAATAAGAGAAACAAGAACAAAAGTAGTGAAAGTAATAGAAAGAGTAGTAAAAATTTTAGTAAGAATGGTAAATGTGATATTTCTACAATGAGTAGTAAAAATAGTGAAGTTCAAAGACTTTAGGAGTAGGAAAAATAAGAACAATAGAATTAAAAATAGTAGTAGGAGCAGTATGTTTAAGTAGGAGTGGTAAAAGTGGTATTTTTATAATGAGTAGTAGACATTTAAGTGGACGTGGTTAACGTGGTATTTTCATAATGAGTAGTAGAAATAATAAAATTTGAAGACAAGAAAAAAAAGGAGTAGGATAAGTAAGAACAATAGTCGTAAAAATAGTAGTAGAAGTAGTAAAAATTTTAGTAGGAGTGGTAAATGTGATATTTCCATAATTAGTAGTAGAAATAACAAAGTTTGATGACTTCAGGGGACAGTGGAAGTAGAAAAAGAAAGAACAACAGTGTTAAAAATAGTAGAAAGAGTAGTAAAAATTATAGCAGAAGCAGTCAATTTGATATTTCTATTACGACTAGTAGAAGTTGTAAAGCTTGGAAGAGTTTAGGAGACAGTAGGAGTAGGAAAAATAATATCAACAATAGTAAAAATATTTAGTTGTGGGACTAGTAGACATTTTAGTAGATGGGAGTCATAAATCTGATATTTATATGACGTACGTGTATAGTACTCGTGCCACTACTTTAGGTGACAGTAGGAGTAGGAAGAGTAAAATAGTAGTACGACTAGTACAAGTAGTACACATTTTGGTAAAAGCACTATGAACTTCGTGCGTGGTACACTCAGACGTCAAAGTGAAAATGGGACTGGGAGACACAGGACTCTACATATATTCGTAGTAGTAAAAACTGTAGTGTAGTTGTAGTGTTTATAAGAACGGCGTACTGTGTACCTAACAAGGGTGAAGGGAGAGCAAAGGATATCAGAGTAGGCGGCGCCAGGTCATACTGAATCATGATTAGTTTTGATGCTCGTATTTACACAGAAAGAGTAGCAAAAGCTCTGAAACGCAGTCGAGTAGAGAGGAGGCGGTTTTGCCCCCCAACATTGCATACGTCGTGTTGCATTTTACGTTGTTGCTGTTGTTGTTGTTGTTGTTATCGTTACGATTGCCGCCAACAAATTAAATTGCAGACGTTTTAGCTGAGGTTTGTTCTTGTTGTTGCTGTTAGAAGTTGTGTTGCTGTGCATACTTTTTTATGGCCACTCGAGCGCATTGTTGTTGTTGTTCTTTTTGCGTTTCCATTTGACGTTATTTTGCTTTGCAGTCGCAATCAAACAAGTTTAGCGCATTTTGTCATTGTCGTCGAGTGGTGGCAGCCCTCGTTGACTTTGCTGCAAATGTGCAATTGTTGTTGTTATTATTATATATGTACATATACATATATATATATATTTTTTGTGTGGACAATTTGCTTGCATTTCTGGTGAATTTGTAAGCGAGTAACGAATTTTCGGGTGTACGTTTTTGCTGTTTTGCCTTTTACGTTCTTGTTTTTGTGTTTTGTTTTGGTTTTTTGTGGAGTGTTGCTTTTGTTTATTCTTCAATTTATTTGTTTGTTTTGCATCGTTCGGCGGAAAAAAAGCATTTAGCTGCAAATAAATGCTGCTAGCCCCTTTTTCGATGCGCCATGTCATTTTTTTCCCCCCCATTTGCTTTTGTTGTATGCACTTGAAAGTTGTATTTATTGTACGAAATAATGCAGATAAAAGTCGGTGCGGCATTCAGTTGTTATTGTTGTTACATTTGTCGTTGTAGATTTTGTGGTTGCAAATATGCATTGGCTGATTCAGCGCGGAGGCATGCGACAGTAGCGGGCAGCGCAGGAAGGGAGAAAGGGCTGAAATGTTTGTGCAAACCGACAAATGGCGAAAGGGTTGCTGCAACGCTGCTCGCAACGAAGTTAATTTGCTTAAGTTAATGCAAGTCTCGCGATTTGATGTGACGGGTTGGAAAGAAGGTGCAGGCGGTAAGGGATAAGTGATTTGTTACATTCACTTGAATTTGTGACTTTCAACTATAGAACGTTGATGTACAGAAAGAGAGAATGGAATGGAAAGTGACATTAACTGTTTTTATTTGTTTATTTATTTATTTTATTTTTTCATTGAAATATAATTGTAAATAATTATATAACATAAAAAGAGGACACTCTGAGACTATTAGCTCGATTTTAATTCCAATACTTTTATTAAATGCTTTTATACTTGAAGTATGAATATACAAAAATGGAGCTGGAGAGGCTCTATTTTGTTCTCTATGAAATATATGAAAAATTTAAACGAGAGAAATTGTGTTCCCTTCAAAAAGACTATGGCACGAAGAGCTGCGTATGTAAGCAATTTTTCAAAGAGTTATTTGAAGATAGCTTAACCTTTGTGACTGCAGATTCGCGAATAGTGAAAGTAGCAAAAGTCGCATTACCAGGTTTGCAAAGCTTACTCGCGAAGTCGAATTGACTCAAGGATTGACTCAGATAAAAGTCAGATGGGTTGTAATGGACAGCAATGTGTGTGTGCCTGTCCCAAGTGGACGTGAGGCATGAGTACAGTAGTCAGTATTAAACTCCTTTAAGCTAATTGAGCCAATCACTTCTACAACTACAATTTAAATTTAGCACAGCGTTTCACAAATCTGTGGATGAAGCTAGCGGTTTGATAAAAATTAAAATTTTTGGATAGGGAATAGTGTTTTACGATTATTGTGACAGTGTGTCACAAATTTATAAATATATCTAGCGTTTGGGACTGTATATCTCAAGTCCTGCAAAGCTTATGGCATTGAAAATAAAAGTTATGGAACAGGAAAGATAGTTTTACCATTATTGTGACAACTTGTCACAAATTAGGATATTTAACTAGCATTTAGGACTGCATATCTCAAGTCGTTCAGCACTTTTGTTTACTTTAGTTCAAATTTTGCAACAGATAAAAGTGGTTTATGATCGATGTGACAGTGTGTCACATAATTGAAAAATATGTAAGCATTTGGAACAGTATATCTCAAATCTCTTGTCTTTTTTGGCAACGAGAATTAAAATTTTGGAGCAGAAAAAAGTGTTATACGACTACTGTGACATTGTGTCACAAATTTAAAAAATTTTCTGTCGTTTGGGACTCTATATCTGTAGTTTCTGTAGTTCCTCGGCACTTCCGACAACAAGAATGTAAATTATGTAACAAAAAAAAAGTGTTTTACAACTGCTGTGACAGTGTGTCACAAAATTAAAAATGAAGCTATCATTTGGGACTGTGTGTCAAGTCTTCTGGATTGGTCAAGAGATCAAATTTTGTATTATGTTAGTTTAGTTTGATTTATTTTTAGGTCTGCAATACAAATATTTTGGATATATTTCATGTAATCTTGTTTCCTTTCCTGTTTTCTTTCTTTTATTTTATTTTCCTTTTCTTTCCTTTCATTTCCTTTAAGCCAATGGATTATATCAAACCAATGGGTTTTCCTGAGCAAAACATTCTGTTGATCTGATGAGTTTCAATGAGTTATTCTTATTCTATAAAATCCATTAAACCAATGGGTTTGTCTATACCAATCGGTTCTCTTCAACTATTCAAGTTTCCTGCATCAATGAGAATTCTTCAAGCCACTGTATTCTTTTTAATAGTTAAAGTTTCTTTTAACTCAAACCTCTAACGTTGTCCTAACTCTGCATTTTGCTGCCGCTCTGCATTGTCTTCAACTTTATTTCTACGTCTTCAATTGTTTTTCATTTCAATTCGCGAGATATTTCCATCTCTTACTGCGTAGTTATATTTAAATTGTGTTGTCAACTATATTTTGAGATATTCATAAATAAATATTGCACTGGAAAATCACAAACAGCTTTTCGTAGAACAAAGAGAACATAGCCACAATTGCAGCAACAACACTCAAAAATAAACATTGTCTTTGGCGGTATGTGATCGTGTATGTGTGTGTGTGTGCCGCTGACAGCTTATGAACACATTCGACCTTTAAGCATTGAATAACGCAACTTGGGCAACTTATGGCAGTGGCGGCTGCGTAATGCCAAGCGGCCGCCCACTAAGCCATCATCTGTCTAGTTGGTGCAATTTGGCCGATAAAAGGCAGACAAATATTCGTTGCGACAGTGAGTAAAAAAATTTAAACTCAAAACAAATAACTTTCGCTTTCTTGCACAAACAGAAAGAAAAGAAATGTCTTATGGGCAACAAATAAACAAGTAAACAGAAAAATTTGAAATTAGAAAAGTGTGAAAGAAGAATGTGTGACTTTGCAATGAGATGCAAGACAAATGTTTGGGTTAATGAAAATTGTTGGCGTTGTTGTGGTGCTACAACAGTTGTAGTGTTTGCGGTGCTTTGGCAGCAAAGCGTCGCACAGTGTTGCGAGTTCATATAGCGGAGTGACAAAAATAGAAGGAGTAGTCGTATATAAATGATATTTGGTATACAGTTATTGTATCAGTAAAGAACTTACTGTGCAAAATTTCAGTAAAATCGCACCAAAACTTCGACCACCTCCCATACAAACGGACTAGAAAAAAACTTCATATTAACAATTAAAATTACCTTAGCTCATGAAAGCTACATTAAAAATATTTGTATTTTAATATAAATTTATTTATAAATGTGTATATAGATAAAATGCGCTTTTTTCAAAAGTCATTGAAAATCTCGATAATTTGCTCTACAGCTGCTCAGAAGTTGCTCTTAGAGGGTTACAATCTTAGACTGACCGCACTAATTTTTCTTCCTGAATATTTCTTTCGAACATACCTACCCCGTATCTCCAACCTTTAATGAGGCTGCCATACAAAATCATCGTTTTTAAAAAGTGGGCTCCCGCTGCTCTCAGGTTGGTCCCAGACGTACCATATGTAAGACTGACCCCCATTTATTTTTCCTTCGGAATTTTTTTTCTATACACACCTAACCGCTACATCTAACTCTTAAGGTGGCTGCCATACAAAACTAGTAATTTTCAATGGAACTGGCTGCACACTTCTAAATGTAGTAAAGTAAGCGAGGAAACATCGTATCTGGCAAAGTACTGAACCGATTTGAATGATTTATTCAACAATCGTCAACATTCCTGAATGCCAAAAATACAAAATTAATTCAATTTAAAAAATTCACCACCAGAGGGCGCCTCCCATACAAGTGAAGTAGTTAAGTTGTCAACTTTTGGGTTTGTACAAAAAAAAATCAAAGTGTACTGTCGAAACTCCATTAACCCCTCTATTTCGAATATAATAGTAATCGTAATTGATTTTCCGAAGTTATCTTCAACACATTTTTTCATCAGCAGCAGAGCATTATTTGACCGATTGCTATGGATATTCAAGCAAACGCTGAAAATATCGCGAATTTGAACTCAAGTCTTCACCGAAAAATGCCAATAACTTGCATTCGCGCAAATATGCGCAGCTAAAAAATTGTACAGCATAATGTAGATACTTGCATAAACAAAATATCAAAAAATTTCAAAAGTGATATTTAGTGTTTTTTTCTAAATCACTTTTAAAGTTTGAACTCTTTTTTATTCACCCGTTTTCTTTACTTAAATTTCATCATAACGGTACTGCTCAGAGGTGATAGTAATCAGCAAAATTTTGGTCTTGCAAGATCTAAATTATATAAAACTTACGATAATAGTAACTTTTAGGGACCTGCTCATAATTTATTTTGAAATATTCAACCTCAAAGTCAAATCATAAATTTGCTGTTTGTACACAATTTTTTTTCAATGCTGGAAGGCGTACTTTAAGAGCTCATAACTTCTATGTTATCCAATATTTTTTCATAAAACTTCGGATTTCTCTTAATTGAAGTATTTTCAACAAAACCTCATACTCAGATTTTTGTTGTTATAACATTGCATTTGGCATTTTGTTCACTACTCGCAACACTGTGCGACGTGGTGTGCATGTGTGACGCTTTGCCAAAAGTGCGAAAATTCGATGCGTTGTGTTGTTTTGTCATTCAAATTTACGGTCAACAATGCAGCTGGTGGTGCAAACTGTCAGATAGACAGGCGGACAAGGACAGCCAATTCCTTAGGGGGGAATGAAGGGTTGGGTTTGTGTTGTGAGGTAGCAATCCGGCCTGAAGTTACCACCAGTACTCGCATCTATGTAAGATGTCCATTTTCTGTGCGAAAACAGACAGACGGACACACACGGCAGAAATCTCGCAATAGGCGCAGTTGATGAATGAGAAGAGAATCATTTAAATTGGGTCTTTGAAAATGAGTGAAAGCGCCACCTCGCCCAAATCGTTGCCGCCTCTGCCTAACGGCCCATTGCAACCGCTTACTTAGTATCACCCACACTGTCTGTCTGTCTATCGGCCAGTGCGCCACTGACATTGGCAGCAACAGGAGAAATGGAGCGCAATATTTGAAGTTATTTATGATGTGGCGGTGACACCTTCGGGTACAAGCAAACGACAAGCTCGCAAAAAAAAAAAACCCAGCAGCGCCATGCATCGGTGTCTCAATGTGTGTGTGACAGCAACAAACAGTTGACTGCCTTTTTGCGCAAAATTTATTTGTCTGACTACATGGCACACAACATTAACGTTGTGTGTTTTTTTTCTCTCTTCACTTCAGTCTTGTTGGCTGCTTTGGCAATTTTTGTTTTTACAAGTCTGTTGGTTTTGTTTTCACTCCTCCTTCAATTTTCACCCTACCGCACATGCAAAAGTACTAAAATATTTCATTTGTTATTGTTGTTACATTTTGTTTGCACTTACACCAGCGCAAAGTTTTTGTCGCTTTCACTTGTGATATTTTGTTGTTGTTGTTGCTATTTTCAGTGTAAATGTGCAATTCTTGGTGAATTGGGGGAGGGATGGGGCAATGTGCGGCAGACAGTTCAGTTGTTGTTGTTGTTGCTTTTAATGTCTGCATATTTTTGTAATTGTTGTACTTTTTGATAAAGTTTATTTCTTTTTATTCATTTTGTCTGCTTTAGTTTTTTACTTTCTTTAAGGATTTGTTTTTTAGAAATATTCTCCTTGTATCATCTTTTTGTCTGTCTTCCATCTTTTTGTCTGTCTTCTATTTGTTCTTCATATTCTTCAGGATCCCGATTATTGTTTTCTTTGTTTCTCTTTGTTCTCTATATTCTTCAGGTTCTCGATTATTGTTTTCCTTGTTTCTACTTTTTCTTCATATTCTTCAAGGACTTGATTATTGTTTTCTTTGTTTCTCTTTGTTCTTCATATTCTTCAGGATCCCAATTATTGTTTTCTTTGTTTCTATTTTTTCTTCAAATTCTTCAGGTTCTCGATTATTGTTTTCTTTGTTTCTTTTAGTTCTTCATATTCTTCAGGATCCCAATTATTGTTTTCTTTGTTCCTACTTTTTCTTCATATTCTTCAGGTTCTCGATTATTGTTTTCTTTGTTTCTTTTAGTTCTTCATATTCTTCAGGATCCCAATTATTGTTTTCTTTGTTCCTACTTTTTCTTCATATTCTTCAGGGACTCGATTATTGTTTTCTTTGTTTCTCTTTGTTCTTCAAATTCTTCAGGTTCTCGATTATTCCTTTCTTGTTTCTCTTTGTTCTCTATATTCTTCAGGTTCACGATTATTGTTTTCTTTGTTTCTCTTTGTTCTCTATATTCTTCAGGTTCACGATTATTGTTTTCTTTGTTTCTCTTTGTTCTTCATATTCTTCAGGATCCCAATTATTGTTTTCTTTGTTTCTATTTTTTCTTCATATTCTTCAGGTTTTCGATTACTGTTTTCTTTGTTTCTTTTAGTTTTTCATATTCTTCAGGATCTCAATTATTGTTTTCCTTATTTCTATTTTTTCTCCATATTCTTTAGGTTCATTAGTTTTCCTTTTATGTTTACTATTTTTTCATCTATTGGTTTTCTTGCGTTTTCTTTCTCTTCTGCTTTCTTTATGCTCTCTGTTTGCAGCATAAGTTGTTGTTGTTTTCATTTACTTCGGCTGACGCATAGTGCGCAATATTTCAAATGCTGCACGCGCCATTCAACAAACACAGCAACAAAATCAACCAGAGACGCAATAACTGAACAAGAAGAAGAACAAAAGACGAGAATGTGAAGAAACAGCAACAAATACCCAACTGCATATAGTCGAATTTATCATACTTAAGTGTAGACATGGAGCACTGAAAGACCCTCGAGGGGCGCGGGCGTGTCGGCGCAGCGTCGAAGGCGAGTGAGGAGCGTAGAGGAGCGACTGCACATGGCGACTTTTGGCGCATTTGCTGAATGAATTTCGGTGGCTGTGACTGCTGCTTTTTATTCGCCTGCACGCAAGTGAGCAGCGAAAGAGGAGCAAAAGACGCAACAACAACGGCAACAACAACAACAACAACAACAACAACAACAACAACAAATGTGGCAACTGTATCAGTGGAGCAGCACAGCACAGAAAGAAATGAAATGAAATAAATTTTTATCTTGAACTTGAACTTGAGACACAAAACGATGACGATGACGATGTCGAAGCAGCAGCAGCAGCGGCAACCACAATCAACCAACAGCAACAACAATAATAACAACAATATTCAATAATGCTGGCAATGGCGATGACGCGGATATTAAATATTCGTAAACATTACGACAGCATTTACGATGTGTTGCTGGCGCGTATAGTCAGGTGCCGTTGTTGTTGTTGTTGTTGCGGCTGCTTGGCAAGTGGCTGTTACCGTTGTCATTGTTGTTGTTGTGACTGCGTGTATGTACATATATGTGCGTTTCTTATGTAAAGCAATTGGCATTGTTACTGTTACAACGTCTCGACGGCGCGCTTGTAAATTCATCGTCTGCTGCTGCTGTTGTTGCTGTCGATTTGTCGGGTCTCCCCGTATACAATTGTGCATGCATATCTCTGTGTGTGTTTGTGTGTGTGCGTCTGTGAATGTGTAAATTCTTACAGACGTTAACAGGCAACAAGCATCACGTAGCACGTAACCACTTTGCACATTACAGCGACTTGCCGACTGGCTGCCGCTGTCACTGCTCCACATCTGCTCTATGGCTGGTTATATATTATTACAACAACAACAACACGAACAGTAATAATAATAACAAACCAGAATATATTATTACAACAACAACAACACCAACAGTAATAATAATAACAAACCAGAATATATTGGATACAAGTTCAAAGTTGGCCGCAATCATTGCGCAGCAGATACAAAATTGCCCCTTAAAAGACACGCATTGCCCTTTAAAGACGCGTGCGTCAAAACGTGCGCCCGCTGCTCTCTTGTGCCTCCTCGCATGTTTATGGTCATCACGTATATTTCACTGATGTATGTATTTTTTTGTTTGATATTGAAACTGTATGAGTTGAATTGTAGACTTTCAAGATCAGTGGCTTAGGAAAGCCATGTACTAAGTTCATTGGTTTTTTTTTTTTAATTTCATAGAGATGGAAAGCATAGAAAGCCGTAGTGTGAGACTTTAACCCACTAAACCACCTCCCTACTGGCCGTTGTACTCAGGAGGCCGTACGAGCTTAAACGTCTGTTGCAGGTTGATCCATGTTCATGCTCACCCAAGCCGTAGCCATTATCAGTCCATTCTCCTTGGTCAGCAAGTATTGACCGTGGAGGTCCTGAGTTCGTTGGTAGAGATTCTGTAGAAGGTTCTGTAGAAGTCATGGAAGCTATTTGGTGTGTGGCAAGTATTGACCGTGGAGGTCCTGAGTTCGTTGGTAGAGGTTCTGTAGAAGGTTCTGTAGAAGTCATGGAAGCTATTTGATGTGGTGATCTATGATGTTGAATAGATTAAACTGTATTACTTAATTTCGCATTCTAGAGATCTGAAAATAGCAACTAGTGATGGCCCGATTAATCATTTGATACACAATAATCGATTGTTTTCTTTCAATTCACAATTTAATTGTATAAAAAAATGGGTTTCGATTAATCGAAACGTTAATCGATTAGATGCTAAAATAATCGAAAGAAAACGTATCACTTTTTCGCTCAAAATAAAAGCTTGAGACGGACACGTTGATGCGATGTTGAATTTGATTTATGGACCCACCACACGTCGCTGGCTCACAGATGTCGCAAAAAAGACAACGCAAGTTCAGGACGAGCTTAGCTTTTTTTGAATACTGCCGTTTTTAGAAATGCGAACGGTGTACCCTAAGCTTTATATAATAACTCGTCGATACAGTTATCGGTTAGGAACTTCTGTACCAGCAGAGCGCCTCTTTTCAAAGGCAGTTGCAACTGCCACTGAAAAGAGGAACAGGTTCGCGATTTCGCGCCTGTCAAAACTATTATATCAAAACTCTGCAATGAACAAATAAAATACAAATATATATTTTTTCCTTTGATATGTACTTACTTTCATTTATAAATTAATTATTATTGTTTTTATAAGGCAATTGGTAAAAATTTACATACTAACATACTTTCAAATTACACGGTTAAGTTAAAATATTAAAAAAAAATCATTCGATTATTTTCCATTTCTTTCGATTAATTGCAATTAATAATCGCTCTGTTTCAATTAATCATATGATTCATTAATCGATTAATGAAAATTTTTCCCATCACTAATATCAACAGAAGTCACCTAAGACAGTTGAAGTTTACTTCAAAAAATTTGTCAATTCGTAGAGTCCTGGGTATTACTACTACTACTACTACTACTTACTAGTACTTACTACTACTAATACTACTGCTAATACTACTACTAATACTACTACTACTACTATTACTACTACTAACACTACTACTAATACTACTACTACTACTATTACTACTACTAACACTACTCCTACTACTACTACTACTATTACTACTACTAACACTACTCCTACTACTACTATTACTACTACTACTACTATTACTACTACTACTACTACTACTACTACTACTACTACTACTACTACTACTACTATTATTACTACTACTACTACAAGTACTATTACTAATTCTACTACTACTATTTCTACTACTACTATTTCTACTACTACTACTACTAAAACTACTACTACTAATACTACTCCTACTACTACTTCTACTATTACTACTTCTACTATTACTACTACTAATAATTACTACTACTACTAATTACTACTACTACTAATACTACTACTACTACTACTACTACTACTACTACTACTACTACTACTACTACTACTACTACTACTACTACTACTACTGGTACTATTACTACTACTATTAATAAGAATCACTTGGAAATTTGTGAAATCGAGAGTTCTAAGCTGAGAGTCTGTTGGAAGCACTCTGAGAGATTTCCGACTATCAAAAGCAGTCAACTGCATCAATTCAATTGGTTACGTTCTATGACGATTCTGTACTACCTAAAGATCGAATTCTCGTATATATTTACAACTTTTGCAAACAGGTTTTCGGTCCGTTTAGAATGAAGATGGACAAACATTTGAACAAAAATTACTCAACGGGAACATTTTAGTGAAATCACAACTTAGTAAAAGATATTGTCCAAGGTCGTTTATTATGGAAATATAATGCATATGTTTGCTCCAATTTATTGCTACAATTTTAAACATTAGGGTACATTTAGCCAAAAACCAATTTGAATAAATTATAAATGGCAAACTGCGTTTGACGCTAATTGCATTGAATTGAATGGCCAAAATTGTTATATAAAATTTGGCATAATGTGAGCGTCAGATAATTTTGTTTTTTTTTTTCATAAAAATCAATGTGCATAGCACCAATAACAACTAAATCCAAGTGCTGATTGGCGCCAACCGATCGGCAAGAAAACTAATGCCAGTATTAAAGGCAAATATGTATTGCAAATAAATGTGCAAACAAAAACTGAACTCAGGGGCATGAGAATGGGAAAACGACACGTGTGAAAGAGAGAGAAAAATAATAAAAAAGACAGAGAGAGAGAGAGAGAGAGAGCAACAGCAAGCGAGATGAAGACGGCGGCGGTGGCAAGTATGCAGAGTGGCAGTTAATTTGCAATTAATTGCTTTGAATGTCAGCAGCAATAATCGCAACAACAACAACACATCAAAGTCGCAAAGCATTTAGGAAGATGTGCTATGTTTTGTTGTTGTAGTTATTGCAGCTGTTGGCTTTTTGGCAGTGCAAACTTCATAATAAATTTTGCAACACTGAAGCAAAAAATCAATATTGGACAGAAAGTGGCGCGGGCCATGGGGGGAACAGCTCAAATAACCCAACACATACTTTCACACTTGCACACACACCCACACACACACACACGTACTGTTCGAACGTGCATTTGTGCTGTGGCGTAAAATGCGCGCAGGCGCATGCGATCCAAACTCGCTCTCGTCTGACCAGCTATAGCCATTCCTATACAACAACAACAACAACTACCATATTAACACTCAGCAGCCAAATACGGCGAATGCACAAAATGAGATAATCGCTAAATAAACAAGATTTTGCGCTGCTACAATCGCGCGCCACAACTCAACTAAATCATTTATATATCGCCAAATATTCGTATATATCCGCAAGCGGTGGTAATTATTTTTATTAAAAAGTCAAATTAAATACAGTAAATATTTCCACATTGCAGGAAAAAAAATCAAACTACAGCTTAGTGAAAAAAAAGTACCCGAACAAACGGGAAATAAAAATCTCAACGACTTTACAAAAACACAAAAAGACGCAAAGAACAACTACACCAACAGTCAAATAAAAATGAAAATAATAAACAAAAAACAACCACAACACACAGCCCACTTTGCAGCGCCTTCTTGTCGTTGTTGCTGTGCACAATAACAATTTGAAAGAAACAATTCGAAGAAAATAAAAACCAACACCAACAAACAACGAAACGCAGCCACATGCAGTCAGCTTACAATCAAGTTTTTTAATATAAAAAATAAAAGCAAGAAATTTACTTACATATATACATATATATGATAGATATGTTTCAATTCATCTGATTCCGTAATCCGATTTAGATTTTACGTAGTTTTTTTTTAATTTTATTTCTAGTATATTTGTCAATTTGATGTTTTTCTTGCAGTTATTTTCAATCAGTGAAACTACTGAAAACTATTTTATATAATTATTTATTGCCCCATTTTATTGTGAATTGCTGCCTTAGAGCAAGTTGACGCTTGTAGGCGAATGAGCCAAACATTGAGTCAGCTTTTTTTTCTAAACTTGTTATGACTTTTGGTAGTGTTAGCATTTGTTGGAAATAATTCGTTTCCGTAAATGATAAACCTACAAGATTGATCTACATAATTGACAAACCATAATTTTGCCGTAATCACATAAAATCACTGCTTAAGAGCAGTGCAGACCCAGGTGGAATAGTGACAACATTAGTCGAGGAGCAACACTTGTGACAATGAACAATTATAGAAAAATGTTTTGTTCGAGGAAATTGTAATTTGAATCACAAAAGATTCTAATAAAAATAGAAGAAAGTGCTATACCAACGCATTAGACAAAACGTTTCTTATTGCTCATTAGCAATAATATAAAACAAAAATAAAAAGTAAACAAAACTCTAGAATTACAAATATAGAATTAAAAAATATTAAAAATATGAAGATAAAGAAATATAAAATTAAAAGATAAAATACATTTGAAAACTTAAACTTAACACTTTCGCGTCCGCTCTCTGTGCAGTTAAACTAAAACCTATTGCCGCTTTGTTTACGTATGCCGTTGCGTTGGCGCCGCTATTTTTAATTTTTTTTTTTAGTAGTGCCCCGGAAACAGTTAAATTACAATTTTTAATAACATAAAAATACGTGAATGGCTCCTACGTTTGTTCGGCATAAAACGTAAAAATACATGAACGGCTCCTAGGATTGTTTGGCAAAAAACGTAAAAATACGTGATCGGACGCGAAAGTGTTAAAAGGATTTTAAAATTAATAGAATATATTATAAAAATAAACAACATTTAAAATTATAACTATTAAAAAAAGAAAAATTTTTGTAAAACAAATATAAATAAGAAATGTATGAAAATATAAAGAAAAATATAAATAAACAAAATAACTGCTGAAATAAAAATATAAAGTTACAGAAACAAAAAATATAAAAATAATAAAAACAGAATATAAAATTAAATTAAAAAAAACTTAAAAAATTAAAACGTATTAAAATATAAATATTATAGATATATAAAAGTTAAATTAATAGAGTATATTATAAAAATAAACAAAATTTTAAATTATAAAAATTAAAAATAGAAAAATTTTTTAAAAACAAATATTTATATAAATAAGAAATGTATGAAAATATAAAGAAATATATGTATAAATAAACAAAATAACTGCTGAAATAAAAATATAAAGTTACAGAAATAAAATATATAAAAATAATCAAAACAGAATATAAAATACAAATTAAACTTAAAAAATTAAAACTTTTTAGAATGTAAATATTTTAGAAATATAAATGTAAAAAAAAACAACATATGTTTAAAAATTATAAATAGATGCACAAAAATAGAAAAAAAACTTTTAAATAAATAAAAATACAAAATCAATTAAAAAAAATAAAAGATAAATATAAATCTACAAAAGTAAATATAACAATTTATAAAAATATATATGAATAAAGTGACATATATGAAAATATAAAAATATCTAGACATAAAAAATAAAATAAAATAATAAAAAAATAAATAAATAACATGAAATATTTCAAATTGAAAAATATACAAAACTGTATAAGACTATAAAAAATTTGTAAAAACAGAAATAACTATATAAAAATATAAAACTATGTAGTAATTTATTTTCTTATATAAAAACAGAAAATACAACTTTAACAATAAACTTAAAGAAGAATAAACTTTTTTCAATAGAATATGTTATAAAAAAAAAATGAATTAAAAAAATATATGAAAAATGTAGTTATTATACACTTATATAAAAAATAAATAAATAAATATACGAATAATATAAATAAATATACGAATAAAAACAAAATACATAAATAAAATAAATATACAAATAACAAAATATAAAAATATATAAAAATATCTAAAAATATATAAACATATATAAACATATTAATATATTTATACAAAATAATTGAAAAAATAAAAAATGAAAAGCCAAAAATAACAACATATAAAGAATAAAACATAAAAACTTCTAAAAATATGAATGTATAAAAAGAATATAAAAACTTGAAGAAATTATATAAAAATTAAAAATATATAAATTAAAAATATAAAAATTAAAATATAAAAAATATACTATATATATATACTTATATAAATAAAAAATATAAAATATGAATAAAAAATATAAAAATATATAGCAAACTAATAATAGCGAGTATACAAATAAAAATTAAAAATGATGAAAATAAAAATTTATAGGAAGTAAAAACAAAAAAAATAAAACCAAAAATATAAAAACAAAATAATAGATATTAAAAGATTTATACGAATTTCAAAATGAATACGTGAATAAATTATAAAATGTTTGAGTCTGTGCATTCACTAAACCGCGCGAGCGCGCCGAAATGAAAAATAAGTAAATGTTTTGTGTCGGTTTTATGTGTAAGGTTTTATTAGATTGTTGAGTGTCTGTTAAATGTATTAGAAATTAAGTTTTAGGTTTAAATTGATCGCGGGGGATCGCTGTTGATTCACCGGAGTTCGTAAATCGAGTGTTCGCCGGTCGCGCAAGCTCCATTCGGGATGGCCAGGGTTGCCATCCGTACATATAAACACATAAAGGGACGCGCACAATACAATAATATTGACATTTATAAGAGCCGCGCGGCCGGTAGTGTTTAGCGATCTAAACATCCTGGGGCCGGATGCACTCGTGCATTTATAAGACCCCCCCGGAGGTCCATTAGGGTTTGGATGGCTCGTGGAAGGAGGGTCCGAACTCGGCGTCCGCGCAGCTTGCTGGTCTGAATCCTTGGTCCGGATTTCGGTTGGATGTTGCTGCAGCCGCGAGTGTGGAGATGACTCACGTGCGGACGGGATGTGCTATCAAGGCGAGGCGAGCGGGTCCGAAGTAAGTCCTGCGGTCGTCGGCTACGGCTTGTTGCTGGGTGGGGATGAATGTTGCGCGGGGAATGTGCTTCGGGTGCGGTCTGCCCAAACTGTCTGGATTTAGACATGGGGCGAGGGGCTGTTTCCTTAACCGTTGTGCTAAGGGACTGCACAGGACGGGTTTTCCGTCTTCGCGAGGTGACGGAAGATGACTCATCTTGAGAACTCCGGGATTTTCTCGAAAAGGATGAGCTGTTTGAAGGACTCCGAGGCAGAGTCGTGAAAATTTGTGAGATGGTGTCTCTTTGCCGAGTTGGGGTGATGTCAGAAGAGAAGTGGAGCATAGAGTGATGCTGCTTCTGACATTGCGAACAAGTGTGTTTACTTGTGCAATCCCGCTTCAAGTGAGTATGGGACAGACAGTTTGTGCACAAGTTGTGGGCTCGTACTGCCTGTACTCGATCATAAACAGATAACTTTTTGAACTTCGAGCATAGTTTGAGCGCATGAGCACCGCTGCAAACCGGACATAGGAAAGTCCATCTGCTCTCAGCTAAGTTTTGAGCTCTGTTATGATCCCGGTTGTGAGAAAACACGGACTTGGTCGGCCTCATAAGGTTTAGTCTTTCCACGACCTCATATCTGCTGGTCAAAAAGGTGTTCATTTGTTCCCAGGTTGGAAGATCTTTCCGGGAACTAAGGGACTGTTCCCATAGGGATAAAGTCTCTTCCGGGAGTTTTGTTGAACAAATATAGACCAGGATCGGGTCCCAACCCTCTGTCGAGACGTCTTGAGAAGATAAGACGGACAGAGAATTGTTTATTGCATTTTGAAGGCTTTGCAGCGCTTCACTGTCTTCCACAGCTACTTGAGGGAGGCTCAAGAGCGTGTTGACCTGTTTATCAACCAGAATGCGCCGATTTTCGAATCGGGACTTCAGCGCATTCCATGCCAATTCAAAGTTAGCATCGCTCAATGGATACTGTCTAACGATGGCGCCAGCCTTTCCGGTTGTTTTATATCGGAGGTGATATAACTTTTGGGCAGAGGTGAGTTTCGGGTGGTTAATATAAACCGCCGAAAACATGTCGCGGAAGGACGGCCACTTTTCATACCCACCGGAGAAGATTTCGGTGTCGCAAGGAGGGACATTCAGGCAAATAGAATTACTTGCCTGCTCTGTTGCAGAAGGGAAGGGGATTTCTGCTGGACGAGTGGTTTCAGCGAGAGGAGGTTGCTGAGCGTCCATGAGGTCCGAAATCTGGGCCATGGTTTCGTAAACTCGTTCTCGGCACAGTTCCATTTTGGAGCGAGCAATCAACTTGAAAGTTTTAGGCAGGTCGTCATCGGGGGTGATGCCGACTTGTGAAAAGGCTGCCTTTAAATCCGCATAATAGCCATTGAGATCGGCTAAATACGCCTTGAGGATTGCGGGCGTTAACTCTTCGATAGGAACAGAAGAGAATTTGGAACAAAAGTGGACCAAATTGTCCGCTTCGAAATTAAAAATGTTCTTGGAGAGAACATGAGACTGTTCGATTGATTTTTGAATTGGCATGTCGAAATACAGAATAATTTAGAATTAAAATAAACAAATAAATCTTTGGTTGAGAGATACAGGAGGCAAGAGTCGAGAAAAAGACACCAAAATAATTCGAAAGATATTCGAATTGTCAACAAATGTTGCACAAAACCGACTAGGAATGTCGCACAGTGGAGCACAATCACGAGAAATGCAAGAAATTTTGTTGAAGTGTATCACCTCAGAGGGGGTTTGAGTGGACACACGAAAGAATTTTGTGATGGAAAAAAATGTAATGGAAAAGAAGTAATTTCTCCAAAGGAATTGGAGACAACAAGCAACAATAATTATTTTTCTTAAAGGCGTTAAGAAAATTTAATTTACAAGTAAACTTATTCCACAACTTATTTTTTCCTCTCCAGTGTACTACATAAAGAGGTTCATGTAGTGCCACTGTAAGTATGTGGAACTGCACTGAGAGGTCAGCGACACGATTTACATATGTAAATATGGGAAAATGTACACATGCAAGGTATGTTCCGACTACCAGTGCGACTAAAACCGAGCTAGTTGGTTCTGTATATAGGTGATATACAGGGTAGGGATCCAACCGCTCGTTATAAAAAATGAAATAAATCAACTTACAGCCAGTATTGTCAAGGGGACAGACAATACTTATGGTCGGGTGCTCCCACGTAGCGCTCACTGCTGCCGTGTATGCCGCTACTCCCACGCTGCTGACCGTTGCTATGCTGTTGCGCTTGTGGTTGTTGTTGTTTGAATTTCGTTTGGTGCTCCGTATGTGGTTGTTGTTAGTGATCGTGCGACTAATTGTGCGTGGATAATTGTTGCTATTTTTTGTTTGCGCGTTAGGTGGTAGTTGTAAGTGTTTCAATCACTGTGTGTTGTGTTTTGAATTGTTTTCTACGTGATTAATATTTTGTTTTATGCGCTTGCACTTGATCGTTTTTTGTTTTGCACTGTTCTTGTGTTGTCACTTTGCACTTTCTTTGTTGATTTTGTTTATTATTTTTGGTTTTTAATTGCCAGTGTCGATCACATCCGGCTCGAAGGACCATGTTTGAGTCTGTGCATTCACTAAACCGCGCGAGCGCGCCGAAATGAAAAATAAGTAAATGTTTTGTGTCGGTTTTATGTGTAAGGTTTTATTAGATTGTTGAGTGTCTGTTAAATGTATTAGAAATTAAGTTTTAGGTTTAAATTGATCGCGGGGGATCGCTGTTGATTCACCGGAGTTCGTAAATCGAGTGTTCGCCGGTCGCGCAAGCTCCATTCGGGATGGCCAGGGTTGCCATCCGTACATATAAACACATAAAGGGACGCGCACAATACAATAATATTGACATTTATAAGAGCCGCGCGGCCGGTAGTGTTTAGCGATCTAAACATAAAATAATTAATTAAACCTTCTCCAACGTCACCGCAACGCTTTTGCATCCAATAGGAAATGTTTCCCCCAAAAATCTGTCCACTCCACTCACCCAGCTCCATCACTTCCCAGCTACCCCACTTCCAGCTGCTACGCTGCCTCGTGCCCGCGAATGGCAAATGTAACAAAATGAAATTTAATTTTCTCTTCTCTCTCTTTTCTTCCCCTTTGGCGCGTGTTGGCGCATTTCTCTTATTTCTGTTTGTCATTTCCATTTGTACTCGCTTTGCGCTGTTGCGAATAATTGAGTAGCAACCACAACCATCGCAACAACAACAACGACAGCAATCACCGAAAAATTGCGCTTCTCCAACCGACCAACACACATTAGCAAAGCACAAAAAAAGACGAGGCAAAAATAAAATCAAAATGAATTTTTATATGCTTAGAAGCAACGGAGAATGGAAGAGTTGTGGAATTAGGACACTTGTGTGCAGCGGCAGCCGCGACGCATTTCACATTATGGCGTTGCCAATATTTTCTTTTTTGTTATTTTATCGCCATTTTTCCTCAACACTTTTTTCTATGGCATTCTTTGTTTTCGATTTTTGACAGTCTGGTGCGGTGCTGTTCACGTTGTTGTTGGCGATATTTTTATCTGCTGGTGCCGGCGGCGCTGCCCGTATACGCTAATCATTGTCGCAATGAAACGAAATATCGTATGTGTGAATATGCGTATCTGTGTGTGTGCGAGAGTGTATGTGTGCGTGTGTCGCACTTTGAGCAAATTACACCGACCAAATGCAGCTTGGTGGGTGTGGGGCGTGGATGCGTCCGCCTGGACTTTAATGAATTTCAAATGTCGTCAACGAGCATAACAAAGCCAGCAACAACAATGACAGCACTGAGGCATGCACGCAATTACATTATGCGAAGCAATTGACAACAACAACAATTATAATAATATTATCGCATTTTGTATGCGAAATAAAAACCGAAACAACAACAACAACAACGACAACATCTAAATCGTCATAACCAATTCACAACAGCTGATTGACATGACTGCCCGCTTGACAGCCCATGTCGTCTATGTAAGTATGTCGTGTTGTGGATTTCAATGTCAACGAGCACACGTTAGCGCGCTCACTGTTGGTGTTGTTGCTTTTAATTGTTTTGTTTTTTGTATGCAGCGACAATTTTGCAACAATAAATTAAGACAGAGGCGTGCAAAAAAAAAACGTCCGAACAAATGCCGGCAGCACGTATTTACATTATCCAAATTTGTATGCGCCATGTGCGACAGGTTAGAGTTGCCATAACGTGTGACGGTTCGATTCATATTTCTGATGCATTTAATACAAAAAATTGTACGAATGATTTCAATAAGATTAAATATATCTCTTAATTCCTATTATCTTTTTTTCCATTGCAGGTAACTACTTGGCATTTATATATATTTATTCCACTAAATCGAAGCAAATATATCGTCTGAAACATGCGTAAGTTTGTTATAAAGAAATTCTAAAAATTCATCAAGTTTTTTGTTCATCTTACTAGTTATTTTTTACATATCTTGAGCAAACACATTCATTGTGATTAACCCTTTCGCTACAGGTTTTTACTGAGGAAAGTTAAAATTTTAAATTTTACGTTTTAGGCGTCTATGTGGCTATATTAGCAACATTCCATAAGACATTTTTTCATTTTTATACTCGGACCCTGTATTTTAGAGTTTTTTCTGTGAGAGCAACCACATTGTTGTGGCTGTAAAAATTACTTAAACATAAAACTTTTTACGCATAACGAAAATTTGAATATTTCTTCATTTACTTCAGCCAAAATTAAAAAAAAAAGTATCTAAATTGAAGGAAAACGTCAAATTATAAAGTTCTGTAATTTTTTCTGCTTCTTCTTCCTTTACTATGTCAAGATCTACCATTTAAAAAACGTGTATACTTCTCTTCTTTAAACTTAAATATTCAGTTCATTAATTTCGTATTTTTCTTAAAATTTCAAACTTTTCTAAAAACCAACAAAGAAATGTATTTTTGCAACCATAGAGGATGCAGACGTCCACAAAGTAGCATGTTGCCATATGGCAACAAAATAGCGAAAGGGTTAAAGAGAATGGAAAT
Source organism: Melieria crassipennis (assembly GCA_963668005.1). Taxonomy (NCBI): domain Eukaryota; kingdom Metazoa; phylum Arthropoda; class Insecta; order Diptera; family Ulidiidae; genus Melieria; species Melieria crassipennis. Next base: position 18,747,958 of record OY764961.1, read on the forward strand.
ATTTCATACAGTTTATTTGTACTCTCAAAATCATAGCTAAGGAAATCAAAGAAAATAATTAAATTTTTTTTTTATTAATTTCGTATTTTTCTTAAAATTTCAAACTATTCTAAAAACCAACAAAGAAGTGTATTCTTGCAACCATAGAGAATGCAGACGTCCACAAAGTAGCATGTTGAGAAATGGCGACAAAATAGCGAAAGGGTTAAAGAGAATGGAAATATTTCATACAGTTTATTTGTACTCTCAAAATCATAGCTAAGGAAATCAAAGAAAAGAATTTAATTTTTTTTTTTATTAATTTCGTATTTTTCTTAAAATTTCAAACTATTCTAAAAACCAACAAAGAAGTGTATTCTTGCAACCATAGAGAATGCAGACGTCCACAAAGTAGCATGTTGAGAAATGGCAACAAAATAGCGAAAGGGTTAAAGAGAATGGAAATAGTTCATACAGTTTATTTGTATGTACTCTCAAAATCATAGCTAAGAAAATCATAGAAAAGAATTTAATTTTTTTCATTTATTCATTTTATTTCATTTCTTTTTCACTCTTTCTGCTACAAGCACTGTTCAACGTTCGATCACCGAAAATATTTTCATAATCTTTTTCAATAATTTCAGAAAAACACTTTTCTTGAAACTGTCTCATAAATTTTGTTTTAAACGCCAATTTTCTTGCTTTTCTTTCTCAAAAGTTCCCACTAGAAACTGAACTTATTTAATTTATTTATCAACTTATCATGCAAAAGTTCAGACAGGGAACTAACTTGCAAGTTGCACCTGCAGTGTGTTTTGTACACCAATTAGAGTCGAACACAGAAGGGGGTTTTTAAGGTTTCAACCTCGCCCCTAAATAAAAAAATTGCTGGTACAAAATATGGTTTGGAATGGTATTTGGTTCAAAAGTTCCATACTTAGCATCATCATCAATCGAACTCGACCTATAATTTGTTTTTATTTCTTTGTGTAAACAGAACTTGGTATGTGGTTGAAAAATATAAAAAATTAAAAAAAAAATATTTCGCTCAAAACCCCCATTTTTTTCAGTCTTTTCATACTATCTCGTTTACTTGTATAGTTCCACTATGCCTTAACTAAATTTTATGACATTCGAAAGTAGAAATTTTCAACACGTAGAAAGTAGAAAGGGCTTCTAGGAGTTTAAAGAGCGCAAAAGGATTTAAAAAAGTCAGGTCGTAACAGAAGTTTGCCAAAAGCCTTAAGAAAGCTTGAGAGTCTCTGGTCAGAACACATGTAATGACCACAACTCGGACAACTCGAGCCATCAAAATTTTTGGCAATTGCCTCGAAAACAAACACTGAAAGTAACAACTTGAATTTAGCTAAAAGTCGTTGTGTCGCACATGGCTTTTTATGCAAACCAAATGGCTGTCAGTGCAAATGTGCACACAAATGCAAAAATTCACATCAACTGAAAAATGTTGAGTAAATTAAAAAATGACAGCATTTTTGTTATTTTTTAGATTTTGGCAAACATTTTAATTGTTTTTTATGTGAGGCAGCAGGAAATGATGTTGTTGTTGTTTTCGCCTCGCATGAAGCGCATGTGTCATGTATGCGCGCACGTCAGTCAAATCAAACACGCTGCCACTGAGTGCATAACAACTACAGCGACAACAGCAACAACAACAACAACAACGGCGCAACAAAGTAGCAAGTCTGCCGTTGTGGAAAAAACGCACAGCAACAAATTAGAGAAAATACAAAAAGAGCTGACAAAAAAAAATACTTATAGATGTATAAAAAATTGCCAGTGCAAAATGAAAGAAGAAGAAGACGAGGTGGCAGCAGTTAGCAATACAAAAATCAACAACAACAACAACAACAGCAGACGTCAAATGATTGCAACCAAGGTCAGCAATGACGAACTGAAATGCGCCGCTGCTGCTGCCATACAATTCGGCAATATTGAAAAACACAAAATTGAGAATATACTATACAACAAAAATCAACAACAACTGCGGCGTGAAAAGAACAGCACAGCGCAGCGCCGAAATAACTAAAACAACTTTAGCCAAGTAAACAATTCGCGTGTGTGTATGTGTGTGTGAGTGTGAATATCCAAAGGGGAAGAGAAATATTTTCCATGGCGAATTTCAAATGAAACGCACTCGTATTTCTGCCGGAAAGCCCCAGCCCCCTCCCCATACAATCGCACTGCACCCCTTCCGCGGCGGCCACTGTTCATTTGCGCACATGGCTGCATGTGTGGCGCGTGTGCACAAGTGTATGCAAATCGAGAATACAAAAACAAAAAACCCATAATGGCAAAAATTAAAAAATTTAGTTTCTACCAAATTACGGTTATTTAAGTATTCGCATAATAAATGCTATCTGTGTGTATGTGTGTGTGTGTGTGTGTGAGTGGCATTAAGTGCAAAACCGCAACACAGCCAAGAGGCCGAAATATGCGCAATGCAAAGATCTCACTAAACAAACACTAAAAAAAAGACACTCGAACCAAAATTCATCACGATCGTACGTCTGACAGTTGGTTGGTTTAACCTGTCAGCTGAATTCTCTGTCAATAGAAACGCATAGCGATTTTGCTTCCGTGATCGATAGAAATCGCCGCTGCGCGATTTCGAATCGGAAGACGATTTATTGTTGTGCTCGAATTGCTTCAACTGGTTTAGGCAGAGTCTTTGTGGCCACTGTGCGCGTCCTGTAATTTTGATTTTGAGTTTTTCAAAACACTTAAAAACGCGTTCATACTGCCGAGTGGAAAAATAACACCAAAAAAAATAACAAGGTTCTGACAACGGATTCTGGTAGAGGGGACCAAAAAAAAATATACGTGTATCGGTGTTTTGAAAGTTTACGTCTGAATTTTTTTAGGGGGGGTGAAAGTTTTCCACATTCACAGTTTTTTGCACATTCTTATGGTGAATCGGCATACGAAAACCATGTAACCTCATATTTTAGGTATATGATGTGTTCAGCAATTTGATGTAAAATACTACGAAAAATATTTTTGTAGAGCATTTTAACCCTGTAGCTACTATTTTTATGGGTCAATTTGACCCATTTTTTCTAAAATGCCAAAAATGTCCTGTAAAACAGGACTTTTTAAGGAAAAAATGTACCACGAAAATATTCGCCATAAAATTCTACTATAGGTCTCTGAATACATCAAAGCTCAGAAATTAACTTCAACGCCAGAATTAGGCCGAAACTGAAAATGTGTTTAAGTGTTTATTTCGTACTTATTCAAAATTGGTACTAAAATGTCCTACAAAACTTTTATTTATGATTTTTTGTTATTTACGTTGCCGAAAACTATTATTTGAAACAACATTTTTTTTACGTTACTTCATAACTTTTATGAAACTTTTTCATAACTTTTATGAAACTTTTTCATAACTTTTATGAAACTTTTTCATAACTTTTTTTCCACATTTTGAGTATGCATTGATTTTTAATTTTTTTATTTGTTGGTGGAAATTAGGTTTCTGCAGTTAATTTGCGTTTGTCAATTTAAAACAATTAAAAATCAATTCATATCCAAAATGTTGCAATTCAACGTAAAAATTTTTTTTTTCAAAATAATAGCTTTTGGCAACGTAATTGAAAAAAAATCATAAATAAAAGTTATGAAGCAACGTAAAAAAAAAAATTTTCTAAAAGAATAGTTATCGGTAACGTATATTAAAAAAGTTATAAATAAAAGTTATGAAGCAATGTAAAAAACAAAAATCCCAAAATAATAATTATCGACAAGGAAAAATATATTTGTTACTTATAAGAGTTATTATGCAACTCAAAAATATAGGCGACGTAAAAATGTCTTACTGGGAATAATTATTATAAAGCAATAATTATAGAAATGTCTTAAATTAGGGCAATGTTTTTATTCCCCAAAATATGAATAATAATTATTTTAGGTCTCTGGTTGAAGCGGTAAGAGAGAGTGTTGCCGAGAACCCACATGCTTCATATCGTCTCCGTGCTTATCATTTTGGTATCAGGGGGAATCACTTTGCGGCGCCTTTTGAAGGATAATTTGCACATGTTTTCGAATAAAGTACAATTGAATCAGAATATTACAGACAGACCGTCAACGTCAGCAGTCGCTCGAATGGTTGACACTGAACCTGTTTTTTGAAAGGAAATTTCGATGAACGAAGAGGCCCACAGTGAAAAATGCACGCGAGATCCATGAAACTTCATGATGCATGAAATTGCATGACAAAAAAAGTGATTGCCCGGGCTGGCGTTTGCGCCAACAGAATTATTGGGTATCGACTAGTGATATTCGTTCGTCGTATGGGCCATCATAACTTTAGTGTGTCAAGAGAAGCAACTAACTTCCTCGGTTTCCCAAAGCTGTGCAAGAACTGCATCTAATCTTCGGCTGATCTGCGAATGTGATTGTACATCACCTATGTTTATTTTTTATGAAGTTGAATAAAGCTTATAGGTACTCAACTCGATTGATTCCTTAGAACATGGTTCCAATATTGCAAGTGAATGGCTTTTTTGTTGCCAGTTGCTTGGTAGATGACAGACATCCGAAAGTATATAACAGTCAGGAAGGCTGTCAGAAAATGACAATTTAACTCTTAACGTGAAGACGAAAGGGGCTGAACTAATTGCCAGAGTTAAATAAGAATAGAAAAATTACAGTCAGAAAATCTGACATAACGGTCAGAAAATCTGACAAAATGGTCAGAAAATTACAATTTGTATTATAAGGTGATTAATATTAGGTAAAAGTAAGTAAGTTCAGAAACTTACTGTCAGAGTGTAGTCAAAATATATGAGAAAAATTACTGTCAGAAAATGGCAATTTGAATTATTGGGTCATTAATATTAAGCGGAAGGATCTGAACTTACGGTCAAGGTTTAATCGGAAAATTTGAGAAAAATTACTGTCAGAAAATCTCACATAACTCTTAGAAAATGACAATTTAACTTTTAACATGAAGGCGGAAGGGGTAATTGTCAGAATTAAAGAATTAAATTCTGACATAACTAGCAGAAAATCTGGCATAACGGTCAGAAAATCTGACATAATGGTCAGAAAATGACAATTTGTATTATAGTGTGATTAATATTAGGCAGAAGGGTCTGAGCTTACTGACAGAGTGTAGTCAGAATATTTGAGAAATATTAGCGTCAGCAAAATGGCAATTTGAATTGTTAGGTCATTAATATTAGGCGGAAGGGTCTGAACTTACCATCAGAGTTTAGTCAAAATATATGAGAAAAATTACTGTCAGAAAATGGCAATTTGAATTATTGGGTCATTAATATTAAGCGGAAGGATCTGAACTTACGGTCAAGGTTTAATCGGAAAATTTGAGAAAAATTACTGTCAGAAAATCTCACATAACTCTTAGAAAATGACAATTTAACTTTTAACATGAAGGCGGAAGGGGTAATTGTCAGAATTAAAGAATTAAATTCTGACATAACTAGCAGCAAATCTGGCATAACGGTCAGAAAATCTGACATAATGGTCAGAAAATTACAATTTGTATTATAAGGTGATTAATATAAGGTAGAAGTTCAGAAACTTACTGTCAGAGTGTAGTCAAAATATTTGAGAAAAATTACTGTCAGAAAATGGCAATTTGAATTATTAGGTCATTAATATTAAGCGGAAGGATCAGAACTTACGGTCAAGGTTTAGTCGGAAAATTTGAGAAAAATTACTGTCAGAAAATCTCACATAACTCTTAAAAAATTACAATTTAACTTTTAGCATGAAGGTGGAATTAATTGTCAGAATTAAATCAGAATATTTGAGAAAACTTACGATCAGAAAATCTGACATAACTAGCAGAAAGTCTAGCACAACTGTCAGAAAACCTGACGTAAGGGTCAGAAATGATTTATTAGCTGATCAACATTAGAAGGAAGAGTCTGAACCTACTGTCAGAGGTTAGTCGAAATATTTGAGAAAAATTACTGTCAGAAAATCTGACATAACGGTCAGAAAATCACAATTTAACTTTTAAGTTGGTTAATATTAACTGAAAGGGTCTAAACATTTTTTTTAGAGTTCAATCAGAATTCAGCCATTTGAAGTGGGCATATTTGGGGTTCAAAAACATTCAACACAAGTCATAGAATCCACTTCTATTCTATTCTATTTTATACTATTTGAATTCAATAAGTCTTATACGGAAATAATGCGTAATCATGCCCGTTGTTTCGTTTTTTTGCTTTGTGTCTTTTCTGATGAATTATTTTATGTCACCAGGTGTTAAAATATTGTCTCTGGGATAACAATAATGCTACGCCGGTGTAGTCCTAAGCGCCAACGAAACCTGAAATGCGAATCGAAACTGCTGCATGCACTTAGAAAGAAGGAAGCGAAATGCGACGATTTTGTGCGCATATTGCGCCGTTTTCTAATTCTCACCTTTTCGAATTGATTCCGGGAATTTCTGCGCGAATCCCTTTGATGGGTAACAATGCAAAGAAACAACAACAACACAGAAACAGAAAAATGCCAGCAGCGCAATAAAAGGATCAACAACACACAAGCCAACAACAAAGGAATAAAAAAGTCGCTCTCGCATTGTGCTGGACGAAAGCATAACCAGCGCTTCAGGAACGCAACGCATAAAGAACTAACAACAACAACAACAGCAACAATGAAGCGCAGTACGAAATATGCTCGATTGGCGTTGTGTATGCGTTAGACGAATATCCTTGAAAAAGAAAGCGCGCTTGGTCGCAGCGATAGTGGCGCAAAAACATTACAGTCAGTGTTGCCAACTTGCCGAACGATTTCGTAATTTGTTATCGTCAACAGGAGTTTTTGTTTGTTTTTTGTTAGAATCTTTTCTACTGCAATGGCAGCAAAATAAATGCGCAAGTAACCAGCTAGAAGAATATTGTTACTGAAGTGCGCTAATTCGTTTGTGTACTGTTTGTACATTCAGATATAAGCACAGCACTTGCGCACACACTCACACACACACACACATGTATGCACACACGCATACATTCACAGATATTCGCACGCGCATACAAATCAAATAACTGCATTTGACCTTGTTATTTTTTTGGCAGTGTTTGTTGTTGCTGTTGTGAGCTAACAATAAAAAACACACGCCGGTGTATATAAAAGCCAACAAAGGCAACAACAATAACAACAATTTTTATTTGTATTCGCCACTGTCGCTGTCGATCGTTGTTAACGCTGTTGCGTGTGTAACGAGAGAGAGAGAGAGAGAGCGAAATACTGAGAGCGTGGGAAGTGGGGGAATGTGACTACGTCAAGGGGAGCACTGCAATAGTCCCAGCAGAAAATTCTGGTGTCAGAATCCACCATACGGTAAACAGTATCTGAGCGAGGACATCTTGAAATTGGAAACCAGATCAGATTTGAAGTAGATTGGTTTTGTATAATAAGACTAACTATATAAGACTTGCTTATGCTGAAAGTAGTTGGGATCAAAATAGATTCAGAGCTAAATACGATCCCACAAAATGAGTTCAAATCTAATGGATTTTATTCCTTTTCTGGTATTAAAGCTCACCACATTCAGATAACATCAGTCGGACAACTACCAAAGTTAAACACAGTTAAGAGACAGATAAAACTGACTAAGTACTTTTTTTCACCACCAAAACGAATCAAATTCTATATCTATTCATATCCAGATAAGATCAAACTTTTGGCTGCCAAAAATAGCTCAGATTATACTAAGAATATATGAAGCTTACATCACCAAATCGATTTAATTTCACTCCACTTCTAGAAGTGAAGATCACAAAATTGATTAATCTGATTATTCACCAAGTTTTATAAACTCAACTCCATGCGTTCAGAAGCAGAAATGATTCTATTCAGGTTCAGTTAAGATGAATTTTTAAAGATGAAATCTCAAATCAGACTAAGAATATAAAAAATTTAGATCACCAGCAAACTGAATTAATTTCATACTACTTTTGGTAGTAAAGATCCCACAATTCATTTATTCGATTAATTACAAAATTCTACATACTCAACACAAACAATCAGATCTGATTAAAACTGATTCTATTCAGATCCAGATAGATCAATATTCCAGTTGCGAAAGTATAGTAATTCAAATCAGATCGAGGAGAGAAACAATTTAGACATTTAGATTGATTTACAAATCGATTTAATTTCACTTCACGCCTGTTTGTAAAGATCACAAAATTCATTCTTTCTATTGCTCATAAAATTCTATATTAACATTTAATTCAAAGATAAGAGCAAACTTTTAGCTGCCAAATAGCTCAAACCAAATAAAAACAGATACAACTGAAATTACCACCAAATCAACTTCACTAAATTTCTCTTGTAGTAGTAAACATCAGAAAAATCTACCAATATCTATAAATTCAATTCAAATTCAATATTCAAATTCAGTTAACATAAACTTTTCAGCTGCCAAAGTTGCTCAAATCAGATTAAGAAAAGATCACATTTCTGGTAGTAAAGGTGACCAAATTATTCACACTCAACCCGAACAGACCAGATTAAACTGAATTTAACTCAGGCCCCAACTATATCAAATCGTATTAGGAACAGACCATACTCGGATTACAAGCAAATCTAGTAAATTTTATTCCATTTCTGGTGATTTTTATTAAACAATTCTTTCAATCATTTAACTTGATCAAAGCAGATTCAATAACATTTAAATTGGAAAAAGATCCGATCAGGTTTACAGTTGCCAAGATAGATCAAATCACACTTAGAACAAACATTTGAAGGATTCGATTTTGAATTCATTTCATGGAATCAGATCTACAACTAATCGGACTTAATGTTTATGTATTTACTTTCTTTTATTAGATCAGCTCAGAGTTTCATCTTTGCTAAGTCTGAATAGAATAATTCTCGAATTAATGTGACGATACATGGATCCTATCAGTAATTGGTTAGTCCTGCCCGAAGCTAGTTTTACTCGAATGAGTCGTATCACAGACTAGATTCGAATTTCATTCAAGATTTAGTGATCCGGAAATCAATTGAAATGTTTAATGTCATCTGTAGCCATCAAATCTTTTCTAACTTCACTGATCTCAGCTTGTTTAACGACAAGTGACGAGCAATTGCGATTTGACTGAGCAAATGTTGCCACATTTATATTGCTGGGCTAAGTGGTGTCAACACATGCAAACCATTTAGTTTCGATGATGTGTGTGTGTGCGCGCATCGCGTCAACGAAATTTCGGGTTGTCGAAACGGGAAATGCGCGTCGCATATTGTCGAAAAAAAAGCAACAACAAAGTAATGCGACTTTTGTGTGTGTGTGTTTGTGTTTGTTGTTTGTGTGTTTGTGTTTGTGTGCGTATTTTTTGGCACAATTCTGCGAAATTTAGCAAAATAAATAAAATATAGCAGCAGATAATCAAATTTATTTATTGTGGCGGTTAATGTTGTTCTGGTTGTTGTTAGTGCTTTTGGCGCTCTTTTGCATTGTGATGCGCTCTGCTTTTGTTGTTCGTTGAGGTTGAGGCTCAGTATTTTTGTTCAGCGTGGTCAGTTCTTGTGAGCGTGAAGTGGCTTGGTAGCTGTGATTCTTGAATACCCCACTGTCATTTGTTGTTGTAGTTATTTCTCTTTTATACACAATTTTTGACGCGGGGTAATTCGCTTGCAGCGAGCAAATGTAGGTTAAAATTTTTGCTTAACGATAGAATGGCAGCGAAAGAATGAAATCAACAACAAGTCACAACAACAATGAACGTACACACGAAATTTTTGCGCGATTATGCAATCTGTTAGCTGACAAAATAACACAGAAGCTGGTTTGAGTGGACGTTCGGCATTGTTGGTAGGTTTGAATAAGTAAATACATTATTTGTTGCAATTAGTTTGGCTTGAACAATCTCTACAGTGCTGAGTTCTAGCAATTTGCAATTTTACTTGCATGTTGTAAAAAAAGTGTTTCTGGTAGTTTCTGAATTTTGTTTGCAATTAAATTTTATTTATTTAAATTTTGAAATTTTCTTGCATGCAATAAATAGTTTAGTTCAGCCGCAAAGTGTCAAGACATTAAGTAGCAGAAACTTATTTGACCTTTCGAGAGAGTTGTGCTATTGTGTAAATTTATTTTTATTACACTAAACTACGCACTAAACCTTTTTGCTTTACAAAATTCTAGCAACTACTTAGTAATTTTTCTCGCATGCAACTGAAAAGTGACTCGCTTCAAAAATTGCACCGTTCATTTACATTGCTTGTGATTGCACACCTGCCGGCCCCCTTTTGCACACCTAATTAGCTCCACTCTTAGTCACTCGCGCACTCGTTCGCACACCCGAACTGTGTCAACTGATGCTCACGAGAGCAACAGCGATGGCATTCTGTGCCCCGCTTTTATTTTTTCGCTTTTTTGTTTTTCATATCAAAATTGCATTTACTTCACCGCCAATGCGCTTCGACTGTCCGCACCTACTGCCCACAAGTATTTGTTGTTGTTCTAATTTATTTACTTTTGCAAATTTCCTACTTGCTGCTGCTGCTGCCGGTCGTCGTGATCGTGGCGGCGATAAGCAGCGTTGCGCCGTCGTGCGTTCGCTCTCTCGTCCCATTCAACAGCAACACCACTTCGTAACGAATTCTTCGTTGTATTCTCGCATTTCGCACGAGCCACTTGGCACTTGCCATTTGTGGCCGCCGCGAAGGCCGACTGCATGCACAATGCGTCGCTGATCGTCGTCGTGTGCAATTCGTATCCGCGCTGAATTTTAATTCGTCGTTTGTCTCGTCGCTTTCGACGTGGTTCGTTGTCGTTGGCGTTGCGATGATGCAAATGTGCAAGTGCTTTTAGTTGTTGTTGTTGTTTTTGGTTTTGTTCTTGTGTGCTTTGCATTGACAATGCAAATTCACTTTGGCCAATCAGCATTGCAAGTGCATTTTTGCTGACTGTCGATTTGTCTGTTCACTGGCGCTGATGCGAAGAGTAAAAGAGAGCCTCGAAAGTTGGCAGCTGCAGTTAATTGTTGTTGCTATGAAATTTTGGGGCGTTTAGTGCTGTGCAATTAGTGACGGGCGGCAGTTGATTTGCGCTTTTCACATTGAAAATGTCAAAATAAAATTGGCAGAAATTAATTACCATGGATTTTCATTTAAAAAATCGAAAACCAATAATTCAAACCAATGAATTCACGTTTTTTTTAAGTGTATAAAAATTTGATTTAATCCGGTAGCGCCTAAAGTAACCATATGGTCACCCTAAACATGCACTCAAAAAAATTTATTTTTTCAATTATGCTTCCTTATAAATCAATGAACATTTTTTTTGCAAAATTCGAGAGAAACAGAATTCCGGCACTTTCGGGTTAAAGCAAAATATGTAAATGACTAGCAAGAATATGAATTAGTTGGTATTTGCTATAATTAATTCGGTAGTTGTTGTTATTGAAGTGAATAACATAGAAATAATAATAATAGAAATAAGCTAAACTGATCAGAGTTGAGTTGAATTTAGTTTTGAGGAATGAAATAATTTGGACGCCAATAAAGTTGCTTTGTTAGGTTAGGGTTGCTGCCTTTGTATGAAACACACATCAGTCTCTGTGGTCCATTGTGAGCCTAAACTTCCCTAAACTAAAGACACTCTGTTGAAATTTGGTAGAGCCGAAAAGGGGGTGAAAAGAATTGGAGTAGAATTAATGGAAGGAAAATGAATGAATAAAATCAAATTCATGAAAATTGAATGAATTCATTGGAATTTGTATAAAAATAATAAAACTATTAACTTCAGCTGAACTACAAGAAATAAGTTGAATAAATTAAACTATAAAATAAAAAGTAAAATGAATAAAAATAAAAAATAAAAAAATTTCATGAAATTGATAAATATAAAATAAATTAAACTATAAAATAAAAAAATAAAATGAATAAAAATAAAAAATATAATGAAATTGATAAATATAAAATAAATTAAACTATAAAATAAAAAATAAAATGAATGAAAATAAAAAATAGAAAAATATAATGAAATTGATAAATATAAAATAAATTAAACTATAAAATAAAAAATAAAATGAATAAAAATAAAATTAATAAAAATAAAATGAATAAAAATAAAAAATAAAAAAATTTAATGAAATTGATAAATATAAAATAAATTAAACTATAAAATAAAAAAAAAATGAATAAAAATAAAAAATATAATGAAATTGATAAATATAGAATAAATTAAACTATAAAATAAAAAATAAAATGAATAAAAATAAAATGAATAATAATAAAAAATTGAAAAATATAATGAAATTGATAAATATAAAATAAATTAAACTATAAAATAAAAAATAAAATGAATAAAAAAATATAATGAAATTGATAAATATAAAATAAATTAAACTATAAAATAAAAAATAAAATGAATAAAAATAAAAAATAGAAAAATATAATGAAATTGATAAATATAAAATAAATTAAACTATAAAATAAGAAATAAAATGAATAAAATAAAAAATGAAAAATATAATGAAATTGATTGAATGAAATGCATTAGAAAAGGAAATGAGCGAGTTGTACAAAACCTACTTAAAAAATCAAACAATAAATAAACTTAATAATAGAATCACTGAACTAAAATATTGAAACAAGTTGGAATTTGAAATTTACTAATGAAAGGAAATTGAACGGAAAATTAAAAAAATTCTACAAAATTTGTATAAAATATGAACTGATATGGAATGAACTGATTGATATAAAACAAATAGAATAAGTGGAATAATTTTAATGAAAATTGATTAAATAAAATGAAACATTTATGAATTTGTATTGGAAATAAATGAAAGTAAATTTAATTAATTTAACACAAAACCTTGCAAAAGTTTTGAAATTATTTGCAATCTGAGATTAAATAATACAAATAATTTGATTTAATTCAACTCGCATTGTATGAATTGTAGTGGAATTATTGTGAATATAAATAAGAAGGGCTGGTAAAAGGAAGATGCATCGAATAAATAATGAAAGAAAATTAATTAAATCGAACTGAAATTGTAGAAACCATTTTAACGCTTCGGTATTAGAGGTAAACCAAAGGAAATAAGTTGAATAGAATTAATAAAAAAAAAGTAGTGCAATGTATTTTGCACTTCAACTAAAGGAAATGAATTGAATTCAGCAGGCGAAATTTTAGTACGGAAAATGGTAACATTCAATGAATACAAAGTAAGAATTAAAAAAAAATATATCAATTATTACAGTGGCGCACACAGAGGGGGCTTAGGGGTTAAAACCGCTCCAAACACAAAAACTGCTGGTACAAAATATGGTTTCGAATGGTTTTCGGCTCAAAAGTTGTATGCAAAGCCTTCTCCCCCCAAATAAAATCCTGTGTGCGCCACTGACTTATTTAGTGCAAAACAATATCTATCCCTGTCCTCGTCCTTGGATTAGAACTTGATATCAATTCTTTAGAAAAACACTAGAATCAGAAACAAATAAAATAAAACAAATTGGAACAAGCGAAATGGAAAGGTACGAGAAAAACTCTTTCAGTACATAACTTCAAATGCTACAAAATGAAATGAAACACGATTTAGATGAAACGAATTGCAACGAATGTAATGAAATCGAGTAAAGTTGTAGTTTGGTTTTTTTTTGTATAGAAAAATCAAATACTGCGCACTACAACAAATTTGCATATGAATTAGGAGTTTCGAGCTCGGACGACTACAGTTGCCACTTTGAAGTCTTCGAATTCATTAACTCCACTACAAATTGTTGCCTGTCACCGCGCAGTGCGCTGCAATCAGTCACACGTGCACACCCCTTCCACGATTTCATGCCACATGCATGCTGCAAGTTGTGAGCAACAGCAACAAATCTTGCACGGTAATAATTTTAAGGGTGGCAGAGCATAATTACTGGCCCGGCTTAGTCTGTCCAGTCAGCCAGTCAGTGTTCCCAGGCACAACGCGCTAACACTCTTCCCCTCCCCCCACCCCCCCTGTTGCAGTGTGCGGCATGTGCAACGCGCATTTGCCACATTTTTGTTTGGCGCGCTGGGAGCGCGAACTCGCTGCTGTGTAAATGCAAAAAAAACATCACTGAATGACGGCGAAAGTGTAAATGCAACATTTGCGCGCATGCAACAAAAGATGAAAAGGTTCGACAAATAATCAGCAAGGCGCATTTTACACAATCTTTGTTGCCTGCAGCGCAGCAACTTAAAAAAAAATCCTTTCGGCTTCGTCAACTTGTGATGCGCTGCAATCACAACGAACAACCCTCGGCCGCGGGCCGCACTTGAGCGCAGCGCCGTTCGCTCAGGAAGTGGTGCGCTGCCGAAGTTGGCGTTTGAAGGTGGCACAGCGATGAGGTGAGGTGCGGTGCGGTGTGGGCCATTGATGTGCTGCATGCCGCACGTGCGTCACTGCATTAGTGCAACGTGTGCTCGCTGCGACTGAGCGGGCAGATCTCGCACTGCGCTGTTTCTCATTCATGGTTTTTCAAACGTGTTTTGTTGTTGTTGTTGAAATTTTTCATGCAGCGAAAAATTTTAACGAGGCCTTTGCGCCTTTAGAAAAACAAATTGCAACTGGCCGAGGGGTGTTTGCGTGTTGTATGTTGCAGTTTGTCGCTGTCGCTCTGTTGCAGGCAAAGCTGTGCGCATTAATGACACACGTTGCAAGTGTGTCATGCTGGCAAATGTTGCAATTGCCACAGCATCCCCCCTTTTTTCTTTGACAGATGAGTGTAAAAAACAAGAATGTTCTTTATTCATTAGAATTACATTCTTTCTTGCGGTGCTTTTGTCGCTGCAGCCGGCTGCCATTAGCGCAGCGTGCAACGTGCGCCGTTTCAAATTTTTGTTTTTGGTTTTTTGCAGCAAACTGTATAGCTGCGCTTTGAAGGGAGTTTCTTTTTTTTTTTTTTACAAAATATTTACTGCGAAAATGTACTGGTTGCTGCTGCATGTCCAGGCAGTCCAGGCGCCTCGCGTACCGTCTGCTTCTGTTTGTTGTGTTTTGTTGCACGGTTTGTTGCATGCTCAGTGAGCAGTAAATTCAATGAATGCAATTAACGACTAAAAGAAAAACGACAGAAAAATGCACTTGGCCGCTTTTTGCGCTTTGATTAGCGCACTTTGTGGCAACGAGTCAGACGTGCAGGCAGCGTTGCCAGACGGAATATTAAATTTACGCTTGGCTGCAAAATCGTAAAAAATTATGATGTGGTCGTTGCACTCTTTAATATGAATTTATAAGCCGTATTAACCCTTTCGACCCAAAAGTTGACTGAGAGCAACTTTACCTATTTGTCCGCTTATAGCAACAGCTATGATTGATTTATGGATTTAATTTAAGTAGGCAACAACAAATTAATATTTTTAGAAGTGAAAAAATTAAATTAAAATTAATTAAAAAAATTTGTTATCCCCAAAATAATTTTCAACAATTTGCAGCGATATCATGGAAAGTTTGTGTTCTAATTGAAGTCTACGAATTGGGCGCGTTTGATCAAAACACTGTTTCTTTAATAATGGTTAAATAAAATCAAAAAGTGATAATTTTGTATTTTTCCATGAATATTAAATAATTTTTCTGTAATTAAAAAATATTGATACAAAATATATTTAACCCTTTCGCTATTTTGTTGCCATATGGCAACATGCTACTTTGTGGACGTCTGTATCCTCTATGGTTGCAAGAATACATTTTTTTGTTGGTCTATAGAATAGTTTGAAGTTTTAGGAAAAATACGAAATTAATGAACTGAATATTTAAGTTTAAAGAAGAGAAGTATACAGGTTTTTTTAATGGTATATCTTGACGTAGTAAAGGAAGAAGAAGCAGAAAAAATTTTTTAATTTGACGTTTTCTTTCAATTTAGATACTTTTTTTTTTAAATTTTGGCTGAAGTAAATGAAGAAATATTGAAATTTTCGTTATGCGTAAAAAGTTTTATGTTTAACCTTCATCCGTCCCTCATTTCATTATGCTCATTTGCCCCTAGAGTGTCAATTTGACACTACATGAAAACAGTGTATAAAAATTAATAATTTTTATTGTAATAGTGTAAATTGCAATTTTAGTTTATTTTTCGTGGTTGTATTTATGACAATAAATGAGCTTAAGTTGCAAAATATCATTCCAACATTACTGTTACTAAAAAAGTTATACGAGTTTAAAGACAAAAATAGTGTCAATTTGACACTAAGGACGGATGAAGGTTAAGTAATTATTACAGCCACAACGATGTGGTTGCTCTTATAGAAAAACACTCTAAAATACAAGGTCCGAGTATAAAAATTAAAAAGTTTCTTATGGAATGTTGCTAATATAAAAAAATAAAAAAAAAGTAAAAAAAATAAAAATTTAAAATTTTAACTTTCCCCAGTAAAAACCTGTAGCGAAAGGATTAATAATGGTTAAATAAAATCAAAAAGTAATAATTTTGTATTTTTCCATGAATATTAAATAATTTTTCTGTAATTAAAAAATATTGATACAAAATATATTTAACCCGTTTTAAGCTAAAATTGCTCAAAAGTAAACTAGCAATTGTGTAATTTTTCGCAGTGTAATTTGTGTCATTACTCCATGGCAATTACAAATCCTCATTAAAATAAAAATTTGCACAGTTTCTCTGTTATTTTCTCCATTTCACTATCGCAACATGCGACAAAAGGATTTATGAGACGCCTAAAACTATGCTTCAACCGAACCCAAATCACACAAAAACCAACGGTTTGCTAACTGCTCATGCCGCAAGCAGTGTACTATCAAATATTCCTCTACACACAGCCAAAATGTTCGCATTTCTTTTGCACTGCGCGTGACTTTAATTTTCATTGTGTTTGTGTGTGTGTGTGTGTGTGTGTTCAGGCGGCGCAACTTTTCACTGCATACACATCGCATACGCCGAGACTGGTCAAGCTTTCGGGGCAAATGGTCAGCAGCTTGCGGCCGCTTTGCAGCAATCAACGAAACGCTTTTCCACCCCACCACAAGTGAATCGACGTTGACGAGTACAGCAGCGCAGTGCCAGCAGTGAAGGCCCCAACTGGATCCACTTGCATTTTGGAAACCGTTTTATGCTGCCGATGCCACTCTCCGACATTATTTGCACACTTACGTTTGTGTGTGTGTGTGTGTGATTTTTTTTGTTGTGGTTGCTGTTGTTGTAGTTGTTGGTATTGCTATCATTGCGTCCATTCTGCACAGATGACTGACAGCTGCCGTTCTGTTGGCCACCACTGCGTCCGTGGTCACCAATGCTGCCTTGCCGTCTTGTGCTCATATTGCTCTATGTGCGCTTAGATGTTGTTGTTATTATTATTATATTTGCTTATGCGTATATTACTCGTTGTCCTTTCTCCACTGCACTTGAAGCATATCCGAAAATTTTCTGCTTACGTCATGAAAATTGAATTTCTCTGCCTTTCCCGCACCGCACTCGGCCATTTTGCGTGTGGCAAATGCGTTTTTGTTGTTTTTTGTGTGCTGTTTAGATGTATGCACACATCGGTGTGCGTGTGCGTGCGTGAGCGTGCGTTCGCTTTTTTTTTTGCAAGTGCGTTTTACAACAACGGCGCCTATGGTCAGAGCATTGGCGCCAACACAGCCCACTGGATGTGCGTGACATGAAGTGTTGTTTCATTTTGTTGTTTTTGTTGGTGTAGTTATGTACACTCATTTTGTTGGCATTCCAGCGCTGAGCCTTTTGAAGCAGCGAAGCTTTTGGCTGCAGTCCTTTTGCTGGGCGTTTTTATTTTTCGTTGTCACTTTTTCTGTCCCCTTCTTTGGCACTCATTCGCTGCCGTTGTGCATGTGTGCACATTTTTATATATGCGTGCGTTTGAAAGTGAAAGGCCCCTGCCCCCATAAAAATGGCTTCCACGAAATGTTGTCCCCAGTTTTGGTTTGGTTTGGTTTGGGGAGCCAAAAAAAAATTCAATGCACGTTTTTTGTGCGCCCAAAAACCGACAAAAGTGCGCCAGGGGGCACGTAGAATTATGTGTATACGCATCAGCGGATAATTTGCTATGAGTAAGTGTTGTTGTTATTGTTGTTGTTGTTGTTGCTGCTGTTCCTGCGCTCACCGCTGCGCATGAATGGGTGGGTGGTCTAGCGCCCATTGTGGTGGCAACATGTAATTATGCCTAGTCGCTGCTACTTACGCCTTCCTCGGCCGCCCCCCCCTCCCTCTGCCCGACTCCCTATTGCCGGCCTGGCCGCTCCCACGTAATTGCCAAATTGAATTAGCGTAAATTTATGCCGTTGCACTCTGCACTTCAAAGGTGGGCGCAATTAAGACGACAATAACAACAACAACAAAAACAGCAGTAGCAACAAGCACAACAACAACAACGAATGTCAAAGGATAAGGCACACGCATGTCGCACCGGAGCGACGCCAGGATCGTTTGTCTTTTGTGTTTTGAGCATTTCTTAATTTTAAGTACGCTTCCTTACGTTTTGCACGCCTCTTTGCTATTTCTTTTGTGCATTAGAAGGATATTTTTAAGTATTTCACACATTGAACAGTAGCACAGTAGCAACAAATGCTTCCGGGGCGCAGTGTGCCATGGCGCGGCAAATGCGGCAATAAAAATAACTTGGCCATCATTGCTTAACTCATCCTTGTTTTGGCCTCATTTCTGCGTTGTGAATGTGTTTACATTTTTGGCACTTGGCATTTATTTTGTTGTTGTTGCTTGAGTCTTGGTTTGCTTGAAGTTGGCAGTAGCTGACAGGCAGCCAGGCAAGAGAATTGATTTCCTTTTAAGTACTTAACAGTAGCTGTTTACATTTTTAGAAACATCGTTTAGTGCCAACAAAAAAATTTATAAACGGAATATTTATAGTTAGATTTTAGATTCGACATCCAGGAAGTGTTTGTGTGATTTTGATGAGTTTGTTTTTTTTTCTGTTCTTTTTCTTTTATTTTTTTAAGCTTAACTTGTTGACATTTTTGATGAGAAAATACTAACATCTCATTCTGTCAAATTGTATAGTAACAAAATTAATATAGCAAAATTTAAAAATTTACATTTGAAATTAAAATCAACATTGTTTTCTTTTCGTTACAGGTAATTATTGGGCTTTCAGCAACTTGCAATAATGGACTGAAGATGGACTTGGCTTTCAAACTTATGTTCAAGGTTAATGCAATTTAATTATTATTAACCCTAGAAGGGTAACCTTCGTCGATTCGACAAACACCACATACATTTCTTCAAATCTCTCCTTATTCTCCGATCTGATTGCTTCCTCTTTTCGTGGGATCTCAGTTGGCGATATACGCACATTTTGCAGAACGAGTGCAGCATTAATTTTAATTTTTAATAGAAAAACAAAACTAGTCTTCGTCGAAACAACGAAGATTACCTTTAACGTGACTATTTAATACGAATACTGCACATTGCATTTCAGTATTTCAAAATGTCTCGAAATGCGGGGTTATCGGTTGAAAAATTTTTGGAATTGGTTAGTTAATTAATCATTACTTAGTTAAGTTAATTAGTAAGTTAGTTAATTAGAGACAAGTAAGTTAACGTGGCTATTTGCAATTGAATACGAATACTGCACATTGCATTTCAGTATTTCAAAATGTCTCGAAATGCGGCGTTATCGGTTGAAACATTTTTAGAATTGTTTAGTCAATTAATCCTTACTTAGTTAAGTTAATTAGTTAGTTAGTTAATTAGAAACAAGTAAGTGAGTTAAATAGTTAATTAGCATTTTAAAAAATTAGTCACATTTATTGATTTTTTATTAGCTTTTTATTAGTTTTTTAAGGAATTATATTTGTGTGTCTGTCTTCATGGAGAAGCTATGTATGTGTTGTTCTTTATTTTAAATTTAATTAAATTTTTTATTTTCTGATACTCATTCTGATCTCAAAAATAAATGTACCTCAACACAAATTACTTAAAAATACACAAATAATTTTTAAAAATATATACGGTGCGAATTATTTACTAAAAAATTCCTAAGTAAAATTATATAATGAAGTTTGAGTTTATACGATTTCTAGTTTTTCCAAAAATCGGAGTTGAATACGACTTTGTCGATTCGACGAAGATTACCAACAACGTATGTAAAATATGCTTACCCTTCTAGGGTTAAGTTACGGGATTATCTCATAAGCAAATTTTCATAAAATACTTTTCTAATTTACATTTTATAATCGATATGTTGCTTGTGACATAAACATCACTCAAATAACTGCTGTGCATCTTTAACAGTGCCGAATCTTTTTGAGGTACTTTTCAATGCTCATTTCGGCTCGTATTTTGGCCACCAAAGCTCAACTGCGTTCGAGCGACTCTCGACCTCAAAGTTGCCTGAGAGCATCTTCACCTATTTGGCATCTTATAGCAAAAGCTACGATTGATTTATGGGTTAAAGAAGTTTTTAGAAGTGAATTTAAAGCAAATTACAAAAATTTTACTGTTATCCCCAAAATAATTTCCAATAATTTGCAGCGATATCAGGGAAAGTTTGTGTTCTAATTGAAGTCTACGAATTGGGCGCGTTTGATCAAAACCCTAGTAATGGTTAAAAAAAAATCAAAAACTGATAATTTTGTATTTTTCCATAAAAATGAAATAATTTTTCTGTAATAAAAAAATATTGATAAAAAATGTTTAAGTTAAAACTGATCAAAAGTAAACTAACTCTAGAACTCTAACAAAGAGCCGTGGCGACTTCATATGTCGTGTGCACATTTCTTAGGCAAATGTTTCATGATTTAAATACCAAAAAGTAATATCGAGACACAGAGTGAAATTCGGGGTCGAGAGGGTTAAATAGTCAAGAGTTAAAGTAAGTAGGTAGGAGTGGTTGCCTCAAGGTGGAGCTCACTTAGGCCATGTGATACCGCAACCAGTCAAGTTTAAGCCGGCTTTCTCATTGAACCAGTTTGGGTTCCTTACGAATCCTAGTAGACTTAGTTTTGTTAGTCTCATTGGCTAGATCGTCTAGATTTTCAAAAAAGAGAGTCTCTTTTTTAAGGTAATGCGGGACAAAAACATAGAAGGTGAAGTGCGTTTTCTTCCTCTTCCATCAAGTCTCGACAGAAATCGGTAGAAAGCAATTCTAACCTTCTTGCTTGAGTGCCAATTACACTGTGACCCATCAGGACACCAATCATGGTTCCTAAACGGTTTCTTTTTCATGAGAGAAGTTCTCTGGAATGACACAAGATTGAGGTTGGCCAGATTTGGCGCGCAGTAAAATGCCTTCAGCTTATCTTAGGTTTGTTTATTACAGTGGCGCACCAAAGATTTAATTTTCAGGGGTTTTACGTACAACTTTTCAGTTCAATTCCATTTAAACCCATATTTTGCACCAGAATTTTTTGTATTTGTGGGCTGAAACCAACAACCCCCCTGTGTGCATCACTGCTTTCTTGTATGGAAGAGCGTTTCCAAACGTTGGCAAGTCTTGAAACAATTGCTCAGTCCCACGCTTCCGTTCGAGCTCGCCTGCTCTATAGTTCCCTGGAATGTCCTTGTGTCTCCTAACTCAGCATACGAAGAGTTAAATGACGAATCTTACAGTATCAGTTGCTGAATCCGTCTTTTTGATTTGTGGTGCTATTTTGCCCACATTTACGAAATCTTCAGGTCGTTATGGTTAAGGTTAGACGGTTAGTAAGATTATGACCCAAGGACAAGGATCTTGTTAGGGTTTAACAAATCTGCAGTAAGGGTACTCATAGAAGTTGTAACTGGTTGCCAATGCTGTAAAGATTGCATATATGTATGTATGTACTGAAAGCACTGACATTCTACAGAAGCTGTCATGATGAAGAAGAAGTGGAATCAATTCACCATATTCTATATCGATGTCCACGGTTACAATCAAAGCGCGTTCAGCATTTCGGATCACGCTTACAAACCAAACAGAGACAGAGACTTGCCAGTTGTCAAATGTTTATTTTTCGACATTGAAAGGTGGAAAAAATCTTTGCAAGATGAAGAATTTTTATCAGCTAAAACCACCTGGCATTATTTGGCTCTTCGTTCTCGAGCTCTTCGCCTCAGTTGTGCCAGTTCTGCGTGGTTCCATTGTAATCCTCGTTGCCGCTTTTGCCTCTGCTTTTCATCTTTTAGGTGGTGATGTTTCCTACCATCTTTTTCACTGTAAGTTTTTGAACGATGTTCTCTTTAATGACCAGTCCTTCATCATTGAAGCGAGCGTAGTGGAACAATATATGTTTTCTTCGTTTGGTGGGCCGTAGGTCTTGCAGAAGGGTTCTTCTTAGTCATATTTGTGCAGATACGCCTTAATGCACTCGTGACTGTTGAGAAGCTGTGTCAGGTAGCAACTAGTCTACCTCGTAGTGTTTTTGGTCAAACTATTTCCTAGGTCGGGGATCCATTTGCGATTCCATCGCTCCTGGCATCCTCTTCTGTTTTCTTCTTTTGCACTGTGCATTGCTTAGATTTGCTGTATCGTTGATTCGTCTGTTGTCAGCTTCATTCTGATTATTGGCTCATTTGCAATAATGTCTAAGTAGTGAGTGTACTTCTATACTTTTGAAACTACGGGATGAAGAGGCACAAGGATTAAACTTTCTTGACCAAAGAATTGCAATGAGTTGTTCTCCATTCGTATTATTCTTATGTTTTTTTTTTTAGAGTTGATTTGATTATTTGCTATTGGATTACTCTGTGCTTTAGTTTTTAAATTTCAATTTATAAAAAATCTAATAGATTAAATGCTATATAAAAATTTCTTTCTCGCAATTCAGTTAAAAGAAAATTTCAACAACAAATTGAATATTTGATTTGGTTGTCACTTTTGAGCGACCGTACACAATACACATTTCTTGTATGATTTATTTTTGGCCCTTTGTTGTTGTATTCTTAATGAACTTGCAAAAAATTTCATTTCGTGCTTAATGAAAATTGAGAAAAAAAACGCGAAAACAAAACATTGGGCGCAAAACAAGAATCACCAAAAGGCGAAGGCGAAATGCGAAATGCCCAGCGAACATGCAATTAAGTCGTTAATACTTCATCGATTTAATTCCCTTTCGATGGCGATATCTACCAGCAAAGCTGCCTCAGTCCTCAGACCAGCGACGCAGTGCCACCCAACAGGCAGTCAAGCGTTCAGCTGGATTAAAGCATTAGCGCGTTGCGGACGTTGCGGATGAGCCGGCGTGTGTTGGTCGAAGGATGGCAAAATACGGTAGGGGGTGTTTGGGGGCGTTGTTGTTTGGCAAATGCAAAAATGATAGCGAACGCGATAGCGTTCGTGGTCATGGCGCGCTGCAGCTATGCAGATACGTCTAACTGTCTGGTTGCTTGCGCGTTTTACTGTTTGTCTGTTTGGTTGTGTGTGTGTGTGTGAGAGAGAGTATGTGTGCATGCGTCTATCAATTCATCAAAACAGAAACAAGCCAGTGCAAACACACGACGAGTGCGCCGAAGAAGCAAGCATTGTGAAAAAGCACCGGAAGCGGAAATGGCGTTTGGTGGTGGCATAACAGCTTCTAGCTGGCCAGCGACTGCCGCGTGTGATAGCTAGCTACGCTGTTTTGTTGTTCTTGTTGTTGCTGCTGCTGCTAACAAACATGACAACATGATTGCAGACATTTGATTAGTTTTGTTTGGACGATGTGCAATTGCGATATAAAGTTAAATAGGCGCACACTTTCGGCCTCGACCTCTGTCGCACTGCACTGTCGCGCTCTTCTGGGCATTTTCTTTATGAGCTTCGTTTTTAAAGCGTGCATGTTTTTTTACTGTGAAAACAGCAACAACAATGCAGCTTTGGTCCAATGTTTGCCTTAAAAATTGTGTGTGTGAGTGAGTGTGAGACAAGTCGGCCGGGCGAATGCGACGTTGCTTGATTAAAAACGCAAACATCAAAATACTCACACTGTGATAAAAAAATTGCGGACAGGGCAAACGGGAAGAATTAAGCTGGAAATAGAAA
Organism: Melieria crassipennis; assembly: GCA_963668005.1. NCBI lineage: Eukaryota > Metazoa > Arthropoda > Insecta > Diptera > Ulidiidae > Melieria > Melieria crassipennis. Next base: position 18,771,842 of record OY764961.1, read on the forward strand.
CGCGCCGCGTGCAAATGTACACAATTCATCAGCGCCAGCCAGGTGGCCCCCGCATTTTGGTGTCCAACCATACTTATTGTTGTTGTTGTTTGCGTTGTAATAAAATCATAACTGACGGCTTTTGGTTTTTTGTCTACGAAAAAGGACCTCAAATGTCCTTACATACATGCAAACATTTTTGAAAAAAATTACAAAATAAAAAAAACCAATGCTTGACAGAAAAAAAGCGACCAAAACAATGCAAAGTTGAAATATGAAATGAGAAATACAAAATTCAAATTCACGCACATATTGAACTAACGACCGCTCGAACGCGACTGGCATTTTTCCGCAATCCTTCTCAGCCTTCTCGGCACTGCTTGGCGGCTTTTCATTGCTTATCGCTGCGCTCCAACTCCGCTGCGTGATGTGTGTTGGCGGCCGTCCACAGGTAAAAACCAATCAAGAGCGACGCATCGGCAAAAAGTAACGTCAATCAACAGCAATGCCGCATGCCGTCAATTCAATCCTTTAGCCCAATACTCACACTCATACACTCAGCCTCCCTATCGACAGAGAGAGAGAGAGAGAGAGAGAGAGAGAGAAGTGGGTCTGGGTGGGGGCGGTCTGATGTCATAAATGCCACTCTGCCAATAGCAGCAGCCTTTAGATGCCAATGCTTGTTGTCCACATGTGTGAGTGTGTGTGTGTGTCAGTGGTCGAGTCCTGTAGGCTGTAGTGTGTACAGGGCTTTTGTTCGCGGCTTCCTTTGGCTGCCATTTGGTCCAGCATTCAGTCGCTCAAGTGCTACCTTGTTGCGTTCAGTTTCGCTCAGCGCCGCAGCCGTCTTTGCCAGCCGTCTGGCCGGTGCGTCTATCTCTGCTGCCAGCCGTCTGAGCGTCGGTCATAATGCGACAGCATTTCTATGCGTATTCACACTCACACCGCCCCCAAACGCACACATGTCCGGCACTCGTTTCCTTGTAAAAAATCAGCTGTGCCAACATCCTTTGCCATTGCATTGATGAAAGTTTCAACCTCCTCTTACCTGAGCTGCTGCTTTGCCAGTCGCCGCCGTCAGCTTTGTGGCTGCTTCCGGTCTGCCGTATGCTGGCACCAGTCAAATGTGTGAGAACAAAAAAATTTATTCAAACGCTCTGCGCATCTCATAGATCCCATTTTCGGAAAATCCAATTAGATTCTATGCGTAATGAAATTTTAAAATTTTTTTAAATTTTTTACGGCACTCAACATGACGAGAAATATTTCCTTCAAGTCAATTGCACTTGAAATGAATTTGAAAAATGGTTTTAAAAATTAATTTCTAGTAAGAAACAATTTTTTCGAAAAAATTTCCAAGTTATTTAGAAGTTTTTTTTTAAGAATTTTTTGGAAAAATTTTTTTGTAAAATTTTTTACGGCACTCAAACATGAGAAATATTTCCTTCAAGTCAATTGCACTTGAAATGAACTTGAAAAATGGTTTTTAAAATTAACTTCTAGTAAGAAAAAATTTTTTCGAACAAATTTAAAGCTATTTAATAGGTTTTTTTTAAAGAAATTTTTAAGCTTTTTTTGAGCTGTTTGTCACCTTACGATTTTAATTTAGAATTTAGTTATTATAATGAATGAATTTAGTTATTATAATTTTTTAAACTTATTCTGAAATGCATATTTCAGAAAAATAGCTTTAAATTCCATCTTCAAGCGCATTGTTCACCTCTAAGAAACTAAACGTTTTCTCCTAACATCTACATTCATTAAATCCTTTTCATAAAATTTGTTCACATTCAAAATGTATTAGAATCTTTTTGTTTTACTTGACGCAGTGTTCTTCACTAAATCACATATTTAACCTTTGACCTTATCCATAAAATAATAACTCAATCTTGCATATTGAAAAATAAAATAACTAAAAGCAATTTTTTCCTCTGCTATTGTAAAATAATGACAAAAGAGCGGCGCGCCAGTGGCATCGAGTGTGAAAATGTAGAGAGCGCAGTGAACGCCCTTAGTTACGCCCATAATTTCATGATTTTCCATTAATTGCTTTTTTGTTTCTCGCCTTTACGTGACTGTAGTGAATAATTCCAATGCTTTTTCCACCTACAAACGTGTCTAAAGGATCAAAGGACTTTGGAGAACATTGTACTTAAGTTAGTGAAATTTATGAGATTTTTATTATTGTTTTAAGAGTTTTTGAAGGCAGAGTGTAGATGGCTTTTATGGGTTTCATGATTTGCAGGATCGATGCGTTTGTGCTCAAACCGAAGATAAATTTGTTCACAATTTCTGAGGATAGACTGTAATTTGCTTTCAGAGGTTTCATAGCTTCAAGGATTGATGCGTTTGTGCTCAAACCGAAGATAAATTTGTTCTCAATTTCTGAGGGTTTAATGTAGATTTCTTTCATGGTTTCAAGGGTCGATGCGTTTTTGTTAAAATCAAAGTTTAAATTGTACTTCATGTTCGAGCATAAGAATCGATTTGACTACTTGGAAGCTTTTTTCTTTACTGCTTGAATGGAGAAATGTTACAATATATATATATATTTTTTTTTAAATATAAATCATTATAGTTTTCTAAAAGTCTAAATTTAAATCTTACAAGAACCATCTTAATTGCTTTAAAATTGCTTGTAAATGTTTATCTTTATTCAGTCCTATAGTCGCAAGTATCATACGACTGGGTTGCAGGAAGCTCGGCGTTACTTGCTCATAGGCTCATGTCAGTCTATATATGTACACACATATACACACACATATATAAACGTAATGCTGTCGTCCCCTGTACATTGTCCAGCTGGAAAAACGTCACGGCTTTGCCATTGTTTGCAGCAATTAAGCGCAATCCTGAGACTTCAGTCTGAGGGATATCGCCATTGTTTGTTTGTCTTTGAAATTGTTTGGCGCGCAAATATTGCGCACACACACATAGCTCTCTAGATACACATCTACATGCATATATGTATGCAAGACTGTAGGCATGGCTACTTGATTACTTAGGCACAAGTAAAAATGAAATATTGCGCAGCCAACGTTGCGTATACGCAATAAATTTTGTTCAGCTGCTTGTTGCGTCTTTGCTTTGTTTATTTAATGCATTTATTTTCACATTAGTAAACAGATCGTAGTGCATATTGAACATATTAATTTGAGATTCATCAAGAAATAAATAAGTATTAAAAATTGCATATTGAGACTTTGCAACTGTGGGGTTTTAGGCCGATTTAAATATTGAAAATTAAAAAAAATTAACAGCACACACCCAAACATATTTGCACATAAATATTGATGGCTTGTTTAAATATTTCAGGTTAAAATATTTCTTTCTGTTTTTCTTTCCCTTAAAATGGGTTCAACTCTCTCATTTTCTCTTTAATGAACTTTCAAGAAATTTGCCCAACCTTGGAGCTGTCTATTTGTTTTTCTATGCCACCAATGGAACAACGCTTTTGGCTATTAAAGCGTAAATTTCTTCAACCCTTAGTGACTAGACGCCTATAATTAACTTCCTAATTTGCAAACGGATATTTGCCAGCGCATGAAACTTGAAATATTTGTTTGTTTTGAATACCCAAAATAAACTTAATTAACACTGACGAGTTGATTGTTAAAATGGCATTCCGTGGGCTCTTCAATGGCTGACCAATTGTTGTTGCTCAATTAAAAAATAACAAAATTTTCAATTCGATCCTTGCTGACCGTTTGCCAGTCGGCCGGCTGCCCCCCGGCGCACATGGCGCCATGCAAAGGCCCCACGTAACGCCAGCGTAAACGTTATTGTAAAACTAAATTAAGATTGAAATGTAAAACTGAAAACGTTTTACACAATTACAATGTATCAATCGATGCGCATTTCGCAGTCGTCGTGGTGGTTGCAGCATTTCTAAAGATACGTCAAACAATGTGTGGCGCAGTTGAAACGGATTCGATGGATGGGCTCGATAGGTTGTAGCCGCTGTAGCGCTTTGAACTACACACATGCGACATTGATGCCGGTGTGCGTGTGTGTGTGTGTGAGGTTAGGGCAGTGAGCGGTGTAGAGTTGACGGCTGCTGCTAACTGCTTAATCGTACAACGAAAACCACTCACTGTAGGAAAAAAGTCAAAAACAAAACACTGAACGACTGCCATTTGATTTCTGCTCTCGTAGCGGCCGTGAATAGGTGTGCGTTGTTGTTGTTGGAATCATTGGAGTGCATAACTTACAAATCCGCCGTTATAAATATCTCGTTTTTCGATTTTTCATTCAATTCATTTTTTGTATCATACATAAAAAAAAAAATGCAAAGAAATATGCAACAACAAACGTTGGCAATATTTGGCCAACTCTAACCGGGCACATGCACTCCTACGCGCTCAGTAGTGGCCAGCGCGATAGTAGCAAATATTGATGGCGAGTTGAGGAAAAAGTCCGCAGAGAACGGCCACTCCAGCCACGAAAGTTAATGCCGCTCGGTGGCGTATCGCATGACGTGCGCCTGTACGGATTTTGACAGTTGCGCGCGCACACACGCACACACACACACACACGCACATTTGCACATCTCAGCCAACATGACAGTCAAACTGTCAGTCCGTCAGTGAAGTCGCCATGCCATCATGCCACCATTTGCATGCATCAATCGTTGCGCTGGCGCTGGTAGCCTTTCAGTTTGATATTTGTAATTTCTGTCTCGCTTTTTTGCCACTGACCAGTGCGCTGCGTGCGCGGCTGTGCGTTGTTGGTTTAAGGGGTTCTATGAATATTGCTTTGAATGGCCGGTGTGTAGGCTCGTCATCGTATTCATGCGAGACCAATTCAAATATCGGCGGCGCACCACTCATGCCGTCCACTCATTCATTCATTCGCTCATTTCGTGTTTTGACTTGCTGCATAAATATTTTTTCTTGCCAATAAACATTCGATGTTGCTTTTTTGTTTTGGTTTTTTCTTTCACTCATTCGCCCAACTTCTTTCTTTTTTTTTATTTTGTGTGTGTGTGTGTGCGCTTTGTTGGCATCCGTCCGTCAATTAGAAACGAGGCAGTTGATGTTGGCGTCCAAGCGATTGGCGGATAAGGCATTTAAAGTGTTTTAAATCTGACAGTTGATGTGGCAACTGGTGAACTTGGTGATAGAAGGAAGTAGGAAGTTGAAGCATAAACTCTCTATGGCTATCGATATTACTTTTTAATTTCCTGAAATGAATCGATCCCTGACAATGTAAAAGATCGCCAAATGAAATGTAGCTACTACAGTTTACGAGCTCTGTTTAGGATGTTAATGGGTTCAGGACCCAGTTTAACCCTTTCGCTACAGGTTTTTACTGGGAAAAGTTAAAATGTTAAATTTTACGTCTTCGGCTTCTATGTGGTTATATTTATAGCAACATTCCATAAGATTTTTTTTAATTTTCATACTCGGACCCTGTATTTTAGAGTGTATTTCTATGAGAGAAACCACATCGTTGTGGCTGTAATAATTACTTAAACATAAAACTTTTTACGCATAACGAAAATTCGAATACTTCTTCATTTACTTCAGCCAAAATTAAAAAAAAAATGTATCTAAATTGAAAGAAAACGCCAAATTAAAAGGTTCTCTAATTTTTTCTGCTTCTTCTTCCTTTACTATGTCAAGAGATATCATTAAAAAAAAACGTGTTTACTTCTCTTCTTTAAACTTAAATATTCAGTTTATTAATTTCGTATTTTTCCTAAAACTTCAAACTATTCTAAAGACCAACCAAACAAATGTATTCTTGCCATATGGCAACAAAATAGCGAAAGGGATTCACAGCGATTTTTATGAGACGTATTTTATTTCAAATGGCTTAAAAGATTTTGAGGCCTATAGAAGAATGATATTGCTAGAACAGGGTATTTCAACACCTTTGTTTGACAGAAGCACCTGAATTTTACCCTGTGTCTCGATATTACTTTTTGGTATTTAAATCATGAAACATTTGCCTAAGAAGTGTGCATACCACATTTGAACTCGCCATGCCTCTTTGTTAGAGTTCTAGACCTAGTTTACTTTTGAACAATTTTAGCTTAAAACGGGTTAAATAAATTTTGTATCAATATTTTTTAATTACAGAAAAATTATTTAATCTTTATGGAAAAATACAAAATTATCAGTTTTTTATTTTATTTAACCATTATTAAAGAAACAGGGTTTTGATCAAACGCGCCCAATTCGTAGACTTCAATTAGAACACAAACTTTCCCTGATATTGCTGCAAATGATTGGAAATTATTTTGGGGATAACAGTAAAATGTTTGTAATTTGCTTTGAATTCAGTTCTAAAAATATTAATTTGTTGGTGCCTACTTAAATTAAACCCATAAATCAATCGTAGCTTTTGCTATAAGATGAGAAAAAGGTGTAGTTGCTCTCAGGCAACTTTAAGGTGGAAAGGGTTAATCTAATTAGATTCGATAAGGTAACCTTTAAGTGTACGTCTTTGATCTACTTAGTGGCCTAACAACTCGACTGATTTTAGTCTGCTGCAATATCTATCTTCAGGTTAAAACTAGTCCTATCAAAAGTTGATAGAGCTGTCTCTGTTTGATCTGTTTAGCGAAAACACAACTTTCCGCTTCGTCGTTAATCGTTTAGACCTACTGAACAGAAATTCATAAACAAGAGCCATCAAAGAAATCTGTGTACTAAGTTACTGGTTACTAAGTGTAACCAAATGTTTCAAAATACCCATCAAACCATTCAAAAATGATTTAAGAAACTTAACAACAAATTTTTTAACATGATTGAACTCTTGCTTCCATTTAGTAAGCGTGTGAATAGTTTTTAACGTCTCAAGAATTTGTTGAAAAGAAGAAGAAAGGTTGAACTAGGTTAGACTGGCTTCCAGCAAGGCGACGCATTGACCCTATTGGATCTTCAGTGATGTCAGTGGGAGTTGAGTTCAAGTGTTGAAGTGGCGATCTGTTAGAATGTTTGTTAGTTTTACAAATTTCCAAAAAGTTTTACCGTCTTGCATCGAGTTCTGAAGAGTTCGAAGGAAGAGAAAACAGTCTACTCAAATGTCCAGAAAGAACTTCCAAGTCCCTAGTCTAGTAAAGTGAAAAAACAACCCACAATTATTTCCTTTTATAACAAAGACCAACTGTGATCCCTTGTGGGGGTCCAAACTAGTCAGTCTGTTGATTCGAATTTAACCTACAAAAACATTTCCAACGATCCACCGGAAATATTTTTCATACGCGATCATTAGACATAGCAAATAGAGTTCAGATCTTTCTGCAATCAATAGTTGTGAAATTAGAGGCCATCAAATGTAAACAGGAGTCTAATTGACCCAGAGTGTTCACAATGATTGAAAAAATAGGTGATTAGGTAGGATAGGTGTTCTCCAAAGGTTAAACTGAGGAAAAAACCAAAACTATTTTTTACTTGATCTAGAACGGTGATCCGCTGTTGGGGTCCAAAATATTTAATTTTTTCCAATTTTATGTTAATAGTCGTTCCTTGGGCATAGAAAATATAGTACCGACTCTCTTGCAGTTTTAAACTATACTCTGTATCCATCATGAAAATTTAAATATTTGTTTGCTTAAAATTTTTGTTGTTGTAAATATACCGAACAGTTTTTCACCTGGCTTGACAGCATTCGAGACAAACAAATTTTAAAATGACAATTTTAACTGTCACATCCATACCACTTGCAACAGGCCCCCAACTTCCATCAGCGATGTAAAATCTCTTTCCCAATTTATGCTTATTTTATTTGTCATTTGTTTTGCAACGACACACGTTTGCCACACACATACACACACACACAGATACTCATATATAAATATGCATACGCACATGCAGCGTGTATGTGTGTGCAAGGAGGCTGTCGCTGTCGCTGTCTCGCTGTGAAAATTGTAGCATTACAGCATGTCTGTTACCTTTTTGACATTTGATTGAGATTTGTTATCGGCGCATTCATCAATGATACATGCGTCCGAGGAAGCAGCAGCAGCGGTAGCCAACCAAACAATCAGCCAACGAGCCATTCAGCCCACCAAAGCTTTTCTTTGTTGCCAGCGATTTCTGCAGCGAACGCACAATGTGACACATAGTCAACCATACAGGCAGCCGCCAGTCGGTCGGTCGGTTTGTTTGTGACACTTTTGGGCATCATTTTGTGCCGCTCGGTTCGATACTTCCTGCCTTCAGTCGGACGGCAGCGGCTATTGATGCGCGTCGCTGGCTTCGCGAATGCGCTCAGGCGTGGCATACGCCAAAACTTGCCGCCCGGCATTCGCATCTGTTGTGCTGTTATTTTTTGCAATAAAGCCGCGCACGGCCCGGCGCCCAAACCCACTGGCGAGCAGCTAACGTTGACACTGAAGCTACGAGTTGAGTTGACTGCTGGCCGGCAAGTTTGAGTGACATTTGAATTTGTTTGGCGCGCGCGCGCGCGCTCGCTTATTTTTGTTTGACTTTTTCGTTTAATTTTTGCACATTTTTTGCGCAGTTTTCAAAATTTTTTTTGGGTCGTTTTTGTGCTGCAAATCTATTTTTTAATTTCTGCTGACAACGCACTCCGCCATCGAGCTGCCAGTGTCGCATGCGAAACGCAATTGTGTTGTGCCGCCTCCATCACTCCTAACCCTCTCAGCCCTTTACTGCTTTGGCTGTTTCGTGTGGCAATGTGGTGTATGCTGGTTGCGCTGATAAGCAACGCAAAGCATTTTGCCTCCACTGCCAAAAGCCACGCAACGCTTCGTGTTGGCTCTCGCAATGTTCTCTGTCCGGCTGCCCCCATAACTATGCTTACACACACACACACACACATACAACTACTGTGCGCAAAGTTATTTCTATTTGACGTACTGTTGCAAATAAAATGAATTGGCAACGCGAACATAAAATTAAAAAAAAAGAGTCGGCCGACACGTTGCAATTGCGTTGATGGGGCTGTGAGCAAGAAGCTGTGTGTGTGTGTGTGTGTGTGTGTGTAGTGAGGGTGAGCGAGGAAGAGGGGCGTGATGAATATTTACTGCTGTGCACAGGTACATAATTTCATTATTTTTTTCTTTATTTTTTGGTGGTAAGAGTTGGCAATGTGAATGGGTTGTTGGTGCTCGTTAGCAATGCGCATTTGTTAGCAATATTGAATGAGCAATTTTTTGATTTCAACTAAAGTTTTTTAACAAAAGGTTGAAATTATTTCAGTATTTATTTGTTGCAAATTTTTTAATTATAATAATTGTTTTAATTTTAGTTATAATAATAATAATTTTAAAATATTATTAAAATTTGCTTAATTTATCAAGTAGACGAGTGTTTAACCCTTTCCGGTCAATTTCCACATTTCTTGAGATAAAAATTTTTCCTTCAAAATATTGACTCTTATTGAACATTTTAGCAATAAAATACAAACAAATTTTAAAAAAACCATTTAGGTTGAGAATTACAGCTTCATCAATTTTGTACGATATATCGTACAATGGTTCGCAAAGGAGTAAAAATTCATGAATTTTGGGTTTCGGTTTTTTAAGTTTTATGAAAAATTCATTGATTTTTTTGATAGAAAACATAAACTATAACAACAAAAAATCAAAACGTGATTTAATTTTGATCGAAAGTGATATACATTGTATACATATATAAACAATTGATTCACATTTATTCGGCCTTATATAACCGTTGTTGTTGTTGCAAAGCCCTTTTCCTCTCAATAAAACACAGAATCAATTAAAATTCGTACAGTTTTACAGAAAGATACTGAATATAGCCAATTCTTATTATCGTAGTGGGAGTGGCAAGTACGCATGCAAACAGGTCAAATTACATTTATAGAACCTTCATTCATATCGCACACCCACTACAAAAGTGACACAACTCAAAATTTTTATTTTTCAGGAAATGCAAAAATTTTTTTTTAAACTAAGGAAACATTTTTATATTTATATTTTATATTTTTTATAAAATCCCTACAGATAATGCTTTAGGATAAGTTACAAAGATTTTTTTTAATTTTACACTAGAAGATCCAAAATTTTGTCTACCGTATTATTTTAAGTTATTAAGTTGTTATTTTAAGTTGTTAAGTCAGTTTTGCTGAATTTAATAATTATAAATGACAGTTAAAAAGTTGAAAGAAAAATTTGGAAAATTCGAAATTAATTTTTTTATTTAAAAATATATACTAAAATTGTCACAACTTTACTTAAAATCAACTTCAACAAAAATTTATTCCGTCAAAAGTTTCACAATTCGAATTAGGACTCCTTTGCATTGAGCTGCAGCGATCAAATAGCATCAAACTTCTCGACATGAAGAGAGACCTAACTGTGTTTTGGCAACAGTTAACAACAACAAAATATTGTTGCGAAGAAGCAATGTGCTGAATGCTTGTCTATGCACGAACGCTTTTCCAAGCATACTTTTAGGCATGCACTTTCAAGTACGGCGAATTTGGTATAATTCGCTTGGTGTTATTCCGATATGGCAAGGATGGTTCGCGAACTGTGCGAGAATGGTCGAGCGTGTTCCAATTGGAAGTTGCAAGAAACTTCGGCGCGATAAGAAAACTGGTATATAAGCAGCGCTGCGCGGCGCAACAAGGAGAGTCGGTGTTGAGCAAGCAAAGGGGAAACATGCAATAGTAGTAGTAAAGTAGTAACAAGTGTAAAATTGTAAATAAAGTGATTGTTGATTTTTGTCTGCGTTTGCGCTGAATAACTGAAGTAGTTTTATTTTCAAGCACAATCAGATACGAACTAGTCATTTTCGTAACATTTGGTGTCAGAAGTGGGATTGTGCTACTGGAAATAAATTAAAATTGTAAAACGCAGACATGGTTAAACTCGAGCAACTGAAGGTGGAGCAGCTGAAGAAGGAGCTGGCCGCCTGGAATTTGCCGACTGCTGGCGGAAAGGTGGAGTTGCAGCTGCGCTTGCGAGAGGCGTGTGAATCACGAGGCATCGATTGGGCCGCACACGAGTTCGGAACGCAGGAGCAAGAGGCGTCGGCCAAGGTGGAGGAATCGCCTGCTGGTGCTGCGACGATGCAAAGTACGGCTGCAGCGGCTGCGCCACCACAAGCATTGGACATGAGCCAGCTAATGGTTGCACTTAAAGGCATGTTCGAGACTTCCAACCGTGAAATGGCAGCCAAGATGGAAAATGAAAATCGCGAAATGTCGGCGCAAATGGCAGCGAAACTGGAAACTACAAATCAGGAACTTTCGGCGCAAATGACAGCGAAACTGGAAACTACAAATCAGGAAATTTCGGCCAAAGTCGAAACTGCGAACCGAGAAATGGCCGAGCGAATGGAAAACAAGCTTCAGGAAAATTCTGCACGTTTGGAACAGAAAGTGGAAGAAATCTCCAACAAGCTCGATGTGAAGGTGGAGCACCTGGGAGCTCAAGTGGAGCACTTGGATAAACGAGTCGACGGCCTGGATGATTCTCTGAACAGACGAGTTGACGACCTGGGTGAGTCCTTAAACAAACGAGTTGACAGTCTGGAAGATTCGATGCACAGAAAGATAGACGAACGACTGAGAGAGGTACAGCTACGAGCAAGGGTGCAGCCAGTTGAGGAAAGTTTTGCCATAGAAGTGCCTACTTATGATGGTACTACGTCGTTCGACACATTCAAACTACAATTCGATATGGCTGCTTTGGAGAGTCAGTGGACCGATGTTAGGAAAGGTCGGAGGCTGATACTGGCTCTAAGAGGTTCTGCGGCTGAGGTAATAAAAACCATTCCGGAAGGTTTGAGAGGTGATTACGACACCGTCATAAGGGCACTGGCAGCCAAATACAGTGACGAGCACAACAAAATGCTGTATTATTGCGAGCTGAAGAGCCGTAGACAAAGAGCCAACGAGGCGCTGCAGACGTATGCGGCAGATATCGAGCGGCTGGTACCACTGTCCTACCCAGAATTCAGCATAGAAGGTTTGGAAAGGCTGAAGATTGAGGCGTTTATTGAAGGTCTTCATGACCCGGAGACACGTCGCAGTACATTGACGATGATGAAGCCGACATTCCGTGAGACGGTGACAAGCGCATTGACGTATGAGGCGGCCTGGAGGGGAAGTTTTCGACATTCATCTGCGGAGAGGCGCCGAGCACAATCTGGTCGTGTCACGCCAAGCCAGACAGTGAGCTCAGAGGCACCAGCGACGCCGCGGGCTGTTTCATATAGAGTCAGTTGCTGGCGATGTGGCAACCAAGGCCACATATCACGAGATTGCCATCTGCGGGAGAAGCGTTCCGGACAACAGACGTCGCCAAGATGTGCTGATGCTCTGCCACATCATTCTTGCAAAACCGAGCGCAGGCATGATTCGCAAGCCGAAAACAAGGGACAAATTGTGGATGTTCGGTCGGTAAGAGTTCTACAAGAGGAAGATTGGCCTGCGGGAAGGCTACAGAAGGACCAGCGCGAGGATACGGATCTCGCAAAGATCATCAAAGGCAAAGCGCAGAGAGTACGGCCGGACTGGCAGGAGATGGCTGGTGAGAGCCCGATCGCGAAGGCTTACTGGGCGCAATGGCAAAGTCTACGTCTGAAAGACGGCTGCCTATACCGCGAGTGGGAGAGCAGGGATAGCAGGACCAGAAAATCCCTAATAGTGGTCCCGAAAGGTCGGATCGACGATGTCATCAAAGCAATCCATAACGACTCCAGTGGAGGGCACCTAGGCATCGCAAAAACTGTCGCCAAGATAAGAAGACGGTTCTATTGGGTGGGATGCCAGGGGTCTGTCGCCGAGTGGATAAGAGGCTGTGATCGGTGTTCGGCTGCGAAAGGGCCGATGAGAAGATCGCGGAGCCGCACTCAACTAGTCGGAAACAGGTTAAACGCCAGCTATGGTCTACGGGCTAACTCAGAAGGGTTTAAGGAAGGCGATCTGGTAATGCTCAACAACCCGCAGTGGAGGGAAGGTTTGTCTCCAAAAGTTCAAACATCATGGAAAGGACCGTACAAAGTCGTGACAAAGATTAATGACGTGGTGTACAGAGTTCAACGCTGCTGCAACAGAAACGCTAGGCTGAAAGTAGTCCATTTGGAGCGCTTGGCGTCTTACTCCGGCGGAGCCTCGGTACTTGTTCGGGACGAACAAGTCTAAGTGGTGGGCAGTGTTGCGAAGAAGCAATGTGCTGAATGCTTGTCTATGCACGAACGCTTTTCCAAGCATACTTTTAGGCATGCACTTTCAAGTACGGCGAATTTGGTATAATTCGCTTGGTGTTATTCCGATATGGCAAGGATGGTTCGCGAACTGTGCGAGAATGGTCGAGCGTGTTCCAATTGGAAGTTGCAAGAAACTTCGGCGCGATAAGAAAACTGGTATATAAGCAGCGCTGCGCGGCGCAACAAGGAGAGTCGGTGTTGAGCAAGCAAAGGGGAAACATGCAATAGTAGTAGTAAAGTAGTAACAAGTGTAAAATTGTAAATAAAGTGATTGTTGATTTTTGTCTGCGTTTGCGCTGAATAACTGAAGTAGTTTTATTTTCAAGCACAATCAGATACGAACTAGTCATTTTCGTAACAATATACTGAGCTTTTGCTTATTGGTATATATGTAGATGCATTGTGCACAGTATAAACACATAAACTCGAAAATTCAAAATTTTGAGTTGTGTCACTTTTGAAGTGAGTGTGCGATAGGTATAGATTTCCCTGATATAAAATTTTCGACAAATTTTCACTAAATGATGCATCAACATTTGAATGTGTATGAAGTTTAAGTTTAACAAAAAAAATCTGTGGTTAATACTTGAAGCCTTGCTTTGGCACAGCTTTTACTTCTACACGAAAGGTAACATTTCCTTCGAAAATACATGAAAGTTTCTCAATTTGAATTATTGCAATGACATGTCCGGCATTTCTATGCCGCAACCAACATGAAGTAAATTTTATTGTTGTAACTGCAGAATGCACTTAAAAAGAACTGATTTTCCATCATCAACAACAACAAAAACAACCAAAACAACATATTCATCATTATTAACTGCGATACTATCAACTCGAAGCGGTGTAGTTCAAGTTGAAGTCTGTAATTGTGTCTATTGTAATTTGACAGTTCTTCCTGCTGGCTGGCACCATCCATGTTGAGTTCCCTCGGTCGCTCGCACAATAACCACTTCACTGTGTTTTGTCAATGTTCGTGTGCAACGAGCTGAAAAGAAGAACGCAACACACAACACTAAAGCAACAACACAACATGCCATGCAGATGACATGCATTCTGACACAATTTTGCCAGCAACAACAAACGACAAGTACGCTGCGTTGCTACCAATTTGAGTCGCACTGGTCGTTGTCTTGACTGTTGTCTTGGCCCGTTTGCGGTTGCACTGTGATTGACCGCCAAATGCGTTCACCATTTGTTGTTGTTGTGGTTGTTTGTTGTTGTAGTTGCTGCTACATACATAATTACCCTTATTATGCATAACATTGTGTTGCCACTCATGTTCAACTTTTGTGACTATTGTCTTTTTGTTTCATACTCTGCACTGATTCGTTGGTCTATATAGACTAAAAGTTTGATTCATATATAGAACATTAAAAGTAATTTTAGTATTATTAGTAATAATGGTAATTAGAACAGTATTGGTATCTGACAGTTAGCAATGTTTCGACTGTCTGTCTCAACATTAACAAATCTGTGTTAGATTGTCTAAGCTTTTCAACAAATAAAGATGTCAGCATGAAATTTGTTACGGCTACTGTTGCTTCAATTAAAAAGTGATAATCGAGTGGGCATTCCACGCCCACTTCTCGTCAGGGTTTCCCTGTATGAGTAATAGAAAAATTAAGAAAATTGAACACTCTTTTCGGGTATTTAATACTGAAAATGTGAATGAGGGATTACATCTTTATTGATATTTAATTCATTTTTAACCCTTTCGCTACAGGTTTTTACTGGGGAAAGTTAAAATTTTAAATTTTACGTTTTAGGCTTCTATGTGGTTATATTAGCAACATTACATAAGAAATTTTTTTATTTTTATACTTGGTCCCTGTATTTTAGAGTGTTTTTCTATGAGAGCAACCACATCGTTGTGGCTGTAATAATTTCTTAAACATACAACTTTTTATGCATAACGAAAATTTGAATACTTCTTCATTTACTTCAGCCAAAATTAAAAAAAAAGTATCTAAATTGAAAGAAAACGTCAAATTAAAAAGTTATCTAATTTTTCTGCTTCTTCTTCCTTTACTATGTCAAGATATACCATTAAAAAACATGTATACTTCTCTTCTTTAAACTTAAATATTCAGTTTATTAATTTTGTATTTTTCCTAAAACTTCAAACTATTCTAAGGACCAACAAAAAAATGTATTCTTGCAACCATAGAGGATGCAGACGTCCACAAAGTAGCATGGCAACAAAATAGCGAAAGGGTTAACTAAAAGCACAACTCTTAATTAATTAAGGGGGGTAAGGGTTTCAGCGTAAAAAAAACACTGTTTTAATGAATTGTTTTTGAAAGTATGGATTGATCAAATTTATTTAAACCTTTTGTACATTATTAAGCATACTTTTAACAATATTCTGTAATTTTTTCAGAGCTTGCCCCAGAACGTCTTTGAAAAAATACAATTTGCGTTCATTGTATCTTCAATTTGTATTTGTATCTCGGTCGGAAATTATCTGAAATCAAAAACCATTAAAAGTTAGTCAAAGTATTATCAAATCCTACCCCCAAAGTTCTCCGATTATTTTTTTTTTCATTTAAAAATTTTTGGTGGCACTTTACATGTGTAAACTGCTATTTTCCACGAAAAATTCCGCCATTTTGTGGATGGGAAACCCCCTTAATGTAAAAAAAAATTTTTTACTAAACGTTGGGGGAGGTATTTTATATTAGAAAATGTGTACCAAGTTTCAAATGAATCGGTTTAGTAGTTTTTAAATGACAGTGAACACGGACTTTGAAAAAGTAGTTTTGAGACCAGAACCAGACCAGTTTTGAGACTGTCATTGACCTCTAAACTTATATGTGCAGGGTATCAATAAGTCTGTCACAACCCACCAAAACTCGCATTGTTTATTTGTTTCTGTTGTTTGTTTGTTTTCTGTTTCATCTTCAACGCTTTCAAGTATCTTCCCAATTTTCGCTGCTAACATGTTGTTTCCTCATTGTTTTCCATGCCGGCTAACGGTAATTTTTTTCTTGTTCCGGTAGCGAGTTTTTCTAATTTCGTTGCGTTGCGTTGCGTTGCTGTCTTCGCTGGTCGCATTACATTTTGTTGCTGCTGGCTGTCAGTGAATTGACATTTTCTGTCTACTATTGTTGTTCCCATAGTTGTGGTGTTCGGCTTAATTTTTGGCCGCATTTGCTGTGCATAATTTGTCATTGTTTTTACTGTAATAAGTGTGTACATTTTTATACAATGCAAGCAGCGCCGCGGCGCGTCGAGGTAATCGCGTCTCCGGCGGCCTGTCAGCGCTGCATGTGTGTGTGTGTGTGTGTGTGCCGTCAGTCGAGTGACAAGTTGATGTGCATTGCTGCATGTCACAGTTGACATTTTGCTGGTTCGCTGCCTTGCCCGCTGGTTTGCCAGAATGCCGCCCACTGTGCGTGCCGGCAGTTCGCTTCGACATAACGCGACAGCTCGTCAGTCAGCGCTGTCGCTCCGGTCGCAGTTATGCGTTGTGCACTGTGTGTGTGTGTGTGAGTTGACTTTATTCCTTGCTGGCCTGGCGGCGTTTTCTGCGCGCTGCGAAACTTACTTAATCCTTTCGTTTCCAGCTCATTTGCTGCACAACGCGACACGAAGAGGCTGTGTCCTTCTGCGCTGTGCGCGCTCCCGCTGCGCCGCTTCGCTTACATCGCTCTGCATTTTGAGTCGTTTCGGCGCGCTTGTTGTTGTTGTTCGTTTGCGGCGCACGACCCAAGATGATTGTATTGGAATTTTGTAATAATTCAGCAAAAAGAAAAGCGAAGCGTCGCTCTGCCTACTTAAGTAATTCCTGCTCCTGTTATTTGCCGCTTTATGCAATTTCGCTTTGAAGCTGGTTTCCCCTATTCGTTTTGTTGTGATTATGTAGCGCGGCGATGGCGCCTTGAGCGCGGCGACATTGCACATCTGTAACAGCACAACACATGTAATACACATTGCAATGTTCGGGCGTTATGCCCGAAGAACGGCAACAGGGCGGTTGGCAATGCAAATGCATGCAGATGGCAGCCTTGTCTAGCATATGGCCATCGAAAAGCTGCGATAACTTATTTCAGTTGTGGTTTATTTGCAGGAATGGAATGTTTATTTGGGTGTGTCGAGTGCGCGTTATTATTAATGGTCGGAAATGTTGCCTTCAAATGCTGCAACAACGTATTACGGAGAATAGATGTTTTCAAAATAGAAACTAAAAAGTCATAACAACTTTTTGGAAAAGGATTTCCCATATATTGTATTTGGGTTACTTCTAAAGAGTGGGGCGGAAATTTTGTTGCGTACAAATGCTAAAATAAAAAGATTGTGTGCGAAATTGTTTCTGGTCATATTTAGCTTTTTATTAGTTCTGTGTTATAAACTTAGGAGAGATGAGAATTTTATTAGTTTCGTGTAGATTTAGGCCAAGTTCGCGATTCTATGCGACAGACAAGTCAGTCTACACCTTTTCAAGTTGTATATCAGAAAATTCAAATTTCAGCGTTTAAAATGGTATTTCAAATTTTCAAATTCGATTTCAGATTTTCAAATTGAATTTCAGATTTTCTAATTGTATTCCAGATATTCAAATTGAATTTCAGATTTTTAAAATTTTATTTCAAAATTTTCGAATTGAATTTCAGATTTTCAAATTGAATTTCAGATTTTTGAAATGTTAATGTTAATTAAATTTAAAACACTCCAATGGGAAAGCTCGCCTATGATGAATCCAGTTGAAACTATATGATCAAAAATTTAGGATTTAATTTTGTGAAATCACATATGAAAAATTCAATTTGAAAATCTGAAATACAATTAGAAAATCTGAAATACAATTAGAAAATCTGAAATACAATTTGAAAATCTGAAATTCAATTTGAAAATCTGAAATAGAATTTAAAACGCCGAAATACAATTTTAAACGCTGAAATTTGAATTTTCTGATATACTATACAATTTTAAAATTTTTAGATCATATAAGTTGATTGATTAGTCAAGAAATATGGAACATTTGCATAGTAGGCATTTTACGCAATTCCTGCTTTAATGTCAGATAGATTCCAATTTTTCAGTCCGATTTTGACAGGACAGGTCGTCACGATTTTGACAGGACATTGTCTATGCGATCGTTAGATTAGGTCTTGACAGTTGGGTTTATTGCCGCACTTACCAAAATGAAGAGCGGGAAGAGACCATAAGTCATCTTCTCTGCCACTGCTCGGCTCTCTCTAGTCGAAGATGGAAATCCGTAGGTTTTCCCTTCTTCGACAACTTGGACAACCTCAGTTCTATTGACTGAACTTGCGGTTTATCCACAAAACAAATTGGCTTGTGTAGGCTGTCGAAGAGTGACGAAGATGGAAATTCCTAGGCTCTCCCTAACGACAACTCGGACAACCTCAGTTCTATTGACTAAACTTGCTACGGTTTATCCACAAAACAAATCGGCTTGTGTAGGCTCTCCGACTTGCAGTAAGACAAATCACTATCTCACTCTCTCTCTCTCACTGTGGTATCATAAGGGGCCCTAAGTGTGTCTTTCTACAAGTCCCGTGCCCATGCAGTCACTTTAAGCTAACCTGACCTAACCTTAGGTCTAAAATTTTAATTTTTAAGTTTAAAGGGTCTAGTGACCTCGACCAGGTATGAGCCTCAACAATCGATTGAGTTGTGGACCATTAATGGTCAACCGAAACATTATTGTAGACCCATCCGAGTTGACAAAAAATGTGGTCATCAGGAGAGAAGTGGATGACTTCGGTAGACCTCTGGATGACAGATTTTTTTTTTCTAGAGAACGAAAAAAGCTCGAATCAGTAGCTTTTAGTCAATTTTTAACCAGGGGTGGTTTAAGCCGGCAGAAATTCGACATAGCCACCGCATACGTTAGTTAACACATTGCTGACCGGCAAGTTTTCTAAAAATTTACCTCATGTGCCCGGCTATTGTTTTGAAAGCGGATGTGAAAGTAAAACAATATAAATAAACTCTAATAATTTCTATTTATTATTCAACTCTTAATATTTCTTTTTCGTATGATAAAAAGGTATAACAATCAGCAATCAAAGATGCGGAAAAAAGCTTATCATGTGTTTACTCGTGACCGGTCAGCAACGCTTGGCCACGAAAACACGAGTTAACTCGTGACCGGTCAGCAATGTGTTAAAAAAAGGTTGTAAACATGTGTTTTGAACTTGTTTTTTTTTTACTGCCACATCTGTAGTTATCAGAAAATATATTAAATCACCTTTTTTGCTTCCGATTGTGGGTCTCTGTAAATCTTTTTGTCATGGGAACGGCAAAAAGCTCGATTAGGTGGCCTGTTTCAAGGAATTCCCAACGGGGCAGTTTGTTTTCGCAAACTATCGAACCCTCAACTATCGTAACCTTCTGATGATTTTCACTCCCTTCCGCCTTTTGCACATTCTTATGTTGAATCGGCATACGAAAACCATGTAACCTTAGATTTTAGGTATATGATGGGTTCAGCAATTTGATGTAAAATACTACGAAGAATATTTTTGTGGAGCATTTTAACCCTGTAGCTACTATTTTTATGGGTCAATTTGACCCTTTTTTTTCTAAAATGCCAAAAATGTCCTGTAAAACGGGACTTTTTAAGGAAAAAATGTACCACGAAAATATTTGCCATAAAATTCTACTGTAGGCCTCTGAATACATCAAAGCTCAGAAATTAATTTCAACGCCAGAATTAAGCCAAAACTGAAAATGTGTTTAAGTGTTTATTTCGTACTTAATCAAAATTGGTACTAAAATCGAAACCGAAACGATTTTTTTTTGGTCCCCTCTACCAGAATCCGTTGTCAGAACCTTGTTATTTTTAAAAAAATTTGATTTTGTTGTGCAGTGTTATGGGTCTCTGTCATGTTTACTTTTAGAAGTATGCACTGAACAGAGAATGTCTTTGAGGTACAACCAGGATTACCAACAGTTAGGTTTTTCTGGGACAATTTAATTGTTGAAAGATTTGTCTGTGTGCAGTTGTCTTTTTTAGAAAAGTTCGGTTTTTGAATGCCAGAAAGTTGGCAAACGTTTTCATAATATTGAAATTGAAGCAAGACATGTTGTGAACAAGCTGTTTAGTTCCTTTTACATTTTATTTCAGAATGAGTCATAAGGCAAAAACTGTTGATTTGCATTGAATGATTGCATTTCTTTGCATTGCTGATTAGACTATAATCTTAGTGTCTCTCTCTCTCTGGTGCATTTCTTATAGACTATATACCACTTATAGACTATAATAATTTTAATAATTGACTGGCACGACAGCCCGCTTACGCGAGACTAAGGCCTAGCTTCCCGCAACTACCCGTGTTGTGCGTGTGAATTTGTACACGGGTTGGAGGGACCTACAGTTTTTATGCCGGTTCCGAACGGCAGGTTGGGAGCTTTATCATAGGCAATTTTTACTCTCAGAGGTTTGCCATTTCCAGCTGAGAGGACAGCCACCGAAAGAGAAAACGAATTTTCCCGTTATTTTTTTAGGTGTTATTACAGGCAGTATTTGAACCTGAGGTTGCTGCCTTCGACTCGCGGTCCAACGCACTAACCAACTGAGCCACGGCGGCTGCCGCAGTTTAAGTTTTGCCTTATAGACTATAGGCAAAACTTAAACTGCTTATTGAGGCATCCTTTCGTCATGTCACTAATTACAAATGCTTACAAATTGTTCCAAAACTGAGCTAACGCGTCGTTTTCGGGAGTTGTTTGTTTTTGCAGACATTGAAAATTCACCTCGGGCCACATGCCAGCGGAAAAATAAAGTAGAAACCTGGATACACATAAATTTCTAATGAACCCACAAACGTTTAGCGCAGCAACTTAACTTTTGGTGTGGTGGTGTAAACTTTTGCTATAATTTCCACTTTCACTGCGCGCGACGCTTTCGGTTTCACTTTCAATTTCGGTGAAAAGTCGTGAGACACTTCAACAGAGCAGCTGCAACCCCCGGGCATAGATACACACACATACACACATACATACACACCAACTGCCACTGCAATCAACCAACCAACCAACCACCCGCCAACGCACTGTGAAAAGTCCAACAATTGCTGCTGCTGCTGCTACAGCGTGGAAAATGTGAAAAGCGTTCAAGTTTGAAAATTGTCCAAAACGTACAACAACAACAATAGCTATATCAAGGATAATGCCAACATGCGCCCTGCATCAGCAGCTCGTTATCATTGCCGTCAACTTGTAACACCAACAATAACAAAACGCTGTCGGCAGCTTCATCCCCCTTGCACTATGGACATAGATTCGGGTAGCTCGAGCAGCCGTGGCACAAAAATGTACTAAATCGAAAAGTGTGTATGTATGCGGCGACATTGTAAAGTTCTTGTTCCACTTAGGCGTGTGGTGCGCCCTCGCCGCAGCTCCCTGGAGGGCCCGAGGCAGTTGCGTTGCGCTGCGCGTCGTTGTCACTTTGACATTTCGCAACGAGCAACGCGGCGATGAATTTCGGCGCGAAATCCAACGCTGGCAACAGCAACTAGCAACCACAGCAGCGACAGGCAGCCAACAGCAGCAACAACAACAACAATTATGCTGCTCACTACAAAGCGCGCATAAAAATCGTTTCCAAGAAATGTGAAAACGTTGCCCGAAATGTGAAAACTTTGGCTGTGCAAGTTTTTGTGCTGCCACTTTAAGTCATTGCGTTGTTGGTGCAAAGCGGGACGCTGCACGCGCACAGGGTGGCACTGGGTGGGTCGGTGTGTGTGTGGGTGTGTGCAGGCGCATTTCGAGTGTAGATACCGAAAGCAACGAGTGCCGCCAACCGCAGCGCAAGAAAGTGAAATCGTAAAATAGCAAAATTTGCTAAAGCGAAACTTTCTTGCAGTTTGCCTGCTGCGGCCGTCTGCAGTGCGTTCTCCTCATCCTCATCCATTGCCACCTTTGCGCCACAGCAGTGTCAAGTCTTTAGGGAAGGGCGAGGGGGATGTGTGGAGGTTTTTGGCGCAGCAGCGAATGCGAATGCTGAATGTGAATGTTGCTGCTTGTGGGTGGCTGGGTCGAGATTGCTCTTGTTGTTGTTGTTGTTGTTGTTGTTCTCACGCAACAACTTAAGTGCCACAATTTTCATGCACTGTCACGGCGTGGTCCCTGGTGTCTTGCCGACAAAATATGGCACACCATAAGGAAATAAAAAAACAAAAGAAGTGAAGAGAAAAATGCGCGTAGGCAGCAAAAGGAAATTAAATTGTGACAATTGCACAAACGAAGAACGAAATTGGAGAGATTCCAGACGCGAGAATGAAATGTGAAATTATAATCAGCAGCGTGTAACCGATGTGTTGTTAGTTGTCTGTGGCAGATGTCTGAATGTGCGAAATTATAAATGTGAATTTTTGTTTTACTGTTGACAACTAAAGAACGTAGACAGAAGAATCAAATCTTTTTACAGCCGTTATAAAGTATATAACAGGGGATATATGTTGTAACCGTGTTTCAATGACATGTAATTAATGTTGTACTGGTTGGTCAGTTCGTTGAGTGGTTGTTGTCTCGGTTCGGTAGCACAATTTA
This sequence comes from Melieria crassipennis, assembly GCA_963668005.1. Lineage (NCBI taxonomy): Eukaryota > Metazoa > Arthropoda > Insecta > Diptera > Ulidiidae > Melieria > Melieria crassipennis. The sequence goes on from OY764961.1 coordinate 18,794,500, forward strand.
CACCAAAAGTGCGGTTTTGGTGGCATTTTCTTATTTCTACGGTCTACGAAGTGTAGAAGCTTTTTGATATCCATGATTAATGTTGTTCTTAGGTCTTCGGGAAGAGAAGGGAGTCTCGAGCAAGTGTAGCCGGATCTCTTGCTAAGCCTGTCCATGTACACAGAAAGTGGGTCAATGTCTCTCTCTGGTCCTCCACCCCCACAACTACGACAATAACTATTGAAGGGCACCCACCCACCAATGACCCATCAGAATCTCAGTGAGTCTTGCGGTATTTCCCGGAATGTTTTCAAGCAGTTGCTTCGTCTCTGTAGAGGCCTTGATTTCTATACATCAGTTGTAGTTATGTAAATGTATTCTGGGATTTGTTTTCCTGTAAAAATGTCCATATTTGTGTTTCTTTAACCCTTTCGACCCCGAATTTTACCCTGTGTCTCGTTATTAGTTTTTTACTTTTTCTTATTTAAATCATGAAACACATGAACACAAACGCACTAAGAAGTGTGCACACGACATTTGAATTCGTCACGCCTCTTTGTTAGAGTTCTAGAGCTAGTTCACTTTTGAACAATTTTAGCTTAAAACAGGTTAAATAAATTTTGTATAAATATTTTTTAATTACAGAAAAATTATTTTATATTTATGAAAAAATACAAAATTATCACAAAATAGCGAAAGGGTTAATAGGATTCACAGCGATTTTTATGAGACGTATTTAATTTCAAATGGCTTAAAAGACATTGAGGCCTATAGGGGAATGATATTGCTAAAGGGGTATTTCAAGGGTATTTCAACACCTCTATTTGACAGAAGCACCGTCTTTAACCCTTTCGACTCCGAATTTTATCCTGTCTCTAGATATTACACGTACTTTTTGGTATTTAAATCATGAAACATTTGCCTAAGAAGTGTGCATACGACATTTGAAGTCGTCAAGCCTCTTTGATAGAGTTAGCTTAAAACGGGTTAAATACATTTTGTATAAATATTTTTTAATTACCGAAAAATTTTGTAATACATCTGGAAAAATACAAAATTATCACTTTTTGATTTTATTTAACCATTATTAAAGAAACAGGGTTTTGATCAAACGCGCCGAATTCGTAGACTTCAATTAGAACACAAACTTTCCATGATATCGCTGCAAATTATTGGAAATTGTTTTGGGGATAACAGTAAAATTTGTGTAATTTGCTTTAAATTTACTTCTAAAAATATTAATTTGTTGGTGCCTACTTAAATTAAACCCATAAATCAATCGTAGCTTTTGCTATAAGTTGACAAATAGGTGAAGTTGCTCTCAGGCAACTTTGGGGGTCGAAAGGGTAAAGGAAACATTCTAATGAATTTAAATTGGTGTCTAAACCAATAAAAATCTTGTTGAGATTTCCAGAGTTTAATTTGATATATGTATGTACATTATTTGTGACATGATTTGTTGTTGCTACATCATGTTTCATTCACTGCATCTGTATGTGTATTTTTGGAAATTCTTTCATAGCTTTTACTCATATTAATCATTGATAAATGATATATTAAATCAAAATATGTTGTTTCAACAATTACAACAACTTTTTGTATTCAATTTCCCCCCTTTGTTGTATTCCAACCTTTGTTGAGCGCTGATCCTGCAAAGCTACATTGCGGCTAACTTCAATTGTATGCGCCATGCATTGTCTGTGTATGGATTTGGTGTTTGTGAAAAGCAGGAAGCAAGAATGCTGTGCATGCTTTTAGTGTGACGGCATTTGTCCTTTATCTATTGTCTGTGTTGTCTATTTGAATGAAGCCTTAGTGCGCATTTACAGCGCACTCGGAGAGGGTTTTACTGTACGTGCGAGCTTGTCTTACATTACGCACGTTTGTACATATGTCTGTATGTATGCATGGCTATAGTTTTGAAATCTTCAGTGTTTGGCAGTTGCGGAAGTTGCGACGCAGTTTTTAAGACGCATTAACTTCTGCAAGCGCGCATATAAAAACCTGATAGAGGTTGGGATTTTTTGAGGTTAGAATTTGAAGTCAGTATGAAAGTTGCGCACTATCATATAGTCATCAATGACGTTGCATTGAAGCGATTTTTGAACTTTGCTGATTGGTTTCTTCTCGCAGTCTATGTATGGAAAAGTGCACTGAACTGGTAGTCAGAAGGTTGTTTGTTCAAATGTCGCTTCATACCAAAACTAAATAGAAATATTTATGTTTATTTTTTCAAGTGTTTTTCAATCAACGAGAGAGATTGTACTGAATGTCTATTAAATAATGAATCAAACCATTTAACAATTTTGGGTCTCTTTGTCTGCTGTTGCTGCTTTTTCCTTTTCAAAAGCAGAAGCAACATGTTCATTGCAGCCGAAACTTGCTTTCGAATACGCATTTGACAGTTGGCATTTGTGCAGTGGCCGCTGCCGCTGCCGCACTCAATGCCAACTGGCAACAAGTAGTCATGTCGGCAGCAAGCAGAGGAAGCGAAATTTAATTGCGCAATCAAAAGTGGTTGATTTGTTGCTGCTGCGACTACTGCTGCTGCTGTTGTTGATATTTGATTGTTTGCTTGCGTTCTTTGTGCGCGAATGCGCCGCAGCACAGCGCACACAGCGTCTGCAATTTAAATAATCAATTATGAATTTTTATGCATTAGCAATAACAACAAGTCGCACCAACAACAAAGTCAACGGCGAACCGAAAAAAAATTAAATAAACAGCTAAAATCTGCTGTGTGGCTGTTGGCCACACCCCAACCCACTTTACTGCCAGCAACTTCATCGCCACCAGATCCAGCAGCACCAACACCAACAACAACAACAACGGCAGCGCCAAGCGCAACTCGTGCAAATTTGACCTTGTCGTCTATTTGACTGTTTATTGATTGAAATTTTAGTTTTAACCAGAATTCAACACAAACATTTCAGACTGGCAGCTTTTGTGATTCACCGCAACTGCAGTCGCTTAGTCGATTTTCGTTATTTTTATATTTTTGCACAAATACAATTTTATTTATTGTGCATACACACCTACATTCATACATGCAAATATGTATGTATGAATGTAGATGTCTGCATCCGTTTGTGTGTGCTGATCGCTATACATATTTTTTTTTATTTGGCTCTGCTGTTGAAATAATAAAATTTGAGATTTTATGTCATCGCGGCGCGTTTCAAGCAATTGGCCGTTGTCCACAAACAAAAAAACAATAACAACAACAACAAAATTTGCCATTAAGATGACGCGAATTTATTTCGCTTTGGTGTTTATGAATTTATGCTTGAAATCCGCACTTTGGCTGTTTGTTGTGTGTGTGTGCTTTTACTGGGCGCTGCATTCCGTCAGCCGAACTGGTATAGCCGCACTTTGTATCCGTCGCAGTGCAGAAGCTGATAGCGTGTTTGTTGTTGTTTTGTTTTTTTAATACAAATTTCACTTAACATATACAAAATAAGCAAACACACATAAATAAATAAATAAATCACTGGCACATTTGTCAGCGTGTGCACTAAGTGTCATAACGACTAAAGGCGACTGGGCGGCAGCACTTCTGGAAGGTGGCCCCACTGGTTGTTGTGGTTTGGATAAATATTGAAAACTTGCTGCGATTGTGCACAACACACTCACTGTTGCCACTTTTGTTGCGTGGCATGCTGCCGTTTCTTACGGTCGGTTTTTGTTGTTTATATGGGTTTCAGTTAACGCCTAAAACATCTATTCGCAAATACTATAATGTTTGGCTTTGCCCAGAGGCGATTTTTGTTGGGTTTCTTTAGAATTTCTTAATGGCTTTTAACCGTTGCTTTCAAATTGCTGCTTGCTGCAACTGCTGTTGCATGCCTCTACTGATCGCTTGATGCCGTTAAACACTGCAAAGAGAAAACCAGCCAGAGAGAGAGAAGCCTTCGTACACAGACAAAAATTATTGAATCCATGATGAAAATAGTTTCAACACTGAGGCCAGAAGACTTTGACTGTTTACTGTCTTTAGACTCTAATTTCTTTTGAACACTGTGCCTTCTCTCGTTTTATCTTCACTGCTCTGTGCACTCCTTTGTTTACTAACTTTAATTCCCCTCTTCTCTTGATATCGGTTTTTTTTCGAACATTCTGTATTTTTCTAGGGGGGCTTTTGGGGATCAAACCCCTCCCAAAATTTATATCTGGCAAACATTGTAGATGGCAAATATGATTTTAACTGATATTGGGCTCAAAAGTTGTACACGGAACCCCCCAAAAAAATCGCTGTGCGCCACTGTTCCTAATATTATTTTTGCCACATTTGACTCTGTCTGATTTGCCTCTGTTTTGATCTCATGTTTCTTTCACTTTGTTTTCTTTAGACATATTTTGCTTTTGTCTTTATTTTTGTCTTATTTTCCTGATCTCTCTCGTCGTTGTTCTTGACTTTTCCTGTTTTATTTTCCATTTGGTTTTTTTGTTTTTTCTCCACCATCGTTTTGTTTTCTACTTATTTTTCCCCTCAATTTCTCACGTTCTCTCTTGTCTATGTTTCTCTTTCTAATTTTTTCCAGATCTCTCTCGTCTTTGTTTTTGACTCTTCGTGTTTATTTTCCATTTGGTTTTTGGTTTTTTTTCAACCATAATTTTGTTTTCAACTTATTTGTTTGCGCTCAATTTCCCACATCCTCTTGCGTTGCCCATCTTGCTTTCTCTTGCGTTATCTTTCTTGTTTTTTCTTGCACTTTCTTTTGTACTTTTTTTAGCTTCTCTCTTCTTTTTACTTCACTTCAGATGAGAGACATCTTTTAATTTATCTTTCTCATCTTTGTACTCCTCTCTCTTATCCTTTGACTTTGACTACTCTCCTATCTTGTGATTTCTCTCTCTATCTCACATCGTTTAACTTTGTTCTCTCATTTTTTGTTTTCTCTATCATCTTTTGACTTCTCTTTCTCTTCTTTTAACTTTTATCTCTCATCTTTTGGCTTTTTCTCTCGTCGTTTGACTTCTCTCTCCCCATCTTTCGATATCTTTCTCTTCTTTTGACTTTTTTCTCTCGTCGTTTGACTTCTCTCTCCCCCTCTTTCGACATCTTTCTCTTCTTTTGACATCAATAAATCTCTTCCTTCCACTTCTTCATCTTTCCTGTCCTCATTAACTTTCTCACATTTCTCTTTCCTTTTCACTATCCTCCGTCTTTGTTTTCTGCTTTTAATTTCTCCATTCCTTGACTCATTTTCTCTTTTTCAACACCCTGTACACAGGGCGGTATTACCAATACTTGCCCAAATTTTCGACTGGACTTGAACCGATTTCTTCACGCTGCACGCGCATTTGGCCTTTTGCGCCAAAACGCTAAATTTTTCTAATGATTAAACAAATTCGCGGAAACGCATTCTTCGACGCTCCCTGAAAGCCCTAGAAGAGCCGCCGGAGCGGTTCAATTCGTTTCGCTTCACCAGATACGGCAGTCGTGTTGCAACAACGGTCGCCGGCAACGTCGACGTTCACCTGCAATTTCCAGGAATAATGAATGAAGACTCCGTTGGAATACTAATGGATCGCACTACAGAAATTAGTAACATAAAAAATTTGTCAAGGTTAAAGCGCAGCCGTAGCCGCAGTCGCATCTGCGCCGCTAGCAGAGCATGTGGATGCAACTTCAATGTTGAGTTGTTGCTCTTGTTGTTGTTGTTGTTGTTATATATTGCTTCCCCTTTAGCGGCGGTGCTTGCGTTGCGCAGCGGCGGCGGCGGCGGCATTGTTTGGATTGAAATTTTGGGGCAACACAATTCCAGGAATTAAATCGAATATCTTTGCTCACTGGCCGACTGGCTGACCGGTTGGCTGGCGAATGCTTGTGTGCCGTGGTAAATGCTCGATTAGCTGCTAATAAATTTTTTCATATCTTTCGGAAATGACAAATTCGATATTTTCCAACAGCGCATAGAACGCATCCGATTGCAAGCGTCCGTTGCTGCTGTTCGTGTGCAATCTGTGCGGCCATTGCTGCAGATAGAATTACATGGCTGACTACGGATAGTTAGTTGATGGTTCGTAGTTAGGGGGCCCCGAAAGGAAGTTTGAGTTGTTGTATTGTTCCCTATTTAATTTGGAATATTTGTTGACTTGTTTATGTCAATGTGAGTGATAATTATTGAATTATTGAAAAAAAAACAATTATGATGAATTAAGTCTTGATTAAATTTTGAAATTATCTTGATTTTATACTAAATCTTATCCAATGAATTTAATTCTAATTTAAATTTCAATTACTAATTACAAATGTGTTCGATTAATGAAGATAATTTTCTTTGTAATTATAATGAAATCAGTTAATTACATGCATAGAATTTAATTATTGTACTGTAGTTGCTAAATTTTAATAAATAAATTGTTGAACTTCTACTCATTAAAAGTAATTAATTGTTATGAAATTAAATATGTGTTCAGATTTAGTTCAGTAATGGAATTGATTGAACTGATTAATATATTTACAATTAGCAGTTAAATTTCGTTTCATTTAATTGTAATTAGTTATTAAATTTGTATAGTTAATTGTAATTAATTCATTTAACGATTAACTAATTTGAAAAACTTAATAAATTAAATTTATTTAATTTAATGAAATTGATGATGATTTAATGAAAATGATTAACTAAGGTTAATCAATTTCATTAACTATTGTGATGAATTAAATTCAAATGAAATTTTTATTACGATTATTTTTTTTTTATAATTATTAGTTGGTTCGTTTATTTGAATTTTAGTTAGTTTATTTTATTACTAGAATTAATTGTAATTAATCTATTTTATTGCGATTAATTTAAAACGAAGAATTAGTAATTTAATTACGGTTGATTTGTTTTTAAATTATTCATAGAAAAATTCAAATTAATTTTAATTATTTTTTTATAACGATTAACTAATTTTAACCTAAAAATGTAACCATGATTGATTTGTTTATAAGTTTTATTCTTCTTCTTTTAATTTCTTCTTCTTTATTTTATTACGACTGACTATTAAACAATTGAATTATTATAAAATTGATTATAATTACTAATTTCAGTGTTTTAATTCATTTGAGTTTAAAATCATTTTATTACGATTAACTAATTGAAAATTAACAATTAGTAATTTGATACCGATTGATTTTGTTATAATTATTCATTGAATCATTTAATTTAATTAAGGCATATTATTATGAGCAACTAATTTGAAATTAACAATTAACAAATTAGCTACGATTAAATTTTGTATGAGTTCATTTAAATATGTTTTGTATTAATTCTAGTTAATTCACTTTGTAATAATTACTAATTTCAATGTTTTAATTAATTTGAGTTTAAAATCATTTTATTACGATTAACTAATTGAAAATTAACAATTAGTAATTTGATACCGATTGATTTTGCTATAATTATTCATTGAATCATTTAATTTAATTAAGGCATCTTATTATGATCAACTAATTTGAAATTAACAATTAACAAATTAACTACGATTAAATTTTGTATGAGTTCATTTAAATATGTTTTGTATTAATTCTAGTTAATTCACTTTGTAATAATTAACTAATTTGCAACTAACAATTGAAATACTGGTTTATTTATAATTATTTTATTGACTAAAAATATCTATTAATGTATTTACAATTAATTATGGAACATTAATTATTTTGTTTGCAATTGACTATTTCATTAAAGTTAATGAAAATAATTGATTATTTTCAATTGAAAACAATTGAAATACTGGTTTATTTATAATTATTTTTATGACTAAAAACATCTATTCATGTATTTATAATTTATTATGGAATATCAATATTTTTTTTTGCAATTGACTATTTCATGGAAGTTAATTAAAATAATTAATTGATTATTTGCAATTAGTTGACAGTGTATAATGAATTTTAGATTAATTAGTTGATGTTTTTGAATTTCCAATTAACCGCTTTATTGCAATTATGTTATTTATAATTGACTTTTAATCATTTATTGTTAGTTAATATTTAATTATTATATATGAATAATTCTATTTTAAAAATTTAGTATTTAATTACAATAACCTACAATTAATCTTAGCGTACTAACTACAACTAATGATTTCATTGAATGTATTTGTAAATATTCATAAATTATAAATAAATACATAAATATAATATATATATGTATGTATAAATAACTTATATTTTTAGACAAATTAATTTTACATAATAGCCATTATTTGTAACTACAACTACAACTAATGATTTTAATTAATTAATATTCAATTGTTTATTTTGCTATTAGTTTACTTATGAATAATAAATATTCTGTAAGTAAATTTGTTTTACATAGTAACCATTATTTTTAACTTTACATTAATTACAACTAATTATTATAATTAATTATTTAGTTTGCTATCGAGTAATAAATAATAAATAATTTATAATAATTTCATTTTAATTGGTAACCATTATTTGAATAACTAGTTAATTCCAAGTAGTTAATTCAGACTTCCATTAATGTGGCCTTATTTGAAGCACAACTCTTGAGCATAGTTGCTGTAAAAAACTATCGATTGATTAATCAGATATTCATGTTTTTGTGGAACCGCCTGGTCACAATTCAATTTGCCTTCCGAATTGATTCACCAATTAAATGAGCGTAATTGTAATTCATTCATTTGGGTAATTTTAATCGGGCTGTCGTGCCAGTCAATTATTATTAATTAATTTTTATTATTAATTATTAATTGTAATTCATTGAATAGAGAAACAATGAAATCTTCTCCGATGCCAATTCCCTCACACTAACCCACCCAGTTAGTTGCATTCGTTTACACGCTCAGTTTTTCCACTTTGTTAGGAAAAGCATTGCTTTATACAAGGTGGGAAAAAACACTGTGCTAACACTGTATGTAAAGTTGCTTTTGGGAAATCAAAACGCCAAACAATTGAAAATGCACTTTTTATTCGCCCAAAAAAAATTCAAAGTAAACCATGACAAAAATGACGACGACGAATTGAATTTTTCGTTCGATTTGCATTAATTTGTTGATTCGTTCATTCTCGTTGCAGCACTTGCCGTGTACACGTTGGCCGTTTAACGTTCGCCACCGTTAGCTGTTAGCCGTGTTTTGTCGCAGTGCCGCGGTGCGAGTTACATACGTACGTACCTCTCTAGCCGGAACGCACACGAGCCGAGCGCAGCAGCAGCAGCAGCAGCAGCCAGCCGCAGGGCCAAGCAGCCGCCAGCAACAGCACCGAGGCGCAGCCAGCCAGCAGGCGTTCGGAGGAGGCGCGCGCGCATCTTGAGCAGCCGGGCGTACGCAGGAAAAGCCACTTAAATGCGAAGAACGCATAAAAGTAAAAAATCTACAAAATTGGAAAATTCCCTTTGGCATTATCAGAAATTCTTCAGAGAAGGAAAACAACGACGCATAGAATTTATGCTGCAAAATTATCGAAAATTTCGTTTTGGCATAAATTATTTGGATTGCTTGGATACGGAAGCGACGATTGCAAAGAATCGCAAGAAACGTGCGACGCCGACAACGCTCAACGCAACGCCTACGACACAGTCCCGGCACAGAACGTCCACAACGCGCACGCGCACGCTGCCGCCAATGCTGGCGCAGCGAATAGAGGCAAAGGCCTGAGACAGTTGCACGCTCCCCGAAACGAACGACAGAGGCGTGAGCGCTGTAGCCGTAGAGGAGAATCGCATTAAAGCCCAAAAACGGACAAGCAAAACCAAACAAAAGTTGGCGAAAATTCAACGCCCAACCAGTTTCGGCAAAATAAGAAAAAGGAAAAATCTTTGGATCGGCCATCGACGAAGAAAGCAGTAGAAGCAGAGGCAGTGAACGTTTGCCTGTTGACAAATTGAAGCGAATGCAATTTCTTGATAGCGTTAGTGAATTTTCGTTTTGGCCGCCAGCGAGTGGCTGGTGATCGTTTTGTTGATAGTTTTATTTTTTTGTTAGTTTATTTCAACTGGCGCCCAGCGCACAAAACCGCCAGTTGCCGGGCGAACGTTAACGCTGATCTAAGTTTTTTGTACTAGTATTTAAGTTTTTTGTTTCGTGCTGTTAATTGTTTTCGTGCTGGAAGAGAAAAGGCGTTAAGCGTGTAAAAACATCGTAATGGATCCGCAACAACAATTCTGTTTGAAATGGAACAGCTATTCGTCCAATTTGGCAATCACATTCTCCAATCTCTTCAAATCGGACGTGCTGGCGGATGTGACGTTATCGTGTGATGGTAAGTTGTGAACGACATCTTATCGCATTTTTGTTAAACATTGTTAAACATATCGATTTTGATTTGAATGTGAAGTAAATAATGCAAAAATCAGATAGTAGAGGGAATTGTTTTTGGCTAACAGTCTGTGGCTTTCATATGTGTTGTCAACAATTTTTTTTCAGAAGCTGAACTGAGAAAACGGTGCACTATTTATACGTTTAGGAAATTTCAAATATCAAAAATCAAAAACAAAAAGCAATTTAAATTTGGGGTATTAATTTTCTGACCTAATTTTCCACCTCAAAATGCTGATATAATTTTATACGTGGAGCCCTAGAAAAGAAAACTAGGAGGAGGTGTAAGAGAAAACTAAACATTAGAGCCCAACTGCAAAATCAAAATAGGTCTTGATGCATTTCAATCTTGTCTGCATCAGATTGGCTAAGAAGCCAATGAGACTATTTCCTAAGGAATTCCCTAAGGAATAGTCGAATACTATTATTTCAACGCTAGCACGGGTCAACCACATAGAAAGTGTTCGAGTGTTTCGCATTCGTTTTCCTCCCTGCAACTTCTGCAAAAAAATTATTGAGAATCTCCAAACGGCCAGCGACGCGTGATCAGTCTGAAGACAGTCCTGTGAAAATTTAGCAGCAATTTTTTTATTCTCGATCTGGAGAGAATGTGCTACCTACTCACGGCTATTCGCAGGAAGTAGTCCTGTCTCAGCAGGATGCATAATGATGCCTTTAGGCACACTAACATATTTGTGTATATTTTCAAATTAAACCCCGATAAAATATTTTGAAACGGCAACCACATTCGAAATCTGTTTGCTAATATTTAGTAGTTTATTAATATTTAATTCACTTTTCAGTGGTTTTCTCTGTTAAAAAGAAAAACCTATGTTTATTTAGCAAACGTGAAAATAATTCATGCATTTGAGGGTTAACCCTTTCGCTATTTGGTTGCCATATGGCAACATGCTACTTTGTGGACGTCTACATCCTCTATGGCTGCAAGAATAAATTTTTTTGTTGGTCCTTAGAATAGTTTGAAGTTTTATTAAAAATACGAAATTAATAAACTGAATATTAAAGTTTAAAGAAGAGAAGTATACACGTTTTTTTAGTGGTATATCTTCACATAGTAAAAGAAGAAGAAGCAGAAAAATTAGAGAACTTTTTAACTTCACGTTTTCAATTTCAATTTAGATATTTTTTTTTTTAGTTTTGGCTGAAGTAAGTGAAGAAATATTCAAATTTTCGTTATGCGTAAAAAGTTTTATGTTTAAGAAATTATTACAGCCACAATGATGTGGTTGCTCTCATAGAAAAACACTCTAAAATACAGGGTCCGAGTAGAAAAATTAAAAAAATTCTTATGGAATGTTGCTAATATAAAAGCATAGAAGCATAAAACGTAAAATTTAACATTTTAACTTTACCCAGTAAAAATCTGTAGCGAAAGGGTTAAGGCGGCGATGTCATCAGACAAGTTAATCCCATGGATGTTCGTGTGACTGGGTATCTCGGAATGGGTGATGGCCACTTGGCAGCCCACCAACCTCAGCAAATCGTTACATAAGAAATAAAGTAACTGAAGAATGACTTCTGACAAATGTATTCACGGTTTTTAATTGCCTCAACTCGATTCAAACTACGTTTTGATTTCCCAATTTTGAATACGTTCCAATATCTCCAGTTGTACGCAAGGTAGACCAATTGACCAGTGACCTGTGATCATCGCAGTCAGTTTAGAGACATTTCTGCGAGAATTTAGTAGCACATCGTTTGTTTGGTCCATTGCAGACCCCACTCTGGCCAACTTGTTAGCAGACTTATTCTCATGAATGTCCGCGTGCCCGGGTACACCGGAGATGACAAGGTCCACCTGCCAGCCCACCAACCTCAGTCAATCTTTATATAAAGGCTGTAGTACCCGAAAAAAATACTTCTAGCAAATCTATTTTAAGTTTCAATGTCATAATTTTGGATTCAATTCTCCAAGTTCTCCTCTGCTTTCATATGTTTTTTTGCACCGCAAAAATATCACAAATATCTTCAAGTATTTATTTGTTAACAAGGATGGCTGCCACCAGTGAGCCACAAGTGGCCTATAAAATTTACAAACACATAAAAGAATTACCACACACACACGCACACACACATACTTTGTATACAATACAAGTCAAGGGTGTTATTTGCCCAAAGCAGCTAATAAGTGAATTGTACATAAATGATAATAAAGCATAACAAATGAGCCAACAACATTGACAGCAGCGAAAAACGAGGAGACAAAAGAAAAAAAATCCTAAAATAAAATGAAATGAAATAAAATAAAAGCGCAAACCTGACCACAGACAACAGCGCGTAACTTTTACCACCAACATCGACACTGACATCGTCAACAACAACAACACAACAATAACAACAACAGTACCGTACCGCTTTTGCTACTCGCTGTGTGTCGGTGTGTGTGTGTGTGTGTTTCTTTTATAGCTTTTTGCCTCGACTAAAGCTTTGTGTGAGTTTGTCTGTCTACCGGTGTTTGTTGCTTTTCCTACCCACTTTTATTTTTCTCGATGCTACTTTGTTGTGCCGGCATCGCTTCTGTGTGTAGGTGTGTGTGTGTGTGCACATTTTCATTTAATAACCTTCATAAAACTGTAAGCTGCAAATGAAATACGACATAGGCGCAAACATGTCAGCACACAAAATGCTAAGAAGCCGCCAGCGACAACGACAAACACGCACACACACACACACGCGCACATTTATTCATTCATATCTGCTGCAATGAAAAGGAAAAGTATCTATACAAAGGACAAGGACTTGGACTTGGTTGGTAGATAACAAACAAATAAACAAACCGAAAAAAAAAACGTAGCCGAAAATCGATGAAGACGCACCAACAAAAATACACGAAATTACTGTGAAAAGGGAAAACAATTCACTAAGAAAGCAATACAAAAAAAAGGAAGAATCAGTACCCGAAATATTGATTTAAATAAAAGAGGCGACTGTGTCGCTGTATGCGCTTTCATCGACAACTGCTGGCTCCCCTCTGCCCTCCCACTGCCGGCCTAAGTGAATTTTTATTTGTTACGTGGCCTTGTGCCTTTCTTTCTTTTCTTCAGCCAGTTTGTTTTGCTTGGCTTTGATTTGTGCTCCTTTTGTTTTGGGTTTACTCTTCTTTTCATCTTCGCTTTTGGTTTTCCAAGAAGTCGCACAGCCAGAGCAAAGAAGATAGAACAGCAAATGTTGGTACAAATATGAAAGCGTAAGACAAGAACACACGAAAACGTATAATAACCCACCAGACATTTTTTGTTGCCGGCAATAAGGAAACGAGTCGCCCCCGGCAACAAATTTATCGCCGGTAATATCGCCAGCGTATCGATTTCGTATCACCAGTCGTTCTAAAACGTCCGCCGAAAAAAACTCGCCGTGACGAGTCGTTTTCATATCGCCTGGACGATTCGTTTTCAAATCTAAATACATCATATTATTTGGAAAATTATCAATATATAAAAAGTCAGTCAGTTTTGGTTGGGATGGAATTTCTTTTGCATACAAAGATTCAATGTTGCTCTCTTTGTTTGAGCTTGAATCAATGCGAATGAATAACAATTTTTTTAATGCGATCAATCTCACTGAAATACAAGGCATATCAATTCGATATTTCAAAGTCCTGGAAAACAACGTGTTTTTGGGACATATTGCTAATTTGTCGCTGCGGCAATAAATCGGCGAGTCGCCAATTTGTTGCCACTGACGATTGTTGCCTATTTCTCACATTTTGCTTGGTGGGAATAAAGTTTATGCATACCGAATCACATCCATAAGTACACAAATACAAACCAACACACACACACACACACACAGGTTCAATGTGTACGACGAGTGCCCACCTCGGCAGGCCGACAGCGGCGCGCGTCTTTAAGTACATTTATTCCAATTGTGGCAGACATCAGCGCCGTTTAACCATCGACATTGTCAACTTGTACATGTTTTTCTCTCGCTTTTGTTTTGCTTTCGAAATGCTTCGTTGTTGTTTTCTTTTTATGGCGCAGCGCTGGCAGTGGGGGGGGGGAAGTCGTAATAAAAATCCTTGTGTGTGCCGTTTAGCGTTTGAAAAGGCCTTTATGTAAAAAAAGACAACAAAAACATGAAGAACACAGGAAGCAAAATCACAACAACCATACGACTTGTTGTTGGCAGTGGTTAGTGTGGTTTGTGTGTCCGCGCGCGCATGTGTGTGAGTGTGTGTGTGTGTGCTTTCCTGTTCGTAAGGCACTGCGTGCGAATGAACGGTGATGAGAACGCGTCGCAGACAGACAATTATTATTGTTTATTATTGCTTTATTTTCTTGTGTATTTGTATTCGTCATTGTTTTTGTTGTTGTTGTTGTTGTTGTTGTTGTTATTATTATTATTATTATTATTGCGTGGGAATTCATAAAAGCCAAACATGAATGAAGCTCAACAGAAAGTTTGCATGAATGAGCGCCCGAACTTGCCGGGTTGATTGAATTATTGAAAGAGACAACGAAGCGAAAAACAACATAAAACTTGTAAATCGTTGTTGCGCTTCGTCGTGGACCTGTTTGCCATCAGCTCCAGTTTGTCACTTGAAGATTTAATGATAACTTTAAACGTCAGCACAGGCAAAATTGATAAAATATTTGTGGTTGTTTCCTGAAAGGATGCCTGATGCCCGGTTTCGGTACTATCTGAATTCAGGTTTTAGTGTTTAGAAATTTTTAATTTTTCAAATCTCTAAATTGTTTACTATTTACGATTTCTTTTACAGTTTTTTCAAGTTTTCTAAATTTGTTTATGTAGTTTCAGTGCTTAGCAGTTTTTAAAGTTGAGAAACAAAAACTAGCAAAGAATTCGTGTTTTCGGTTCGATGCATTGACCAATGAATCAACTAAGATTAGAATAAGAAATGCATATTTTTTTGTTGTTGGTTTAGGGTTAAGTGAATTCATTAGTGTCCGACCGAAACCACTTTTTTGGGCCGAAACCGAAACCGAATTTAGGTTTTTTTTTAATATTCGGCCGAAACCCAAACTTTCTAGTTGAAATAAAAATCACCACATCAAGCATCAAAATCAAAATTTTTCAACAAACGAATTTTACTTTAAGTAAATAAAGAATAAACAAACAAACATAACATACATAAATAAATACTTATAAATAAAAACAATTCTTTATTTTTTCAAACATAAACATAAAAAAATCACCCTTTCGTACCTTACTCACTAATATTCAAAATTAAATAATTTAATATTAAATAATTTAATATTAAATATATTCTAAAAAAAGAAGTTTATTTACATTGGTGGCATCTAAATTCTCTTCCTCTTCTTTTTGGCCGAAACTGAAACCGAAACACTTATTTGAGCCGAAACCGAATATTCGGTCGGACACTAGAATTCACATTAGTGCCAGATTGGTGCAAGGCTACAGTTCAGCGAACAACAATTCTATGTACTTGATCTGCATTACTCAGAAGAAGGAAGAGTCACCTGGGCAGCTTCTTCGTCAATCTAGGAGATCTAATTGAGGCTCAAACTGACTCAATGAGTGAGCGAACTTTAGGCTCGATTATTGTACCACAATGGGCCTTTATGGCCTAAGAAGCCTCCATGTTGGTACAGCCACTCCTGCCTAAACCTAACCTAGAAAACAGCAAACTTTTTATTAGTTCGTTTGAGTTGTTTTGTTTTCGAAGGTCTATCAGCACTTTTAATTATAGTGACGCATTCGGAACGAACTGTGACTTCAATCACATTCTGAACATATCATAGAACAACAACTTACAGGTGACTCAGTGTAGTGAAACTCAGACACGATGACTGTGAGGCTCACACTGATTTTAGCTGAGAACCGTCTGCCTGCCAAAAGTGTTTCCATACCTGTGGGCTGAGGAATTTTGTTTTTAATATTTTACACCATTCCAATACTTGGCCGACACCACCGGGGGTTGTTTGCAATGAAAAGGATATTTTTTGCACGATGAGTGCATATAGTAAAAAATATTGTAAGTGAATATAAAAATATTGTGGCGACTGCTGTGCGCGAAAAACGGCGCTTAGGTTTGCGTTGGTGGCAGCCACTTGACGCTGTCCACCACCACCACCGCCACTGGCAACGCATTGCGGTGCATGTGACTCTGCTGAATATCCTTCCGTTCGCCAAGTTGATAAAACAAAACTTGAGCGGCGAAAAAACGAGTTCGTTCAATTCTCATTGTTGACGCTGTAAATCCGGCTGAATGTTTGGTTGGCCTGGCAGCGCAGCAGCAGCGACAGGCAAAAGGGTAGCAATGCACAGTGATTCGACTCCATACAACCGCGGGACAAAATTAGGAGTGGTCCGGTCTTCATAAAATTTGGTATACTAGTTAATTATGGTCTGCTGAATTGAAATCTCCATTTGGTTTTTCTTAAACTTTTGTAGTTTGGCAATGTCTGAGACTTAAATTTGCGATTTTCGTCATTTTTGGTGAGCTAACAAATGTGTTGGCTAAATTTTTCAGATTTTACATTTAATCGGTAACGTTAACATTGATAATTGCAAGGAGTAACAGAAATTGTCTTAGGATCCTTTTGTTTTGCAATAAAAACGATAATAATAGACGTATGTTTTGCTTTTTCGCAGTTTTCTCAATTTTTCATGCTGATTGCATACTTTTAGGGATGAAAACAATAAATTTGGTCGATAAATAGGTGTTTAGACCACTTTTCAAATTAAATTCTTTTCTGAGATCGGATGATATCGGTGGCTGTAATTACATTATCCGACAAAGAAAGAATACTTCTTAAAATGAAAAAAAATCCAGGAACATACTTTCACATACTTTTTAGATATTTTCCTCTAAGTTTTGCCAATTTTCAGATTTTTAATATAGAAAAATATTTTGAATTAAAAGTGATGTAAAAGCCTCAGCTTTGCAAATTTTGAGAAAACATTAAAAGCGAAAATTACCACATCATTTCTTAATCTGTATTGAAAGTTTTAGAAACTTCTAGGTAACCATGTATTTTTAAAATTTTTTTTACTCAATAGACTAAAAAACCGAAAATATGTGTTTACATATTTTTGTGAAAAAAGTTTCAACATTGAGCCGCCTTTGCACACACACTAATTAATGTTTTGCACAGATTTTTTGGGGTTTTCTTAGTTGGAGTTTTACCTTTCAAATGACATCAAAATCGTGAAATTCTGAGACTATAAATTTGTTGAATTTTATCTATGGGACGAATGACTGTGCAATGCTGCAAATAACAAACGCCGCCACCAAAACACTGCCAGTGAATATGCCGGCCAGCCAGCAATGAATCCATTCAGTATGGAGAGCTGAGGAAAAAAAAAAATTACAAAAAGCAAATAGCAGAAGGGAAGCAGCCAAATTGGAATCCTGCATTCGCATAGATTTGGCATTATTGAAAAACGCACGCGAGCGCGAGTCTATTTTGAATTTTGTATATCTGCGCTGAAACACGCGGTAGGCAATGACAACAACAATGCCAGCACATGTTGAAGTACACGTTGTGATCGCTTTGGCCGAACGTGTTTGCGAAATGGGCGCCGAAAGCGGCTCGAACATGGCGGCCACGTTGAGTTGGACAGCGGCAGCGTGGATTTTTGTGGCGACAACAGTTGGGGGCAACGTATTATGTCGTGGGTTGTTTGGATTATGGACACTCACACACACACACACACACACGCGCATACACACTGAAATAGCGCTCAAACAAAGGCAATGCAACAAAAACAACAAATCGTATTCATACGTAAATGATACGCAGGACACAGGCTGACGTTGAGGTTGTGTGTGAGCGTGGCTGGCGGCAGGTGGCGCGCGACAGTGGGTTGAATGTTGGGCCAGCACTGGGGGCAATCGGAAATCAAATGGCATATAACCCTGTTTGTGTGTGTGTGTGTATATTAGATTTTTCGGCAATATTTTTTCATTATTTTTATTTAATTTTTTATTAACTGGTAATATTTGGCGTACCCCATTTATAGAAAAAAATATTAAAAATCAATTTTTTTTTATTACATATATCTTTTTTCCACAAAAAATATCTGCGATATGTTTTTCCAAAATCCAATATGCACTCATATGTCAACATTTTCTATGGTTGTTGTTGCAGTCTTTTAATTGTGGCTTAAAATATGAAAGTAAAAGGGACGCTTACAAAATTGTGCATGTGTTGGTGTTTATTTTTTTTTTTGGGAGCAACAACAAAAGCGCGCTGCTGGCGACATATTGTAATGAAGCATTAAATATTGTAATGTCTGGCTTTTTTGTTATTGTTGGTATCGAGCGTGATTTTTTTTGGTAATGTTTCTGTAGCATTAATATTCATCTGTAATATTTTTGTTGTTGTTTTATGTAAGGCTTAATATTGGGTTGCATTTGCAGATGAAAATGCGAACATTTGGTCAGCCTGCAGCGGTGCAATTTTTTAGTTTTATGTTTGTTTTGCAAAATGTGTTAAAGTAGGAAGTGAGATATTGAAAAAAAATATTAAAAAGGAGTAGAAATTAAACAAATATGAACAAAATATCCCCCCAAAATGTGTTATAGTAGGAAGTGAGATATTGAAAAAATATAAAAAAGTAGTCAAAATTAACAAAATATCCCCCAAAATGTTTTAAAGTATGAAGTGAGATATTGAAAAAAATAAAAATTAAAAAAGTAGTCAAAATATTAATATGGCTTTCAGTGTTACGGACATATAAATAATTTTTTCTGTAATTTTCGCTAAGGGTTGTCTTTAGTATTGTCCATTTCTCACGCCATATTTTTCAGTAACTTAAAAAAAATATTAGTAGAAATGTTTATATGTAGATTCGAATGGGTCTGACTTAAGCCATCTCTTGAAAGATAACAAACAAAGTGGAATCCACTTAGTGGATCACATATTGGGTCGCTTTTTCAACCCAGCAAGCGCAGAACTCGACGAGTACGTCCATTGTACTACGATTTGAGGATCGTTGTTAATTTGCTTTAAATCTAATGGACCCCAGCAGAAATCTGAGCATGTCCTGTAGTGCAAAGAAGCCAAGGTGGCCGCTTCTTTAAACTTAACTGACCATAACAATTCGTTAGTGGATTATGGTCTGCCGCAAAAGTTCTCTTCAGGCGTTTCTTAATTGATGAATGTCAAATGTTTTAAAGCTGATTCGAACGTGCCGATGTATGGAATCATACGTTTCAGAGGTTTGAGTGAGCTTCAATTTCAGTTCGCTGAACCCCACTTAACCCATTGCTGCCTAATGGGTAAAATTTTACCCATGAAAATTGATTTTTTAAAAAAATCACAAAAAAGTCAATGTTTGAGATCTCTCAAAACCATTGATAGGGATAGTTAGGGTAAAGATGGAACTACCTTAACCTGGTGAAGGTCACCCTAAAATTTCGCCATCTAGCTAGAGTTACCAGACTCCAAAAATCGTGAATTTTTCGGAGGTGGAATATGTGGCGAAACGTAGTGGCCTTAGAACTTAACAAAAATCTGCCTCCCAACTCACCTGTAAAAAATACAAGTTTTGTTCACGTGTTTAGCTGATCACTTCACAAAGTATGCAAAAAAGCTACCATTGCTGCGTAATGGGTACAAAATACCTAATGAATATCTCAGCAACGTGCAGAGATATAAAGCTGAAATTTTGTTTTTGATCATTTTGGGTCACTTCTAGGTCGTGTATGAAATTTTATCAAAATTGTATGGGCGGAACTGGTACCCGGCAGCAATGGGTTAAGAACAACTTTTCGCCGACTTACTTCTTAGCAGGCAATGACAATTCGTTATGAGTAAAATATAGCTTCCCATAAAAAGCTTTAAATGACATCTGTAGGTTCTATGCACAAAGTGATGAAATCAGGTTTCTGAAGTTTTAAATCACAAAAGGCACAAATGCATAGGAAATTATGTTTCGAACAAGAAGCAACTCACTCAACTTGATCCCTTCAATGTTTATACCATTCTAGCAAAAATTTTTCGATTTCCAAATCTCAGCTTGACATAGGCCTACAAATAACTTTTCCATTTAACTATATCTGAAGCCAGACACCTAACATTGATGGTAGTTGATAGATCAGTTCTAATTTTTCACATTCAGCCCTAATTTTTCACATTCAGCCCTAAACTTTCAATTTGCAGTTCGAAAAATAACTGATTCCCTCTATACATTCCAATAATTTTGTACACTCAAATTCCATTACATTTACATCAAACTTGAATTCTTACTCGAAACCATTCAACCAATTTTTTGTATTATTTGCTTTGCGTTTAATTTCGATTGATGACAGAAATTCTTCTATCGCGTTCGAATTTTCTACGTTCAAGGTTGAAATATTTGTAAGTGGCACTGATAGAGCGAAATTTCATGCATCATTTGTTGTTGCATATTTTTGTCAATTTTTCAAGTTGAAATAATCTTATCAGGTCGCACGAAAACGCACACAAAAAATGCGGCATACAAAAAACATGTTTACACTTAAAAACTGTGTCAATTTGTCGTTTTTTTCGCGCATTTCGCGCATAAAAAGTCAACTAACAACAAATAAATCATACGAACGAATCGGCAACAACAAGAATCAAGCCATAAGCGCATAAGTGCTGCTACAATCAGACGCAGCAACGTGTTTCAACAATTTTCGATTCATAAATTTATAGTGTGAGCTCGTGTTTTTTTTCGGTAGAATGCTGGTTCTGATAAGCAATAAGCAACAACAAAAACAGCATTAAATTGTAGCGTTTACGTAAGCTTTTGCTGTAGTTATGTCTTTATTTTGTTTATTTCATATATTTGATATAGTAAATTTTTTGCATTACTCTGAAGACGCTTTCATGTCGAGCGTGCGTTGTGTGTGAGAGCAGCCAAAGATTTGGCTGTGAGGTGGTGGTGTGCCTAGAAGAGTCTTGTTCAATGTGATTTTATTTAATAAGCAATCGCACTTTTGATACCATATTTATTTCTTGGTAAAAAAAATTAGTGAAACGAGTTGAGGAACCCTTTGCTGAAAGACGCATAATGCAACGACCACTCGTCGACCTCTTTGCTTGTTTATTTTGGCTGCTTCATTAGATAAGAGACGCGAGGAATAGAAGAAAAAACGCAAACTAATCCTTTATTGTTGTTGTTGTTGTGCGCCACATGCAAACTGTGCAGCTAATGGCGCTCAATGTGTGCGTGTTGGTGTGTTTTATGTGGGCGTTACAAAATTAGTGTTGGAAATCGGAAAATTTATAGAGTAGTATTTTTGTTTAATGATGAATGAATTGTTCATGACCAAACGAATATCATTTTTATATTTTTTTTAATGAAAATTTGTTGAAAATTTCAATTTTTTTTTAGTTTGAAAAATTTCTATTTTTTCTTATAAAATACAACTTTTTGTATTTAAATATTTCTGAAATTATCCATTAATTTTGAGTATTTAGAACCGATTATTTTTCGCTAGTTCAAATATTGCATGCACAGTCCATAAAATGTGTGTATGACACACGTTTCCTCCATTCTGCGCTGATTTGTCGCGCTGCCAAAGCATAAAATGCGCGTAATATCTGCGGTTGGCTGTGTACGTGTGCGTTCGTTGTGTATGTGTGTGTGTGTGTTGAAAGTTTTTGCGCGTGTGCCGCCTTCCCTGCTGCACCGTTCCCTTCCGCACCCTCATTCCGGGTGCTAAGCATAGTTGGCGCGCATTCCTCTGCTCTTCCATCAACGCGTAACTAAAAATCGCGCATTCGTGGCAGTTTTCGTCTACTTTTATTTGCTATGCGCGATTAGCTTTTTTGTGTTTTTTGGTGCCCCTAATTTTTCGACTCGTACGACGGTAAATGCAATTTTTATTTGCAATCGCTATTTTTGTATTCGTTGTCATTCATATTCCCTATCGGTTTTGTTTTTTCGGTTATGTGGAGCGCTTCCCCTCTTTTCTTTGCTTATTAAATGTGTGTGTGTGTGTGTTTGTTATTGTTTTATTCGGTTTTTATTTGCGTTTGACTGATGTAGTTTTCTTTTTTTGTATTTGGAAATTAGGATTTTGTTTTCAACACTTGCTACAACAAAAATAACTGGGTCAGTTTAATATTCGCACAAAACGCGGGCAGGCAAAAGTGAAAAGAAAAGAAAAGACAAATTGAAGAAAAACAATTTTTTGTTTTAGTTTTTGCTTTAATTTTTATTTGAGTAAATAGGAAGCAGCCCACCACACCAATGTGTGTGTGTGTGTGTGGCAAATAAAATTTGTGTGTGTGTGTGTGTATGTGTGTGCTTAGCAGTTGGTTGCGTATTGATTTAAAATGTTGACGAATATTTTCTTGGCATGATTAGAACAAAATTCACGTAATCATTGACACTCTTATCTCATATTTTTTTTTCTGTATTGCACAACAATAAAAATTGCATGCAAGGCCAGTCAAGTCCTTAGAAAGTGTGAAAAAACAATGAAAGCAAAACAATTTATGGCGCCATGGCGCATTATAATCATTTTAGATTATACTGTCGAGATTGTTTCTATGTAATAAAGGTGATAGAATAGATTAATAAAAATATTTTTTTTTTAATGGCACTTTTTAGTTGCACTTCTTGGCCACTTTAAAATAAATGTAGTGGTCAGTTTTATCAGAGAAAGTATGATTTGAAAAAAAAGTGTCTGTATTATTAAGTTATCTTTGAACCTACACCGGTAGAGATGGGACTGAGGCAGTTTGTTTTTTTTTGCTTTTTTACATTTTGCTTCACACATAAATTTTTTTAATCATTGGGAATTCTCTGGGTCAGTTAGACCCTGTTCACTTTCGATTGCCTATAATTCCACAACTCTTGGCTTCAGAAAGTTCTGTACTATATTTGCTATGCCTAATGATCGAGTATGGGATATGTGTCCAGTGGATCGGTAGAACTGTTTCTGTTCACTAGGCTGGATTCAAGTGAACTGACTGGCTAGCTTGGACTCCCAAAAACGAATCAGAGTTGGTTTTGGATGTAAAAGGAATACATTCAATTACACCTTAAACGCTTATAATTCCATAACTTTCCATCCTTTTGACTGAGACAATTTATAAATATTTAACGTACCTTTGAAATTTGTAACATACCTAAAAAATCCCCGGGAACATCATGTTGTGGTACATGACCCACCACTCTGTTCTCCGAAGGTTAAATAATGACTTAATTGCTTGGATTTTCTTGTTTTGCTAATTTCTTTTTAACCCTTTCGACTCCAAAGTTGCCTGAGAGCAACTTCAACTATTTGTCCTGTTATAGCAAAAGCTACGATTGATTTATGAGATTAATTCAAGTAGACACCAACAAATTCATATTTTTAGAAATTTTTAGAAGCAAATTACAAAAATTGTACTGTTATCCCCAAAATAATTTCCAATCATTTGCAGCGATATCAGGGAAGGTTTGTGTCCTAATTGAAGTCTATGAATTGGGTGCGTTTGATCAAAACCCTGTTTTTTTAATGGTTAAATAAAATCAAAAAGTGATAATTTTGTATTTTTCCATAAATATTAAATAATTTTTCTGTAATTAAAAAAATATTGATACAAAATTTATTTAACCCGTTTTAAGCTAAAATTGTTGGGTGGCCACCCTTCAGTAGACGAGAACACTATCATTTGTAGCACCGCTTTCAGATCGATGTCTGCTAAAAAAGTTGTGTAGATATGTGATACATGATAAGTTGGGGAAGTCAAATCTTGTCAAGCATATGGTCTCCGTGGCATTTGTTCCTTACTTCAACTAATGCTTCACATTTTGTGGTTGGGTGGAGTGATGTTTCCTTACTTTCTACACAAAACCTGCAGATTCTATCTAAAACAAGATCTTTGTTAATTATGGAACCATGTCAACCAATTAAATTCTTTTTAGGACCTAAATTTTTTCGGTGTAATTGTCGAAACAGTACAGGTCCGACTTAAGAGTTTGGCCTTAGCTCATAGTAAATTATTCCCAGCGAATCCCAACAAAACACACAGCAAATCCTTACTGACCGTCAATCCTGGTGTGTTCACCATTTGACCAGCTCTCCGCCATTTAAATACGAGGGTGTTCGCTACATACTGTCTTAAGTGATCTAGTATCTACCTTTCATCAGCAGTCATCATGCGCTTTAAAAATGAGTCGATTATGCTGCGATTCAGAAGCGATTCGTAGATTAAAATTAGGTCTATAAGTTTTTTGTGTTAATTCATGTGGCATCCATTGGTCGATTTTCTTTTTATATCCAGCCTTGTTTAAGTTTTTCGGGTTTTCGTGCAATGTTCAGCTACTCGGCAATCGAAACAACGATTTCCATGATTTTTGTTTAACATTTTCAACAATGGGCCTTACAGAGCCTGGTGCATCTTTAACATTAAAATTATCGCAACGGAAAAGACGTTGCGAATTTTTACAGTATCAGAACCATAAACATGATTCAAATTTTCAATTGCGTGACTTTATTTTATTAATCGAAGACAAAATTTGAAATATGGCGTATTTTGTCATTGTTAACGTTCATTTTTGAGTCATTTTCGAGTCAATATAAAACTGTCTGAGACGATTTTTTATAACAACAAATTATCTTTCTGAAGCCATGTAACCTGATCGCACTTACAACGTGAGAAGCAGATTACTAAAGCCATCTATTAGAAAAATAATGGATTTCATTCAACTACACTTTTACCAAAGAATATGAAGTGTTTTCTTTGCTTTTACTTAGATTACTCATACGCACTGTTGGCGTACGATTTATCTCAGCTTCAATATGCAAAAGAATTCTAATTAAAACTGGAAATTACCGAAATATATTGCAAATTCAAATTTTTTTACTCTTCTTTTCCTTTTGCCTGTAAAATTTTTTTCCGAAAAATGTTCTTTTCAGAAAATACTTAACATTATTGCCAGCAAATTCTTTAAATTGTAATCAACTAAGATGTGTCAGCTGTAGCTTTGCGCTTATCCTCTGACAGCACCTACTAGCAGCCACATTGCTCTGGTTGCGTTGTTCTAAAAGTATTCCACTGCCTTGCACACAATTCCACCGACGCGTCGGCAGCAAAATTCAGAAGCATCAATCGATGAGAAGAAGTGTTTATGACAATTTGACACCGTTGAGCGACGGCTGCATGTGGCAACAACAAAGAGCTGCCAGTTTATAATCCAAAGGACAATAACTAAAGTAACCAAGCAATCTACAGAAGGCCCCAAGCGTTGCTAAACATTGCCGCGCCAGGAAAAGTGCGCGCAAAGCAGCAACAAGAAAATGTCTTAAATATATGAATTTCACTTGGAATTCAAGTCAATAGATATAAAACACAGTAAAGCACAGTGTGGCAGCAGTTGTGCCGGTTGCATAAAGAAATCAAACAGCAACAACAACAACAACAAATGCCATCAGCCACAGCAACGGCATCAAATGTTAAATTTCAATTGAATATTTTGGCTATGCGCCGCTGCGAAAAAGGCAACTGTTGTAAGTGTTGCTCAGAAACAAGTTGACAGCTGTTCGATTTGTTCATATTTTCCCAGTGCCGCGCAAGAAATCACCATTAACGCACACATACACGAACATACAGACACGAGCATATAAATATAATTGAAAATTTGTAGCATTTCACTTTTGGTTTTGTTTTGCGCCCAGCGCCACCCAAAATACGAAGCAACAGCATTGACAACAACAACAACAAAATAACCAAAGCAACATCAGCAGCAGCATAAAATCATTTCTTCCTTTGCTATTTTCTTATTTGTTTCGCCTTCATGCTGTCATTCTTGCTGTCGTTGCCATTGATGTGGTCGTTGTTGTTGTTGTTGCTGCTGCTGCTGCTGCTGCTGCTGTTCCTGATGCCACGCCACCAACCTGTCATTTCAATTTTCTCTAAGTAACAAGTTCGGCAAGCAGCAGCAGCATACAACAAGTGCCCCATAAAGAGATCCGAAAGTGAAAGAAATGGCAACCTTCAAATATTGTAAAAGTTGCAGTGTGTACACAGACCCACTCACACACACACACGCACGCATACATACACAAACCAAGAAAAGAAAAAAACAATAAGAAATATTTACCAAGATTTGCCGCCCACCCAATGTTCCTGCACACAACTGCCAAGGATTCGCCGAAAATTCCAGCACACAACAATGGCAAAATATTTGGCGCCAGCTCCTCGCCCTCCCCCTCCTCGCAAACTCATCATTCGTAGCATGCCAGTCAACCGCATATTGCCGCCCACTCTCCCTAGCAACAACTTTGGCCCTGTGTGCGTATCGACTGTCCGTGAAATGAATTTTATGTACTTTAGTGTGCGCGTTGCTCCATTTTCTAATGAGAAATGTGCATTGTTGTTGCCGGTTTTCGCTGTCTGCGTGCGTTTGTGTGAGTGTGTGTGTATGTCCCGCAGGTATGCGGACTCCACCTTTTGCCCACAAGCACTTCACACACACACACATTGCCACCCGCCCGTTTGGCTTCTCTGCGCTGTCGCTTCTCTCTTCTGCAACATTAGCGGCTTTCTGAGGCAGCTCTGCTGCAGCAGGGTTGCTGCTCGCAAGGATAAAAGCGTCTACGCTCAGTACAACAACATTAGCGAGATGTGTTCAAGACCAAGGAAATGATTTGCTCGGTTTCTTGGCCTTGTTTTGCGTTGCGCTTGTATGTGTGTGTGCTTTTGCTATACGTAAAAATTGTTGTACGAGTATTTGACATGGTTTTATGGGTTCAAGGTCTTTTGTGTAGCAGATTTGCTTTCACTTTTCATGTTCCTGCTCCTTGCAGCCGCATTTCCATTGAGTCGACTTATCATATGGTCGGTTGATCTGTGGCTTTGCTGGCCGATTTTGCACTGTATAGCAATTTTATAATAAGCGGTTGGGGCCATAAAAGCGCAAATGCCGGCACAAAGAGTATGTAAATGAAGAATATTTGTATACTTAAGGGGGTCAATACGTGTAAACGGTATATTTTGGGAATCGCGCATACGCCGGAAAAAATATTGCTATTAGTTATTATGAGAAAATATATGTACCTTCTAAAGTAACTAACAAAAAAAATAATATTTTCTCGAAAATACAAAAATACGATCCAACCGAACTTTTTTTTTTATTAATTTCCTGAAAATGGCGCCGCGGATTTCGCCAAAACAATGACATTTTTAGTTACTTTAGAAGTTCTATGTTTCAAAAAGTTGCTGCCCAAATTTTAGATCAGTGGGACTAACATTTGCCGAGATATTCTACTTCCATAATCAAAAACCAGTGTTTCGAAATAATTCGGTTTAAACTTTGCGTTACCGATATCATGCGGAACGAATTGACCATCAATAAATCGGTGCTGCAGGGGAACGGGTCATCAGAATTAAAAACCACTTGAGGGGGATATTCTTAAGACAGACGCCCTGGAGTCTATTTCACAAAAAAAAAATTTTGAAAATTTTGTCAATTTACACGTATTGACCCCCTTAATTGAAGCAGTGTTGAGATACTGAAAGCTATTCTCGGAAATTTAAAACTAATCATGGAACATTTATGGATTTTCTATATTTTTTTTCATACCGATTAAGATTAATTAAAACTTTATAATATTGCCATATTTTTTATACTATAGTCTACACCAAATCTTACACTTTGCCCCTCGCTCTTCTCTGTATTGCAGGCACAGTATTCAAAGCACACAAACTGATACTGGCAGCATGTTCGAAGAAGTTCGCCGAACTGTTCGAGAACACACCCACAAATGGGCAATGCGTCGTCATACTGGAGGCCACATCGTCCGACAATATGGCCGCATTGCTCGAATTTATGTACAAAGGCGAGGTGCATGTGTCACAAGAGGCTCTAAACAGTTTCCTTAAGTCTGCGGAAAATCTGCAGGTCAGTATTGATTGTGTGTGTGTTTCAGCGACGTCGCAAAGCATGCTACAAATTTCTTGCACTCTTCATTGGCACAGGTGAAAGGTCTATCGACGGAGACGGGCCGTTTGGCTGCGCAGCAGGCGCAACAACACATCGAATCGTCGCCACTCGATTCGCCCACCGGTCGTCGCAGCATGCGGAATAGCCTGAGCGGCAGCATGGGCAGCGGCGTCGCCGGCATCGGTAGCAGCGGTGCGCCGGTTGGTGCTGGTGGCGTGGGTGGCGGCAATGCCGCTGCCGCTGCAGCAGTTGCTGCAGCCGCCGCTGCCGCTGCGGCGGCTGGTGCGGATCGCGGCGGTGGCGGTGGTGGTGCCGGCAGTGGCGGCAACATTGTCAGCGGTCCCGGCGGTACTGGCAGCATGTGCAACACGGGCCCGGGCGGTGCTGGCAGCATGTGCAACACCGGTTCGAGCGGTGTTGGTGGCATGGGCGGCAGCGGCGCAAATGTCGCACATCACCTGAGCGGCTCCAGCGGCAATCTGAAGCAGGACTGCGACTCGCTAATGCATCCGGCGAGCAGTTCAGCGCTGGCGGGCATGCCCTACGTGCCGCCCATATATCGGCCATTGTCGTTTGAGCCATTGCGCAAGCGCGTTCTCCGCAGTCCGTACGCCGAGCAGGAAGTGCGCGGCAGTGTGCTGCGCGACGGCTCGAAGAATTCGTCGAGCGAGTGCGCAAGTCCGATCAGCAAACCGCCCTACCACCGGCCATCGTCGAGTGCATCGTCGACGGCGCCCACCGAAGCGGACACCATGCAGTCGGAACGCGCTTCGCCGCAATCAAGGTGAGTGTTTTGCATCGATGACTTTTGAATTGAATATGAAAATTGGAATGATTTGCTTGTTTGATTAACAGTCGTTACGAGAACCACAGTCCCAGCGGTACAGCCGGCAATGGCAATGCGCCGAGCAATTTGTCGAGCAGCCTAGGACGTTCGGTGAAGACGGAACGCAACAACGGCAGCACCAATGAGGCTAACGACGATGAACGTGACGAACACGATGAGTCGATTAATGTGAGTTGTTGTTGCTTGTCATTTACAATGCAATTAAGTAATGTTGCGGTTTTTTTTTTGTAGAATGGAGCTGAAGATTTGAGAGTAAAGCTGGAAAATTCCAATTACTCGCCGCCGCCACCGCCCACCTCGAACGCGTCGCCCACCACGCCTTCATCCGCGCTGTTAGAGAATCTGAAGAACGAGGAAGCCGGCCTACCGGGCGGCCTGGCCGCGTCCATAGCGCCGGCCGACATGCTGAACGTGTGGAATGCGACAAAGTTGAATAACAAGAACAGCGGAATGGTCAATACGGCGGACGGTAAGACAAACTATGGCAGAATGGCAACCAGTAACCGATGGTTGAACATTTCACTATAACTTTTATGTACATTTACGTTGGCGCGTATGTTGAGGGTAACTACTTATAGATTTTCATGGGCCGCAATGGTCTCCCTGTTGACATTGCCATTTTGCAGCTTTATAAAATCCTTTAAATATTAAATTGAATATTCAATATTTAGCTAACATGTGCTTCGTTTAACTGCTCCGCAGGTAAGAAACTGAAGTGCCTGTACTGCGACCGATTGTACGGCTACGAGACAAATCTGCGCGCCCACATCCGCCAACGCCATCAGGGCATCCGCGTACCCTGCCCGTTCTGTTCGCGCACCTTCACGCGCAACAACACCGTACGCCGGCACATCGCACGCGAACACAAGCAAGAGATCGGCATTGGCGCGACCAGCCAAATTGCACCCGCCTCCGTAGCCGCTGCCGCTGCGGCGGCGGCCGCGAATCATTCACAATAGGATGCGGCCGCAACAGCAGCGGCAGCAGTAGTCATGAGTGCGCAAAAGGCAGCAGCGAAGCAACGTAAACGAAAATCACTGAAGATGGCATTGGAGAAGTGCATGCAGCGACGTGATGCAGCGGCCGGTGGCAGCGGCAGCAGCAGCAGCACGGTGATCGCAAGCACATCAAGTAAAGCAGCAGCAGCTGCAGAAGCAGCGGCGGCGGCAGCAGCAGCAATAACAACAATTGTCGCAGCAGCAGCAATACGAGAGGAGGAGAAACAGAAGCAGCAGCAACGAGAGCAGCAACAGCAGCAGCAACAACAGCTGCTGCTGCTGCATCAGCAGCAGGCGCTCAAGGAGAGCACAAGCGCCATGGATGTGGTGGTGGAGAGCACAGAGGCTGATAAGTCCACATTGATGGACACGTCCACGGCCGACGAGGTTGCCACCACAACAACGGCCGAAACATCCACCGATGTGGCAGACACGACAGCGGAAACAATGGACACATCCGCCGAAATGGAAACTGATGCCACCGTGGATGATGTGGTGCCGCCGCCCACGGCAGCAACATCTACACCAGTTGCCGAGCGCAGTGTGGCTGCAGTCGCCGAGGCGCCTGCACCTGCACCTGCACCCGTCGCCGCAATTGCAGCGGACACGCACAATGCGAATGAAGCTGCTGCGCTGCCTGCTGTTGCAACGGCTGTGGCTGTAGCTGAAGCGGATGTAGTCGCTGCAGCTGAAGCTGTTGTTGCAATGGCAACAAGTGTAGAGAACACTAACCCACCGGTACAAATGGACACAGACATTGATGAGACGCCCACCACCACCAACAATGCTGCTGCTGTGGATGGTGCGGCGGTGTCTGCGCCCACAATTACAACAAGTACAACGCCAACTTCTCCAACCAGAACGCCGTCGCCAACACCAGCGGCCACTTCAACAACAACAACAACAACATCGAACACACAATAAATGCCAATTTTCGTTTACGCGCACTCGAAGCGAGGCAAAGGCCTCGAACGTCCGCCATTTTTCACGCAGGAGGTGAACGTGGCGGACAATGACTACTGTTGCAACTGTTGTTGCTCGGATGTAAGAAACAACATTATAACAACAACAACAACAATATGAGAAAACTAATGATATATAAGCCTTGATGAGAGGCCAAAAAACGTCTGTATGCCAATGTAAGCGTTGGATCGCTGTAGAAATGCAATTGCAACAGACGGCTGTGCTAAATTAAATTTAAAAGAAAGATGTAATGAAAGCAGGAAAGAACGAGTTATGCGAAGAGAGAAGCCTAAAAGAAATTTTCTTTGCAAGAGAAGAGAAACAGCAACAACACATTTTTAACTATAAACAAGAAACAAAACAAAACAAAACGATAAATAGCATGAATTTGTTTGTGTTTAAAGAGTTTGATTTTTTTTTTTAAATACGTTTGGTTTGTGTTTTGTCTAATAATACTACTTGCTTTTCACTTCTGTTACAAAGCCATTAATAAAACTATTGCTAGCATTATTCTAATTTACTGTTGGAAATACGAATTAAAAGCAAAAAATGAAAGAATTATTAAAAGTAAAGCGAAAAATTGAATAAGATGATAAATCCGACTGAAAAATCGTTTTCAGGGTGCTAATTATTACAAGTAAAATATATAAAGTAACAAATTTCTTACAACAATACCATGAAATCAACTCGAATGCGAGTAGACATGCAATCAGCAAAGAAAGTATTATGAATTGGATACAATTTTATCACTTTTGTGTTTTTTTAAATGAAATCAAAGTAAAATTCAACACAAACTCACAAAACAACTAAGCTAGCAAAAATCAAACAGTTGACGAGAAAGTTTGAACGTTTTTGATTGGTAATAAATGATAGAGGACTTAATCGAAGTATTCAGTTCAAGTTCTAACCGATATTTTGTGCGTTAAGAGTTTAAGTTTTTTATGTAATTGCAACAGTTGAAACCAAATGGCAATAGTTCAAGACAAACGGCAACTAATAGTACCTAATTTAAAAGTTAATAACGTTGAAGCTGAACTACAAACAGAAGCATACAAATACTTAACAAAGCAATAGACAACCGATAATCAAATTTTACACAACTACAGAAGTAACAGCAGCAGCAGCAGTTTTTTAAATGCAACAGCCAAATAGTACAATACTTCAATATACTTGTATGTATGTATGATTTCCGTTTGTGAAACAATAAGACTTATCAGTTGAATCGTAGAATTTTCGTTGACTTTTACGCAAAACCCGAAATATTAAAAATGCCCATGCCACAAGTGTCATTAAACGCGCAACAACAACTTAACCATACTCCCAATGAAACTAACAAACCCACAGAAAGAACAACAACAACAACAATAGCGCTAACTGCAGCAAGAACCGCACATGCGTACACCGCAACGCCGGCCGTGTCGCAGACTTGTGCGCAATTGCAATTGCAATGTTTGTGGCCCAATAGCAACCGCATGTACCTGCAATATTTAAATAAATGTTACAAAGAAATGTTGAACCGACATTAACCCATCAGCAGACGGACAGCACTTAACAATGCCGGCGGCGGCAGCAGCAGCGGCGCGAAACTGCAGTTGTGTACATATTTTCGCTCTAAGCTGAGTGCAGTTGGCGTTCGCGCTGTGCCGCTGCCCCCTCGCTGAAAAAGGCTACAATTGAATTTTTCTGTTATAGCGTTTCTTTTCGCGAAAGCAAATGCATGAACCTTAAATGTTTTTTGGCGTACAAACAAAATTCCAAACATTTCGCTCAAACGACTTAAGTTCACAGCAAAGAAAGCACATTTTGGCATACAAAATTAAACAGTGTGACAGACATTCGCTGTGGCACTGTGTTTTGACTTTAGTTACAACTTGTATCGAATAGGTTTTTTTTTTTTTAATTTTGGTTTTGAATTTAATTGTAATTTTTAGTTTTGATTTAATAAATGATTGGTAAATTGGGTGCCTATAAAGAAACTTTAAAGAATATAGTTAAATTTTTTATATAGTATACGTGAATTTAAATATATGAGAAACTTACATACACAGGCAGACAGACACACAAGCATACAGACGAATACTAAAGCAACACAAAACGGTAATAGAAAAAAGCAAAATAAAGAAAATGCAATTTTGTTCGGTTCGTATGAATCTAAAATTCTATATATTTATATTGTAGCGACAGCAAGTAAAGCAGAGAAGCGCAGTGAAAACAAACACAGAGAGAAAAACCATTCAAAAACGTTCTATGAAACTTTTTGTTATACAATTGAAATATACAACAGACATATATATGCAGAGAAAATTGGTATAAAGAAATAGAATTGAATGTTTTGCCTGTAAAGTCGATGCGAATTGTGAGAAAGAGCCAAAAAAGGTTAGAAGTGGGGCGCACTGTTTAACTCAGATATGCTGAACGTACTGCATTCAGGGTATTGGTTAGTAAATTAAAAACACAGTCAACCCATTACCCTTCAAAAAGATGTACGATGTGTAGTACGAAGCACATATCTGAGTTCATTTTTGGAGCAAAGTTTGCGGCTGTGAGTTTCAAACTTCAAATTAACTCCAAATTTCTAGTACATTGTTCGCCTCTTGCTTTTACTTTTGCATCGACACTACAACAGCAAGAACATTTCAATTTCAGCCCATTTATTTTTTCAAGGATTTATTTTAGATAACAAAATTTTCGTTTCGGCACACCTTTGGAAAACATTTTTCTAGTTCAGGTTTAACACGAACAACAACAACAATAACTAGAAATATTGCATAAAATGCATAAAGAACAAAATTCAAAATTTTCAAATTTCAAAAATTGCAGTTTTGACTTAAAGCAGTAGCAACAACAAAACATCACTGCACTTTCTGTCATAGCAAAGATAAATCTTGTATAAAAAATGCATAATAAACAAAAACACAACTTGCTGTAAAACTATGAAAATCAAGTGTAGAAAAAACGAAGCAGAAAATGCATAACATTTGTTTTGTATGGCAACAAGTAATGAAATGCTGACACTAAAGTTCTTTTATGCTAAACGAAATTGATTGAATATGCTTAAAACAAAATACGATTATCAAATCATTAGCATGAAGGTTGATTGATATATAGAGCTGCGACAGTTGAGTCTAATTTAACGATTTATATTGCAGAGAAAATATTAGCACACAGAAGCAAACTTTAATATTATTTATAAACAAAAGTAAAAAACAAAGAAAAAAACGCAAAGTAAAAAACTTTACCTTAGAAAAAGTAATATTTCTAACCAACCAACGTGGCTAAGCAGCCTGCAAAACAATAAACCATAGCCACAGAAATGTTTCTGAATTATACAAGCAGATCACTGCGCTCCAAAATATGAAAATGTGAAAGCAAACTTAGTAAAATTGTTAATTTCATTTTGCAAAAAACAAACAAACAAACAAAGCAACCTAAAGCATTTGCTAAAAGTATACAAACATGAAAATAGACAAAATATTCAAGCAAATTGTGTAAACTGCAATAGACTAAAGCAACTACAACAAACTTCTACAGGGTGATACAGTGAAACTACCATACAACAGCAATAGCCATTTACATTATACAATAACAATATATAAAACAAAAACAACTATGCAGAATATGATTAGCGCAATAGTTGAATGGCGCCGAGACTGGTCAACTGGTCCGGTGCTTAGCGAAAATTCTCGATAGCTACAGCAAAACCACAATAACAATAATAACAAAACCGAAGTAAATCAAATGAATCTATGGATATTTATGCTACAAAAAAGTTATAACCAATTTTGTCACATATATCGACATGTAAACATATACATACATACATACAACATAGGAATACTTTACATTTTATGCATATTTGCAATAGTCAGTACATCTTTGGTCGTTCTCTATTTGATTCGTTGCACGTATGTAGGCATGTACATTCTTTGAAAAGCTACATACAGTTACTTGTAGTTAAAACCCCCCTTTTTATATTCTGTGATCAATGCTGAACGATGGCTGGAACGTGCAGCTGTCCGGCCAGCTGCACATAGTTGCGTGACTTCGGTCACGTTTGGCTGCCGTTTATGATTTCGGCGCAATATTAGGTGAATTTTTTTTATAAAAGCGTTTGAAAGTCTTAAACGAAAGCCACATGTGTGGGCAGTGCCAGCTGAAAAATGCGGCTGGCAGTGGCAATGCCGTTTGCCTGCGTTCAGTGTAATTTTAATTATTTTATTCTTATTATTTTTCGTTTGTTTAACACGGTTTTAATTAATTTTTAAAATACCATAAAGTGAAAAGTAATAAATAGTAATAGTAGAAGAACAGAGAGAAAATTCAAGTAAGGAGAAAATAGGAAAGAAGAAGAAGCAATTAAATTGATTACAAACAACACACACACAGACACACACCGACAGAGATGAAATACACAACATGTAAAACACTTCTTTGCAATAAACTGACATGCACAGAGCATTTACAAAACACTGCAACAAATGTGTTGCGTGTGCGCACGCGTCAACTTCCCGCAAACGAACAGATCCTTGCCAGGAATTCTGGTCAACGCGCCCGTGCGTTGTTGTGATACTTTAAAATATTTAAAAAAAAACTTTCGCGCAAAGAATTACAACGGAATTTTGTTCTGGCTTGTTTTCGTGCTTATTTAATGCTTCTTAAAATATTTTTTTTTTAATATTTTTTTGTTTTCAAAAACAGTCAAGTGTAGCCTTTGGCAGTGGCAATGCGTGCACATATTCACTGAGTTTTGCCAACAAAGACAAAACTAAATAATATTTATACCGACTAAAGTCTGCTTTTCTTCAGTTGGCCACAATTAATTTTTATGGACATTTATTTGGATAGAAATTCTAATAGAAGCTTAGATTCAGTAGGAATTGAATTTTGTTATTTGCAGAACTTGTTTCTTTATTTGTTTGTGAATACAAAGTTTAATTTTTATAGAAATTGAAACGTTGCTCTTATGGAATTTTATAATAGTGTCAATAACATGTAAGAAATTAACCTTTAAAACTGTTCAACTTTTTAATGCTCTTACTGTGTGTTTTGGCTAAGCATTTTCATAGAAGTTTAAAAGTGATTTTAATGAATTTTTGGTATTCGATAGCAATCAATCAGTTCTTACAGCATTTACCAAAGCTTTTTACACTTTTAACTATCTAAAATAGTTTAAATACTTTACAATTTGCATTCAGCAAAAATTCGTTCTTTTATCAAATTAGTCAATCAATTCTTACAGCCCTTGCCAACACACTTGCAACTTTAAATTTTCCAAACATTAGAATTTGTTTCCAAATATTTCTCTATACATATTTTCAATTCTATGCAAATATTGAACAACATTTCTTTTTCTTATCAAATTCTCATTGCAACAGTTACAGCAATTTGGCAGTGATATCGTTCGCAGGAGTCTGAATTACATTAATTTATAAGTACGATATTTGCACTGCTTGAAATTGTTGTAAGCGTTTGGTTGCAATAAAGCCACGTACATACATATGCGTGTGCGAATGTGTGCGTGCCTTGCCATTGCAGTATGCTTGAAGGTACATAGACGTATGAAATATACATATGTATAGCTATATTTAATATATATATATTTGATTTTGGATTATTTTATAATTTGCTCTAACTTAAGTGATAAGTTTGTCTAAGCTTAATTAATTCTAATTTAGTTAACTGTAATATTAGAACTGCAACCAGATGAAGCACAACAGGAACTCATATACCTCAGGTTTATTTTTTAAATATTCATAAATACTATATTACAACATACTACTTTACAATATAACCAACTAGTGTTTATAAACGATTTATGTTTTTTTCTCAGGCTTGTTTATGAAATTAATTAGCTTTTTGTTTAGGCTTGTTATGTATATGTATATGGCAAGTGATAATTTAACAAGTTTGTTTTTATGAAATAGTTAAAGGACAATGTTAATTTTTAATGTCGATTTCAACTGCAAGATTAGCTGGTAAAATATTTAAACAATACAAAAAATTGGATCTTATGGTTGAAAATGAATAATTTGCAATGCAATAGCAACAATACACACATACCCATATATATATATACACATAGAACGAAATGACCACAAAAAGACAGCATAAACCATAAACAAAAACAACATTATCGAAACAGAACTGCGCAATATTAACGAAACTACCTCAGCAGTAAGACTTCAGTTTTTAATACTTTTCCATAAGCGTTTTTTCAACTCCCTGGTACGCCTTTTAAATTAAGATACGTTTTTACAATAACAACAACAATAGATATACATAACTGCATAGAAAACTGTTGATTTTTACAGTTTACTTTCCTTTTCTATATAAAGAAACACAGACTTCAGCATTTTTATGGTAAATAAATAAATGACATACACACTCTAGCACACACATACATCTACATACACACTGACAGTTGAGCTGTTTGAAGATGGCGGACAGTCAATGGGCGCTTAAACCAGTGATTAAGTTAATTTTTTAACAGATGGAATACATTTCTGAATTGCATCTTAGTGATCTCACTTTTCCCCCCATCCACACTTAAGTAATGTTTTTAACGGACATTTAATTGAAAAGTCTAGGGAGCATGCAGAAATGCAGACACGTAGGCAAACGTTTGCGTTGCCCTCCTTGCAAAGCAAGTAACGGGCCCACTTTCGCTAGCGACTAACATCGCCCGGTCAGAAGAGATTAATTTCTAAGAAACGCTCAACTGCGCTCCTACGCCTTGCAGATCCCGAGACAGGAATTGCAACTTAGTTCTCTCACTTTAAGTAATGTTTTGAACAAACGTTGAATTAAGTTTCTTAATTGTCTCACTGTTCGTACCACCAAATTTTTGAATTGCTTCTTAGTGTTTTCACTCCCTACCACAACACCTGCCCCCACCCCCTCCTTCAACTCAAAACACACCCACACACAACACACCACACCCACTCCTTTTGACTGTCTTGGCAGCGAGCAAACTTTTAGGCTTTCGACATAAATATTTACAAGAAACTTATTGCAAAAAACAGCAACAACCATGCAGCATAATGCAAAAAGTGAAAAGGCATGAATTGCAGCGAGAAAGTTAGAACACAGCAAATTTTTGGCATATAAAAATTAATTTAATTATACATTAAAGTCGAAAAAAACTAATTGAATAAAATAAAAACTTCTGGATATACGACGATTTTAGGCATAAAACAAAAATACAAAATTATTATGTAAAAAATCAATAATTAAAAAAAATACGCAAAAAAATGAAAACAGCAAATTTTGCATATTTTAAATTAAGTGCAGCACACACACACACACAAAATTGCAAGTATGAAAAAGCAAATAAATTTATGGCAAAAATTAATTTTTAAGCATACAACTTATGGCAAAATTTCAACGTTTTTTGGATGTGAATTATATAAAACAAATAAAAATTACTACTAAATTTAACATTAATATTTAAATAAACAAAATATATGAAAGCTAAAATGAAATGCGTTACAAAATGGAAAATTAAATGTTTGGCTACTGGAAAAACAAAAGTTAAAATTTAAATGAAGGAAAAAAACGCAAAATTGAAAGCGAAAATGTGAGAGTGCAGCAGTAAGGTTTTTTTTAGATAGGTTTTTGTAAATATTCCTACCACTCAAAATTTATAAGCAGTCACCTACGCTAAAATACCCATACACACACACACACACCCCTACAACAACACACATATACGTACACGCCAATATATAAAAAAAATTAAATTAAATTTAAACGTAAACATTTAATTAATTTAAAGCATAAATAAATGTGTATAAAAAAATGAAAAATGAAATTTTTTGGAAATAAATTTGATTAAAACACAAAAATGTTGTAGTTTGGCAAACATAAAAGAAAAAATGCAAAAAACAAAAAAAAACAGAAATAGTGCGCACATAAAGCAAAGAAAATGTATGAGAAAATGCGAGAGGTAACAATTTCAGCAAATGCAACATGCAAAGAAACACGCGGCAGGCAACAGCCGGATCGAAAAAAAAAACATACTGTATACTTGTAAGCGTCTTGAAGCAAAATTTAACTAGAGGAAGTGAAAAATTACGAAACCGAAATGAAAAATTAAGAAAAAATTAAATGAAATTACCATACATTTGTTTAAAAGTGGGCAGCTGTAAACGGAAATGTTTGCAAAAGGGAAATCAATGTCCCAGAGCTCAAAAGCTGCAACTGCAAACTGAACGCTGTCAACTGCAAATTGCTATGCAAAGTTAAAAGAAAGTGTAAAAGACCCCAGAAACACATTCATTGTACACACAGCGCCACTTGCTTGACAAAACACAAATGTATGCGAAATGCAATTTTAGGCATTCAATGTAGGCTCTTAGCTGTAAATAACAAAAGCAACAAGAAATTGTTTCAATGTATACAACAAAATGATGTTCGAAAACGTAGCAACAGTTGAGCTTGAAACTAAAACTTTGGTTTGGAGATTTTCGAGACGCCAGCACAAGTAATTTGTTAAAGGCATTGAAAACGCGCTGTTGCAGATAAAGAATGAGAGCAAAAGCAACAAATTGCATGTCTTTAGCAATTAACACAAACGAAATTGCAGGTTTTTGTAAAATTTGAAAATACGTAACAAGAAAAAGAAGAAAAAAAATACGATATGTATAAAATGTCGCCATTTTGCATTTATGAAACGCACAGCTGTAGCAGCAAAGCAGCATTTCAGGGCAAAACTTTAGACTCTGAACTAGGCTGCGCTCCTGTGCGCTACTTCACATACACAACGCTACTTTAATTTACCCCCCATTCACTCTTCCCTTTTCCTACCCTGACCACTTAAGCATGTTTTAAGTCAGTTGAGTGTATGTATGATATATTATTTTCAGTTGTTCAATGATAACACAAAATATTCAAAATTGTCGCTAAGAGCAGACTATTTTTTGTTTTAAGTTTTAGTTAAATGTGTAAAGATTTTGTAAAAAGAAAACACAACAAAAAACAAATCTAAGAAAGCGCTTCAAACGCAGTGTAAAAAAATAGGAGAAAAAAATATTGGTTTTACACTAACAACTGAATAGTTTTCTTTTAATTATTTTTTGTTTTGTGTAAATTTTATGTTTTTCTTGTACATTTGTATTTCTAGTGAAATGCTAGAAAATAAATAAAATCCTTTATAAGGCGCCCGAATGTAATAAAAAAATTAAAAATATTTTCTCCAAACCAGTGATGGCCATTCGTCCATCTGCTCTAAACTAAAGCGTCGATCTATTTGAAGAAGCAAACAGCCAGCAGTGTTATTACATTTTCTAAAATATGCATGGAGTGCGAACTTTTGTTAAATTAATCTTCCTTCTTAATCTTTTGCCGCTTTCTTGAAAATATATTCAAAATTTCGTTGTTTTCTCTCGCTTTATAGACTTTTTGTAGTTGCGCGATTTTACATGTAAATTGTTTCTTAAACTTTTTTATTATTTTCAC
The DNA here is from genome assembly GCA_963668005.1 of Melieria crassipennis. Classification (NCBI taxonomy): domain Eukaryota; kingdom Metazoa; phylum Arthropoda; class Insecta; order Diptera; family Ulidiidae; genus Melieria; species Melieria crassipennis. Next base: position 18,834,871 of record OY764961.1, read on the forward strand.
TGTTTAATATTATTTTCATTTATTATTAGCAGTTAAAATGTGTACTTATTAGCAGCCCACATAGCACAACCCCACCCACAACTGTTACTATTGCATTCGCACCCCTCCCCCCTCACCGCAAAACCGGCCAATTATACAACAAACTCTTCGGTTTGCTCAACTCAACTCTAAAGAAACAAACACTTCATTACCAAAACTACTACAACCACAGCAGAACTTCCCAATTATACTGCAAAAAATATAATAAAAATAAGAGAAAACAAAAACAAACCATTCGTCAAACGAAGGCAAATAAATGAACGCAGCATAATTGAAACAATAAACGCAAAATGTCCAAAAACAACAAAAAATAAGCGAAAAATGAATGAGAGCAAGAAAATAAAAAACTCAACTAGTCACATGTGCAAAATACACTCAGGTACAATAGTTTTAAAATAACACTAAACTAAAGCAAGAAGCAAGCGAAATACAACTAAAAAAAACTAAACAAAGATGAAAACAACAAATAACACAATACGGATAGTGCTAGAATTTTTCATAAAATATGTAAGAATTATGTGTGTAAATTATGAAAGAAAACCACAATACCAGTAAATTATACAAAAAATGCCCAAGAAGCAAAAAATATGCAAAAAAAAATATATACATATATAAAGTAAATTTGCATTAGTTGCAACCACAACCGGTGCGCCTCCTTCTTTTAACTTGTAGTACTTTAGTTGTTAGTTGTTTTAGTGCGTTAAGTTGTAATTATGCATATTTTTTTTTTGTTCGTGCGCCCATGCTACACCCCCAAATTTTAGTTATTCTAAATAACTATAAACACAGAAAAAACACTACGCGTTATTTTATGTAATATTTCAGTAAGAACGGCTGCATTGTATACACAAAAAACAACAAACACACAGCACATTGAATCCTAATCACACTCGATTGTGTGCTAAATATGCTAAACAGATGAAACAAGCAAAAATATGAATTTGTACATTTGCTACACAAGTACAATTGTGAAAATGATAGAAGAAGAAGAAATGTGTAATTAAAATCGAAAGGTGAAAAATTCTTATTATTATTATGATTACGTTTATGTTTACGATTATTATTTTATTTGTTTAGTGTTTAGCATGTGAAGAAGAAACGAGAATAAAATATAACATAACATTTTATGAGAAATAAAGAAAAAAAAACATTCAAGCAGCGCATTTAATTTTTTGCAACCATACACATTTCACTTGTTGTGTTTTGCTTTTGGTTTATCCTTTTCCTCAATGCTGGTCCCGATGTTAATTTTGGTCTTGTTGCTGCAGTTTGCAATTCTTGCATAAATATGTTAACATTTCCTTAGTTTATTTCGCTACAATTTGTTCAGTTCTGATGTTGGCGTTAATTGAAATTGCGGTTGAATCTTGAACCTCTTTGTATATGTTTGCCCCAAAATAAAATATATTTTTGCCCAAATCTCATACAAATTTTAACATAAATCTACCAACTCGATATCCAGGAATTTTAAAGCATTTTTTGAAGTTTTTGTGGTTGAAAGAGGACTAAAAAAATTGTATTAAATTTTTGGCGCTATTTCATTAATAATCATTTTAAGTTTGTTGTTTTTAATTATTTAAAAACTGAACAAAACAACTTGAACGCATTTAAATCGGTGTCTGAAAATTGCTTGCGTAAAATTTCAGAAGTTCTGTAGGTTTTTTGTACACTTCCAGATTCAACTTAAGTCCAAAAATCGATTTTCCTTAATTAAAAAACCCTAATTTAATGTGTTTATATCAGTATTTGGTAAAAACTGCTATCACTAAAATTCTTGCTTCGAAAACTCACCATACACTTTCTTAATTAACTTTGGTTCAAAAACCATTTTAAAGTTTTCTTAATTAGGAAAACAAGATTCATTTTCATTATATTAATTGAATCGGTGTTTAATTAAAGATTGCTTTAAAAACATTTCTTACTCTGAAAATTTTCTTTGTACTTTCCGAATCGACTTGAGACCAAACAATTATTTTAAACTTTTCTCAATTAAAAAACAATTTAAAAATTTTTGATTGAAAATTGCTTTCAAAGCAGTTCATGATGAAACAATTTCCTATGCACTTTCAAAAACAACTAAAGTTCTAGAATAATTTGAAAGTTTACTTAATTTAAAAAAAAAACTTAAAAACTGACTGAAGATTATTTTTTTTTAAATTTCAGAATCGACACCAAAAACTATTTTAAAGTTTTCTTAATTAAAAAACATCATTTTACATTATTGATTGAAAATTGCTTTCAAAGCAATTTATGCTGAACAAATTTCCTATGCACTTTGAAAATCAACTTAAGTTCTAGAATAATTTGAAAATTTCCTTAATTTAAAAAAAAAACTGAAAAACTGACTGAAGATTACTTTTTTTAATTTCTTCTTAGCCACAAAAGCCATTTCAAAATTTCCTTCGGTTGCAGAAAATTCACTGAAATGTTCAAAAATTAATTCAAATAACTTATTTCGACTCTTAACTCGATTATATAACGATAACGATTCGAATCGCTGTTTGGCTAGAATAGAAAAACAATACCCCAATTTAAAGTTCCTCCATTAACTTCCTATTCGTTTCAACTCGAATCCAACTTCAACTCTTGTCCAATTTCTACTCGAGTCCAATTACAACTTGAATCCAACTTCAAGTTGCAATACTTTACATCAAAAAACTTTGTTTATTTGAAAAGTAATATTTCTGCTATTTGGTTTATCGATGGTTTACCATTAAAATGTCCATCCAATCTAACCTTATGGAAGGTTCACATAGTCCTCAGAGCCATATGTCCAGATAGAGTAATGTTACAAAGTTTTTATCAAATCTTTGTTATCATTATTTGAGTTGGCTTTAAAAAAATAATAAAAATAAGTCACTGAAGAGTTTTTCTGTGCAAGAGTCTCGCCTGGGCAACTTCTTCTTTGACAATGTAGGGAATCTAAGAGATAGGACTATTCACAGTTTACTAGGTTTTGTGAGGAGCTCAAACTAGTTCAATGAGTAAGCGGACTCCAGTTGCGGACTCCTAGTTGCCTACCACACACGAATTTCTTTTAGTAACCCATGCAATAAAATAAAGACCTCAATGAAGTAATTTTTCCTCTGTTGCGCATTCCATATTTACTGAGCAGAACTGAAACTGATCTCATGTCTCATTCTGCCTTCTCGGACAACAATGCAAATTATGGATTTCTAAATTTCTTGGACAATACTGAAAACTATGGATTTCTAAATAAATCTAGGCAATAGTTCTGTCAAACTGTAATCTTTTCTCTAACTTTCATTTTGACACTGTAAATGTGTACTGTGGGTAAAGGGGCAATTTGAGGTGTTCACACTATAGCAAAAATACTTGATACGGTTTGATTGAAAACTTTAGGCAAGAAGGTAACTGACTTTCAAATATTTCATTCCATTGTAATAGAAATTTCTCTCGCAAATGCAAATGCACACTTCCATTATGTTGTTGTAGGAAGTTCCATACAATTTTATTGGTTCATGGTAAAAATATTTAGATTTTATTCGAAAGTTTTTTAAGTAGCTGATTTCAAATAATTTAAAGGTAAATTTAATTCTTGTAATTCATATTACAATTATTTATTATTTTATTATTATTATGTTAGATCCGTACTGTTTCAAACAGGGACCGTAACAGTTATAAGTTTTATTATAAAAATCAATGTTTAAGAGTTATTTTTTACTTTTATTTAATGACTCAACAAATAACAGTTATTTTTATTTATATTTTAAAAATCTTGTAATAACAATTATTTTTGATTTGTTTCTTATTAGTCCACAAATAACAGTATTTTTTCGATTTTTATTTTAGTTGTCCTATGATAACAATTATCCGTGACTTCTATTTAAAAAAGTCATCAATAAAAATCATTCAGTAACTTTTATTTATAAAAGTCATCAATAAAATTCATTCAATGACTTTTTTTTAGATCATCAATAAAAATCATTCAGTGACTCTTATTTATAAAAGTCATCAATAAAAATCAGTAAGTAACTTTTATTTATAAAAGCCATCAAAAAACTCGTTCAATGACTTTTATTTTTTAAGTCATCAATACAAATTATTCAGTGACTATTATTTATAAAAGACATAAAAAACAACATTCAATGACTTTTATATATAAAAGTCACAAAGTCACATTCAATGACTTTTATAAATAAAAGTCACTGAATAATTTTTTTAATGACTTAAAAATAAAAGTCGCTGACTGATTTTTATTGATGACTTTTATAAATAAAAGTCACTGAATCATTTTTATTGATGACTTAAAAAATTGATTGATTTTTATTTATGATTCTTTTAAATAAAAGTCACCAATAATTGTTATCATAGGACAACTAAAATGAAAATCGAAAAAAACTATTATTTGTAGACTAATATGAAAAAAATCAAAAATAACTGTTATTATACGATTTTTAAAATATAAAAAAAATAATTCTTATATTTGAATTTTTCCATACAAATTACAAAAAAAAGTTTATTGCCAAGATTGATTCTCGGTGCGAAAAGAAATGTATTGGTATATTTCATTTACTTGTGTGACATTTCCGTCATATTAATTTTTTCAAATATAGTTTTCATAAATAACTGTTATTTCCGGCCCCTGGATTCAAAGTTTAATTTCTGATCTGATTTCAATCTGATTTTGTGTTATTATTCATGTTAGATTCGTTCTTGTTTAAAGTAAAAAAAAATTTACTCATAGCAAATATATTCAGATTTTATTTGAAAGTTCTTTCAAGTAATTATTTTAAAAACATTTAAATTTTATTCGAAATTTCGCTCCTAAATATTCTCTTCATTGTGTTCTTCTCAATCATGTAAAATTAATTTCGTAGTTGATTTTAATCCAAAACTCTTATGACTGACTAAATATTTTGACTATATGTTTCTTTTTTGTCTGAATATATCAACTTTTTCCATGCAGATCCATTTTTGAGTTTATTTTAGTCCTCCATCTCATGTGACTGACTTCAACTATTCCAACTATATTCTGCGATATTTTCCGAATATTTTAATAATATTAAACATTTTGCGTTTACTACTGCACTCACTTGAAACATCATCATGAACAAAATCGTATCCTTCTCCAGCCATTTTCGATCTGATTTTAGTTCCATTGCCGTTTGATTTCACCTGCGCTTTCACCACTACACACAAACACTAAACGACGTACATATGTATACCACATAGTTAGTTATCATAGCACAACTGTAACAAAGTATTCGAAGTATTCGAATATATAACTTGTACATACATACTTGAGTATCGTATTATGTCCAACAACAATGTTGCAACAATTACCCATCAAGGATCTATGTAAAACATACCTACACACCTACACGTATGTATGTATTGTGAGCATATTTTAGGCCTAAGCATTTTCTAACAGTTCAGAACAACTGCAGCAACAAATAACAGCGGAATTTCATAAAATTTCGCTACTTGAAATTATTAAAGGCAAACTTCATAAATAACGCAACATTTAATAGTGAGCCAAATTCTTAACGTATTCGATGTTTGAAAACTTATTAACGAGCCACAACAACAATAAGCTTAATACATAGGCTAATGTGTAAATCGAGTTGATTAAAGAAACAAAAAAAACAAATTAAAATAAAATAAAAACTATGAATAAAGTACAAATTAAATTTAGCAATTGATGGACAATTTGTAAATGCAGTTAAAAAACCACATTAAGAATATAAATCGATATTGAATTTTTATTAAACTCTGATTTCAGTATCTAATATTGATTAATTTTGATTTGAAAAATCAAATTGCAATACAACAAATTCTCTATGATTTCTCTTATCGGTCACACGGATAGACAACATTTTGAAGAAAACCGCATCTAATAACAATTACAAAACTTTTTGGAACCAACTGACTAGTACAAAATTTCAGGTGAACTTTTGCTAAATTTTTTGGCAGACAACAAAATGAACATTAAGCACGAACGAGCATAAAAAATTTCATGCGAATTGTCTAAATTAAGTGAGATATGATTGTACAAATTTTTCGGCATAAAAACATTAAAGCGTTGTAAAATTGAGCATAAACATTTTCAAGTGCATTTATTTGAGTGTGACATTTTTGTGAGTTTGTGAATAACTAAACGAAAAACCAAACGAATGGCAACAAATTTCAAGCGCGCCTTGGATGGACGTCGAGCATTGGGTTTGAGTTTTTATTGATTGATATGATTTACGTTTTGATGAGATTTTCAATTCGAACTGAGACTGCGTACCGATTGCTATATAGTATATATGTACATACATACATATATGATTCCATAGAACGTACACTTGAGTTACACATGCGCTGCGTATGAGTGGTGGCAGCGTTGAAGGCGGCAAAGAGTTCTGAACTGCGAGAGAAGCTACAAGAACAAAATTACAATAAAAAGCATTACAGAAAATGCACAAACAATTCATAAAAACTGATACAGTTATGTAAAAAAGTCAAGCTGAAAACATTTGTTTTTTTATGGCATTGAAGCAAAAGCACAATTGCGATATATGACATGAGAACGTATGACTGCATGAAGTGTGAAGAGTGGAATAAATGAGTGAATGGTATTTGAATAGACTGTCTGAATAATGTTTCATATTGGCTAAGGGATATTGAAAAATGGCCAAATCGAAGACAAAGAAGAAGAAGAGACAGCGAGAGAAATGCCTAATGAGTAAAATTTTACCCATGAAAATTGATTTAAAAAAAAAAAATCACAAAAAGTCAACGTTTGAGATCTCTCAAAACCATTGATAGGGATAGTTAGGGTAAAGATGGAACTACCTTAACCTACTGAAGGTCAACCTAAAATTTCGACATCTAGCTAGAGTTACCAGACTCCAAAAATCGTGAATTTTCCGGAGGTGAAAAATGTGGCCTTAGAACTTCACAAAAATCTGCCTCCTAACTCACCTGTAAAAAATACAACTTTTGTTCACGAGTTTAGCTGATCACTTCACAAAGTATGAAAAAAAGCTACCATTGCTGCGTAATGGGTACAAAATACCTAATGAATATCTCAGCAACGTACAGAGATATAAAGCTGAAATTTTGTTTCTGATCATTTTGGATCACTTCTAGGTCGTGTATGAAATTTTATCAAAATCGTATATGCGGAACTGGTACCAGGCAGCAATGGGTTAAGGCAGATATTGGAGACTGCGGAACAAAATTAATGCCAGATACGACCGAAATACGAAATTTAGCATTAAATTGTGAAAGATTCTAATTCTAGGTTTTTAAAAGTCTTTAGTGAAATTTAAAAATAGCAAGAGAGAGAGAGAGATAGAAAGAGAAATATGTTAAATCCGATACTGGAAAATGCAGAACAATCTTGCAATCTTGTTCTCAGCCGACTTATTCTCATACTCTCCACATTATCCCACTTATTTAAAGCTATTTTGAAAATTAGTACCTATAGCTTTGAGTACCTCATATCCAGAGACAGAGTATCTTCAACTTTTTGTATTCAGAGATAGGCGAAAGTTCGCCAGTCAGCTCTTGCGATTGTCTGCAGTCTCATCATGTCAGCATCTCAGAGTCATTATCATGAAATACGCTAAACCTGAAAGGGGTTCCTAGTCGATTTCCTCCTCATCCTCTCTATATCATTCTCTTCACTTAGAGCTGTTTTAAAAGAGAGTATCTACAACTTTTTACAGCCAGAGATAGCCAAAAGACCGCTAGTTTGCGCTAATGAATTTTCTTTTCCAAGGACTCTTTATGCCTGCAATCTTTTCATCATCTATAAGATAAAATATGCTTAATCTTGTTTTGGAAAAATCAGGAAAATCGCACAAAAAGGTCCTCAGCCGACTTTTACTCATCCGCACCCAAATCAATCTCTTCACTTGGAACTGTTTTCAAAGAGAGTATTTACAGCTTTTTACATCCTGAACAAAAAACAAGTGAGTGCCAGTGAGTATATAGAACTTTTCATATTGAGAGATTGAAGAAAGTCTGCAATCTCATAATTTTTGAGGTTAAATATGCTAAACCTGGTAGGGGATAATTCAGAACAATTGCACAAAAAGGCCTCAGCCGATTTCTTTTCATACTACCCACAACATTCTCTTAACTAAGAGCTGTTTAAAAGAGAGTTTTGACAGGTTTTCTTATCCAGAAACAAGAGCAGTTGCGCCAGAGAGTATTTTTATATTCAGAGATTGCCAGTCTGCGTTTGAGAATTTTCCCATCTAAAAACTTTATATGGTTGTATTTGTTTCATCATCTATAACATAAAATATGTTCACCTTGGTGCAGAAAAATTCTAGAAAATGGTACCGAAAGTACTCAATCAACTTCTTGCTAACATTATTCTCTTTAATTAGAGCTGTTTTAAAAGAGAGAATCTACAACTTTTCCTATCCTGAAATAGCAGCAAGAATGTCAATTTGCGCTTAAGAATTTTCTTATATAAGAATAATAAGAATTTTCTCTATATATTTATCTATGATCTTTTTACCTTCTCTTCATCGTCAGTGTCAGTCAGCCACTTAAAGGGTATCAGTCTCAGAAAATGTGATTTACAGATATGAACCCTTAAACAATTCAATTCTGAATCCCATGTGTGATTTTTTCAAAATTCATACAAGTCTAGAGTTATCTTAAGGGAGTGTTCCCGGGTAGAATGCCGATTTTAGGCTGTTTTTCAAAAAATTATTTTGGAGCTACAAGGCAACATGCAATATTCTGGTTTTTTGCTTGTTGTTCCTTATTATTTGGAGAACAGAAACTCATATTTGTGTCAAACAATTTTATTTTCTAAGTACAAATTTTCAGTGGTCAATGTGACCTTGTTTTCACTGCTGGCCGATAATAAATTTCGGGAACCAGTAATCTGAAACAGAAATGGGTATGCAATTATTAATCTGCAATAAATTCCGCGGATGGTAAACCACAGTTTTAGTCAAAATGTTGATTAGAAACAAAATGGCGGCCATATGAAAAAAAATTGTCCAGTTTTGCCACCTTTTTTTACCTTTAGAGTGCTTGAAAATATATTTAACAATAATTTTTTGATGAAAACTTTGGTTTAGCATCCAATGAAAACTATCTAGAACATTTTCCCAAAATTTCAAGTCGATACCTCTCATAGTTGCTGAGAAAAATTATCGGCCAGTACAAAAAATGTGGTTTCGAGAAAAACGCGTTTAAAGTATCATGCGCAATGTATCAGCGGAGCAAAAAGAGCTGAGATTACTTCAATTAACATGCAAAAAAGTGGGTACTGAGTTTGCGGATTGAAAAACGACTTTGGGGGGTGATAGTATATAGTATAAGGTACAATAAAACGCCAAAAAAAAAAATCGATTTTTTCAAACTTCTACCCAGGAACACTCCCTTAAGTGTTCTAGTCTTTGAATCTTATGGTCAGCATTGCATTTAGTAAGTAAGTAGTTTCGTTTCGTGCGCTCATTTATTGCATTGTCATCATAATCAATGATTTTTTAGCTACTTATATGAAGTGGTCTTCTCTATAATTGATGATTTATTCGATTAGATTTATTCAAAACAAACGAGTTGAAATTCCAGCCTTTTGTTAAAGCACAGAAGTAACATTTTGTGAGTCTATAATGCAAAATTTAGAATGGAAGGAGATACTATACAGGCATGTTCTGTATTTCGTTTTCATTTGAATGTCAAGTCGATATATATTAGATTTCAATGAGAATTTAAAGTAAAATATAGAACATGTCTGATAATCTTAGTTTCATGTTTAATCCATCATGCGGTGAAGTTATGAGATTTCACGAATTTCATTCATTTGTCGTACGTAGTGAAGTTTTGGTCGCAATTGTGTGTTTGGCTTTACAAGGGTTTGATTTTTATAAGTAAAAAAGATAACCAAAAAAAACTGAAAAAGGTCCTTCAAAAGAGCAGATCCAATAGATACACACACACCTTCACAATCCTCAACCAAATCCACAGTTAAATATAAAATAAAACAATTAAAATTAGGCGATGTTGAAACTCAGGGCTTACGTAAGACTCCGCGACGCCGAATACGACGCATACAGATGCATTTAGAAAAAAAACAAAAAATGAAAACACAAAATAAATAAATAGAAGTGAAAACAGACTAAATATACACAGAGAGAAATCGTGTGTATAGTTACCGTATATATGGGATAATTTTTTGCGACTGCAATTTTTTGATGCTAATGTATAAAATTTCATACGAAAACACGCAAACCAAAAGAAAAAACGAAAACTAACGCAAATAAAATAAAAATTATAATGATAAACAATTAAAATGACTACGAAGTGAATTCGGCATGCAAAAAAAATTATACATAAACGTTTATCAAACACGAAATATTGAACTTCTCAGGAATTAATGGCGTACATTTTAGTAAATAACCGCTACAACATAAGAGATATTCTACTTGTACATGTGCAACAACAACAACAACAACTTTTTTGGAAATAAACAAAAACGAAAGCCAATAAACAATAACATAAATACATAAGTAATAACAAAAGAAAAATGTTAAAAAATAGCAACACATTTTTTGGATTCTCATGCAATATTAAAGTAAATCGGGACAGTAGGCGGAAAACAGTAAATACGTAATAGCGATAAAAAAGAAAAACAGATCGTCAAAGAAAAGTGAAAGGAAATGGAGGGAAAGGAAGGAAAAGGAAGTGAAAGGATTGGAAGGGGAAAAGAAAGGAGAGGATAGGATAGGAGAGGAAAGGAAGGGAAGGGAAAGGATAGAAAGGTTTGGAAACGATAGGAAAGGAAAGGATAAAAGGGAAAAGAAAAGAAAGGAGAGGAAAAGAAAGGGAAGGAAGTAAATAGAAAGACAAGCGAGTGGCAAAGAAGTAGGTAAGAAAAACTGTTCTGTGAGAAAGGACAAGTCTTAGCAGCAGCAAAGAGTCAAGTACCGATGAAAATTAAACAAGGCGCAAAATTATGCAGTACAGTGTAAACAGCATTCTGGGTGCGCGAATGTGTACGATAAAACTAGGAGAGTGTGAGCGATTTTTAATTTTTTCAACTTCCCAATTTAAAGCTATGAGTTTTTACGATTTGAAATTCCCCCTCAAGACGGACATTCACAATCTAGCAAAATTGCATTAAAAACGAAAACTCAGAACCACATAAAAACAACAAAGAGACAACAAAACAAACTGAAACATAAACAGACAACACAAACAAAAACACACAACAAATAGCGAAATGAACGAGCGAAAATAATAAAACTGTGATTTGCACTAACTTAACAAAAAAAAAAAACCAAACTAACAAAAAAAAATATTTAAAAAAGTAAAAAATACAACTAAAACAAAATTAGATGGGAAAGAAAAATTGACGAAAGCAAAGCAAAGCATAAGAGAAAATGCATTGAACGGGAAAAGTGTCGAATTGGGAGACGCAACAAAGATATCTGTATTATTATTAATTGAAAATTTATTTATACAAACATTATTGTAAAATGCGTTAAATAAATAACTGAGCAATTATTGCAAAAAGCGTATTAAAAAAAGGGGGTATGAGAAGAAGAAGCGAAAAAGAAGAAGAGAGAAGACGAGAAGAACGAAAAGGCGTACAGTTTGTTAGTGCATACTTTTGTTTTTGGAACTGTGCAATAAGAGAGATGTGAAGAAAAAGCCGTAAAAAGGATTGCGAAAGAGAATGTAAGAGAAACATTTCACACAAGAGAAACAATTTAAAGTAATTTTTATTTATCTCAAAGAGACACGAAGGAGCGAAATGCATTGAATGGAGAGTGGAAAAATTTAGAAAAAAATTAAGTTTTTGATAAAATGAAATAATAATGAAATGTAATGAAAAAGAAGCAGAACGAAACAAAATAATGAGAGAAGGAATAAAATACAAATATGAACGAGAATAGTAGGTTGAAAAGGCAGCAAGAAGAAAGCGCAGAGTATACTAAATTTGAAAAGAGAAGTGAAGGAGTAAAGGAATAAATGGTAAATTGGGTTTTGGAGTGGAAAACAATGTAAGTAATAAATGAAATAAATAAATAAGAAATCAAAGTTCATATTGGAAAAGAAGTAAATGAAGCAAGTTTAAAATACAGAAAGAATGGCGTGAAATATTGCAGAAAACAGAATGAAAAAGCTGAAAAAAGCTATTAAAGGAAGAAGATAAAATGCAGATGAGAAAACTGGCACTGGCACTGGAAGAAGAAATGGTCTAAACAAAATTAAGAAAAGGCAGTAAACATGGCAAAGAGAGTAACAAGAGAAGAAAACGAAAAATCAGAATAAAATTAACATAAAAATAGATTGAAATAGACCAAAAACAAAGTAAATTACAACAGAAACGAGGGATAAAAGGTAAAGAAAAGCAAATGTAGAAATGTTAAAGTGAGTGAAAGAAATAAGAAAAGATAAAAGAAAAGAATAACGAAATGAATAAATAAAGAAATTAATAAATAAAAAAAGAAATAAAGAAATAAATAAAAAAAAAGAAAGGAAGAAAGAAAGAAAGGCCGAAATACAGAAAGAAAGAAAGACAGAAAGAAATAAAGTTAGAAATAAAGAAATAAATAATAAAAGAAAGAAAGAAAGATAGATCGATCGAAAGAAAACGAATAGATGGCAGTGCACAAAATAAAAATAGAAAGAATTCAATTTGGATGTACATTTCAATACATAGAACCAACAAGGAAGAAGAAAAGAAACAGATAGCAGAAACCAATAACAAAAATGGGAAAATATGATGGCATAGGTCAAAGAAAAGTCAAAAGAATATTCAGTTAAATGTGCACAAAGTGCTATAAAAACCAAATGTGACGTTAAGCAAAATTCCAAACATAGAAAGAAGAAACCATAGAGGAAAGAAAACCAAGAGGAAACTGAAAGTAAAATAAATATACGCAAAAAACAAAATAAAAGCGCAAAGAAACTTTGGTAGCGAAACAGTTCAGAAAACCGCGCAAAACTACACAAACCTATTCGATTTGAATGTGGACTCTATATTGTATATGAAAGTCTTTATATTTCAGTTTGAATTTTGATTTCATGTAGTGCACCTTAGTTGAACATTAAAGTCTGATATATACGATTACGACATTGCTTGATCCGATGCATGAAGATGAGTAAATTTGCACTTTCATTCTGCAAGGCATTTTTCTTTCATTCCTCATGTGGGAAATATGAAAAAATTTAATAAAAATTAGATTACAAATAATTTATTCAAATATTTAATATTTAACAGAAAGCAAAACTATTTTAAATATTTGAATGCGATAATTTAGCAACTGTTTTTGTATATGGAATAATTTAAAAAAGCCGCAGACGCGCCATTTTATACGCGTACCGCCGCAACTGGTGAACTTTTATTGAAGCCATAATTAAGTAAATATACGCGTATTATATACATACTTATATATAATTTTAAACTAAATTTTAAACTGAAAGAATTTACATAAGAACAAGAACGCATTAAAGCAACACACACACACACACACATATACACTCTTGCACACTATGAGAATAATTAATGAAATTATGTAAAGTTTTATTTTAAAGGAATTTATTTTAAGTAAAATAACTATTGAAACCCACAAACTGAAAGTTATTTTAGTTATTACTGATAAAATGTGGCACATGTGGCCTCCCTGAAATGCTTTCATTTCCCCTTTCGAACATCTCTAACTTTATGGCAGAACTTTTCCGAAAACAAGTGCAGAAACAAAAACAATATAAATACTGTAATCGCATTTTTGGACAAGAGGTAAAATAAAAACTAAAAATTAAGTGAAAATAAATACTTTTGTGAAAAATTAAGCTGGAAATGAAACGTTTGTGTAAGCATAAAGTGTAAAATGTATTTGAAAAAGCATGAAGTATGGAAAGCAAGAATCCACCCACTCCAAAACACTGGCAGTAATGGATGAAGAATTCAATAAACTTGTTGCTAAAAATAAAAATTTAACACTGCGTTTATATTTGAGAAGAAAAGGAAATGTTGGGTGAAGTTTTATGGGTTGGTAATAGTTTAGAGATTTGATATATGAGAGATCTGATGTAGTAACTTTTCGCAGACGATCAGATTTTTTATACTGCTATTAATTTTTCGTTCAAATTGTTGAATGAAATGAATATCTGATGTTGCTCGTTTAACTTTCCGCATTAATATTTTTATTTCGCAAAGTTGTTTTGTTTATTTCTAAATTGTATTTATTATTTCCTTTCTGTTGTTTTCTTTTTCTTTTCTAATTTGAATTTATTATTTCCTCTCTATTTCCCATTCATTCGCTTCATTTATTAAAAATAAAATTCACCTGCATTCACTTCTAACGCTTCACAACCAAACTGCACGCACGCCTCGCAGATGGCAACGCCATTTTAACTGCCAGAAACACAACTTGGCAGCACTTGTCCATGTGCTGAATTCGACGCATGTAGTTTTTGTTTTATCCAACATTTGACATCTAAAACAACCCAATTTTTAACACTCTTTACCTCATGTAAAAGTCAATTCGTTCAAATGTTTGTATTATTTCCAGCAAACTGATTTTTCCCAAATCACGAATCATTGCTTTCGAACATTTGAATTAGTTTTGCCGCTGCATATGTAGATGGCGCTGCAGCGCTGACTGCCAACGTCCACAGAACGCGCTGAATTCATCATTGGTCGCATTTGACAATTTGCTTTTTATTTGACAGCAAAGTGCAACGAAAAAAAATTTCGCCGAATTATTTTGTTTTCGCAAAAAACATTCGCAACATTTGCCAAGGATACGCCATGAATTCGGCCACGAAAGTAAGTTACGACTCATCTCATTGGCACTAGGCGGTCGCTTTGGCGACGGGCGGTGACAGCCAAAACGGTCGCTTGGCAATTTTTTGCGGGAAAAAACGGAGCAAAGTTATCCCATGGATTGGCTTTCGGCGCGTATTTCTCTCGCTAGTGGCACTTGCTGCTGGACGAGGGCGCACGAAGTGCGGTACGCTGTCGGGACGGACAGCATTTGTTCGGTTTCTGTTTTGAAGTGTGCTTCTAAACAAATGCTCATTGGCCCGGCCGCGCCCCCCGCACAACAATTTCGTCGAACGGTGTGGCGAGGTTCCCGTTGTGGATCTGGGCGCGGAGCTACAAACCGACACTGAATTTCTGTGGTTTTCTATTACAGGTCGGCGAGATTTTCACCGCCGCTGGACAGGCATTCAGTCGTTTGGGCGATTTGACAATGCAGCTGCATCCGAATGCCGAATCTCCATCGGGGTAAGTTTTGAATTCGGTTTTGAAAGTTGGCGTGTGTGATTGTGGTAGCCTCCTCCCCGCCACATTGCCCATTCGCCGGCAGGCAAACGTTTTTTAATTGAGGCCACCAGCGTTGCAGTTTAGTTCGTAGACTCTGCGGGAGAACAGTTTCGAAAAGATCTACTCGAATATTTGTTAATAGAGTGAATTAATAGAAATTATGAATCAAATAATATTAAAGACGATTAATTTGAGCGAAAAATATCGCCTCTCATAACCGAAGCAAGGGGCATGGGTTAGGGCACTTCCACATTCAAAGAGAGAACAGGCGCTTAGGCACAAAAATACAATCAATACAACCTCAAGAATCGGTATAAAATTCTATATAACATATACATATATATAAAAAGCTTTTTCCTATACAATTCTTAATACACTATTTAATTACAATGTATAAGATAATGAAAAAAAGTTACTCAGTTCCATATGACTATGAACCCTTTTAGTTTTTGGTTAACAGAGTTTTCATGATAAAACCCTAAAGTGAAAAATCTCTCATATTAATTAGATTTTTCTCATTTCAATCCCGAAACTCCGACGGTCCTTGGCGGATTTCCCCACATTCTCTAATTGTCATTTTAATATTGTTCTCTCGCTATGTTCTGTGTCCTCCACTTCCCAACTTGTCCAACATCAACGTCGGCGTGCAACGAAATCACACAAACTCACCCACCCACCACTCGCCAACACACAACAAAATACTGTCTGTCCCTGCCGTCTCCGATGGTGCAGCAAATGGACCGATGAGGAGATCGATATGCTTCACGCTTCGATAGTGCGCTTCTCGGACGATCTGAACAAGATTAGCCTGAGCATTAAGAATCGGACAGTGTAAGTGTTGCCGACGATTTGCCTCTGGCCGAAACCTTGCGGCAGTGAGGATGTAGCGAGAGGACAACCCACAAGAACATGATGCACTAATCAGTTACTTTTTCAATTTGTTGCAGCTCACAAATCCGCCAGGCGCTTAAGAAGAAAGCCTTCGAAGATGCCGGCATACCGGCCAAGCAGGTGCCAGTGCAGCAAGTGCAGCACGTCATCCAAACAGTGCAACAAGTGCCCGCGCAACCCACAACACAGACCATCAAACAGCATCAGCTACAGACGCAGCCACAGCAGCTGCAGCTGAACGCCATCCAGCCGCAGCAACAGCATCAGCATCAAAACACCAACGCAATAGCTCCTCAGTCTCAGCCACAGCAGACGCAACAGCAGCAGCACCACCAGACTGTGCACATACAGCACGTGCAGCACATACTGCCCGTACAGACAACTACCAGCACACAGCCGGGGACGCAGCATACGGTGGCCACCGCACCCCAATCGCTGCAAACATCGCCCAAGCAAATCATAATCCAGCAAGCCAGTGTGCCGCAGCTCGTACAGCAGCAACAGCAGCAGCCACACACGACCACCGTCACGCTGCAGCAATTCCAGCAGATGCAGCAGCAGCAGAAGGCACTTTTGAGCGGTGCGACAGCGGTCTCGACGGCGGCAGCGCCCGCCTCCGCCACAATTACCGAGAATTTAGTGTTGCAAGCGCCTCAACAACAATCACAGCTGGTCACTACCCAACAGCCGGTGGTGGGCACAAACGCCAGCGTTGCTGCCGCTACCGCCGTCACTGCAGCGACAGCGCCCACAGCAGTGCTGGTGGCCACCTCGGCTGGCGGCATACCGGTGACTGCGTCCGGTGCGGTGGCGCAGGCGAGCAGTACATCGATTGCGCTAAAATCGGGGCCCGATGTGATGATGACGCTGAACCGCATCAATACGCAGGAGAACGAGGAGGAGTGCCTGCCCGCGGATGTGGTCAAATTGGACTTTGCCAGCGAAGAGGTGACCGGGTGAAGTCTGGTGAATGCGATTGCGGCGCATGATGGCGGCGTCGATGTTGACAGTGTTACGGTCGAGGATGACGATTTTTACTTTTTCAATGCAAAAAACTGAATTCACTTACCACACCACACACCACCAACCGACATTTTTGTTAACGTTTACGTATTTGGTTGCGGCACGCAGCACGCCAAACACATAATTTATATATTATTAGTTTAAATGAAATGAAATTGGCAATGAAGCCGACGGCAATGCATAGCATAACATAGCATTAGCATGGCGGGCGTCAGCGTGAGCATATCGGTTGTGACGAGCGCAATTTTATTGCCAAACGCTTTCTATTCTCTCAAGCGCTCGATTTCCTTGTACTGAGATTTTGTTGCAGACAGTAACTCCTTCGCTGCAGACGCTATAGAAACAAAATTGGCTGGTTTTATGTGCTGACTTAAAGCAACAAAGGTACTGCTCTCCTTGTCCCAGTCGCTTTCAAGCAATACCCACAAACACGGACCCCACTTTAATAGCATTTAATAAAAAAAAATAATTAAGACTACTTGTATCATTTTTTTTTAGAAATTTGTGTGCTTACATACATTGTACCCCGATGTTTGTTTAGTTAAACAAAGTGTGTGACTAGCAATCTCGCAGTTTAGTTTGTAAATTATTCTAATTTTCTGAAGGATCATGAATATTATTGTTTCGAAACCGCCAATGAAGCGGATCAAAAAGTGCATGAATGATTCTTGGGACTCAGCGAACATAATTTGAAGCTGTTGTACATGTCATACATTTATTTAAATCCAATTGGAGTGAAACTTTTCTGAATTTAATTCATGTCGTGTTGACCAGTTAGAATTTGTCTCAATTTGTGAGGTGCTCAACAACAGTTCCAAAGATTGAATGGAAGAATTGCTCTGGTTTTGCACTACTTAATTTATATAATTATATTTAAAGTCCAATTCCAATTCCATCATTTCACATGCCCGAAAACATTCAGCAACATTTTGTTAATTCAGTCAATGAGTCAACCAAATTATCAGTGAAAATTATTAGAAGCGAGTCAGAATAATGTTGAAAAAGGCCCCAAAGATCACAATAGTTCTGTTCTTTTCTCAGGTTTTTATGTTAGTCTCCCCTAATGATTAGTCTTTTCTAAAGACTTCTACAAGAACTTTGGCCAGAAGGCAGTGAGCGAGATGAATTCATACAGTCAATTCAAATGACAGCAGTTCATTGAGAACTTGTCAGCCATTGGTTAGACTGAGATCCCACTCTCGAACCAATTCACCCCGATTCGATCTGTGCAGATTCATGAATTTTACGATGCTTCCAAGAAAGTGTAACTCTTACGGTTCCTGACGGGAATTGCTTCACCTCGCATGTTGTCTTTGCGCTTCCTCTCGCACGTTGTCGTTGCGCTCTCCCAAATCGTAAATGCTCCGCCGCTTGCATCCCAGATCCGAGAAGACTTCTCGAAAAGATCTCCTCTGGTGAACTAATACTAAATTACTCTCGCAATCCGAATGTTGCACCTTTCCCTCTTTACTTCGGGTTGTAGGCGTATCAGCACTGAATTTTGACCGCTCTGATTGTCACTGCTGTGGGTTTTTTGGGTCTCTTATCTTTTTTGTGTGTATACACTTTCATTTGACTTCACTTCACTTGTTCTTTGGTGCACTTGTTTATTAATCACTATGGTTGGTTGGTTCACTTATTGTCACTTTTTGCACTGCTTGTAGGTTTGTCACATGTCTTATGTTGAAAATGTTAAATGATTTAATTTGGTGTTAGTGCAATTGTTTGTCGCGACTCACTCGCGAACGGCTCAAAGGACCATGCATATGTTCGTTCCGATATCGCCAGCGGGCTTTTGGGCCTGCATGGTGTTTATTCATAGAGAGTTGAATAGCGAACGACAATAAGTACAACAAAGCAGACATTGGACAGCACGAACGGCCGTGGCCAGGGGAGCAGAAATAGGAGGATAGTAAGTACAGGAGGAGAAAGCAAAAGATGGACTCGAAGATGCGATTGACAGTTCACTAAAAATAGAACTCATTTAGCGATTCCAGTCCTACAAACTCAAGTTTTATTGATATGTAATTCACAACAACATCTTGTATTTTTTTTTTTGCATAAGAATCTATGAGTAAAGAAAATGTACAAACTGATTGATGAAAACAAAACGTAAAAAAAATAAAAGTTGTAATAAATTTAATACATAAATATTTAAATGAAATTGTATTCAATCTAATATTATAGAGTTCACTTGAATATACTTACTACTTTAATTTTGTATAATATTGAACTATAAATGATTATGTTCAAAAATAATAAAAATGAAATAGAACAGCAGAAGGTGAATAAAAGTAAAATATTAACATTAAAAAATAATACTTAATATAAAGAAATTTATTTGTGTAGTTTATAATCAAAACAAATTTAATGTTTAGCTATTTGAAGTAGGGTTTTTGCAATAGTGCTCTGTGGCATAGAGTAGGTTAAGTAAGAGTAGTTTTAAGTAAAGTTTTAAGCTTGACATTGAAGATTGTTTTTATAAGTTCATGCAAAGTAGTGTAAGCCAACACTTGGAATAAAAACGATTTTTATTCCAAGTAGGCTATAACCTCAGAAACCCCTGAAGAGGCTGATTGATGCAGAAAGTATATTTTGTCTGTTAATATAGTAGAATTATGCAAATACTGGTTGGCGTAACTTGTGGTGACCTAAGGCGTGAATAACGTATTTTGCCTCTATTTTTGATTAGTTCCTTTAGGCTTCTTATGTGCTGTTTAGTTTGAAGCCCATACGATTTATTCTTAGACATTTAGGGGCATATTTTTGAGAAGTTGAAAAGTTTTGTTGAAAACAAAGATTTACTTGAGAGAAATTTTGCACTTTTGTTTAGAAAAAATCTTATATTTGGTTGAACCACTTCATTGAAGAAGTTTACGCGCTCAGATTGTGTGAGCAAGAGTTCACACAATCTAATACAGCACCCCTCAAATTGTACTCTGATTCATGTTGAATTGAATGAATGTAATTGCCCATATTTTGCCGATTAATACCCACTGTGCAATTTAAATACGCCAACATTAAACACAATTTTTATTTTGTTAGGTACATCGACATCAACGTAGAATACGCTTCATTACATTGCACAAAAGTTAGACTAAGAAAATTCTATGACTCGGTCATAATCTCGACATACGTACATATGAACGTATATATGTAGGTATGCTGCCATAATTTCGTCTTTGGTATTTTAGCTGTTTCTACTTTGCTGCTGAGTTACTGTAGCAAATGGTTATGGGCAAAGTGTTTAACATAAGAAAAGCACAAAACAAAAACTGAAAAGTTGTAAGCATGCTTCGGGTCACCGCCCCCCGGTTAATGGTATTCGTAGTAGTAGCGGTAGGGGTCCATTGAGGCGGTCACGCCGGCTGCCGAGGGCGCATTGGCTTTGGTGACGGGTCGTATGACGTACGTGCTGCGCCTATTCAGAGCACAGAAATGTATAGCAATTTTAATTAAAGCTTTGCGTTGTGATTTGACGCACTTACCGATTGTGATCGCCCGCGTGCACCTGGAAGCTGGTCTCGTCGTGGTGGTCCTGCGCGAACAGCTTCTTCAGCGCTATTATGCCGGCTATGGTCAGCGCCACTTTGCTGATGACCAGCGCCTTGCCGGCTATTGCTGCCAGCGCTTTGAGGCCGATCGGGCCCGCAATGCCCATCGCCGTCAGCAGCGCCGCAATTACGTACTTCACATGACCGCCGCCCTTGTCCTTTTTCTTCTTCTTGCCCTCGTCCTCGTCGCCGCTGCGCCCCGTGCTCAGGTCGATTTTGAGCGCGTGCGTGCGCACCAGCTGGTCGGCCTTGGCGAGCAGCGCCCGATCGAGGGGCGCCAGTGTGCTGAGCGCGCGACTGTCGGTGATGGCGCCAATGATGCTCTCCTGCTCAGTGTGATTTTGCTTCTCGAACACCAGGCCGTCGACGATTTTGATAGAGTCCTGTGCGAGGGCACGCGACATGGCGTGCAGCGCCTTCTGCTTCAGGCAGCCGATGAAGTCATTCTTGTCCTGGCAGTCCTCGTAGACGCGTCGCACAATCATGAACTCCGGACCCAGCCACGCGGACGCGCTGGAGCGAGCCGCTGTGGCGATGCGACTGCGCGCCTGTGGCTGTGACTGCGATTGCGGCTGTGACGGCTGGTGGGGCCGGTGGTGATGCCGCGCTGTGGTCAAGTCCAGTATGAAGCTGATCAGTGTGGCCACCAGCAGCCACTCGATTGTGGTGCTTATGCGCATCTTGTGTTCCTGATTGTGTGTGCGTGTGTGCGTATTCCTCTTTTGCTTGTGGCAATTCTAGCCGTCCGCGTATCCTGGCGCTCGTTGAACAGTGAAAGCGTCCGCAGTGTCGCTGGCGGTGCACGTCAGCCGCTGTTGTGGGTAAAATTCTAAATGCAACTGCAACGAAAACGCTGCGCGCTTGTTGCTTTTATAAATTGCGGCAGCGCGTGCGCGTGTGCCGAGGCACTCGCCTGGAAACGCCTGGCGTGCGTCCGCGCTATTCGAAATATGAAACGGCGAAGCTGCATCGCGGCTGCTGGACTGTTGTCGGCGGCGCGCACTAATCACGGCCGATTAATTGGCTCTGCATGCTGCTGCATTGTTGTTGTTGTTGACATGTTTTTGTTGTGCAGCGGTGCAAGTACGCTTTGTTTTCTTCTGCCATTCGTGCAATTCATCGACGGCGATGGGCGCAAGAAATTGTTTTCTTATGGGCAAAAATTTGGCTTTGCTTCGATTGTGATGTGCACTCGAAAGTCGGGTAGATGTGTTGTTGTTGTTGTTGGGCATTATGCGGTGCAGCGCTTGCACTTTTTCTTTTCAGCATCCATGTCAATAGTTTTGTACAACTGCACACACGCACACAAACATACACAAACAAACACATACACACAGCTGGGGCTTTTGTGCCATTGCGTGCTAGAAGTCTATTAGATTGCAATTCAACTTGGATTTCTTCTGAGATACAGGCAAGACCGCTCTAGAGAAGACTGCATAAGGAATTTTTGAATGTTGGAAGGAAAAAAGAGAATTTCCAAATGGTAAACAATTGACCAATTCTCGGATTCTTTGACTTAATTAATAATCAACAATTTGTGGTTTTGTTAAAAAATACTAGTAGTAAAAAAGTTTCTTCAAATTGACATAGAAAGCTTCCTCAATACTGAGTGAGTGAGAAAAAGTAACCTAACTGTTGCTCGGTTTCAGCCAGCTTCCGCGGTCAGAATGAGTTCTGAGGTGAATGAGAGTAAGGCAAAGTATCTTCGGTTAAAAGTTGTTTGTATTGTGGAACCCTCGTAACTGTTATCAATTTGAAAAGGTATATCATTGAATTGAAATCACTGGTCGACGTTGTGGAGGAGAATGACCGCAATCTTCGTTCAAAGAATTAAGTGTTGCAAATTCTGTAAGTATTGGCTTTCTGTTCCAATTGGCTTCAGTAAGTTGCTTTTCTTTACTTATTAGCTGAAGCGATATTTTTTATTTAGTCAAAACCGATATATGTACAGTGTGACCAGTATATGTTCATACAAAAACAAAGTAGTTTTTATCGATCAAAACAGTAGTTGGAAAAGTTGAAACGGTTAACAATTATAACTTGAAGTATAAAGATTTGATTTAAGAGACAATTACTCTATTGTTTGACCTTTGCTTGCCACAACACGCTTAAGTCTTTTTTCAAAACTATTGCATGCGGCACGCACCACGTCCATCGATATATTGTCCCATACGTCGAGAATGGCCTCTTTAAAACCCAACAAATTGGTGTATTTGTAATCCCTAAGTTTCTGCAACATATAACCCCAAATGCAAAAGTCCAAGGGATTACAGTCAGGTGAGCTTGGGGGCCATTCATCCTTGGGAATAAAATCAACTAAATTTTCTTTACACCAGTCTTGAAAAATTTTAGCGGTGTGCGCGGGTGCACCATCTTGCTGGAAACAGTAATATCCATTCCCATACATTTTCGCAGCATTAGGCTTCAAATGGTTCTGCAGTACTTCTTTCAAATAGTATTCCGCGTTAATTTTACCCCTTTGCCAATGAAGAGTAGCGGCAAGACACCTTTTCGAGATATAGCACCCCAAACCATAACAGATGAGGAATTTTGGTACCTTGGGACATGCTTCTTGTCATTGGGGATGTCATGGTACGATACCGCCCACAATCGATCATTTTGCACATGGTGGGGAGTTTCGAGCACAAACAGTTTTTCATAAAAAAAAATGATGTCATCACCAGCGTGCGAGGATAGCAGTAGTTTTGATCTATCTCTTCGCTTCTTTATTGTATCGGTAGTAAGTCTGTGGATTTTCTTCTTCTTGAAAGCTTTCATATTCAAGTCCTCATGTAAAATCATTCCTAATGATTCGCGTGACATATTGATAGTTTTGGCCATACTTCGTGCTGATCTATCGCAATTTCTTCGAATCCGTTCTCTCACAACCTTTATTGTCGCAGCAGTTCTAACAGTTCGCTTGCGGCCACTTTTTTTGCGGTTTTGTATAGGACCAGTATCCATATATCGTTTAACGGCATAATACACGTAGTTCTGTTTCACATCAAGTGGTTTCAACTCGCGGAATATAGCACCACACTTCAAACCGCTTTTGAATTTTTTTACAATGATAGAACGTTTGTCTGACATGACGATATAGAGAGAACTAACGTATCGATATAACACAAAATGTATGTTATTGATTAGGTAATATTCTCAAGTTACTAAATTGATTTAAAGATATTTTATTTACAAGTTTTGTATGAAGATATACTGGTCACACTGTATAGTTGTAGCAGAGCATTAAAGAGCTTGGTTTCTGTTAACCCTTTCGACCCCAAAATTGTCTGAGAGCAACTTCACCTATTTGTCATCTTATAGCAAAAGCTACAATTGATTTATGGGTTTAATTTAAGGAGGCACCAACAAGTTGATATTTTTAGAAGTGAATTCAAAGCAAATTAAAAAAATTTAAATGTTATCCCCAAAATAATTTCCAATAATTTTCAGCGATATCAGGGAAAGTGTTCTAATTGAAGTCTACGAATTGGGCGCGTTTGATCAAAACCCGTTTTCTTTAATAATGGTTAAATAAAATCAAAAAGTGATAATTTTGTATTTTTCCATAAATATTAAATAATTTTTCTGTAATTAAAAAATATTGATACAAAATTTATTTAACCCGTTTTAAGCTAAAATTCAAGTTCAAAATTAAGGGGAGGTTCTCATCTAGACCACCAAAAAGTAGGTTAACTTTGGGAATTATTTACAGGAAAACTAAAAAACATATCAAGACGATATTTGGCAGTTTGATACAATGTACTTTTATTTATAGATTTCTATTTTTATTATAAGAAAAAAAAACAAAATGGCGTCCGTTATTAGGCTTTTCCGACGGCATGTTTTGGAAATTTTGCTCAACTGCCCGGTGTCCACAGGTTGCAAATCAATCTGAAATCAAACAATTCTTGATGTAGCATAAACTAGAATAAATTTACTAAAGAATGACCCATTATTTAAGAAAAAATATCAAAATTGACAAAATGGCGCGACTTTGAAATTTGAGTGGCGTTTTCAGACCTTTTTTCCAGAATTTATTATTTAAAAAAAATTGTTAATGTTAAAATATTGAAACGAAAATAGGTCATTCTTTAATAAAAATTGTCTTCTTCAAAATGAAAGTAACTAGAAGAAAATCGGTTGAACCGTTTTCGAGTTATGCACCGGGCAGTTTTAAAATATCTGGTCCTGAGATAATGGCTTGTTTAGTTGGAGCAAGTTTTAGCCTCCGCCTACGAGCGTCCCGCTGCAATCAAGACACCGCAACAATCAACGGGCTATAGAATACGTTCTACAACTCGGATCAACTAATAATTTTAAAACAACATTCTAGACATGTTAAACTTTCAGAAAATGCAAAAAAAAAAAATCGAAAATTTCAAGATTCTAGATGAGAACCTCCCCTTAAACTAGCTCTAGAATTCTAACAACGAGGCCTGGCGACTTCAAATGTCGTGTGCACACTTCTTAGGCAAATGTTTCATGATCTAAATACCAAAAAGTAATATCAAGACACAGGAAAAAATTCGTGGTCGAAAGGGTTAAAGCCTTCTTCTGCAACACCAACCGTCGAAAGCCAGATATGCCTTCAAACGGGAGTCAAGTAACTGCAAACACCGAATAGATTCAGCAGTGGCGCACACAGGGGAGTTGTGCGGTTTAAATTTCCTCCAAATACAAAAATTGCTGGTGCAAAATATGGTTTTAAATGGAATTGAGCTAAAAAGTTGTACGCAAAATCTCCCAAAATTAAATCTTGTGTGCGCCACTGAGAGTCAGAAAGCAAAGCCATCCAAGAACACACGTCCAAATTTTGCCAGGTTAAGGATGCAAAATGCGACCGGCCATCTTTCAAGCAGTATACGAATTCTGAATTAAAAAATCCTCGTCTTTTGTGCCGATCCTAACATCGACCCAATTTTTAAAAACTTTGTGCGATGTGAAGCGCTGCTCGACCACAGTGTTGCCGTTGTGCGACTAAAGTGTCAAATTGACCCTTTCTGGAGACCGATGCCACCCGACACCGACTTTTTAAAAATAGGCTTATTTTGACACTTTTCTTCAAAATCATGTGACTTTTACCCCTTTGTTTGTTCAAAAAGTTTATATGTACCTTTTGAAAATTGTTTCGTAATGTTAATTTTTTTATTTTTTGCGTGTTTAAAAATACTCAAAATATGCCTTTCTTTTAGTATTCACTTTTTAAAGGTAACACTTAAGTATTTAAAAATTACACCTCTGGCAACATTTAAACTACTTGCAACCTACTACTTGCAACTACTTTTATTATGTCAAAGTTTTTCCGCGAAAATGTACAAAATTAATCTGAATTAACACGCTTTTTTGTGGCATTGCTTAAGTTATTTGTGCTAAATTAATTTTAATAGCTTCCAATGGATAAGTAAGTATATCACTCATATGCTTTAAAATGCAAATGTTTTCAAAATAAATACAAAACAGGCATATTGGGACTTTTTAATATATCCCTCATCAATTAATTTAAGGGGGAAACAGTTTTTTTCACAGAAAATTATCTCCTTTAGAAATTTAATAAAAATAAAAGTTTCGAAAGATCAAATAATGAAGCAATATATATACACGGTATAAAAAAATTGGATCACTTGATGACACTTTTTTTTCGGCTGTGACTTTTTTTGCGACTTTTTAAAATTTTTCAGCGGCAACACTGCTCGACCATGAATTATCGACCGGTGCAAGTGGAATTTAGTAGGAAGGAAGCACCTTTAAAATTTTTTTCATGGCCCGTACTTCTATTTTAAGTGACAATACCTATTTCGAAATGTATTTTTTGTGTATATTTTTTACTATTTTATAAGTCACAGGTAGCTATCGTATTTATAAATTGTCAAAACGATGTTCAAAGTACCACCAGAATTTTGTTTAAATCAAAAGTTTCAATATTTCTGAAATTGTAGGCGATAAAACGTGAACTGGGTCTAATTGACCCAGAGTAATCTTGTTAAAATACTTGTGTTCTTTGAAGGTTAATACTGTCTGGAAAAGTAAAAACGTTGCTCACATTTGTAAGCATAATTTCGAATAAAATTAAATAAAACTTCATTAACATAAAACTGCAATAAAAACTGAAATTGATTAGTTGATTTTTGGGATTTATTGTAACCAGTGTTAACAGCGCATAAAACTCACAATGAAACTGTTTAGAAATTGGAACAGTTCGAGGGCAATCAAATCCACAGAAGTTCTAACGACTACATATTCGTATCAATCTACATATGTATGTGTGTGTGTGTTTGTATGTGTGTATTGTTATTGTTATACTTTCTTACAAGTGCGTGGGCATAAAATGATTAATGAGATGTTGAAAACCGTTGCTGGACCTACTTGACCAAAAGCATAATTTTATACTCAAAGCCTCCACAGACACATTCAATCATATTGAAGACAATCACATTGCACACTGTGTGGCGTTCGTTGCCGAAATTCCCCCCCCCCCCCCCCCAGAAAAAGTTGCACAAAGAAAGCTGGACTCAAAGCAAATCGAAAGAAAAAACTTGAATGCACTTTTACGCTGCGTGCTAAAAAGTTATTCATTAACAATGCTATTATTGTTGTTGTTGTGGTTGTTGTTTTTGTTGTTGTATGCATTGTATTAATTGTTCATAAACGTCGTTGCACCTTGCGCCAGACATGAAATCTATGGACTGTTCGATGTGCGAGCAAAAACAACAACAACACGTGTACTGTTTGTGTTGGTGCACATTTGGTGCACTGGCCCAGTGGGTGAAATTGAATTAAATACATTTAAGATTTTATTTTCATAGCAATCGTCGATGCAGCGCATTTTGTGCCGCAAAAGCTTAGCGTGCGTTGGCGTTAGAGCGTTTAAAGAAAATCTTGTGTTGCTTGTGCTTGTAAATTTAATTGCAATTTAAGTTTAATGATCGCAGCAACAACAACAACAACGAAAAATATGTGTTGAAGAATTTCATCAAAAGTGTTAAAGACACTTTCGAGCAGACTGCACATAATAAAACCGAAATCATGTACTTTGTGCATGAGAATTGACTTAATAACGCTTACACGAACAAAGTATTTACATTTTATGGTTTTTGCGAAAACATTTACAAATATTTAAAAGGTGCTCGTGCGAGCTGAGATGACCAGCGTTGCTTTTGCTGTGGGCTCTTAAGTCTTAAGTCGAAGATATCTAAAAAATTACACTGCACAATAAAATAAAATTTTTTTTAAAATAACAATGTTCTGACAACGGATTCTGGTAGAAGGGGCCAAAAAAAAAATATACGTGTATCGGCGTTTTGAAAGTTTACGTCTGAATTATTTTTAGGGGGGCCAAAGTTTTCCCCTTTTTACACATTCTTATGAATCGGCTTACGAAAACCATGTAACATCACATTTTAGGTATATGATGTGTTCAGCAATTTGATGTAAAATACTACGAAGAACATTTTTGTGGAGCATTTTAACCCTGTAGCTCCTATTTGTATGGGTCAATTTGACCCTTTTTTCTAAAATGCCAAAAATGTCCTGTAAAACAGGACTTTTTAAGGACAAAATGTACCACGAAAATATTTGCCATAAAATTCTACTATAGGTCGGTGAATACATCAAAGCTCCGAAATTAACTTGAACGCCAGAATTAAGCCGAAACTGAAAATGTGTTTAAGTGTTTATTTCGTACTTATTCAAAATACGACTTTTATACACTTTCGACCCCGAATTTTTCCCTGTGTGTCGATATTACTTTTCGGTATTTAAATCATGAAACATTTGCCTAAGAAGTGTACACACGACATTTGAAGTCGCCACGCCTCTTTGTTAGAGTTCTAGAGCTAGTTTACTTTTGAACAATTTTAGGTTAAAACGGGTTAAATTAATTTTGTATCAATATTTTTTAATTACAGAAAAATTATTTAATATTTATAGAAAAATACAAAATGATCACTTTTTGATTTTATTTAACTATTATTAAAGAAACAGGGTTTTGATCAAACGCGCCCTATTCGTAGACTTCAATTAGAACACAAACTTTCACTGATATCGCTGCAAATTATTGGAATTTATTTTGGGGATAACAGTAAAATTTTTTTAATTTGCTTTGAATTCACTTCTAAAAATATTATTTTGTTGGTGTCTACTTAAATTAAACTCATAAATCAATCGTAGCTTTTGCTATAAGATGACAAATATGTGAAGTTGCTCTCAGACAACTTTGGGTTCGAAAGGGTTAAGGACTCTTGCACTGTATGAAATAATTCTTATTCTCTGCTAATGTTTCGAAAACCTTTCACTTTCAAACTTCTGGTCAGCCCACACACTCATACAACGTTGCGGTCATTACGGCGCCAGCCAAGTCTCGAACTCACCCACACCTCCCACTCTCTTCCCCTCCTCACAATTCGCGTGATCTGTCTGCCATAATTGAATGCATTGTCTGCGGCTTCAAATCCGCGCCTTAGCTGCCAACAAATACATCTGATTGATTGCCTTGGCGAGTGCGGGCGCGGGGGCAACGACTCAGCCGCTTTATTGGCTCAACTGCTGGGCGCGCTGCTGCTCGTCGGGCGGCAATTTGTCGCATTAACGTGCAGCAGAATGCACGCAGTCGGTGTAAAAATGCGGTGGCGAACTTTTTCAGAAGCGACATATTGCAGTGTAAACGATACGTCGAGCAGGCCAGCCAGACAAATGCTGCCATATGCGACAGCAACAAAACGGCAACAAAGCGACACAGCAGCACAAAAGAAAAGACGAGATAATGACACCCACTGAATTGCCGCCACCCAGCGGGCGAACGTCGATAAGCGAGCGCCACCCCATGCGGCGGCCGTGTTGCTGTGGTGTATGGGGGGAGGGGGTGGACGGGGCAAGTGTTTCGTTATAGTCAAATCGTTTTATGCGGATGACTTGAGATTTCCTGTTCCGTTCGGTGTTGGCTCGGGTGTCGTTTGGCGTAGTTTTTTTTGTTGTTGTCGACTTGTAAAGCATGCCGTGTTGATACGCCTTTTTGTTGTTGCAATTTTTATATTGCACCGTTGTGTTGGTGTTGCTTTTGGTATGCATTCAATTGAATCAAAGTTGCTTGTTGCTTGTTTCACGCGGATTGCGTTCATTATCAAATTAAACGGTAAAATTATAATACGATGTGGTGGAGGGGTGGAAAGATGAATGAAAGATGTATAGCCGTGTAGAGATAATGGCAGCATTTTGGCCTGGACAACAAATGAAATTTGATCATAGAGCATTTGGTTATAATTGTTTATCACACACACACACACACAGACACAGACAACAGTTGAATGACGGAGCGAACAACGCAAATAATGAGCAATTTTCAGTAACGAGAGGAAAGCTTTTCATATTCTGTCATCAACTAATCTCGAACACGCGACGGTCATCAGTAGCCGATACGGTTAAATAATTGGAAATTTAATCCCATTAGAAGCAGGAATTTAGTTTTAGGAGTTTTTTCATGGCCAACAAATACAAAATTATGTTTTTTTATAATTACTTAAATTGTGATTAGAACATACAATCTTTTAGTTTGAACGTAGTATTCATACCAACATCATAGTACTTGTATAACACTGTGCGACAACATTTTTCACACCGGAAAAAATCCATATGGGCCCGAAACTAGAGACCAAATATAGTAATACTGCGTACTTAGTTTTTCATTTCTACATCCTTTGTACTTTTAAAAGGACTTCAAAATTTTGAAGGGGCTAAAAAATAAAAAAAATATAAAAAATACTTAACTTTAGAATATGGCGATATGTATATAGAATGAAAGAGGAAAGGCTCAAGAATTTAAATAAAATTAATTTTTTATCTATTTGTAAAAAGCGATATGGAAAAAAGTCCTTCGAAAATTTTAATCCTTTATATCCTTGGAAATTTATATAGAACTTTCTTGAAAAGTAACTATGTTAAAACTTGAAATCTCATTGATCACTTGTCAAAATTTCATTACTCTAACTTTATTGGTTCGAAAGTTATTAAAAAAAGGCGGAAGCTGCAATTCTAATAAAGTACAAAAATTCGAATTTACAGGGTGGACCATTTAAGATTTGGAATTTGAATAGGCTATAAAAACAATTCCTGTTTTATTACAAAGCTTGGACTTTGATACGATATCGTTATGACGATATCGTTCATATGACTGCCAGGTCTGGCCTTACAGTCAACCCTTTCGGTCAACCCAATTTTCAAGTACTTTTTCGTTTGTTCCGGGTAGAATTTCCTGAAGGGCAACTTCGATTTCATGTTTCAAAGCTTCAATCGTCTCTGGAGGGTTAGGGTCCTTTACGGCTCCCCACAAAAAAAGTCCAACGGACTTAAATCGCAGCTCCGAGGCGGCCAATTGACTTCAGAATTTCGGCTGATTATTCGATTTTCGAAAACGGTGCCCAAAAGTTCGATTGTTAGGTGCCGGATGGTCATGAGCCTTCAGTTCTTGGACCAATTGAATTTTGTAAGCCTTCATACCGAGATTTTTATGCAAAATACTCATCAAAGAAGTGCGGGAAATGTTCAATTCCTGAGAGCGATCGCGAGTTGACGTTGATGGATGTTCACACATATTTTCGGTTACAAAAGACATGTTTTCGGCTGTGCGCACTGTACGAGAACGGGAACGGGTTGTTTGTTCCATTAACGATGCAGTTTCACGAGCTCGCTTCACAAATTGATCCACAAACTGAGTTGAAGGCCAATATTTTTTTTGAATTTTTTTTTTTTTTATTTCTTACAGTTTGGGTTGAAGACTCTCCACTTTGGAAGTAAGTTCTCAATATTTTCCAATTTTGTTCAAGCGTATAGCGTCCCATTTCGTAAATGTCAAATATTTAACTAAATTACGAGCACAAATTGAATGACATTTGGACTGCCATTCTCGAAATAAAGCGTTGTTCAAATTCCAAATCTTAAATGGTCCACCCTGTATTTGAGTATCAGTATTTTAAATAATAAAAACATACAAAATCAATGAAACGAGACGTTCTATAGACAAAATTCAAAAAATTTATAGTCTCAGAATTTGACGATTTTTATGTCATTTGAAAGGTAAAACTCCAACTAAGAAAACCCTACAAAATCGGTGCGAACATTTAATTAGTGTGTGTGCAAGAGCTGCTCAAACTCATAACTTTTTTCACAAAAAAATTAAAAACATGTTTTTTGTTTTTTAGTCTATTGCGTAAAAAAAACGTAAAACTACATGGTTAGCAAAAACTTCCTAAAACCTTTAATATAGATTAAGAATTGTTTTGGGCATTTTCGCTTTTAACTTTTTCTCAAAATTTAAAAAGCTGGGGTTTCTACTACACTTTTAATTTAAAATATTTTTCTAAATTAAAAACCTCAGAATTGGTAAAACTTAGAGGAAAATATCGAAAAAGTGTGTGAAAATATGTTCCTGGATTTTTTTAAATTTAAGAAGCATTCTATCTTTGTCAAATAATGTAAACACACCCTCTGACATCTTGCGATCTCAGAAAATAATTCAATTTGAAATTTGAAATACCTATTTTTCGACAAAATATATTTGATTGATCCCTGAAAGTATGCAATTAGCATGAAAAATAAAAAAAACAGCACAACTGTAAAACATAAATTTATTATTATCATTTTTATTGCAAAACTACTAAAGTCCTGCATAAATATATTCATTTTGGCGGCTACACTGCTGTACATACTGTACGGGTACTTGGTATTCGAAGAATGTGTACAACGAAACGAATAGAAACGAGAACCAGCGAGCGTCGCTTCTCGTTTCTATTCATATTTGGTGAATAGCGAACACTGCAGTGCTCTTATTCTGTGAGAAGCGAATACTGCAGTGCTCGTATTCGGTAATCGAGAACTTTGCGAAGTATTCGAAGATCAACAGTTTCATCGAATATTTTTATGCGCAGTATGTCACTTTTCGATGTGTATTCTTGTGGTGCGGTTAAAGTGGCTTATTAGTTAATACGCAAAATGGAAATTATTGAAGAAAGTAGCATAACAAACAAGAAAATATTTATATATAACATAAATATTTCTAAATAAATGTGTACTATTATTCGAATGCGTTTGTCCTCGTTTTCCCGCTTCGAGCGAATATGAATAAATAGTGTACGTCTACTCGTTTATGTTCGGAGCTTACTCGTACTCGAAGAGAGCTGTACTCGTATTCATTCGGACCGGTCCGCAGAGACGAAGTGAAGTATTCTATTCAAAAGCATTTGAATGTTTTCGAATAGCAAAAATGCATACTCGTGCAGGACTCTAAAATGGGATAAATATATTCATTTCTCTTACCTCTTCCCAGTTGTCTGAATTTACCAAACAAAAGCACCGAAAAACATTAAACAAGAATAATATTTAAAAAAGTAACTATGCAGTCTTGTTAAAAATTGATCAAACTCTCGAAAATATATATACACTTTTCCCATAAAACCAATATTATAGCCACAATATATATTTATAGTTAGGTGTTCGATTTATTAAACACCAAATATCTCGAAAACCATAAATCGGAAAAATTTTTTGAACCCAATTTTGAATTGTCCGACCCCATTTCACCTTAAAAAAACTGTTTCCTTCGAATATTGACAAAAAAAAAAATCGCTGCGCTTATATGGGTTAACTAGCATACAATTTTATTGAGTACAAACCACTCCTTCTAATTTTGTGCCGCGGTTGTATGGAGTCGAATCACTGTGCGATGGTCCGATTAACTAAGTGTTTGCCACTATTTCCACTAACAACACAAAGTTATTACTACTAAAATAAGCAACCATCACCTAACGAATCAATCAATCAATAAACCAATCAATATGATTTTGTCATCATCAACTCGAGTACCATCACGCGCCTGCGAACATAAGCAACATCGCCAAAGTACAATAACAATTTTCCAATTAAGCGCCCAAAAATTCGACCATATGCTGATCATCATCAATGCATCATTGATGACAATAACATTAACACCGTTGCTCAAGATGGCTCTGATGTTGTTGTTGTTGTTGCTTTTGCTATCGATGATGATGGTGATGATGATGTCGTTGTTGATGGTGGAAATGGCATTGTTGCTGCCGCTTTTCACGTTGGATAATGCGCGCGATAAGAGCCCCCAAAGTTTGTCCAATGTGCTGGCCGAGCACACACTCGAGCAACAGTCAAATAAATTGCACTTATCTATGATTGTTGCTGGGCTGGTTGACTGGTGTTTACGCGGCCATCGCTTGTTCGCCCGTTTTGTCTGTCGTTCGGCAACTGGCATAAACTTTCATTTCCAATTTTCTTGATGTATTAAATTATTTACACGCTCTTGAGCAGACGCTCGTGTGGGATTTTGATTAGTCTTTTGTATTTACTTTGATGTGCTTAATGTTTGTTGGCTTGCATTGTTGTTATTTGTTATTATTTTTCGTGGGGCTGAAGATATAGAAGAGACTATGTTGAAGAGACCGTCAAAAATAAAAACTTGCAACATAAAATAAACGTGGCAACAATGTGTTTGTGTGGTAAAAGATATTGAAAAATAATAGAATATTTGATTTCATGGGAGTTGATATAGATTAAGGTAAGATTAATAAGTTATTATAAGATGAGGTGTCCGTCCCTACTTAGGAAATATTGGGGTATAAAAGCTTAATGAAGGAATGAAGAGAGGAGTAGATTAAAAAATACTGTCGATGCGGAGAGTTCTTAATGGTTAAAATGCGAGTTTTAGTCAACAATTCGATTACAAGTGTCAGTCGATGAGATGGAAATCTGAGCAATCTTTTTTCATCAGTCAACTTGTCAGTAAGTCACAAATGTTCCGTTAAAAAGCGATAAATTGATGTTATTGAAGCACTGAAGTCAACAACATTCACTTGGTTCATCAATTGAAATGTTTTGGTAAAGGGTTTTGTCAAGTTTAAAACAAAACTTAATGTTGGCTCTTTGTTTGATGCTAATTTTTGTACCGATGACACAACCATACTTTCACTTCAGACGCAATAACTTCGCTTTCAGTGAACTAAATGTCATACAATTTTGACTCGAAGCCAGGAAAGGATATACCCACATATAGGTAGCGTTATCGGAAAGCATTTTATTTCAAAAGTCTTTTTTGGAACGCTCCTTAACTAGAAACGCTCCTTGTGTGTCGATAGGCGCAGCCAAAACT
Source organism: Melieria crassipennis (assembly GCA_963668005.1). Classification (NCBI taxonomy): domain Eukaryota; kingdom Metazoa; phylum Arthropoda; class Insecta; order Diptera; family Ulidiidae; genus Melieria; species Melieria crassipennis. The sequence goes on from OY764961.1 coordinate 18,869,801, forward strand.
CTGCCAAGTAGGGAATTTATATACTCAAATTAAACAATTTTCAATAGCGATAATAAATGTTTACAAATTTTAAGTATTTAAGGTGCATGAGTATGATTTTTTCTATCATATTTCATATTATTTTTTTTATATTTATCATGTTTATGGAGGTTTTTCCTCAACTCTGGATAAAGTGAAATACCTTTTTGATTATATTTACATATTGTAAAAATATTGTAAATGTTTCAAAAATTTCGTATAAAATGTTTTTAAAATTAAATAAATAAAATAAATAAAAAATAAAAAAATTAAAAAATCAATAAATAAAATAAATATTTTTCAGATTTATCATGTTTATTGAGGGGTTTTCTTAACTCGGGATAATACCATTTTGATGATATTTTCATATTGTAAAAACATTGTAAATGTTTAAAAATTTCGTATAAAATGTGTTTAAAATTAAATAAATAAAATAAATAAAAAATAAAAAAATTAAAAAAATCAATAAATAAAATAAATATTTTTCAGATTTATCATGTTTATTGAGGGTTTTTCTTAACTCGGGATAATACCTTTTTGATGATATTTTCATATTCTAAATATATTGTAAATGTTTCAAAAATTTCGTATAAAATGTGTTTAAAATTAAATAAATAAAATAAATAAAAAATAAAATAATTAAGAAAAAATAAATAAATAAAATAAATATTTTTTTATATTTATCATGTTTAAATACCTTTTTGATGATATTTTTATATTGTAAAAATTTTGTAAATGTTTAAAAGTTTCGTATGAAATGTGTTTAAAATTAAATAAATCAAATAAATAAAAAATAAAATAATTAAGAAAAAATAAATAAATCAAACCAATATTTTTTTATATTTATCATGTTTATTGAGGGTTTTTCTTAACTCGGGATAATACCTTTTTGATTATATTTACATATTGAAAAAATATTGTAAATTTTTCAAAAATGTCGTGTGAAATGTGTTTAAAATTAAATAAATAAAATAAGTAAAAAATAAATAAAATAAAAAATAAAATTATTAAGAAAAAATAAATAAATAAAATAAATATTTTTCATATTTATCATGTTTACTGAGGTTTTTTCTTAACTATGGATAATACCTTTTTGATGATATTTTCATATTGTAAAAACATTGTAAATGTTTCAAAATTTCGTATAAAAAGTGTTTAAAATTAAATAAATAAAATAAATAAAAAATAAAATAATTAAGAAAAAATAAATAAATCAAATAAATATTTTTTAATATGTATCATGTTTATTGAGGGTTTTTCTTAACTCGGGATAATACCTTTTTGATGATATTTTTATATTGTAAATATATTGTAAATGTTTAAATGTAAATGTGTTTAAAATTAAATTAATAAAATAAATAAAAAATAAAATAATTAAGAAAAAATAAATAAATCAAATAAATATTTGTATATATTTATCATGTTTATTGAGGGTTTTTCTTAACTCGGGATAATACCTTTTTGATGATATTTTCATATTGTAAATATATTTTAAATGTTTCAAAAATTTCGTACAAAATGTGTTTAAAATGAAATAAATAAAATAAATAAAAAATAAAAAAATTAAAAAAAATCAATATGTTGACGTATCGTCGCGGAGCGGTGTAAATAAAACGAGGGGGGTTTCGCTTTTAGGATGTTTGGGATGTCTTTATTCGTCGGCTTACGAATAACGAGTGACAATAGAATAACAATAAACATTGAACGAGAACAACGGCCTAAGCCGGGGAGCATAAATAGGGGGAACATTAGTACAAGAGGATAAGGAAAGGAAGGGATTAGCGGTGGGATCGACAGATCACTTATGACAGCACTCATTTAGCCACAATAAATAAAATAAATATTTTTCATATTTATCATGTTTACTGAGGTTTTTTCTTAACTATGGATAATAAATTTTTGATGATATTTTCATATTGTAAAAACATTGTAAATACTTCGAAATTTCGTATAAAATGTGTTTAAAATTAAATAAGTAAAACAAATAAATTATGATATAATTAAGAAAAAAGAAATAAATCAAATAAATATTTTTTTATATTTATCATGTTTATTGAGGGTTTTTCTTAACTCGGGATAATAACTTTTTGATGATATTTTCATATTGTAAATATATTGTAAGTGTTTCAAAAATTTCGTATAAAATGTGTTTAAAATTAAATAAATGAAATAAATAAAAAATAAAATAATTAAGAAAAAATAAATAAATCACATAAATATTTTTTTATATTTATCATGTTTATTGAAGGTTTTTCTTAACTCGGGATAATACCTTTTTGATGATATTTTCATATTGTAAATATATTGTAAATGTTTCAAAAATTTCGTATAAAATGTGTTTAAAATTAAATAAATGAAATAAATAAAAAATAAAATTATGTAGAAAAAATAAATAAATCACCTAAATATTTTTTTATATTTATCATGTTTATTGAGGGTTTCTCTTAACTCGGGATAATACTTTTTTGATGATATTTTCATATTGTAAGTATATTGTAAATGTTTCAAAAATTTCGTATAAAATGTGTTTAAAATTAAATAAATAAAATAAATAAAAAATTAAAAAAATAAAAAAGGAAAAAATAAATAAAATAAATTTTTTTCATATTTATCATGTTTATTGAGGGGTTTTCTTAACTCGGCATAATACCTTTTTGATGATATTTTCATATTGTAAAGATATTGTAAATGTTTAAAAAATTTCGTATAAAATGTGTTTTGAACAAAAAAGTACATACATCTGTATATTTGTAGGAAGTTTTAGAGTTATGAGTAAATAAAGTTATACATATAAAAAATTTTTGGGTTATAAAAGTTTTCACACCAATTAGGAGGAACTAGCATAACTTCGAGTTGCATTGGTTTGAATTACCAATTTGACAGATGGCACTTTTTAGTTCTCTTTTGAGCGAGTCAGGTGTAGGAAAAGTGTGAGAAAGGTCTTACAGTGTACTTAAAAGCGCCCTAAAGTGTATTGGAAAGATTAGTTGGTTGTTTCAATTATATAATTTAAATGTATTTGTGTATGTACAATAAATCATAACAATATTTGTATATAGCCACTGTGCAATACTCTATATGTATCCCAATAACTACCCCCAGTGCTTGCGTATTTATTAACCGCAAAATTATGAAACATGCGCACTGGGTGACACAATCTGTCATAACGCCCAACAGCAACTAACCCTCGTTGCGTCAACTCGCACACCCACACAACCTCCGCTTCGCTCGGAATTATGCATATTTCATAATTCATTTGTAGCTCAAACAGTTGAGGGTTGCTACAACCGCTAGAACGCTTTCAAAATGGCGTCAGTCTGTTGATTCGTTGGCCACATTAAAAAGTGAACTTAAAAAATAATTGAATTTTCCAACACGATGCCTTTGTGCGCGTCATGCACTTCGCTTAATGCAATATTTACTTTGAAACCGGGAAATGCTTCTTCTGCCTGCACCCTGCGACAACAGCTACAAGTAGTCTCTTTGTCAAAAAAAAAAAAACAAAAAATGAAGAAGAAAGAAAAGAAGGCGAAAGACTGCTTTGAAGCAAAAGTAAATTTAATTTCTTTTATTATATTTTTTTATAATGATTTCACCTGGAAAACTCGACAATACTATACACGTTTTTTGTTGTTGCAATTTTTCCAACCACTGCTGCTGGAAAACTTTGCTCTGTCGAGTGGTTTCTGGCGCGGCAACTACTACTCGCTATGAGTGTGTGCCTGAGCGTGGATGGGTGTGGCTGTGCGAAACTGAGTGCCGTTGAAATTTCATATCAAAAGAAGTCAAAACCACAAAGAAAATCTCGGCAGCCATTGTTGGAACATCAAATTATCCTCTATGCACCCGTATATGAAACTTATCCATACGTACGTTGAGCTGCTGTATGCGTGCGTGTGTGTGTGTGTGTGGGTGGCTGATGGGCGCTTTGCACGTCTGCTGAACTGTCTTGTGCACAGATTCTTCAGCCAAAAAAGTTTTTATATCAATCTTTTATGCTTTTATTCTTCCTTTTTTTCTTGTTTTGTTGTGCAGCCGCACTGGGGGCGCTCCTGTGCGTGCGTGTGTGTGTGGATGGCTGCGCTTGTGTGCACCCACTATGAAGCTTGTTGGCTGTGTGTTCCAACCTGTGGTATTTTTCATACTTTAAAATCCTTGTTAGATTGGTGAGTGCAGCAAGTTTTCATACATATGAGATATTTTAGTTTTCACACACTGCAAAAAATTATTTAGGAAAACTTTGCTGAATGTGGAAAAGGAATAAGTTCTGACTTTGCTTGATCTGACTTTCTTCAGGTGTGACCAAAGCTAAGACGCCGAGAGATAAATGTGGACGATGGTCGAATTTTGGATGTGAATGTACTGGTTGAAATTTATTCAGGGACCGAAAATAACTGTTATTTTACAATTTTCAAATCAAAAAGGCATAACGAAATAATTGTCGGTGGACTTTTTCAAATATTATAAATACATATATGATCGTAATGGCCTCAGCTTCACGAATATTAAACGCCTTTTAAATTTTTTACTTTTATCATAAAAGTTAAAATTTACTGTTATTTTTTGCCTTTTATCATTTTAGGCAAAAATGACTGTTACTTTTGACTTTTATCGGTAAAAAATAACAATTATTTTGTCACTTTTATTTTTGCAAATTTGACTTTTCAAAACCGACCGACTAAAAAAATATTGATAAAATTTTTTTCGTCTCAGTAGATCGCACGTTCTGAGCTACAAAACTTTTTTAAAACTGCATACAAATTAAATTAAAAGGCATATACATAAACATTTATGAATATTAAATCATTACTTTTGAAACCCCCCAAAATATTTTTCTGAATCCGCCCCTGTATTCTTCCTTTGGTTAGTTACAATTTCATACAATTTGGGCTACAAATTCCTACGACTTCTGAGTTTTTTTTTCAGGGACCGTAACAGTTATAAGTTTTATTTAAAAAATCAATGTTTAAGAGTTATTTTTTGGCTTTTATTTTATGACTCAACAAATAACAGTTATTTTTTATTTATATTTTAAAAATCCCATAATAACAATTATTTTTAATTTTTTTCTTATTAGTCTACAAATAACAGTTTTTTTCCGATTTTTATTTTAGTTGTCCTATGATAACAATTATTGGTGACTTTTATTTGAAAAAGCCATGAATAAAAATCAGTCAGTGACTTTTATTTTTTAATCAAAATTTAATTTATTTTTTATTTTTTAATTTAAATGACCAATAAAAATCAGTAAGTGACTTTTATTTATAAAAGTCATCAACAAATTTTTTCAATGACCTTTATTTTTAAGTAATTAATAAAAATCATTCAGTGACTTTCATTTACAAATTTCATAAAAAAAATCATTCAATGACTTTTATTTTTTAAGTCATCAATAAAAATCATCCATTGACTTTTATTTTTTAAATCGCAATATAAAAGTCATTTTTATTAACCACAATACTGGATTCATTAAATATCGAAATGTATATATATTCTTGATCAACTCAACAAGACCGACTTGACAATTCTGTTTTCTGGATGAATCATAACTTTTGCATGCATTAATGAAAATGACTTTTATATTGCGACTTAAAAAATAAAAGTCATTGAAAGATTTTTATTGATGACTTTTATAAATAAAAGTCACTGAATCACTTTTATTTATGACTTAAAAAATAAAAGTAATTGAAAGATTTTTATTGATGACTTTTATAAATAAAAGTCACTGAATGATTAATTTAATTGATGACTTTTATAAATAAAAGTCACTTTTCACTTGACTTTTTTAAATAAAAGTCACCAATAATTTTTATCATAGGACAGCAAAATAAAAATCGAAAAAAACTGTTATTTGTAGACTAATATGATAAAGATCAAAAATAATTTTTATTATAAGATTTTTAAAATATAAATAAAAAAGAATTCTTATTAGGTAATTTTTCCATAAAAATTACAAAAAAAAGTTTATTACCAAGTTTGATTCTCGGTGCGAAAAGAAATGTATTGGTATATTTAATTTACTTGTATGACATTTCCTTCATATTTAGTAATTTTTTTCAAATATAGTTTTCTGTATATAGTAACTGTTATCTCTGGTCCCTGTTTTTTTTAATTTTATTTACATTTATTTACCGTGTACGAGAAAAAACCGCAAAAACTAATGCACATCCATTCTCTTCATATGAAAGTATGAAAAAGGATTCGCTGCGGCGCAACCAGACCAGAAAGTGCCAGGCAACACTACCCAAATATGGGTGCCGCACAGATTTGTGCCCTTCGACAACGACAAGAGAAAGAAAGTGCAAACGGAAAATACCGAAATACCATTATTTTTTGCGGTTTAGTCTTCAGTGCAGTTCAGAAGTGTTTCGGGCCATGACTGCTGGTGGATATTTGCTTTTGGGCGATACATTTAAATTGCAGAGGAGCAATGGAATTAATTTGTTTTTTGGCTGCCAGAAAGCTTCATAAAGTTCTATAATCCTCTATAAAGTATTCAAGTATATAGAATAGATATGAGTTGTATATACAATAAAATTTTATATACAATAAATATATAAACTTGAAATTAAAAATATTCCCGCGTTCATTGCAGCCTTCGTTATGCTGCTTTCAAATTCCATACACATTCGCATGTAAATATTTATTGTGGCGCTGCCTCAAGACTCCAGGTTCCCATTCACGTTCCAGCAAAACGGCATCGCTCTCTGCCCCACTGCCGCCTGGCCACAGTGCAAAGTTTGCCTTTATCTAAATTGATATTGTTTGCACGCTTTCTTATGCGGCGGTGTGACTGGGTTGGCGCTGTTTATCCTTTCTATCATGCAATGTTTTCTATTTCTATTTCTTTTATTTTGTTTTATTTTACTTATTTTTATTTTTTCATTTTGACTGGGCGCTCTTCAGTGTCTGGCTGGCTGGCTGATTGTTTGCATTACCGCAAAGTATGCAATTGGGTTGGCACAGCGTTTTGCAGATTTCGTGAATTTTGATGGAGCAAAGCATAAAACGTATAAACTGAATAAAAACGAAGACGAACGCAAATAGAAGACAGCAAACGGATATAATGTGCACACACACACGCACGCACACATGCAGGCATATTCATGCTGCAACTACACGTAAGTGCCAAAAGCTTAGTGGGTGCGCCTGTGTGCGTGTGTGTGTGGTGGGGCGGCGAATGTTTGTGCGCGCCTGAGTAGCGGCATAAATGCTTATGTGCCAAAGCGTTTCATTTCGTTTTATTTCATTTGATTTGGTTGCTATTATTGTTGTTTTTGTATATTTGGTATACTTTTACTGGTACAACGAATGCTGCGCTCATGGCCGCAAGTGTAGAAATTTGCTGGAATTACTTACTGTGGGCACAGCAATCGACGCCATATTGAACGCCATCGCGCCGCGTACTCGCATGTGCCAGTCGAACGTCGCACGTACTCATCGGCACACTGGCGTACACGTATTTTAGCATTTTTATGTTCGTTATGCTTGTCAAACGCTTTAGGGGTGACTTCTCTAAATGTCTGTGTGTATGTATTTCCAATGCGATTTGGTGCGCCAGTCGATGTGTGACTGAAGCTATGGTGACACTGGCTGCGGGTGGGGTGGGGCGCTGAGAGACGTCTTGGGTGGCGTTGATATGAGACAAAATATGGAAATGGAAAATTGCGTATTTATGGCATTTAAGAGAATTTAATTTAAATTTCACGCAATAATTAGGTCAACAATTTTTGCATTGCGAGTGTGAGAGGAAAGACTGGAACTTGGGGTTTAGAACTAATAAGTCTTTGGCTGCGTTAGGCAGGAGTTGGATTATAAATACTTTTGTTGTTGTCGGAAGTCGTAGTCGAAAAGGCGTAAATTAGGTAGGTCTGAGTATCTAACGAAGTCTACTAATTGGTGTATAAACCTATCGGCTAGATCCCCTAGATTATAGAAGAAGAAGTTGCCCAGGAATGTTGGTCTTCTTCTAGAAAATGCAGTACAAATAAAGTTGAAGTTCAGTTTCTTCGTACAGCTTGGACAGAAGTCATTTGAAAGCAAACCCATTCTTCTTGAGTGGGAGGGGTACAGATAATATCTCTCACTGATTTGCTTTTTTCATGTTTCGATGGAAACCCTGAAGATGCGTATGGATGGTTTTAAATCCATAAAATAAGGGAGATTTAGTGGATATTTCAGCTTTTGAAATGGTCCGAGTATTAAGTTACGACTGCTCATAGAAAATACAAAGCTGATGTATACATATATATAGATATATATATACGTGGGCAGTCCGATAAGTACTTAGCCCCACCGCGCGATGGTGCCACTATCGTAAGAGAAATTTACTCTCGTGTAGTTTTGACCGCGTGTGGAAACGAACGTGTCCGCTGATTTTAGAAAAATGGTAAAAGAGCAATATCGATCGGTGATTCGTAAAATTACGAACAGCTGCCCCATCCACCGTATTCTCCAGATTTGGCCCGTGTGACTTCTTTTTGTTTCCAAACTTGAAGAACTCACTCGCCAGGCAGAAATTTGAGTCGAATAAGGAGGTTATCGCCGCCACGGAGGCCTCCAGAAAACGTATTTTTCAGACGGGTTAAAGAAGTTGGAGCATCGCTGGGTCAAATGTATCGAGTTGAAAGGAGACTACGTTGAGAAATAAATCGCCACTTTTCCAAAAATTTCGTTTTTCTTTTGTAGGCTAAGTACTTATCGGACCACCCACGTATAGTGTGCCAATAACAGTGCACGATTTATATTTTGTGACATTTTCTTTGCTTGCAAGTGACAGCTCTGAAATCTTATAGCAATACGAGGTATGACAATTAAGAAATGAGACTGATTCCATAAAAACCGTTTATTTAAAAATTATTCTACAACTATGCCATCCCCTTCAAAGTAGTCCACTTGGGCAGCTATACAACGATTGGGCGCGTTTTCCATGCTTCGTAACATTTCTGGAACGCTTCGACTGGGATGTCCGCGAATACCCTCGTCACGGTCGCCTGGATGCCGTAATCGACTCAAAATGGGTTCCTTTGACCACCGATTTTGTTCTAGGGAACAAGAAAAGTCACAGGGTGACATATCGGACGAAGGGATCGGCGGCTGTTACACCGCGATCCCTTTGAAGGCCAAATACTGCGACACGCTGAGGGCGGTGTGGCACGGCGTGTTGTCGTGATGAAGGATCAAGTGACGAGCGATGTCTGGGCGCACCCTGTTGACTCGTTTTCGCAATCTTTCGAGCACTTGGCGATTGTAGACTTCATTTACGGTTTGCTCCGATGAAACAAATTCTTTGTGGACGATTACACGGCTACCAAAACGCAACGCTATCGCGACGCGTGACGAGCACCACCAACACACGTCCACTCAACACAACAGAGAAGGCAGGACTAAACAAGCTAGAGCGATGGTAAATATATCAATGGAGAGGGGAAGGATGCCGGGGAAGGGAATTTCAAGGTCGCAGGTTTACCACAAGCGCGGCAATAAAATCAGTCTCATTACTTAATTATTACACCTCCTAGTCTATGAATGCTCTGTTTATTACACCGTACGACAGTACTTTTGACCTATCCAAAAGATGATATAGTAGATATAATTTATAGTAACCTGGCATACTCAGTTTTTCATTTTCCGATCTGTTATCATTTTAAAAGGATTTTAAAATTGTAAGGATACACACATTTCAAATAGGATATGGGTATTAAATGAAAATAATAGTTTTCGCTTTTTGACTAAATTTTCGATTTAAATTAATTATTCGAAATGAAAGAACACTTCGGACCAACAAATGAAAGACTGAGTATTCTATGATACTACAAATAACTTCAAGTTTCACGTCTATATAATCTTTTGGATTGGTTCTGACAAAATTAGTTGGTTCTGCTTTACGGTGTTATAAATGGATGAGCATAAAGGAAGAAAAAATATACGATTTATTGCTGCAACGATTTCCAGACCCAATCATCTCCCGAATGAATAAATCGTTGCTCGTACGTCGTCAACCAACGATTTATGCAGAAGGTGCTGAGTTGACAATGCAGTGGAATCAATAGAATACCTGCTATACCATTCATTGTCCATTACTTCAGGAAAGACTGCTCCGGACTTTTGGGGCCAGGACTCGCGCAAATGGCTGATGCACAGATTACTGATCTACAGAATTTCCTCGCCAAGACCAAATGGTTCCCAAAACATCCCATCTGGTTGTACAGGGAACCCAACAGATAGAGAAGAGCAACGGATTTCAAAAATGAATGAAATCACAATAGAGAGACCCAAGATTGTCTCCAACTGAAATTACATGCCGCACACACCTCTTTTGTAACCTAATCAAACCAATCTTCCGAAAATCCAACCAGGCCAACTGGCCACCAAGATAGTGCGTCCTGCGATTTTTTTCTTCGGAATTTTGTGATCTGCCTAGTCTATGGGAATAAACTCGTGACAATCAATTTTTGAGATCAAGGCCGAGTTTTAATGAGTCATTAGTGATATAGAGTCACATCTTTGTAGAAATGTCATCGAAGATTTTATGAAAAGAGCAGATCCTTTGATCAGAGCTGTGTGGTCTATTTTTTGGATATTTTACACCATATTTTATCTTCCGTATGGACGATGAAGTTCCAACGAAAAAGATGTTCGAGCAATAGTTGGAAGAGGCGAAGAGGCAGACGTGTTTCTGGTGGAAGGACCAAGTTCAGGACACCCTTTCATATATTGATCTGACCAACTGGAGAGGATGAGCGCCTGGAGAGAACTTTTATGGTGGGCCGTAACCCGGTAACGAGTTGTTATGGTCAGTTACATAAGTGAGTAAGTAATCGGAACATGTCCGCTTTATTATACAAAAAATATATCACCACTCGCTCAATAAATATGAGCTTTATTTTTAAACTAAATTGCGCAGTTTTATTGGAACAACCTATACCTGCATTTGCATCTTTAAATATTTATGGTCGGTTAATTTTTTTTATTGAATCGTGGGAAAAAGTCTTGTTTGTTTTTTCATTGAGATATTGAAGGGAAATTCCTTACAGTTTGGCATTCATAGACGGAAAATCTCAATAAATCGACGAAAAAGTGGGGTTTTTGGGACATTTTTGTCGAAAACCCAGTTTGAATGTATTTTTTTTTTGATGTCTTAAGCAAGTTTGTTGGTCGTTAAATTATCTACAAACTTGCCGAAGACAGTAAAGCGATATTCAGAACGATTTAGAACCTACTTAAGTGACGAACTCGACTAAAATGAGCAAACTTCAAAGACGGATTTCTCTTAAACTAGAGCCAATCCAGCCAAACGGCTGGTGGATCTCAACTCAGTATACCTATAGAAAAGTCGCTCAGTAGGTTCTGAGAATACATTTCAAGCACAGTGTTTTTATTAAATGGAAAAAACTCAAAAAAGCTAAGCATAAATATTTACTAAATTATAAATGATTACAATTAACTTACTGAGAGAGATTTTGATTCGAAAGTAACAAATATGAAATAAGTATTTCATTGATTTGGTTTATGACGACATATTTCAAATTTTGTCTAAATTTCAGAGTAATGTTAGACCTGAACGGGATGCAGTGCCTCATAACATTGACTGTCTGACCCGACAGCCCAGAAAGATTATGACTGAGCTTTTCAACACAAGTGGAAGAAGTTTTTAGTTTTATGACAACTTTGAACTTCAGCTTTTTATAGAATTAATTTAATTTTAGTGGTTACACATCCGTGGTTGCAGTAAATATCTAAAAATTAATTAATATCTGCAAATCTACATCAATTTCATTATGTTCTACAAGTATTGAAGTAGTCGTAATTATAGCCTAACAAGTTTTCTTCAGCAGTTAACCTGCTCAACGCTTTGTATATTCGCCTTGCCGCCAACTTTCATGCCATAAAATCCATTCACGCTGCACTAAATAAATGCAATTTGATTACTCATTTGATATGTGCATAAAAAAGTGCACACACCGCAGCGAGAATTATCTATGGGCGGCATTACTTTATGATTTAGCACGGCCATACATCACAGTGATGAATACGTTTTGATAGAAGTTGAAGAGCAAAACTTTTCCTAGTCGCACAGTTGGCCAGTTCGAGGCAATGTTGGGTGATAAAAACAAAAACCAGTATTACTATTCGAAAGCCCAGGCGACTCAATACACATGCAGAAGCAGTGAGAGGAGCGCGCAGGCAGTGGGGCGTCTGTTGGTTGGTTCGTTGAATCGCTCTGTAGGAGGCTGCACAAGGAAACGGCAATAAAAATAATTATCTTTGATATGAATGCCGGCCGTTGGGCTTATGTGTAGTTTAGATGCGTCACAAAATGAGAAATCGTGCGCCGACACATTCGTTGGACGCTCACCCCACCAAGCAAAATGTGAGAAATAGGCAACAATCGTCAGTGGCAACAAATTGGCGACTCGCCGATTTATTGCCGCAGCGACAAATTAGCAACATGTCCCAAAAACACGTTGTTTTCCAAGACATTGAAATATCGAATTGATATGCTTTGTATTTCAGTGAGATTGATCGCATTTAAAAAATTTGTATTCATTCGCCGACGGTTCATTGATCAACAGCATTGATTCAAGCTCAAAACAATGAGAGCAACATTGAATCGTTGTTTTTGATTGTGATTTTTTATATATTGGTAATTTTCCAAGCAATATGATGTATTTAGATATGAACACAACTCGTCCAGGCGATATGAAAACGACTCGTCCAGGCGATAAGAAAACGACTCGTCACGGCGAGTTGCTTTCGGCGGACGTTTTAGAACGACTGGTGATACGAAATCGATACGTTGGTGATATTACCGGCGATAAATTTGTTGCCGTGGGCGACTCGTTTTCTTATAGCCGGCAACAAAAAATTTCTGGTGGGACTGTACATGTGTGTGTGTGTGTGTGTATTGGCATCTAACTAGTTTCAGCAATTATTAATTTCTGTGCATTTCTTGCGTACGATTTGCTATCGAAATCTGTCCGACCGAGGGCATAATTTTGCCACTAATCTTGCAGTCAAACTTTGGCAGCAAGCAGGTGGAGCGAGAGAGAGAAAGAGAGGCAGCAAGAGAGTGGCACTGCAAGCAGCAAATTATAAAAGTCAGCCCAGTTTTGACAAGGGTTTAAAATTTAAAATTTAAATGCATCAAATTATTGGACCAACTTGATCTGGCTGTGATTTGGATTATGCGATTTTGCATTTTTGCTTGGCCGCCGGCAAAAGTGGTAGAAATAGCCAACAATTACCACTGTCATATGTCATAATTATGAGTTATCTGCTGGATGAGGTGAATTCTGATCGATAATTGCAGTCGGACGGGGGGTTCGGCGTAGCGCGTCTAGACGAAATGTGTCAAGTTTGGCGCTCAGTGACGTTGATTTTGACAATTATGCTGTGTGCTCGCCGCATATTCTTCCAGAGCCGTCGACCGAACGGAAGTGTGCAATAAACCGAAACCGAGCCGCCTTGGAGCTGAGTTCAATGATTTGGCGCATTGCAAACAAATGTTTGTGTTGTGTTGTTTTGTTTTTGTTTTTTGTGCAACTTGGCCAAAAGACTGCAGTTAAAATTAAGCTTAATAATCGACATTATCGTGCGGCTGTCTTGTGTCGGGGCGGCCGAGCGGCATTCAATTCAGGGTTCAGTTGCTGTCTGCGCTTCTTCCATCGAACGAATGCGTTATCAGACTCATTTAAGCAGCGCTCCGACAGACAAACAGACCGACAGACAAACAAACCAACGAACAGACAGCGAGGCAAGTGACAGAAGGGCAGCCAAGTCAAGATGGGGCAACGACAAACTGACCATTGGGCAGTGCGTTCGATGCCTCATGCTTCACTATGCTGAAGCTCTACTGCGTTGTTGCTGTGTTGTGTCGGCAACAGTCGCCGTTGTTGCCGCCGCCGTTGATCTGTGTGTTTTGTGTGATTTATAAGGCTTTTAAGATATTTTATTAAAATGCATATTCGTTGCTCGGATGTCACTTGGCTGGAATGTTTATGATTTTCATATGCGCATATAACAAGAGGTGTCAGTAGTCGTCCATTGTCTGTGCCGCCGGACGCTGTGCCGCCGCTCCGCTTCGTTTCGGTTCGAGTGCGGAGCCGCTGTTGCTGATGTTGCTGTGTTGGCCAGTTGTTGTATGTCATAAATTGTCACCGCGGCATAATTGCTCCTTGGTGATTTCTCTCGCACATGCTATAAGTGTTGCGTGGCGAGCTGCTGAATGCTGCTGACTGCAGACACACACACACAATCACACACACACAGTGACGACATGAAGCCATAAGTAGTGTTGGCGATAACGTTGCACGAACTGTTCAATTTTAGTTGTTGTTGTGCTGGCAAAGCGGTAGCATCAGTTGCCGCAATTTCATTTTGTTGCCCCGTTCGCCTTTTGGCCTTTTTTGGCAGACTTGAAAGAAAAACTTATGTGTCCTTGGTTTTTGCTTGCAAATGATTGTTGGCCTGTGTGGGCCAAGTAGTGTTTAAATTCTCGTTGTCTGTTGTTGTTGTTGTTGTAGTTTCTGTTGTTAAGTGTCCGGCACCAAGAAGCGGGTTTTCAATGTTTTGAAAGAATGGTTGGGTTAGGTTTAAGGGGTATAGAGGTGAAATTTTTCTCAAAAACCTAACAATTTGTTCCATAATAACTATGTTCAAAGTCTTGAGAACCTTTTCTAAAAGTTACAACTCAATATCTCAATTGAAAATGCCACAATTTTTGTTATCTGAGTTCCACCAAAACGGTCAAAAATGTAATTTGTAGGTAAGTAGAAATTACTGCTCCTAGGGAAGCTCAGACTACAGATGCCCATTGTGATAACCAGGGAAAGGATTTTGAGGACCTAAAAACCTATGAAAAAGACAAAATAAAATAGCAAAAAAGGCACGGAAAGGCACTAAAAACTGCCAAAAAGACAGAAAAAGGCACTAAGAACTGCATAAAAAGGCAAAAATAGGGCATTCAAAACTGTTAAAAAGGCAAAAACAGGCATTTAAAAATAAGAAAAAAATACTAAAAAATCTAAAAAAAGGGGAAACGGTATGTATTTTTTAATAATTTTTTTGATCTGACGTATGCAACATAAAATATTTATACCTCGTTTTTTTGTAAAAGATAAGGAACATCAAGGTTTTCAAACATAGTTTAAAAACTAAAACTAAGATATTTTAATTGAAATGTTGGCACATATTTTAAATTCATATTTTAACTTCTCATATAAAAGCATAAAAGCCGTACTTGTAGCACAAAAAAAATTAATACAATTTTTGCGCTAACCGAACTTTTTGATTTTGGTATGTTTTTTCTTTAATTTTTGCACTGCACAAAAAAAAATAACGGCTTAGGAATGATCAAATCAATGTAAAAACATCGAAAAGTTAACGAAATTGCAATGTTGCTACTTAATTTTTTTTTAGTTTTAAAAAGTTTTAAAAAAGTTTTAGTTTAAAAGTTTTTAGTTTAAAGGTATTTTTGCGAAACAAAAGGGGGAAAATATTAAAAACGAAAGCAAAATAAAAAGGCGCTCGACAAATCTTGAAAAAGGTATTTTGTGGCATTTATAGGTAAAATAGGCACTAAAAAAAGGCATTTATGGGTGAAAAAGGCAAACTGCCTTTTTAAGGCAAAAAAGGCAAAATAAAAGTGGTATATTTCTAATCAGGAGGACCTAATTCGTGTTCATTTTCAATCAGAAATGCTCTATGTAGCAGCAAACAAAAGAGGCAATTTCCACAAAATCCTTTCTCTGGTGATAACAGATGTTTGGATTCTTGATCCCCTCACTCGCCATCAAATAAAAATTCTACGCTAGAAATGGGCTGAACACTTATAACGAATGGATTCTTAAGAAATAGCAAAGAAAATCTTTAACGGAAAATTCTTTGGTACTCGAAAGAGAAGTGGTTCGAAAAGACCACTGTAAATGACCACACCAAAATCTTGAGAATGGTTTTCTAGAGAACAGTGCTCTGCCACTGAAATTGATTAACTATTGAGGAAGGTAAAGGTTCAAACGCCAAAAGCTTGAGGAGAATGCTTGTTCCGAGAAATAGGCAAGACACCGAAATTCATCAACCACTGAAGGAGATAAAGGTTCAAATAGGAGTGTAATATCAATGATGTTGCTCATCACCTCACTCCCCAAACTTAGTTACTTACTTACTTACTTAGTGGGCCTCGATAGCGCGGGTAGCGCGCTGGCTTCTCATACCGAGCGCCCCAGGTTCGATTCCTGGCTCGGGCTGGAAAAAACGCTCATCTACTTCTATCGCTATCCACATGAAGGAGATGAGAATTCCAAGAATCGCAGAAGTGCGCTCTTGGCAGGCAATGGCAAAACCTCCAAGTGTGAACGAAAAAACTGCCAATCACCGTTCGGATTCGGCGTTAAACTGTAGGTCCCCTCCCCTCCCTTTCCCCATCCGTTTGAAATGTGTGTTGTATCACATGTTGAAAAAAACAGTGTTGCATACACATTTCAAACGGGTGGAATTTGTGGTATCACAACGGGCCTTTCGGGCCTCCGAGTGTGTCTCTTATAGAGGCAGCCACCATAACCTAACCTAACCTACTTAGTGAACTGGCCATAACAAAACCGTTACCGGGTTACGGTCAGCCGTAAAAGTTCTCTCCAGGTGCGCATATCTTCTCCAGTTGGTCACATCAATAGATAATAGGGCGTCTTCAACTTGGTCCTTCCACTGGAGACACGGTATTCCTCTTCCTCTCGATAAAGCTCCCCCAGATGCGAGGCTTAGCCAAGACAGAGTAGCCAGTGGATGTTGATTCGCTGTACTACGTCCATGGTTTTAAACAGCTCTTTGGCATATCCCATAGTCGTCGTTAATACGAACAGGGCTGAAGATTTTGCGAAGCACCTTTCTTTAAACTCTAAAAGGGCAGATATGTCGTTTCATGACAATGTCCATGAAGGAACATCACGTGATCAAGGAGATTTTGGGATTAAACATGCTTAGTTTTCAAGAAAATTCTATATAAATGTTCGAGGATATAAAGATTTAAATTTTTCAAAGGACCTTTTTCATATTTTTTGTTTGCAAATAGATAAAAAATTAATTTTATTTAAATTCTTGAGCCTTTTCTCTTTCAGTTGATATACATATTGCCATATTCTAACAAGATTAAGTATTTTTTATATTTTTTTATCCCCTTCAAAATTTTGAAGTCCTTTAACCCTTTAGGAACTTCTTTTTTGTTTTTAACTTTAAAAATCATACTTTTCCATTTTATTACTGTTTAAGCCTACATAATGAATAATCAAAAGTCATTTTTTAAAATATTGTTCGAAAAAGTGGGTTTTGGGCATCATGAAATATTGCATAGTAAGAAATAAAAAAAATCGTCTTAGTGAACTATATTTGGGATCTAACTTTTTTTACACTTACTAAAGCAATAAATACCTTCTAGATTACTTACATAAACCTATACAATAAATTGATTTTTGTAATAGAATAAATAAAAGTACGAAGTGACCTCTTTTTGTAAAATACGCAGCTTGATAGGACTGCGCACTTTCTGAACCCTTACAATTTACTTGGTACACTAAGCAAAATATTTTTTTTATTATTTCGTATAAAAACCTTTAGAGAAAAATACAAAAATTGAAAAATATAGTATCCACAAGTTTTTGACCTAAAACAGGCACTGAAAAGAGGCTATGCCATATGGCATAGAATAACCGAAAGGGTTAAAAGGACAAAGGATGTAGAAATGAAAAACTAAGTACGCAGTATTACTATATTTGGTCTCTAGTTTCGAGCCCATATGGATTTTTTCCGGTGTGAAAAATGCTGTCGGACGGTGTAATGGTTCTCAGTTGGTCGATTGTGAGTGAGATAACTTTTCTAGAACGTCGGAGATTTAGCATTCCGGGTAAGTAGTAGTAGAAGTCTATGACTAAATACTAAACAAACGTTTTCTGCCTGCGATCAATGAATAATCAAGCAGACATTGCGATAGCCCAGTTAAGCCGCATAATAAGCCATGATGGCTTGCGCAGCTCTAACAATTTTTGAATAAAAATAGCGAACGCGTTTGACTGACTGCTGACGCGGCTGTGTGGCATCTGCCAAATAGACGTATTCGAATTTTCATAAGAATTTTCGCTGTCGATGTGCTTTTATTTGTATATTTTGTTGTTGTTGTTATTGTTGCAGCTGTTTTGTTTTTATTGCAACAAACTGAAATTGGATTTGTATCAGCGAAAAGATATAAGTTTATGGCAACTCATATCTAAAAGATATAAAACGCTATACACACACACACACATTAATGTTTTTACATAAAACACTACAAAAATTCACAACACACACACACACAAGCATTTGGTGTACTTGTATTGCAGCGGGGGGGGTAGGGGGCAGAGTGCTACGTGCGGATAACAATGCCAAAGAAGCGAGCCATGCTACGACGCCATTTTGAAAACGTGCAATACTCATAGGGAGCCCAACGTAGGGGGGGGACAGGGGTGCACTGGGTAGCAACACACAGCCAAAAAAAAAAACAAATAAACGTATGAAGGAATAAACCAACAAGCGAACGAATAAACGAACGAATGAATGTATGATTGCGAATGTTAAGGCGGAAACAAAAACAAAAGATAATAAAATAACAAATATGGAGGCAGCGCACGACTACGCGCAGGATTTGCCGCTTATTTTATGCATTTCGAGCATAAGCAGCTTAAGTATATATTTATAAGATTATACGCAATGCACAGAACAAAAGTATATATGTACATATGTATGTATTATACTCGTATATATGTGCACATGTATGTGTTGGGTGCTGCTCATATCAAAACGAACGGATCTGTCGGATTGCCGGCTGCCGCATGTGCCATAATTTGTAACAAAGTGCCGCGCCCCACATTCGACATTCCACATTCGCCCAGCCGCCCAGTCGCCCATGCGCCCACTGACTCGACTGCGCACACAAATGCCATTTCCACCATTTTGTGTCAGCTTTGTTGCTGGCACTTGTGCTGCCTGCAGAAAATTCCTTTCTTTGCGCAGCCAGAGAGCAACAACAACAAGAACAATAATGAAAAAAACCCAGGCAATACAAGGATAAATAGCAGGCGATTTTGTTGTTGTTGTTCGCGTCGTTCGCATTTATGTTGTTTCTGTTATGGTATCTGCAAATGTAAATAATATGACGGCTGGCACTGTGGCGGGGGGGGGGGGCGGCGCACAAAAAACGGGTGCATGCCATAAAAACAATAGCGCACATAAATTTTGCGCAAAAATATAAAGTATGCAAAGCAAACAAAAGCAATGCGCCATCATTGCACAACCAACAAGCAAGTAAGCGAGCAAACGAGCCAACAACAACAACAACAAAGTATAATAAAATACAAGCAAAGCATATCTGCAGTAAAAGTGCGAACGTCGTCCGTCCATGTGTGGAATGAAGAATGAAAACATTCCCATCTCCAATTTGCAATTTCCCGGTTCAGACTTTCATTGGAATGTTAACGAGTCGCAATGTGTGATTTTCCACGGGGCGGCATTGAAAAAGGATATCAGCGCATGCGGAGCAATAAAAGATATGACTTGCAATATCCACACTATAAATAACATTTTAAAGAGGGCTTATTAAAAGCACCAACCATGGAAAACAGGAAGGAAGGCAGCAAAATTTGCATTGCAGAAACGAAGGCAATGTTTTGTGCTGCGCAGAAGGACTCACACATTTGTTGTAATAACAGAAGTAAGTATAATAAAATTTGGCTTGGATTTAGCACAAGTAAGTGCATGAACATAATGATAAGACTGGCAAAGAAAGTATGAAATGGAAATTAGAAAAAAAGGAAATGAATGTTAGGTTAATGCTAAGCATAGAAAATTAATTAGAATATAAAGGAAGAAATTTAGCTAGTAAAGCGAAAACAAGTCTCGATTATTAATGAAAAAGGATTCAAAATTTATTAAAAAAATTATAACGTTGGCAAAGAATGTATGAAATGGAAATTAGAAAAAAAAGAAATAAATGTTAGGTTAATGCTCAGCATAAAAAATTAATCAGAATGTAAAGGAAGGAATTTAGCTATTAAAGCGAAAACAAATCTCGATTATTAATGAAAAAGGATTCAAAATTTATTAGAAAAATAATAAGACTGACAAAGAATGTATGAAATGGAAATTAGAAAAAAAAAATTAATGTTAGGTTAATGATTAGCATAGAAAATTAATTAGAATGTAAAGGAAGAAATTTAGCTAGTAAAGCGAAAACAAATCTAGATTATTAATGAAAAAAAATGCAAAATTTATTAGAAAAATAATAAGGTTGGCAAAGAAAGTATGAAATGGAAATTAGAACAAAGAAATAAATGTTAGGTTAATGCTAAGCATAAAAAATTAATCAGAATATAAAGGAAGGAATTTAGCTATTAAAGCGAAAACAAATCTCGATTATTAATGAAAAAGGATTCAAAATTTATTAGAAAAATAATAAGACTGGTAAAGAAAGTATTTATTTATTTATTTTTTTTGAAATGGAATTTAGAAAAAAGAAATAAATGTTAGGTTAATGCTAAGCATAGAAAATTAATTAAAATATAAAGGAAGAAATTAAGCTAGTAAAGCGAAAACAAATCTCGATTATTAATAAAAAAGGATTAAAAATTGATTAGAAAAATAATAAAACTGACAAACAAAGTATGAAATGGAAATTAAAAAAAGCAATAAATGTTAGGTTAATGCTTAGCATGGAAAATTAATTAGAATATAAAGGAAGAAATTAAGCTAGTAAAGAGAAAAAAAAAACCGATTATTAATTAAAAAAGATTAAAAATTGAATAGAAAAAATAATTGGTTTCAGGCTTAGGAGATCCATTCCATAATATGAACATGAAGTTTCAAAAGCCAGGCTATAATATATATAATAAATTAATATACATACATACTTAATCATGTCGTATGGAGATTCAAAATAATAGATTCTCAAAACAATTATTTACATACATATATTAAAAGTGAAGAGGGTTTTGCTGGTTTCGATTGATTTTTGCTTAGTAGAAGCCCAAAAGTTGGTAGCTGTACAACTTAATCTATAAGTCTTCCATATATCGCCCTCTGGTGTTGTATTTAAGAACTTAAATGAATTTTGTATTTTTTGCACTGAAGAGTGCTGCCCAATGAACCGATTATTCAAATCAGTTCAGTAGTTTCCAAGATACGATGTTTCCTCACTTACTCAACGACTATTTTTTCATAGAAAACTGTCACTTTTGTATGGTAGCCACTCTAAGTGTTGAAGATAGAGGGTTGGTATATTTAAAAGAAACATTTAGAAAGAAAAATTAATGGGAATTGGTCTTACATTTGATAGGTCTCGAATCAACTTGGGAGCAGTGGGAGCTTATATTATAAAAACCATCGTTTTGTATGGGAGGAAGTCTTCCATATATCGTCCTCTGGTGTTGAATTTTAGAACTTAAATGAATTTTGTATTTTTTGCATTGAAGGGTACTGTCCAATGGTGCGTGAATTATTCATATTGGTTCAGTAGTTTCCGAGATAGGATGTTTCCTCACTTACTCAACGACTACTTTTTTCATAGAAAATGGTCACTTTTGTATGATAACCACTCTAAGTGTTGGAGATAGAGTGTTTTAATATTTAAAATAAACATTTAGAAGGAAAAATTAATGGGGATTGGTCTTACATTTGATAGGTCTGGAAGCAACCTGGGAGCAGTGGGAGCTTATTTTATAAAAACCATCGTTTTGTATGGGAGCCCCATTAAGGGTTGATAATAGAAGGTAAGTATGTTCCGAAGAACTGTTCAAAAGAGAAAATTAGCGGGGGCAGTCATAGATATTAACCCTCTAAAAGTAACTTCTGAGCAGCTGTGTGCAATTTGTTTAATTTTCTAGCACTTATGTGAACTTGAACCTGCCTGCAGTGATGAACATTTTTCATTACTGCTGCTTTTGAACTGATAAGATCGAATTGTAATTAAAAATTTAATCCAAAATTGCTATCCGTAGAACAAGAATTATGTGAACAGCGAGGTCATAATTTCATGCCAATCAGAAAAGGTCAAACAGATGCATCAATTTGAGGCAGCAACATTTGCCGCTTGACGCGATTGGCCACGGCTGCTCACAGTACAGTTGACATATTTGATCCGCAACGAAGTGGCAATAAGGAAGCGAACGCATTGAGTGCTTCATCCCCAGCGTTGCCACCCTTGTGAGCGATGTAACAGACGAGCCATGTAGTTTTTCGTAGTTTTTCCATTTAATTTTCGATTTTGTTTGATATTTTTTCTCAATAAAATTGCATGAAAATATACGTGACTGACCCTTGGAAAATTGTCATCGTAATGTTGAGTACATGTGTAGACATTGCCATAAGTGCATTTAGTTGAGTGTGTGTGTGTGTGTGTGTGTGTGTGTGGGTGGTGAATTTATGCTTTTAGTTTATTACATTTAAGCAAAATGCGGGGTGTTTACAGCAATTCGAACACGGCCAAGCGAACCAAGCGGTCACACAAGTGGGGTCAAAGGTAACAAACGTGCGAGTGCGTGTGAGTGTGGGTGTGGATGGGGCGGAATGAATGAGTGGGTGGACTCGGGGGCCGCTGAGGTTGATGTGCGTTCAAAATTCATTGTAACATTCATGTGTGCCATAGTTTTGGCCGAATATGAATGTCAGCTGGCATGTATGTGTGTGTGTGTGTTTGTGACAAGTTGATGTGTAATTGAGAATTTATTAGTCACATGAGACACATTTACATTTTTCGGCTGGTACACGTATGTATGTGGCTCGTTCGAGTATTACAGCTGCGCAGTGCGTTGATGTTTCGGCATAAAAGTTTTGAATTAATATGGGTACAAGGAAATTTTGTGTAGTTTCTATTTGTTGTTGTTGTTGTGTTTTTAAGGGATAGCAAATCGTATTGTGCCATATAGAACAGCGTATAATTAAAAGGTAAGGTTGGTGAATTGGTATAAGCGAACCTTTAAGTTGCACTAATTGGTTTATCAAACTTTAAGGAACAAGTTTACTTTTGTGCCGAGTTTAGTGGTTAGAGTGAACGTTTAATCGAAAGTTTTAGTCAGTTATTACTCTATGGTTTGTATTGGTAATTAGTTGAAGTAACCTACGCATATAATTGTAAATGATTTGAATTTCAGTAGTCAAAACGGAGGTAGTTCCACTTGTTTACAGATTTACCCTCTTCGAACCTGACTCTCCATTTTTTGATTACTCTTTTCCGTGGAGAGAAAATCCGATCCTCGTACTATTCTCCTAAGGGGTTCCTACTAATAAAGTAAGGCAAAGCCCTTGGAAACTGTGGGCCCTTGGAACTGTGAGTCACCTTCCAGCCCTTTGACTTCTCGTTATCTCTAATAGAATTACTGCTATTAAGTAAGTTTAGATTAACAAAAATACATATGTTGCACCCCCTACATCATCCAAAATAAACTCATCAAAGCTCCCAACATCTGCGTTTTTCAACTACATAACCTACAAAGCAGTTATGAATGCACAGAGGGCTTTCTAAACAACCCAGTAATAAACTTCCACATACAGAGATGTCACTCCTAGGAGGCGATAGATAGATGTGAGGCTGTCATCTAGGACTGCTAGCGATAGGCTAATCACTCACTCTGACAGGAATTCAATCGATTAACGTAACCAACAGAAGGCATTAGCCTTCCGTTGAGGCCCTATGCTCCCAAGCGGAGTGAACAAGGAGAAAAAAATGATTGATAACACAGTGCAACTGTGAATAAAGGGAGAAGGTCCAACATATCGCATTCGATAGAGGGCCTCAGTATATAAAAAAGTTCCAAGAAATTTTGCCAAGGAAAGTTCGAAGTTTTTCATTTGTGGTTGTCCATTTTTTAGAACAAAATAACTCCAAAATGTCCTTTCAAAGCCACATCTTTAATGTCATTAAAAATGGATTAATTTATGATACGTCGACTCTTTCCATTTACTTCTATCTATATATACATACAAGGTGCGTCCCAAAGTAAACAGGACTTTTGCAATAGGGACGTTTCTGGTGGCGCCATCTATGTGTGAGGACATGCGTTGGAAAGGTACATCTTTCATTCACATACTGTCTAAATTTCATGACATTTGGTCTAGTAGACGCCGAAATATCCCGCTCAATGTGACAGTATGTTTTTAACTTTGGTACGAGAATGTCGATCGAACAAAGAGCTAATATTAAGTTCTGTTTTAAACTTGGTAAAACTTTTACCGAAACGTTTAAATTGTTAAAGCAAGTTTATGGTGATGATTGTTTATCCCGTGGCCGTGTTAATGAGTGGTTGAATCGATTCAAGAATGGTCGTGAAGACTTGAATGACGACGAACACGTCGGCCAGTCGAAATTTGTGATTACTGACGATGCCATCAAAACTGTGCGTGATTTTATCAAAATGCAGCCAAAATCATCATTGGAATTGATGGAAATGGAATTGAACATCTCCAAAACATCAATTGATCGCATTTTAACCGAACATTTGGGTCTCCGTAAAGTGTGTTCTCGCTTCATTCCGCACACTTTAACCGACGACCAAAAAGCGCAGAGAATTGAGCACGCAAAAGACATCGTTCGGGAAGCCAGACGTGATCCAAATTTCTTGTTCAACATCGTAACCGGTGACGAAACGTGGTGCTTTCAATATGATCCCGAAACAAAGCGTCAAAGTGCCGAATGGAAGCACCCAGATGAGCCAAATCCGAAAAAAACCCGCCGTGAGAAGTCAAAAATCAAAACTCATCTCATTTGTTTCTACGATTCAAAGGGAATAATTCATCGAGAGTTTGTTCCACCGGGAAAAACAATTAACGCTTTGTTTTATGTTGAAGTTTTGAAGCGTTTGGTGCATCGCATTCGTCGTATTCGGCCAGAATATCGCGAGGAAGGAAGTTGGCGTTTATTGCATGATAATGCACCGGCTCACAGAGCCCTAGTTACGACCGATTATTTGACCAAAAATCGCATTTTTACCATCAATCATTCACCGTATTCGCCTGATATGGCTCCCTGTGACTTCTACTTATTCGGTCAGTTGCATTTGCCGATGAAAGGAAACCGTTATAAGGACGTTGAGGACATCCAAAAGGCTTGTACCAACATTCTGAAGGCGATGCCGGCCGATGGCCTAAAACACTCATTCCAAATGCTTTTGGACCGTGCAAAACGTTGTATCGAAGCAGAAGGAGAGTATTTTGAATAAATAAAAAGAATTATACAAAAATAATCATCCGTTTTCTTTATTTTATAAAAGTCCTGTTTACTTTGGGTTGCACCTTGTATATACTTAAATGAATGTCTGTCTGTTTGTTTGTTTGTTTGTTGGTCATACGACACTAAAATGAAAAAACTAGACGACCGATTGAGCTGAATGTTTCACAGAATGTTCATCTTGACTAAATCTCGATAACCCACATAGTGCGAATACGACTTGACAGGTGGGCGTGAAACCTCCATACAACCCAAATTTTCAATATGGAATATCTTTGGAGTTATAAGTAGGATTGCATTGAAATTTACTACATTGTCATGGCTTAGATGTGTCATTCCAGTGGTAAAGTTGTATGGGCGTTCGACAAGGGGCGTGGCTTTTTCAAGCGACCCAAATATTTAGAATATCTTCGGAACTACAGATCACACATCAATGACATTTGGCACAAACTTATGATTTAGACGGGCCCTTCGATAGGGGGAATGGTGCCGGTATTGGGTGAGGGTCATGGTACCGCCCATACAACCGAAATTTTTAATGTGGAATAGCTTCGGAATTATAAGTACGACAGCATTGAAATTGTGTATTCCGTCGTCCCATAGATATGTCATTCTACTGGTCGAATTTTATGGGCGTTGAATAAGGGGCGTGGACAATTTTGTGTGACTAAAATTTTCCGCGTAACTTTGGAATTGTGAGTGGTCAATTAAACTGGGTCGCACCTTTCGACTGGAAGAATGGATTGGGCATTGCATAAAAGGGGCATGGCTCTGGTAGTATTCAATAAAAATAGACGTGCTGCCAGACGGCCCGCAGTTGATTAACTGTCTGAAGTCTCGCCTGCGCAAAGACGTGAAAAGCTGACATTAAAATTTCGAAGTGTCATACCGCACATAAAAGAACAAGGACACGATTAACGATAATTTTAAATACAAAATAAAAAAATAAAATAAAAAAATTAAATAACGAATTGGTTAAATTGAAGATTTTCCAATAATATGCAAAATGAAACAATTTCTAGAAATATCTATAAACCCTCTACTTACACCTAAAAATGCTTCGGTTATAATATAAAAATAAATGTATTTACTTTACATTAACCACATTGCAACGTTGTTGTTTATTTTTTTCGTTTTCAAATTAAAAATGTTCTCATGTTCTTATTCCACCGATGGCCATTCATCCCCCCAAGCAATGTTTCGGTCCTTGTAGCAAACGATTTGTTTTTTATATCTGCATACATTTTGTTCAGTGTTATTAAGCGTGACTTTTCATTCCAAGCCCAATTGGTTTTCAATTCGGAAACATGTAATCTCATTTTCCAGCGGATATTTAAGGATTTATGTTGTTGTTTTAATGCTTCTTTTCTTTGCTGCGCGGAAGGTTGCATTTGCTGTTGTTGTTTCGAAATTTGTTTTTAAATAGCGAAACGCAATTGACATGATGGGGCAAGTGAGTGGGAAGCGGAAGATTTGTTTGAACACCAGGGCCGCGTTAAGTAATTTTTTATGAGGGCCACTTGTTGGGATGTACATATATAGTCGATTTGTTTCATTAGCCTAGACAAATATATGTTGTCCTTCGAAAGAAGAAAAAATAGATGGAAGATATAAATTGACTTGGGTGGGTATTTGTATCGTGAAAGTTAAAAATGACACTTTAATTACAATGTTTAGCCTTAGTGCCATTTGAAACAATTGGATCCGGTTATTGGGTTCAGTTAAATGTTCGTAAATGCTGTCTGAGCTGTTTAACACTAGAAAGACCATAGTGGTCATTTTGACGGTTCTTCATTTTTAAATATCTGTATTTTCTTTAGTATTTTTGTCAAGTTTTGCTTTGGTGACTTTTATTTTTTCATCGTGGAAAATTTAATTTTTATTCTTTAATTTATTTTGTGAAAAATTAGACAATTCCGATGTGTACTCTTCGAGATATCAGCGGATATGATATGTAGTCTTTGTAAGTATGGAAAAGTTGCGGTCTTTTTTAGTGTTAAAGTCATGAACGTAGCACAGCGAGTCAACATCCAAAGGTTACGTTGGCTTGACCATGTCTCCCAGAAGGACGATGAACCTTTGGCGAAAACGATGTTTGATGCGGTAAATGAAGTTCGATGGCCAGCAGGGAGACCTTGTCTATGGTAGAAAGACCAAGTTGTGAATGCCCTAATACACCGTGTGACAAAAATCAAAAAATTTCAAAACACACGAAAAAAATCGTTATAGTTGCAAAACTAGAGGCCAAATGTAGTAAAACTGCGTTTTTAGTTTTTCTCTCTGACGTCAAGACTTTTTTTTAAAGGACTTTGAAATTTCAAGGACATGTTTGTTTCAAAAAATTATTTTAAAAATTGAGCGCATTGTAGAATAACAATATGGGTATCAAATGAAAGAGAAGAATTCTCAGAATCTTAGAAAATTTAATGTTTTGGTGCAAAAGGACGAAGAGGTGTTGAAAATGTGCTTTTAAAACTTTATCCTTGAATATCCTTGCAAATTTCCAAATGTTTTTTTTTGAAAAAATATATCAAAGGGACTTACATGCACACTACTACATCGTTGAAATTCGTCCTTCTTTATTAATTTAGGATATACTACTGTGTACAAAGAATACCCGGAATTTCTTCGATTATCGTGGTGTTGTGCATTATGAGTTCCTTCCGCCGGGCCAAACTGTCAACAAGGAATATTACTTGAGCGTTATGCGTCGTTTGCGTGAAGCTATTCGCAAAAAGAGGCCGGATTTTGCCAAACATGAAACTCATATCGTTCCACAGCCACCGTATTCGCCTGATTTAGCTCCTTGTGACTTCTGGATATTCTCCAAACTCAAAAGACCACTTCGAGGACACTGTTTTGAATCGATTGAAGAGATTCAACGTGAATCGGCGCGCGCATTGAAGGCCATACCGGAAGGTGACTATTTGGCATGCTTCGAAGATTGGAAAGTCCGTTGGCATAAGTGCATTGCATCGGGGGGGGACTACTTTGAAGGCGATGAAATTGATTTGGAAGAATAAATAAAGATTTTTTGAATTATAAACAAATTCCGGGTATTCTTTGAACACAGTAGTACACAATTTTATACTTCGCTGTGTGTAAAATTTTTTGTCGCGCGGTGTTATCTCTCCTTATTACGATGTAAGTATACATTTGTCTAAACATACTTACATTTGTCTAATTTGCCTAATAGAATCTAAACCCAAAATCTTTGGTATTTCTCTCAAAACTTTGTTCCTGGTTAAAATTAAATTTTAATGCATATAACATTTTTAGAGCGAAAGTAATTTACAATAAATGAGTAGAAGAATCTATTGTATATATCACATATATATTAACAAGATCTGAAACTTGGTCTCAACAAATTTTACTTGATATTCTTTTGAAAAATTCGCCCTAGACTGCTGTAATGTAGAGCTACTGAAACGGCACCGTCTTTGCCACACAAATTTCCATCGAAAAAGGAAAGTAAGAACAATAAAGCACAAAAAAGCAAAAGAAAAAGTCGCGCCAAAGAAGTGGCTTAACTTTTAATCAATGCAATATAATTGCAAAAATAAATCAATCAATTGCGGTCGGCTGGACTCTAATGAGAAGTGACGTTTGACTGCGAACACAAACAGCCAGAGGCCGCATTGACAGAAAGTTGTTGGGGGCGGCGCGCCATGGAGAATGGGGCAATAGGAAAAAAACTAATAAAGTATAAACACGGAAAAAAAATTAGAGGATTTCCATGGCTCCCCAATGCCAGCCACTTTAATGGCCTCGGTTTACGTGTCATTTGTAGGTATTTCCCGCTCAAGCCGCTTCAGCGCTCTGGGCAAATTATGCCCGGCCGCTGCCTCTCTGCCTCGTAGCGCATATGGCATGTGGCATGTGGCATATTGAGGCAAAATTTACAATTAATGTGCACAGATTCGGTGGCATTAAAAAGTTATAAATAACAGCCGAAAGGCTGCCGATCGGATGCTGCGCCAAAGCTGCAACTGCAGCCGCGTGCACGTGCCGGCAGTCAGCGCGCGCTGATAACATCGCCAAAGTGCAGCGCCGTTGGCAGCGACAGCGGCGCGCCGGGGGGATTTACGAGGAGCGAACACAACATAGGTTGCGCGCCCCCGCTGCGCTGTGCGTTGTGTGTTGTGGGCTTAAATGTTTTGGCTTTTCGGCTGACGGAAGGTGCGAGATGTAGCCGGAGATGCCGCCGATACGAATGTTATGAAAATGACAAATGTGCGGAGTTGGTGTAAATCCGTGGCGTGTGCGCGCTGTGCAAACAGAACGGGGTACATGCGGACACAGCGTCGCATCGATGGCATTCTGACAAATTTTCACATTTCCTCTAACCTGCCTGGTTTTTGTTGTTGCCGCGTTGTCACTTCCCCACTTTACGTGCTGTTCTAAATTTCACTTCCGATGTGTTGTTCTTGTTGTTGTTGTTCTTGTTGCTGTGCGAGTAATCGCTGCTGGCTGACTGGCGGGCGGCGTGTGTGCGCATTCATCAGCACAAAAAAGGATTAACCGGGATGCGTTTTGAACATTTGCCCATTCGTTTTTCTTGCTCTCTGTGCTGGGCGTTGTTGTAATTATTGCTGTTATCGTTGTTATTGTTGATCTGTGACATGCGAACATGCAGCAGCAACGCATCATGTAAGCTGAGATTTGACATGCGCCTTAAGTCAACAGCCGACTGCGCCGAGGTTAGTTTTGATTAATGTTCGAATGAACGGACTCGAAATGTGAGACTCATCTGCGTTTATTGTTTGTTCTGTGTACAAAGCATAAGGAAAAGTAAAGACTCTGGTACTGGTAAACAGAGAAATGGCTCCAATTTTGATGGATTTACATTTTTATATTAATTATCTGTATTTTCTTAAGTATTTCTCTCAACTTTTGCTTTTTTTCATCGTGGAAAATTGTATATTTTTTAAAAATTTATTTTGTGAAAAATTAGCCAAATCCGCTGTGTACTTTTCGTGATATCATCTGTTACGGTATGTAGTCTTTGTTAGGTATGGGGAACTTGCAGTCTTTCTAGTGTTAATGGAATGAATCGCCAGTTAGAGAGTGGTTCGAACTCCAACTCAGAAAATACCAAATAGAGAAATATTTTCAGACTGTACTTTCACTAATTTTCGTTAAGATTTGACACATTTTGATCTTTAAAATTCAAAATAGAAAATTTGATCGTAACGCAACAATTTTAGTGTTTCATTTGATACCCATATCTTTATTATTGCAGAAGCGCTAATATTCAAATAAATATTTAAAAATGTGTATGTTTGTCCTTAAAAAATATCGGATCAGAAAATGAAAAACTGAGTATGCTAGTTTGAATGATATATGAATCAGAGATCTGCATGCGGTCATATTTTAATCGCTCAATATGTATTCGTGTAAAATGCGGTGCGATATGTGCCACTGCTCAAAAAAACGGATATCAGTATGTGATCACCACCGCAATGCTTCATTCATTCCGAATACTAGTAATCCGAACGAACGAATCATCAGCTTGCATTACTAAACGATCGCAAACTATCGCATCTTCATTTCACTTCGGCTATGCGGTGCTGCCGATGATCCAAACGAACTATGCACTTCGGAATGCGGTGGTGCGAATGATTCAAACGAAGACGGCAATGATCGGCAGTGATCCAAACGAAAGATGGAAATATTCGTTTGAATCATTCGCACCACCGCATTCCGAAGCGATATGAGAATGCGGTGGTGCGAATGATCCAAAGGAAAAATGGAAAAACCGCATACCACCGCATTTGCATATCGCTTCGCACTTGTTCTTTGACTCTTGTTGTGATTAAGCATTCGTAGAAAAGAAAAGAAATGACAGGCATTTTTTAGGATATACCCAATTTTTTTATGTTTTACAATAAATGTATACATACTCAAATAATAAAATTAATGTAATAGTTTTAAACATGAAATGAAAAAATGTCCTTTATCGAACGAAGTAATATTTAATTCATAATACGTGTAATAGATTATAATAATTAATAATAATTTGTAATGTTAAAAATTTTTAGAGTACGAAAGGTCGAAAAGTCGATGGCTTTGCCTGTTGTCTTAGAGTATTTCATTGATGTGGGTCCAATTACCGACAATTGATTCAATCATCATATATTTGGAGTTCCATCGTGTTTTTAAAGTATTTAACCATTTTTGTTTTGCATGATTCTATAACTTTTAGACTTCAACTTGCTTAAAAAATAGCAGCAGTTGAGGTGGCAAAATCCATGCCGCAAACATTTCTTCCAAATGCGTATACCTGCTTCATACGCTTCGCGAATTGTGCATTATGTATACTTGTACGCATTGCTTTCAATCACTGCAAACAACGCATACCGCATAATGATTGAATTTGGGATACTTATGATTTGCGGTGGTTATGAGCAGTAGGTAGTAAAAAGAATGAGTATCAATGCGGTGGTGACCAAAACTGCGCGACTCGATTTGTGCAATATGCATACGATTACGAAGTCGTCGTGTAAGCAATACGCGAAATGAATCGATGATCGCAAACTCGTTCGGGTTTTGTATGCGTGCGGTTGCGATACTTATGTTATGCGGTGCTTATGTGTAGTAGGTAGTAAAAAGAATGCGTATTAAGGGGGTGTTCCCGGGTAGAAGTTTGAAAAAATCGATTTTTTTTTTGCGTTTTATTGTACCCTATACTATATACTATCACCCCCCAAAGTCGTTTTTCAATCCGCAAACTCAGTACCCACTTTTTTGCATGTTAATTGAAGTAATCTCAGCTCTTTTTGCTCCGCTGATACATTGCGCATACCTTGAAAGCGCGTTTTTCTCGAAACCACATTTTTTGTACTGGCCGATAACTTTTCTCAGCAACTATGAGAGGTATCGACTTGAAATTTTGGGAAAATGTTCTAGATAGTTTTCATTGGATGCTAAACCAAAGTTTTCATCAAAAAATTATTGTTTAATATATTTTCAAGCACTCTAAAGGTAAAAAAGGTGGCAAAACTGGACAATTTTTTTTCATATGGCCGCCATTTTGTTTCTAATCAACATTTTGACTAAAACTGTGGTTTAGCATCCGCGGAATTTATTGCAGATTAATAATTGCATACCCATTTCTGTTTCAGATTACTGGTTCCCGAAATTTCTTATCGGCCAGCAGTGAAAACAAGGTCACATTGACCACTGAAAATTTGTACTTAGAAAATAAAATTTTTTGACACAAATATGAGTTTCTGTTCTCCAAATAATAAGGAACAACAAGCAAAAAACCAGAATATTGCATGTTGCCTTGTAGCTCCAAATTTTTTGAAAAACAGCCTAAAATCGGCATTCTAGACGGGAACACTCCCTTAATGCGGTGGTATCCAAAGTTGCGGTACTCATTGCTAATGTCTGATATGAATGACGTCTAGTTTCACGCCTATATCAGCTTTTGAAACGGCCTCGACAAAAGTGGTTGCTTTTTATATAAAAACTGAAGTTTTCTATTTGTTAGGGTTAACCCATTAAGCCCTGAGCGTTGCGTTTGCGCAACGTTTGGGAATTTCGCTATATTAAGTAATTCATAAAGACATAAGACTTGAAAATGGGTAGAATTGGATTAGAATTGATCGTTTTAGATTCTGCCATACTCAAATTTCAAAATTATTTAAATATTCATACGTTTTTTTCGATCCAAAGTCAAAGGTTTTTTTTGGGGAATTTTTGAAATTCAATCAAAAATACTTATTCTTCAAACCTATCAAAATCCCTTAGTGGGCAGCATTTTGCAATGCTAAACTATTTAAAAATAAGTTTTGAAAATTTTTTTTTTGATTTTTTAAACAAAAAATATGCTTTAAGTTTTGTGTTGCGCGAATGCAACGTTGGGCCTAAACACTGCCAATTTTCATACAACGCAACGCGTGAAAATGTCAAAATCCAAGCAGCTGATATTTTATTGGCACATTTTATTTTCCGCAAATGTTTGATTTTGTTTATTTGTGTAATGTTTGCGAAAAACATGACAAAAAAAAACATGGTATGAATTTTTTGCTTGATTTTTTTTCTTGATTAGGTCAATTAATAAGATTGTGTAAAATTTTATGGAAATCGCACAAGCCTTTCTGGGGACAGGTTTTAATGGGTTAAGGAAGCTTTAGCAAACCACTGATGAACCTAACTTTTGCTCGGATCGATAAATAATACGCCAGATTTATTGTCTGTTTAAGCAATTTGAGAATATTTGATATCTGTGACTGAAATCGAGCACCGCCTCGAGCCTTTCAGTGGTAGTGATTAGTAAATCTACGCTTGGGCTGATGATAGGAATAGGTGGACGCAACATCCAAAAGTGATAGGTTTAATAAATTAATTGTTGTCGGAATTTAGGATCTTATTTTCTTTACTAGCCTCAAGAATGCATTGCCGTATTGCTGTCTGCCACAAAACCTCCTTGCAAGCTCGTATTTTATGTTCCTTCTCCAATTGATTAAAAAAAAAAAAAAAAACTCAGCAGTTGATATTTCCAATAAAAACAACACTTCCCTATTTCTAGTCGAATGTCTTTGACGCGAAGTATCTTTTTTCGAAGAAACTGTTGGTTAGCTCCGGAGCGATTTAAGAAGGCATTCACATTTGGCTATTTTGGCATCTGAGTGGACACAAGTGTGGACGTATCTTTATTTGAATACCTCATTAGCCCCTATGACAGCTCGAAAACATCCATATTTACCTTTCATAGATCAGCACAAAAAGAATGATCGATCGGCGGAAATCAGCATTCGATTCTTGTCTGAGAATCTAGAAAACGTCCACTAAAACGGATTTATATATGTAAGTATCTGCCAACATATCTAATTTGCTGCAATAGCTCAATTGATTGCAGCGTTCGACCGCAAGTCTGATCCCAGCGAGCCAGTTCCCCAATTGTTATACCCCCGAAACACCAAAATATGAAAACAAAATTTTCTCTCGGTAGTTCGTTATCCTTTCAGCAGGAAATGGTAAACGTAAATGGTCTGAGCGTAAAATACATGCTTTTAAAAGTTCTCAACTTACCGTTTAGAAGTAGCAAAAAAACAGTGTTGCCAGAGCAGGAGATTGCCTCCTAGATTTAGGAGATTCTTGGCCTTTTAGGAGAATTTTTAGGAGGAAAACTTATTTAGGAGAAAGTTTAGGAGATTTATATTTTATGTTAGGGGATTTTTCGGATCCTTAGTGGATTTTTGGGAGATATTTGGATAACAAAGTATGATGTATTGGGAACACTGGCAACAAAACATTTTTTGACAATTATTTTAATAGTCAAAGCAGTCTATTGTGTTAAAAATTTGTAAGCTTACAAAATGTAAGATCGTTCTATCTCGTTCTCACTTATTGCTGTTACAATGAAACCCCCAAAAACGGCGCTTTTATTTTATTCATTCATTAGTAGTGTAATAGTAGGAAACAGTAATCGTTTCATAAGATACGTGGGTGGTCCGATAAGTACTTAGCCTACAAAAGAAAAACGAACATTTTAGAAAAGGGGCGATTTATTTCTCAACGTAGTCTCCTTTCAACTCGGTACACTCCAGCGATGCTCCAACTTCTTTACCCCGTCTGAAAAATACGTTTTCTGGAAGCCTCCGTGGCGGCGATAACCTCCTCATTCGACTCAAATTTCTGCCCGGCGAGTGACTTTTTCCAGTTGGGAAACAAAAAGAAGTCACACGGGGCCAAATCTGGAGAATACGGTGAATGGGGCAGCTGTTCGTAGCCTAATGCGACCAATTTGGAGAATCACCGACCGATATTGCTCTTTTTACATTTTTCTAAAATCCGCGGACACGTTCGTTTCCAGACGCGGTCAAAACAAAACTACAAATCCAATATGGCTGAAATTTTGACAGTAGCCGTCTACGAGGATGTACTACACGATAGTAAATTTCTTTTACGATAGTGGCACCATCGGGCGGTGGGGCCAAGTACTTATCGGACTGCCCACGTAGGTGTGGGTACGATTCAAATCCAATCCGTTAGATTCAGGTAATCCAGTAGACTGCCCATCTCCAAGGTGGATATGGTGCGTATGTCGTTTAGGAATGGTGTCCCAGTGAACATAGTCTGGCCCTCGTCAGAGCGTTCATTTCATAAGAGAATTTTTCCGTTGCTCTGTCAATGAAACGTGTGGTCTTTTCTCTTCTTTTTTCTGGATCTACTGTGTCCTAAGTATTGCTCGAACCTAACCCAAACTCTCAGAAAGTGATTCTTGTACTTCCTGTGTCTACTGTGCCCATTCAAAACTGTATTCAACTAGCAGATTATCCACTTTGAGTTGCACACTTTCTTTCGAACTCCTCTAAGCGACATCTGACTCTGGGGAATTCGCAGCATATCTGCATTGTCATCACGCCTCCGTTCACTCTTTATTCAATCAGTAAATTCTCACTACTTTTAAGGCAAAAATAACCCCAAAACTGTTTCCGCATACACTGCAAAGGTTTGGCAAAAAACGTGGCTGACGCAAATAAATAGCAACGCATGAGAACTTAATTTACGAAATCACTTCTGATAGATCTCTCTGGGGTATGTTCTTGAGCGCGTCGAACTCGGCACGGCAAGCAGCGACGACGGCGGCGACACCCCATAATTTCACACTTGTTATTGTCAAAGTGACAGCTGCCACTTGTTTCATGATTATTTATTAAAAGGTTTCTCTGGCATGGCCACAATGGCGAGAATCCTCACACCCGATTATTTTGCCGACTGCATTTATAGCAATTTTTTGTTGTTATTACAATTGTGCCGCTGTTGTGTGAGAGTGTGTGTATTTTTTTCTCGTATCACTTCAGAATTAATTCGAGTGCCAGAGGCCACTTGAACGCGCGCTGCCAATATTCAAACGCGCGGTGGTGGCATATTTTCTGGCCACACTGGCTGCAAAATATTCCGCCCTGGCCGCAATGAATCGCAGCTGAATGCTGTCATGCGACAGTCAAAATGTCACGCTGACAGACAGACAGACAGACGGACAAACCAACCGAATGACTGAACGAACAACTGACTGTTCGCTGCAGCAATCAGTGTTCGTTATATTTGTTGCTGCTGTCGGTGCAATTGTTGTTGCTGCTGCTGCTGCTGCCACTTGTGCTGCCCGAGTTGTAGTTGAAGTTGCCATTTTATTAACGTTTAATGATGTCCTGTTTCGATGGTTGTCCTCTTAAAAATGTCAATGGGCCATGTTAATTTCCCCATTGACAAAGTGTCAAAGTGATTTTCCTTTACGGTTTGGCATGTGTCACATTGAGCGCGTTAATGTTGTTGTTGTTGTTTTTACTGTTATTGTATCGTATGTTGTCGCATAATACGGAAATTATTACTGCACGACATTTAATTAAAAAAAATTCAAGTGAGCGAGCAATAAAAAGAAAATATTTGATTGCGTGGCAATATTAAACTGAAATTTACAAGTACGATAACAACAACAACAACAACGTGGCGATTAACGAAAATATAGCGAACATAAGGAGGAACGTAAAGTAAACAACCACAACAACAATAATAATAATGTCAAACAACATGCATATTGTCCTTGTAGAAATTTTAATACGTACACAAACAAACACATCTACTTCTATACACAGAAGTTACAACAATGATTGAGAGTGGTTGCCACCTTATTTTATTTTGTTAGCATAGGCAAGAAATCGGGGAACCGAAGTGAAAAAAAATTTTAATTAAATAAAATATATTAATAAAATAAAATAAAATAAGATAAGATAAGATAAGATAAGATAAGATAAAATAAAATATAATAAAATAAAATAAAATAAAATAAAATAAAATAAAATAAAATAAAATAAAACAAAACAAAACAAAATAAAATAAAATAAAATAAAATAAAATAAAATACAATAAAATAAAATTAAATAAAATAAAATAAAATAAAATAAAATAAAATAAAATAAAATAAAATAAAATAAAATAAAATAAAATAAAATAAAACAAAATAAAATAAAATAAAACAAAATAAAATAAAATAAAATAATATAAAATAAAATAATATAAAATAAAATAAAATAAAATAAAATAAAATAAAATAAAATAAAATAAAATAAAATAAAATAAAATAATATAAAATAAAATAAAATAAAATAAAATAAAATAAAATAAACTGAAATGAAATGAAATAAAATAAAATACATTAAAAAAAATTAATTAAAATAAAAACACTAAACAAATAAATAAAAATAACATAAAATAAAATAAAATAGAGTAAAATAAAATAAAATAAAATAAAATAAAATAAAATAAAATAAAATAAAATAAAATAAAATAAAATAACATAAAATAACAGAAAATAAAATAAAATAAAAGAAAATAAAATAAAGTCAAATAAAATAAAATAACATAAAATAAAATAAAATAAAATAAAATAAAATAAAATAAAATAAAATAAAATAAAATAAAATAAAATAAAATAAAATAAAATAAAATAAAATAAAATGAAATAAAATAAAATGAAATGAAATGAAATAAAATAAATTAAAATAAAATAAAATAAAATAAAATAAAATAAAATAAAATAAAATAAAATAAAATAAAATAAAATAAAATAAAATAAATTTAATTAAATTTAATTAAATTAAATTAAAATAAAATAAAATAAAATAAAATAAAATAAAATAAAATAAAATAAAATACAATACAATAAAATAAAATAAAATAAAATAAAATAAAATAAAATAAAATAAAATAAAATAAAATAAAATAAAATAAAATAAAATAAAATAAAATAAAATAAAATAAAATAAAATAAAATAAAATAAAATAAAATAAAATAAAATAAAATAAAATAAAATAAAATAAAATAAATAAAATAAAATAAAATGAAATAAAATAAAATAAAATAAAATAAAATAAAATAAAACAAAATAAATTAAAATAATAAAATAGAGCTAAATATAAATATTGGTTTGGCAAGAAAGTAATTTCACAAATAGCTAGCGTTAGGTTTGTTTTAAAGCACTTTTGTCAACGTTATGAATTTTCCCTTTTGACATTTGAAAGCTGTCACTTTTAGCTTACTTTAAAAGCAAATTGCGAGCATTTTTCTATTTCACCTGTTAATTCATATTTTTCTCTTTTTTTTTCTAAAGACAAGAATGTTGCTGAGGGTCACAAAAACATATGTAAAGTTCATGGTGTTAGCTTTTTCACAGAACGCATGTGTCAGAATTGGTTTCAAATATTAGTTTGTGGAAATTTTTCACTTCGAGATGATCAAGTAAGTAAGTAAGTAAGAGATGATCAACATTCTGGTCGGCTTACCAGAGTTCATGATGACCAAATCAATGCCATTATTGAGTTAGATCGTCAGGTTACTGTACCGGAGATTGCAAAGAGAATAAATGTATCACACCAAAAAAAATTAAAAACAGTTAGTGGCGGATTCAGAAACCCCCAAAATATTGGGGTCGACTTTAAAACTACATACAAATAAAAAAGGAATGAATGAATGAATGAAGGAATTACTTTTTGAAACCCCCCCAAAAATATTTTTCTGAATCCGCCCCCGAAAACACTTAAAAGGACTTGGACTTTGATGATGTTGGGTTCCGCATGAATTGAAAAAGACTGACTTAACAAAACGAATCAAAGTCGATTCTTTTTTCAAACAAATCGTCATTTGTGATGAAAAATTGATCGTTAACAATAACATCCAATAAAAGAAATCATAGTGTTCATAGAGTTATGAACCAGCACAAGCAACATCGAAACCTGAATTGCATCAAAAAAAGATCAATTCAAATGTTTATTGTCAGCAATTATTAAAACTGTAGGAAGCAATCAAACAAAAATGGCCAGGATTAGCAAATAGCAAAGGCTTTGTGTTCTCAAAATTTCAAGGCTTTATATATCTTTGGTGACTTTTAAAAAAATATTGAAGCTTGGTTGAGAGTTGATATCACATTCACCAAAAGCAGGTTATCATTTCTTTCGAAGTTTGCAAAACTCGTTGCTCGGTAAAACTATCACTAATGATGATGACTTGAATTCAGATTTGGTTAAGATTTTTTCAAATAGAGACCGGAAGTTTTAGGAGCGTGTCCAGAAAGTTGGCCGAAGGTCATTGCACAAAATGTAAAATAGATCATTGATTAACACTAGAAAGACCATTGCGGTAATTTTGACGGTTTTTCATATTTAAATGTCAGTATTTTCTTTAGTATTTCAATCAACTTTTGCTTTGGTGACTTTAACTTTTTTTATCGTGAAAAATTTAACATTTTTTAAAAATTTATTTTAAAATTTATTTTATTTTAAAATAAATTTTATTTTATAAAATTAGCCAAATCCGATGTGTACTTTTCGAGATATCAGCAAATATGATATGCAGTCTTTGTAGGTATGGAAAACTTTCGGTCTTTCTAGTGTTAAACTTCATTCGTTGTATAAGAAAACTGAGTTTCATTTCATAACAGAAAACCAAAATTACTTGCCAACCCAATAAAATTGAAATATTTTAATAAAATGAATTTCGAAAAAATAAAAATAAGAAAAGCGCACATTTAATGTTTTTTTTGTTCGGCAGTGCTCATCATTTTTCCCATATTTCAAGCATTCAAATTTTTGTTATTCTACTCAAAAAATCATCCCCTTTGGTGTCCTTGGGCGTCCTGTTGTTACCTGAATTTCCACACCCGCTTTGCATGCAACGCGCTAACACATGCTGTTGTTGTTGTTGTTGTTGTTGTTTTTGTTATTGTAGTCACATTTAAATTGAGTTGAAATTGTGAATCTGTTTGTTTATATTTCATTTTCGCACTCTGCCTGCCTCCCCTCTCCAATCGGTCGACTCGAACTCTCGTCTCGTACGTCAGTCAGTTTGTTTATTCTGTGTCGCGTTTCAGGTTTCGTGTCGAAGGTTTATTTGTTTACCTTCTTTTGTCGGTTTGGTCGTTTTAATATTTAGTTTTGTTGTTGAAAGCGAATTTAAAGCGTTTTCTCCCCCTAATTTTTATTTATTTTTTTTGAACACTCAATTCAATTGTGGATTGTAACTGTATACTTTAGAGTTCGGAGGGTGGCAGCGCTTTGGTGGTGTGCGCTGTTCCTGGGAATAGCTATGTGGCTAATAACTATCAGTAGTTGAGATCATAAAAAATTGAATGTAGAGGAAGTGTTGTCCTTTGGATCAGAGTAGAGATTGCGAGTTTTTATTGGAGATGTCAAGTTATTTCTTCGTTGTCTGGGAGTGTGTCCATTTAAATTTGTGAGACTGTTTGAGTTATCTTTGATATAAAGTGGGGATGTTAGGAATTTATGGCGTTTTTCCAAAGATCTGACCAAATATTCGTTCGAAAATCTTAAACTTTTGTTGGGGCAATATGTAAAAATGAAATGAGGTAACCTATTTGAGTTGACAAGTGCCATCAAAACAGCGCAGAAATAGAATCTATCTTGCACGACAAGCATTGCGAGACAGTTGGGGTGCGTTCAGTCTCGCTGACTTGATGTCTCTAGGCGACGCTCGTCGTTTTCCCGCAGCCACTGGCGATAAGTAACGCAAACGTTGCAGCCAGTTTGGTTGCATAATGACTCTGCCCAACCATCCATCAGCCACGATGGGTTGCCACCTTCTTGCCATACACTTTAACCGCCATCATCGATCAATTGTAGCGTAAAGCAGAAAACTGAAAAAGCTT
Source organism: Melieria crassipennis (assembly GCA_963668005.1). Lineage (NCBI taxonomy): Eukaryota > Metazoa > Arthropoda > Insecta > Diptera > Ulidiidae > Melieria > Melieria crassipennis. The sequence continues at coordinate 18,910,730 of OY764961.1, forward strand.
CAAATGTTGTTGTAGCGCAAACATTGCTGCCATACAATTTTCGCAAACATTTGCCGCTCGCACAAAAACGCACGACAGGCTGTGATGGTGAGACATGCTGACGGCTGTTTATCAAAAATTCAAATTTCAAATGGGAAATTGCAACAACAACAACAACAATCACTAAAGTAGCAGCAGCACCCCAACAAATGGAAAAGCGGATTTGAAAAATGTTCAAGATAATATGGTGATTGTTGTTGTTGTTGTCGTTGTTATTGTAATGGCAACATTATTAAATCGATCATTGTGTTGTTGCTGTTGCTGGTGTTTTTGTTGCAGGTGCCTTGAGTGACATTGAAGTGCGTTAAGTATGCAATGCTTCTGACAATGACAATGAAATGATGATGATGACAATGTTGTTGTTGTTGTCGATGATGCTTATGCAATATTTGTTGTTGTTGTTGTTTTTGAAAGTGGCTTCATATAGTAGAGAGCAGCAGATTTTGTAGCAGTTAAACGCTCTCGTCAACCGCCCGTAAGGGATGCGCACATATGAAAGCTAAACAAAGCAACAACAACAACAAGGCGAAAATCTTCACCCAACAACTGTCACATGTAGTTCGACATTGTAATAATGCTATGGCATTGTATACATTGCACTCGGATCCGCCCTCTACCCGCCGGCCGGTAATCATAACCGGCGCAATGGTAAAATGACTGGTGTGAATGACGCTGAGGGTGTGTCTTGCTGACTGCCGATGGCTGTCTGAGAGCTGCACGAGATGACAGCTTGCCAAATTTGCATAATGAATTGAACACTTCCGAGCGCGCACACACACACACGTTCAGCGACACAGGACATGCGCGCACAAACGCGACAAGTGTTGGTATGACAAAGTCTTCGGCTGACTGCTGCAAGCGTGTTGCCTTGACAGCTTATAACATATGGAAAGCCCTGCTGAAACTTTTTTATACTCTCTGATACCATCTAATTGATAGCACCAGATATATTTAAATCGAATGCAAACACATTTTTTATATACGACTCACTCATTTGATTTGCATCTTAACTAAACAAAAACCCATTCCATACCTATTCCATACCCATTCAGTACTCATTCGGTTGTATACTTTAACACAAAATCGCTTTTCAACTCAATTATCGACACATCGACGCAAGTCGTCAAAGGATTAAATGGTAATTATGCACATGACTCAATAATTTCCAAGCCTACAAGCTTACTTGCGCAGCGCAGTGTATGAAGCTCGTAAATTTGCACACATACCTACTAACACAAGTATGCATGTGCAAGTGTGTATGTAAACCTATAATAAATTCTGCACTAAATACGCACACGCGCCACGCATTGTGCGTCAGTACGACGTTGTGGCATCGCATTACCGAATATCCTTTTCGAATGTCCTCGCTCGGCACATGTCTAATTCCCATAACAACGGAACGGCTAATGTAAATTTTCATAATTTGACACCCGACGCGGCGTGTCGTGACGGCAAATTTTAATCATATTAAATATTTAATCCCCTTAACAACATTTCGCTTAACATTTGCGTCTCGGCAGACGTTTGGGTAGTTTTTTTTGGGTGATGTCGAGTTAAAAATACTTATCAGTATGACTTGGCCATTTTTTGTGGATATGAAAATAATTTTCTTTTAAAGGCCAACAAGTTAGAGTGATGTGATACCTCAAAAACGGAGGGAAGAGAACAAGCCTTTTCGATTCTTGAATGATGTCGCCATTAACTTTAATGATTGCTCTTAAATAGAATTAGATTAGATTAGGATTAGTGCCATTGAAGGACGAAAAATTCTTTGATTTATAGTGGCCCAGGTATATTCGTAACATGTGGAAAGAAGTTGCCGTAGACTTGTTGAAATGTTAATCAACTTTTAAAAAACTAGCATCAGAAAATTATTTTCTGGTATTACCAGGGACCTGAAATAACAGTTATTTATGAAAACTATATTTGAAAAATTACTATGAAGGAAAAGTCATACAAATAAAGCAATATACCAATACATTTCTTTTCGCACGGAGAATCAAACTTCGCAATAAACTTTTTTTGTAAAAAAAAATTAAAAAAAAAAATACTTAACTATTACTTATTAAGAATTATTTTTTATTAAAAAAAAAAATTAAAAATAAGAATTATTTTTATTTTTATATTTCAAAAAACTTTAATAACAATAATTTTTGATTTTTTTCATATTAGTCCACAAATAACAGTTTTATTTCGATTTTTATTTTAGTTGTCCTATGATTACAATTATTGGTGACTTTTATATTTTTGGTCATAAATAAAAATCAGTAAGTGGCTTTTATTTCTAAAAGTCATCGATAAAAATCATTCAATGACTTTTATTTTTTAAGTCCTCAATAAAAATCAGTAAGTGACTTTTAGTGTCCGACCGAATATTCGGTTTCGGTTTCGGCCCAAATAAGTGGTTTCGGTTTCAGTTTCGGCCAAAAAATAGCCGAAAAGCCGAAACCGAAATTTTCTAGAAAATTTTTTTACATTTTATTGTGTAGCAGATATATAGTGAAAGGAATAAATAAATAAACTTTTTTTTAGCATATAATATTAAATGACTAAATTTTGAATATTAGCGAGTAAGGTACGAAAGGGTGATTTTTTCATGTTTATGTTTTAAAAAATGAATAAATTGTTTTTATTAATAAGTATTTATTTATTTATGTTATGTTTGTAAAATGTAAAATTCGTTTGTTGAAAAAAAATGCTTGATATGGTGATTTTTATTTTAACTAAAAAGTTTCGGTTTCAGCCGAATATTTAAAAAAAACCGAAATTCGGTTTCGATTTCGGCCCAAAAAAGTGGTTTCGGTCGGACACTAGTGACTTTTATTTTTTAAGTCGTAATATAAAAGTAATTTTCATTAATGCATGCAAAAATATGAAAACAGAATTGTCAAGACAGGTCTTGTTGAGCCGATCAAGAATATATAAACATTTCGATATTTAATGAATCCAGTACTGCGATTAATGAAAATTACTTTTATATTACGACTTAAAAAATAAAAGTCACTGAATGATTCTTATTGATGACTTAAAACATAAAAGTCACTGAATTCTTTTTATTGATGACTTAAAAAATAAAAGTCACTAAATGACTTTTATTGATGACTTAAAAAATAAAAGTCACTGAATGATTTTTATTGATGACTTGAAAAATAAAAGTCATTGAATGATTTTTATTGATGACTTGAAAAATAAAAGTCATGGAATGATTTTTATTGATGACTTAAAAAATAAAAATCATTGAATGATTTTTATTGATGACTTTTATAAAAATAAAAAAGAAAAGTAATTGAATGATTTTTTGATGACTTTTATAAACAAAAGTCACTGACTGATTTTTATTGATGATTTTTTTAAATAAAAGTCACCAATAATTGTTATTATAGGAGAACTAAAATAAAAATCGAAAAAAAGTTATTTGTGGACTAATAAGAAAAAAATCAAAAATAATTGTTATCATAGGATTTTTAAAATGTAAATAAAATATAAGTGTTATTTGTTGAGTCATTCAATAAAAGTAAAAAAATATAACTCTTAAACATTGATTTTTATAATGAAACTTTTAACTGTTACGGTACCTGCAAAATACTACTAGCGACAATAGATTGAAGGCACCGAAGGAAGGAATCAACTTCTTTGTAAATAACAAAGGACAGCAGGTAGCAATGGCCCAGTTATGGAAGCTATGGAAGCTGCTTCACAACAGTTTTGCATGTTCACTTCTATCTATCATAGCAAAAGAGATGAGAGATAGTAGCGAATGTGTGAATGTTTTCGAAACAGAACTCTTCAGCTTTTCAAAAATGTATCAAATCGGCCACTAGTCCACCTGAAAGCTAAGTAAACTAATATTGAAAGGTTACTTTAAAAAAGTCGACTACCTAAAACTATTCTGACAATCCTTTGGCTCATAGTCCACTACATTAATCACTGTAACTGTGACCAAAGTTAGTCCAACAAAACCATATTTAAAAGTTGTATATTCTATACCTTTATTTCAATACCTTTACTAACTATTTACGCACGTTAACATTTTCAATAGTTGTGTTGAATTCATTCTCGAATATTGAAAACAAAAAAAGTTGTTCTTATTGCTTTGGCTGTCTGAATGTTGCATGCTATAATAAAAACATTCGCCAGTTTATTGTCGAGCTGTGGAAAAATGGAGGCAATCAACTGAAATTGAATATTGACGGAAACGGAAATAAACAGACACACGAAAAATGAGAAAAGAAAAAAAGCAAAAAAAAACCCTGTGCAATCTCATAGAAATATTTCAAGTGATATTTTTGTGCAACTATTTGTTGCATTCATATTGGCGAAAAAATCACAGTCACAATCACTGGCGGACAGTGTAGCATTTCACGGTATAGTAGTTGCATCATGTCAATAATTCCACATCGAATGAGAGCAACAGGAAAGTTGCAGTTGAAATTGCATACAACTTAACCAACCAAAAAAAGCACAGCACTCGAATCAGTTCAGTTGTCTGCAGCGGTTATCAACTTTTATAAAAAAAAAATATTTTCAAGTGCTGCACTGACTGGCTGTAGCGTGTTTACAGTAGTGGGAGTGGGTGGTTGGTTGTTGGATGACAAAAATTTGTTTGCAACAATCAATGTCGCACTGGACCATTGCGCATAGTTAGTAAACGAGTGGTTTTGGTTCAATGTGGCGTTGTCACATTTTTCTATCACATTTTTATTGCACTCTGCATTCGACGTTATACGAAAAATAAATTCATACTCGGGTGCTAATGGTGCGTTATTAAATGTGACTGCCTCCCTAATAGATGGAGAGACACAGGTGCAAATTAAATTAAACCATTTCACAAATTGAGTGTTAGATTTATTTGGTATCTATCGAATACGAAAAAAAATATATAGGGTAAGATGGGGCTATTCCCCGCGTGGGGCTATTCCCCGCACCACTATTTTCTCAGAAACGGTAACACTAAATCTCAAATTTGCAGTCTCATTGTATGTGTCATACTATGAGACATGTTTGGTTGGTGAAAGTTTTTTTTCCCTTCCAGTGACAGATCGTCGAGCAAGCCTAACGTTTTTTGTACTCCTCGCTGCAATTTTTTCGGTCCACAGAATTTGAACTTTTTCTATATAATGTTTTATATTTTCATTTAAAGGTGAGTGTTTTTTAAACTAGAAGGCGAGTACTTTCAAGTGAATATAGAGCGTTTTTGGTTTTGTTTTGTGAAATTAGTAATGTAGTAACAAAAGTTGCGCGTTGGGTCCAGCTTTCCAACGATACCACTCTTGTCTCGAAACTCAATCCGAGTCGCGAGATATTCGGATTTATGCTTACATGCGGGGAATAACCCCATCTTACCCTACATATCAAAATATATATGCATATAATTTTTTTTAATGCAGCATTTCTTTATTCATCTTCAGCTTAACAACAAAAACTTAACAAATTAATTAAGGTATCATGGCACGTTAAAAAGGGGAATTTTTAATGTTTTACAAAATTATTTATTTTTCAGCTCCTTTATTATCAATCATTTTGATCAATTTTTTTGCAATATATTGAAGGTTTAAGGCTAATCTGAAACAAAAAAACAAAAAAGAATCATAATTATTAAGCTTTCGGACACAGGAATTCACCAGAAAAATAAAAAAACGCTAAAAATAAAAGGAAAAAAAAATTTCAAAAATTGTAATTAATGAATTTCTACGCGACTTCAGCTAAAAAAAAAACAAAAAAAGCTGAAAAATAAATAATTTTGTAAATCATCATATCGAATACGAGGATGAAAAAATTGATGCAAAAAGGCTTACAAAGCATGACCTGGACTATTATTTAGAGTAGGGCGTTCTCTTTTATTTGGGGCATTTTTTGAGAACTATTTTAGGCAACTGGGTTCATTTAGGGACCAAGTTAAAGTGGAAGTGAAAACTTCATTTGAAATTTCTGACTCTGGTTTAGAAACAGTGGCTGAGATCAAGGATCTGGGCATTGATTTTGATCAAAGTTTGGCTTTACTTTTATTTAATTAATTAACTTTTTTTTTGTTGGATTTTGTCCGCCGCAATTCTTCTTCCTTTTACAATCAGTATACGCTCAAGCTGTCGTATACTGAATTTGTTAGGTCCAGACTGGAATATGCTGCTTTCATCTGAAGACCTACCATGCTTCCCATTCAAATCGCTTAGAACGTAATCAAAGAAGTTTCTAAAGTTTGCCCTTCGCTCTATTCACGGCAGCCGCCGTGGCTCAGTTGGTTAGTGCGTTGGACCGCGAGTCGAAGGCAGCAACCTCAGGTTCAAATACTGCCTGTAATAACACCTAAAAAAATAACGGGAAAAACTCGTTTTCTCTTTCGGTGGCTGTCCTCTCAGCTGGAAATGGCAAACCTCTGAGAGTAAAAATTGCTTATGAAAAAGCTCCCAACCTGCCGTTCGGAACCGGCATAAAACTGTAGGTCCCTCCAACCCGTGTACAAATTCACACGCACAACACGGGTGGTTGCGGGAAGCTAGGCCTTAGTCTCGCGTAAGCGGGCTGTCGTGCCAGTCAATTATTATTATAATTATTATTATCTATTCACTTTTTTGAGCCCCAGCCTGCTTAAAGGTCTCGATCAGTGTTGCCAGATCAGAAGATTTCCTGCTAGATTCAGGAGATTCTTAGCCTTTTAGGAGAATTTTTAGGAGGAAGAATTGTTTAGGAGATAGGTTAGAAGATTTCTATTCTATGTTAGGGGATTTTTCGGATCCTTAGTGGATTTTTGGCAGATTTTTGGATTACGAAGTATGATGTATTGGGAACACTGGCAACAAAACATATTTTGGCAACTATTGTAATGGTCAAAGCTTACAAAATGTAATTTCGTTCTATCTCGTTCTCACTTATTGCTGTCACAATGAAATCCCACCAAAAATGGCACTTTTTGTTCAATTCATTTGTTATAGGTTTTTTTTTGTTAAGTTTTTGTTGTTAAGCTGAAGATGAATAAAAAAATGCTGCATTAAAAAAAATTATATGCATATATATAGTGTCCGACCGAAACCACTTTTTTGGGCCGAAACCCAAACCGAATATTCGGTTTTTTTTAATATTCGGCCGAAACCGAAACTTTCTAGTTGAAATAAAAATCACCATATCAAGCACTTTTTTCAACAAACGAATTTTACATTAAGTAAATAAAGAACAAACAAACAAACATACCATAAATAAATAAATTCTTATTAATAAAAACAATTTATTCATTTTTTAAAAACGTAAACAAGAAGAAATCACCCATTCGTACCTTACTCGATAATATCCAAAATTAAATAATTTAATATTATATGCTAAAAAAAGAAGTTTGTTTACATTGCTGGCATCTAAATTACTCCTCCTTTTACTATATATCTGCTACACAATAAAATGTAAAAAATATCCTAGAAAGTGTCGGTTTCGGTTATTCGGCCATTTTTTGGCCGAAACTGAAACCGAAACCACTTATTTGGGCCGAAACCGAATATTCGGTCGGACACTACATATTTATATTGATATGTACATATATATTTTTTTTTACATATTATATATTTATTATTTATATATTTAATACCTTTAAAATGACGCAAATTATAAAAAAAATTTGGGAGATTTTTTTAACTTTTGTGAGGAAATTTCAGTATTTTTTTAAGATTTAGGAGAAAGTAATTTCAGGTATCTGGCAACATTGGTCTCGATGTTCATTGCTGAGTCTAAAATCACTTGAAACCAGGAGGTCTGCCATCTCCATGTCTTTAAATTTTGATATAGTCAATGGAAACATTGACTGTCCTTGTCTTCTGGCCAAAAAAGCTTTCATTGCTCCTACATTTTGCCTTAGACCCGTTTTTCCTTTTTATGTTGAGTTCTCTAGAACGAAAAATGATAGTAACGCACCCGGTTTTGTGAACCAAAATTTTCCTAAAATGATAACGAAAGGACCATTTTATATTTTCGACAAATGGTTTTTTAACACAACAACAAATCATAACTTTTATATTGAAATTGTTACTGATTGCCTTCAGTGAGTTCGTCTTTTTTTTTGCTAACACACTTTTGCATAAAAAAGGCCACAATTACAAAAAAAAACGGCCCAAAGACCCAAGTAAAAGAAATCAAATAAAGAAATAAAAAAAAATAATAATAATAAATAAATAAATAAAGCCTAAGACGCCTCATTGACTCTTGCTGTGAGGCGCCCCAGGCCTGGAGAGAACTTTTGGTTCAGTTCGAAACATGTTGACGGGTTGTTATGGCCAGTTGAGTAATTTAGATTCATTTATGGACTGTTAAGTTTTGGTGAATTTAATTGGCAGAAGAGACTTAAAAGTAACACCTTTACAACTCACTGAAGACAATAACCTTTCTTCCAGATCAGTGACGTTGACTTAGCAGAGAGGTGGTCACTGTTCTATTTGAAAGCTCTATGGACAGACATTCTATATGATTTGAATGGTTTATTATGAAAAAGAAGCAAAACTTCTTATACAGAAAATTGCAATGTTCTTGTTCGTTATAACAGCAACAAAAAATATCATTCGCCAGTCTACACATTTTGTATATATTTTCCTATGTAATATATGTACATATAAATACATTGCAGTATTTATATTTAACAATCAACATAGCCAATGTGTGCGCAAATCCGCCGCAATGTCACAAGAAAAGTAATAAAAATCAATTTGATCGACATATTGCCGGCACCGAGCAATGCAATGCGAAATTTACAATACCGAAGCGAAATTAAATTCAAATTGATTTCCTCGTACCATATATCATCCGATGCGGCTATGAGGTAAACACTTTTACAATGTTGTAAAAAATGCCAAATGAAAATGAAATGAATGCATAAAAAAACGCCAACAAACGGCCACAATCAAAAAAAAAAAAAAGAAACAAAAACTCAAAAGAGAAGAAATTGTCTGAAATTTACACAATCACACAAGAAAATTAATTGGAATTTTAATTAACGGAAAATTTCACAAATGACCCAGCAACGTCGAATTGCAAAGTGTGCTTTTCGCTTGTTTCTCCCCCCCCCAGGCTCAGCCTCATTGTATAATAAACACAATAAAAAATTTCCGTTTGCAACAGATGAAAATGAGAGAAAAATTAAAAGTTATTACGGCATTGCATGCTTTTAATTGTGATTGATGTCTGTCAATTAAAAAAAACATCTTTTTTTAATATCTTTTTTTGATTCAATTGCAAGAACGAGCTGAGCTTTGTGCCCTAACAAAGAAAAACATAGCATTGCGTTGAGAGTTGAAGCCACGGCTTTCTGCGATTTTTTTTATTAACTAGTCCACTTGCAATTTGTTTGGTTTTGCTATGAAAAATTCGTTTGTAAGTTTCATACAAACAGAGAAATTTAATAAATGAAACTTGAAGAAGAAGAAGAATTATTATGGATTGGCGCGAAGGTATCTCTTCCATTTCAAATTGTTTAAAACTTAATTTTTATTTGATTTGCCGTCACTTTATTTCATTTATTAAATTTATTTTGTCTTATTTTTCTATTTCCTAAGTCCACATTGTATAGTAACTCAGCTTAAAGTGGGCAAACCACGCTCATTTTCTGATGAACACTTGGTTGGAGTTCCAGTAAAATGTGTACCCAATTTGTTTTAATATAATGTAATGTAATGGAATATAATGTAATGCAATGTAAACTAATATAATGTTATGCAATGTAATGTAATGTGATGTAATGTAATCCAATATGTTATGCAATGTAATGTAATGTAATGTATTGTAATGTATTGTAATGTAATGTATTGTAATGTAATGTAATGTAATGTAATGTAATGTAGTGTAATGTAATGTAATCCAATATAATGTTATGCAATGTAATGTAATGTAATGTAATCCAATATAATGTTATGCAATGTAATGTAATGTATTGTAATGTAATGTAATGTAATGTAGTGTAATGTAATGTATTGTATTGTAATGTAATGTAATGTAATGTAGTGTAATGTAATGTAATCCACTATAATGTTATGCAATGCAATATAATGTAATGTAATGTATTGTAATGTAATGTAATGTAATGTCATGCAATGTAGTGTAATGTAATGTAATCCAATATAATGTTATGCAATGTAATGTAATATAATGTGATGTAATGTATTGCAACGTAATGTAATGTAGTGTAATGTAATGTAATGTAACCCAATATAATGTTATGCAATGTAATGTAATGCAATACAACGTAATGCAATGTAATACAATGTAATGTAATGCAATGTAATCCAATATAATATTATGCAATGTAATGTAATGTAATATGATGTGATGTAATGTAATGTGATGTAATGTAATGTAATGCAATGCAATGTAATGTGATGTAATGTAATGTAATATAATGTGATGTAATGTAATGTGATGTAATGTAATGTAATGTAATGTAATGTAATGCAATGTAATGTGATGTAATGTAATGTAATGTAATGTAATGTAATGCAATGTAATGTAATGTTATGTTATGTAATGTAATGGAATGTAATGTAATGTAATGTAATGTTATGTAATGTAATGTAATGTAATGTAATAATTATGCGTCGGACCGAGAACCTTTCGCATTGTAATCTGAAATGTTTATTGTACCGCTTAGGTCCTCTGGTGTTTTAATCCTGAGGCGGCTTCTATTTCAAGTAGGGCTGATTGGGCCCTTTTTGAAAAAAATAAAAAAAAATATAATTTATTGGATTAACGTAGTTCCCCAGTGTTGCCCCAGTATTCAAGTTTAAGTTTTTGGGTCCAGGTATGAATGACCTGTTTCAGGTCGATTTTATCGATACAAAAGATCGAACCTGGTCCTGTGAATGGGCTTCTACACCTTTAATGCTTGTCTGCTATTTCATTACCCTCATGGCTCACGTGCCCTGCCTGATCCTTTGGTGGATTGGATTCTTATGTTGCTAACGAATATATTATCTGTATACAGTGACGCACACAGGGGGGTTTAAGGGGTTCGAACTCCCCCAAATACAAACATATCTAGTGCAAAATATGGTTTCGAATGGAATTCGGCTCAAAATTTGTACACAAAACACACCGCCCCCCCAACATTAAATCCTATGTGCGCCACTGTGTCTATATTACATACATAGAAAATTATATATACTCTTTAGAGTTTCTAAACATTAAATCAGTCAATATTCCAATACACCCCAGTGATGATTACAGTGAATATTTCTATTACTTACCGACTACAAATTGCAACTACAGTTGTGTACTGATATGTTCATTGCATCCCTTCACCCTTAAACGTTGTGACTTTGGCATTGTTGCTGATGATGTTCGTATGATGCACTCAAGTGCTCGATGCACACGTTTCATGCTTCACGTCAACGAAAAAGATGCAACACGATTAACCGCCACTACTGTTTAAAGTACTATTTATATGCACTACAACATATGACAACCCTCGATGATAAGCGACACATTTTAAACTGATTTTGTTGTCCAACGATTTTATCAAAATCACATTAAATAGTAGAGATGTGTTAGACCAGATTATCGCGCAACTCATCTGCTTTGAAATTGTCTGTTGCAAACGTTTCCTTTCTACGTTTTTTTGCACACATCACACATCATTTTTAAATTGGTACTTGAACTCCAAATTCATGATCTCAAAACATTCATATCTCAAAGATATATCGATATTGCAAGATATTTGGGGTTATTAGCCAAATGTTACAACTTTCAATGATGGGTTTTTAATTTTTGGTATAAATAGCTGTTGATCGATTTCGTCGATTGATACTGAAATGCAATAAGGTTATGGAACTTGGATCATTACTGTGAATACCTGATGGGAGCGATTCGGTTGATTCAAACTGCAATACAAAAGAATGATGGAACTTGAATCTTTACTATGAAGAACGTATGAGATTGTTATCGTTGGATATCAAAAGTATCCAAAATACATATAAATATACTTAAATAAATATAATAATATAAATACAAATAATAAATAAATAATAATAATATTAAATATCGGGTGTTTTTTTTAGAGGTATAGAACTTCGAATTGAAATAAAACACAAGAAAATCGTTTTAATGTCCATCAATTTGGCTTTATTGGAAGGATAATTTTATGCCATTAATGTTTAAATATGATTTCGGGCATGTGGCCGCCGCGGCTGGCTCGAATAAAGCCAATTCTACAGGTCCAATTTTCAACCACTTTTTCGAGCATTTGGGGCCGTATGTCGGCAATAACGCCACGAATGTTGGCTTCCAAGTCCCCTAACGTTTCTGGTTTGTTGGCGTAGACGAGCGACTTCACATATCCCCAAAGAAAATAATCCAATGGTGTCAAATCACACGATCTTGGTGGCCAATTGACAGGTCCATTCCGCGAAATTATGCGCTCATCGAATGTTTCCTTCAATAAATCGATTGTCGAATTAATTGCTCTGATGGACGATTATGTCGACCATAAAATGGACGGAGCTTGCGGTAAACTTCGCGAACTGAACCATTATTTTCGAAATAAATTTGCACGATTTGCAAGCGTTGTTCTTTTGTCAACCTGTTCATGATGAAATGGCAAACCAAACTGAACATAAATGACATTAGAGTTGCCAGATTTGACCACAAAATGCCAGTTTTATCTCTATTCGAAAAACAAACCTCTAAAAAAAACACCCTATAATTAACTAAATAAATAAACAAATAAATAAATTAATAATAAATAATTAAGAACAAATAATTCTTAAATGACACCTCGCAAGATATTATTTGTAGCTATCGAATAAAAATCTGTTTGAATAGCTCGAACGGTAAACGACCACAAGACGAGGTAGATGCGGTCTTCGTGTAGGATAAGGAACTGAGCCTGGTAGATAATGAGACAACTAAGCATTTCCTAAGGAAATAACTTGCCTTTGTATTTTTTGCACTCAAAACTATTGGCGATCGTTAAATAAATTATTCAAATCTGTTCAATAGCTTCTGAGATACAATGTTTGGCGATAGCGAGTAGGTATGTATAGAAAAACATTCGGAAGGAATTGCACAATTAACTCGGAGAGATTATCCCAAAGAATTGGGAGCTTATGGAGATGTTGAAATTTTGTGACTTTTAGAGTATTCTGACAGATTGTTTTACTTCTATGCAATACTTCTAGCATTTATTGTGGAATTACCTAATTTAAAATGGGCTGATGGCAGCAAAGCCAACTGTGCACCAAGACTTCCGAACTTCTCTTTTTAAATAGAGACCAGATCCGAACCATGATTGTTGTTTTGACGGATCACTGTTCCCACGCTAAAAGACCTGGGCTTTTTTTACATGACTTGTGGCCTAGTTGCATGGACAAGGAAGGAATAAAATCCACATCACCTTGTATGCACTTTTCCGGCTTTATCCAGAAGAAGGTTGAATTAACTGCTTCTTTGATAGTCTGGGAGATCTGACCGATAAGACTCTTCAGTCTACTAGGCTTCGTGAGAAGCTCAAACTCGTTCAATGACCGGGCGATCTCATATTTGATTGTTTGAGTCTTCATGGCCTAAGTGGGTTTTGCTTTGGGGCATCCACTCTTGCCAGCCCACCTAAGTCGCCTTTTTTTTATAGAACTTATCAGAATTTGTTTGGCCAATTTATACTATGGATTCATGGATATTCAGGCTTTTGACATAGTAGCACTTGTAAAGTGTTCTATCAGACTTGTTGACTTCAATACTTCTTTTGCAGTCCTCTTTCTCCTAAGCACAGGTTGTTCCTCAGATGGTGATACAATTTTTAGTCTAGTGTCAACTAAGACCTGCAGTTCAGCACAATAACTAATCAGTTGAGTTAACAGATCTAAACAAATTTTATTATAATACAAAATTAGTGTGGCATTTTTGCAATCACTTTATGTTGGTTTTTTACAAATCTGATTTTTTTTAGTATTTTTTAAGAATTTAAGAGAAAAAGTCTATATATGAGGTTTGTTTCAATGTCCGCTCAGCTTTAATAGGGAAGACGTCGCATGACAAAAAAAAAATTGAATAAGAATGTTAATGAATCTAAGTAGGGATCGAAAATAACTGTTATTTTACAATTTTTAAATCAAAAAGGCATAACGAAAAAATTGTCGGTGGACTTTTTCAAATATACCATTATGATCGTAATGGTCTCAGCTTCACGAATATTACGCCTTTTAAATTTAAAATTTTACTATAAAAGTTAAAATTAACTGTTATTTTGTGCCTTTTATTATTTCAGGCAAAAATAACTGTTACTTTTGACTTATATTTTATCGGTCAAAAATAACAGTTATTTGTGACTTCTATTTTTTCGGTCAAATATATCAATTTCGGCAATATGAATTTTTTCAAAGGCCGTTTGACCGACTAAAAAACGATTGATACCATTTTTTTCGTCGCACAAGTCTTATAAGTAGCTCAGAATGTGCGGTCTGCTGAGACGAAAAAATTGGTATCAATAGTTTTTTAGTCGGTCAAACGGCCTTTGGAAAAAATTCAAATTGCCTGATATATTTGACCGAAAAAATAAAATTCACAAAATAACTGTTATTTTTGACCGATAAAATAAAAGTAAAAAGTAACAGTTATTTTTGTCTGATATGATAAAAGACACACAAGAACTTTTATTTTTGTCGGTAAAAAATAAAAGTTAAAAGATAACAATTAAAATCTGACTTTTTTGATAAAAACCATAACCGGTACGGTCCCTGATTTTTTTATTTATTTCTAATTAATATTAGTTAAAAGCACGGTGAAAGATTTCATCAAGAAATTAAACTTCTTGAAGAACGGTATAAAGGTAAATCCAACTGTACAATGCTCGCAGAGTACGTTTGGAATTTGAATCGCAATATTGATCCATCTAAGCATTCCCGTAAAGCGAAATATCCACGAACTTATCATAATAAAGTCTTTTTTGAAATCATAAAAATTGTTTCTTTTATTAAGAGCGGACTTTTTAGGGTCACCCTAGGTTAGAGGAACTATTTTCCAATGGAAAATATATATTTTTTTTAATATTCAACATTTTTCTCAACATCTCAAACAGAGCTAGCAATTTATGAAAAAAATATTAAATGAAGGTTTCGTGTTTAAGGCTTTTTATTTTGTTGAGGGGAGTTTTGAGAAAGTTTTGGTGTTTGAAGACCCCCCCTATTTTTTAATGAAGAATATTTTCCCAAAAGACAATATGGTATTTTTTTCAATATTTTATTCCATACAAGCTTTTTATGAAAAATTTTTCCGAAAACCATGAAAAAGGGGGGTAAGGAAAGGGGGAGGGGGGTTCATGTGTACCCAAAAAATATTCACACTTTTAATGCAAACAACTTTGTCCCAGACATCAAAGCTCTAGCTAGTCTAGTTTTTATACTTTCCGTGTAAAAGTCTATAGGGACCTCTTTAACCTTTATGTGCAAATTACAAAAAACTCAGACGTGCTGGAATCTAACTTTGTTCGGCAAAAATGATCAGTATGACTTTCTCTTTCAGAAATATACGGTCGTTACTCTGTTGCAGAAATGCTGTTGTACAGTGTTATTATTGTTTAAAGTAAATCATGTCGTTTAAATGAATTTACATTCATTTGATTGCTACCTTTTGTTAGAATGAATTATTTTAATTTTAATTTTGTTAATATATTAAATATTTTTCAAAAAGCGCTGATCTTAATTTAGTGACTTCACTGAAAAATGAAGTCATTAAGTGACTTCACCAAATGACTAATTAGTCAGAATAACAGAAATTACTTCAGACTTCAAATTTTTAGTCTTTAGTCAAAACGTTAGTCAAAGACTGCAATCAAAAATTGAAGTCATTGACTGTGACTTCAACTGATTTAATTCGCATTTGATTAAAAATAAATATAAAATATAACTATTATAAATAAAAAAACATAAACTTTAGCTTCCACAGGTTCATCGTAAAAAAAACTGCAAATATGACTAATTTCTATTAGTAATCATTATTAAATTAAAAGTACGAAATGGGTTAAGGGGGCCAAATACAGTAAATTCTAGTAAAAAATTTGCACTTAATTTGTTGCATTTTTCTTGGTTAAATTTTTTTTCCAAAACCTTACAGTGGACTTGCGCTATTTTTACATCTGATTTTGTTCTTTGTGTGCAGTTAAACTTAACTTAAATCAACCTCACTGACCTCAATAATTTTTCCAGCAAACCACCACAAAACCATAGAATGTATTTAAAATTCACACACACACACATACACAAATCTTTTCACGTAGCCAATCAGTGAAAATCAAAACAAAAACATGCAAATATTACATCATATCCAGGATACTGACTACACATATATCCTATATTGCATAACGTTTTTAAGCCAAGCATAAACAGTTACCATGCAACCACAACAAAAGCTGCCTGCTTTTGGGAACGAAAAGCCGGAAGAGCTTAAATACCGGAAGCAATTCATTCCACTCGAATTAACATACGAACGAAAGGTGCGCGCTGCGCTTGAAGCGGACGCCAACCCTGCGCCCGACGCCCGGCGAGCTCAGTCAGGCGCAAGCCAGTAGGCCAAAAAGTCAAATCACAACGTAGCCCACGAAAAACTCGAAGCCTCGAAGCACCTTGCGCTCGGTCCACCCCCGCCGCGCGGACACTAATCACAGCGTCAACAGACGACGGCAAAGAAGGACCGCTTGACGGCAGCGCGCGCAGTCAACAAATCAAATCACGTTGCTTTGGCCAGGGCAGACGAGCCAGTCAGGCGAGTTCATTGTCGGCTGGTCGGTGAGTGATTTCAAGAAAATGAGGCAATTAAATTTCGGATCTAAAATTACACATTAAACACGCAAGACCAAACGTGCACTGTGACTGGGCGAGGGGGGCGAAGGTGAAGCGGCGCTTTGAAGTATTTTTTTTTGTTTGGTTCGCTAACAAAAGGGTGTCCAAATCAGAGCCAATGCGGCGGCGCTCGTATTTTCTTTACTCTGCCAAGATGCTAAAAATTGTTTAAAGTTGTTGAAAAGTTTTGCAGCGGCACTTAAAAAGTTTTCAAAAAGGCCTCGTTTGTTGCATGGTGTCGATGTAGTTGTTGTTGTTGTTGCTGTTAAGCGTCTTAGCTGAAAGTGTTCGAGTGTGTTAGACGTGTTGGTGTTTGTGCTGCTCGAAATAATTTGTGGCTTTGTTGACTAACTTCGCTTGACGAAACCTAACCGCACTTTTAGCGCGTGGCATGATTTACATAGTTACTGAGACATTCAAAATTATACTAAAACATGCGCGCGTGCACGCCTCGACCGCAAGTAATTTTAGCTGAAAAAAGTTAATTACACACGGACAGGTAATTTCTAGCACCCTTCGAGTGTAAACACTATTAAGTAATATGCAAACAAGGGTAAGCAGCAACAATGCACAGTGGGCTGGGTGTGGAATTTTTTCTTATAGATAAATTATTATGGAAATGAATATGAAAATAATGGTTGTTGTGTCTAATTAATGCAGTTCGATTTGAATTGGTCGATTCCTGATCGGGCCATATGGGCATCTCATAGAAAGACCTAACCTAACCTAGGTTTTTACTGATCCCTTTAAGCATAATTAATTAAGTTCAAAGGGAGTAAGAACAGATCAATATCAATCAATCAATAAAGCAGTTTGGCATTTCGTTTTACGTCTTTTATTTGTAAAAACGGCCATTACAAATTATTATAAATTTCCCAGTTTTTTTTTTTTTGTTTAACTCGAACAAACGCGCAGGGGATGACCCCTATTAATGCGAAGCATTGCGTTGGTTCAGGAAGGATATAAAGGCTAGGAGATAGGGTTATGAGTAGTGTCCGACCGAATATTCGGTTTCGGTTTCGGCCCAAATAAGTGGTTTCGGTTTCGGTTTCAGTTTCGGCCAAAAAATGGCCGAATAGCCGAAACAGAAACTTTCTAGAATATTTTTTACATTTTATTGTGTAGCAGATATATAGTAATAGGAGGAGTAATTTAGATGCCAGCAATGTAAACAAACTTCTTTTTTTTAGCATATAATATTAAATTATTTAATTTTGAATATTATCGAGCAAGGTACGAAGGTACAAGGTTCTTCTTGTTTACGTTTTTAAAAATGAATAAATTGTTTTTATTAATAAGTATTTATTTATTTATGCTCAGTTTGTTTGTTTGTTCTTTATTTACTTAACCCATTAGCGCTCAAAACGTCTAAAATTTTTGTACAACTTTGCGATTGTACCAAGCGATGAAATCGGCAGTACGGATAGTGAAAATAGTCATTCTATATGTTTTCAAGTCCGCTCTACATGATTATGCCATTAGATTTTCATTTTGGTTACAAGGAAATCCAATATGGCGGTATTTTCGGGAAAAAATGCAAAAATTTCGACCAGTTTTTTTTTCAAATCAATATTTCGTACCTAAATAGATTTTTGGTTGGGGTATAAATATGCACAAAAGTGCACAAGCATGTTGAACTTTCAGAAAATACCCAAGTTGCCCCATGGGAATACATTTAACAACCTCAAAATGGCGGAAAAATTAAAATAGCGGAAAATTTGTTCACAATCATTCATGAATTTTTTTTTTTAAAACGACGCACTATAACGAAAAATGTTCATGAACAAAAAGTGTTTAGAATTTGACAGAGAATACGTCTGAATTTTTTAAAAAAGTTTTGATCAACTTTTGGAATTTTGCAAATTGTCAATTCTTAACAAATTGCAAAAATTTCTCAAAAAATTCTTTTTTTTTAATGAAAAGGGCAATATATGTTTGTTTGTAAGCTTAATAACGACCAACATTTATGAATTTCAATATTTGTTTATCAAAAATGTTACTAAGTGTAATTGTCTAAGATTTTATAGAAAATCGGTTATTTTGATATTTAAACATTTTTTTATGTAAAAATAATGCATTTAACAGAATAATTGTTAGCCAGAAATGCTTAGAATCAGTCTAAGAACATCTATGAATTTTTTCAGAATTTTTGGAGAAATTTTTGCAATTTATTAAGAATTGACAATTTGCAAAATTCCAAAAGTTGATCAAAACTTTTTCAAAAAATTCAGACGTATTCTCCGTCAAATTCTAAACACTTTTTGTTCTTGAATATTTTTCGTTATAGTGCGTCGTTTTCAAAAAACAAATTCATGAATGATTGTGAAAACATTTTCCGCCATTTTAATTTTTCCGCCATTTTGAGGTTGTTAAATGTATTCCCATGGGTCAACTTGGGTATTTTCTGAAAGTTCAACATGGTTGTGCACTTTTGTGCATATTTATACCCCAACCAAAAATCTATTTAGGTACGAAATATTGATTTGAAAAAAAAAACTGGTCGAAATTTTTGCATTTTTTCCCGAAAATACCGCCATATTGGATTTAATTGTGACCAAAATGAAAATCTAATGGCATAATCATGTAGAGCGGACCCGAAAACATATAGAATGACTATTTTCACTATCCGTAACGCCGATTTCATCGCTTGGTACAATCGCAAAGTTGTACAAAAATTTTAGACGTTTTGAGCGCTAATGGGTTAATGTAAAATTCGTTTGTTGAAAAAAGTGCTTGATATGGTGATTTTTATTTCAACTAGAAAGTTTCGGTTTCGGTTTCGGCCGAATATTAAAAAAAAACCGAATATTCGGTTTCGGTTTCGGTTTCGGCCCAAAAAAGTGGTTTCGGTCGGACACTAGTTATGAGTGAAGTGGTTATGGACTCTTGTCTTGAACCCATCGAGATCATAAGTGCTGGGGAAAATATCCGCAGGAAGACCATTCCACAATCGCGTTGTACGGGCCAGAAATGAACCTTCTCTGTAGTGCGTAGTGCGCTGGAGCATCGTTTCGACGTGGAATGCATGGGCGCCAGTGTTCAAACGGCTTGCCCGGGGTATACCCGGAGTGATGGCATCAAGCTGCTCATCTCCACTGAGCAATTACCGAAAAAGTATCGGTAAAATAACACCACACATGCCACGTTTAGACGATGCTTCAAGGAGTCAATACAGCTGAATGCCCTACTGTCCGCTATAAGTTTAATCGCACGGTTTTGCACCCAATCGAGGAGCTCCAAATGGGTTTTTGAAGCCCCCGCCCATAGGTGCGAGTTAAACTCCATTTTAGGTCGGATATAAGTGGTATAGATAATGCGGAGATCAGACGGAGTGAGATATTTTTTGCACCGCTTTAGGAAGCCAAGGCATTTGGCTGCTTCTTTCGACACGCCAAAAATATGATCGTTCCAGCGAAGATCGTTCTTAATGGACATGCCCAGAACATCAAGAGCTGCCGATTCCGCAATACCTACACCACCCATAACCGGGGATGTGTTGGGATGTGAGGGGAGTCGTTTGCGGGATAACAGGCAACATTGGGTCTTGCGGAGATTAAAATCGACCCTGCTCACTTGACCCCACTTGGAGATTGTTTGTAGGTCGCTATTAAGTGTGTCATTTATACGGCGCCGTTCTCTCTCAATCTCCACAGTGCTGGGACGCTTTGTGAAGGAGTGGTTGGTTGGTTGGTTTGGTAGCTGCCTCTGTATGAGACACACTTAGGCCTATGGGCCCGTTGTGATACCACAAATTCCACCCGTTTGAAATGTGTATGCAACACTGTTTTTTCCAACATGTGATACAACACACATTTCAAACGGATGGGGAAAGGGAGGGAGGGGACCTACAGTTTAACGCCGAATCCGAACGGCGATTGGCAGTTTTTCTTTCACACTTGGAGGTTTTGCCATTGCCTGCCAAGAGCGCACTTGTGCGATTCTTGTAATTCTCATTCCCTTAGAAGAAGTAGACGAGTGTTTTTCCAGCCCAAGCCAGGAATCGAACCTGGGGCGCTCGGTATGAGAAGCCAGCGCGCTACCCGCTGAGCTATCGAGGCCGACTAAAAATTGAAGGAGTATAAATGACAAATGGTGCTGTCATCTGCAAACGAGTAGATGGGATTCTTCGTCGACGACAATAGGCCGGAAAGCAACAGTTGAGAAATTTAAAATCATTTTTAATTAATTTGAAAGATTTTTTTTCTAATTTAAGTGCTGAGTTTTTCATGTAAAATTTTAAGAAAACGCAAAAAAATTTAAAATACATTTTAACTTAAATTATTATTTTCTTTTATGTAGCTTTGCATAGATACGTTTTCTTTTTCAAAATCGATATAAAAGCTGTCAACTAAACAGCAAACTTTTGTTAATATTAAATTACATATTTGGATCAATTCATATTTTCCAAAAGTTAGAAAACTTTTCAGTAGAAATTTGAAACATTGGCTGGAACTAAAAGAAAAGAATGGCAGGAATCTACAGTCGGGACAAAATCTATGCAGCTGCGAGTAACTCAGATGTTTTCCAATTCTTACTGAGAGAAACTGAACTTGAGGTCTTTTAGAGATTTGGACGATTGAAGATCTGGGCATGGAAGGCCTTCTGACAAGAGAATTGGACGATTGAGGATTTGGCATGGAAGGTCTTGTGACATTGGGGACTATTGACAGATTAATACGAAGTTCATGTTGGTTTAAACCACTACAGAACACAGAATAAGAGGAGTTTTGGTCACATTCTCTATCAGAGTTTATAACACAATGGGCCATTTGAGGCCACCGATTGTACTAGTTGAGATATCGGCAAGCTATGTGTTTTACCTAACCTAACCTAACTTGTGGTTCAATGCTTTAAACCCAAAGCACACAAATCCAAATCCAAATAAACCCAAATCACAACACACCTTTGATTGTTGGTCTAAGCAAAAAAAAGATAATTGAATGGATAAAACCCTCGAGATCAGAATGAACTAGAATGTGCTACTATTGAAGCTTCGTCTTAATCCAAACAATAATTTTTAAATTAATTTCAAATGTCCACTTCCACTGTAAACTTTACCGCATACATATTGAAAATATACAAGTTTTCTACCACACAAACAACATGCAACAAACTCAATCAAGGATTTCATAAACGCCAACACGTTACATACGGCAGCGAGCCAGCACGAACATGTTATCCTTAAATATCGCGTGCGGCTAACATGCGCTGAGTGCGGTGCACCAAACGCTCGACCGCTGCTGGTCGATTAGCGAGCGCGCACAGCCAGGACGAAACGCAATGCCGAATGTTGATAATAATGCACGCGTGCCTACATTTAGGCGTAACAAATTGCTGCCGTCACGTCGGTTATTAGAGAAGTGATGAATTCTGACAGCGTCGCCCGTCAGCCGCTGCCGTTGTGGCCCAAGTGGCGGCTAATGACAATGTGAATGGGTGTGAGTGGGCGCTTTCCGGCGATTTGTATCGACATGACACGGTACGAGTAGGTAAGCGTTTTATCTAATGTGAAAAGTTAAATTAAACATATTTTTAATGAAAGCTATAAACACCGACAAGTGTATTAAGTGGGTCGTAGCGATAGGAAACTTGTGGGTTTCGTCAATAATTTTCAAGTGTGTCGAGAAACATGAATAATGAGGAAAAGTGATGATGGATGAGTTGATTTCAATACTCTTGGAGTCTAATACGAAAAATGGGGCTTCCAAAGTATTCAAGATAAAGAAATTGACC
Source organism: Melieria crassipennis (assembly GCA_963668005.1). Taxonomy (NCBI): domain Eukaryota; kingdom Metazoa; phylum Arthropoda; class Insecta; order Diptera; family Ulidiidae; genus Melieria; species Melieria crassipennis. The sequence continues at coordinate 18,933,292 of OY764961.1, forward strand.
AGCAAAGACGTTTTATGAAAGTAAATAACGAAGGCGGAAAATTTGTAGTTCAAACTGCATGCAGTGGGTATGAAGTTGTACACTGTGTCTGGATGAGGCTGAGCAAGCAGGGCCACATAACATTGTCAAACTTTAGTGAGTTCAATGTTGGATATTTTATATTTTTAGAAGACAGTATTCCGATCACAGAAGGTCTATTGTACTACTGTCAAAATATTCTTTTATAGTTTTTTACTGTACTTTATGCATAAACCTGGGTTCGTTCGGTGATGTGAAAGAATGAAATCAATCATCCTCAGGTACGCTAGAATTCAATGTGCAAAAACTGTTATGACAGCGGCAGGGCAGATTCAATTAAAAATCCAATTTTTATGAATAAATCTAAGTAAATCTTGCAATGGCAAATAACACCGGGCGACAGCATTTTTGAGACCAAATATAGTAATACTGCGTACTCAGTTTTTTATTGCTACATCCTTTGTCCTTTTAAAATGACTTCAAAATTAAATTAATAAAGGGGATACAAAATACAAACAAAAATAAAAAATACTTAACCTCGTTAGAATAGGGCGATATGTATATCAAATGAAAGAAGAAAGGCTCAAAATTTAAATAAAATTGATTTTTTTTATCTATTTCTAAAAAAAGGACATGAAAAAAGTTCTTTGAAAATTTTAATCCTTTATATCCTTGAAAATTTATATAGAATTTTTTTGAAAATTTACTATGTTAAAACCAAAAATCTCCTTGATCACGTGTCAAAATTTCATTACTGTAACTTTATTGGCTCTAAAGTTATTACAAAAAGGTGGAAGCTGCAATTCTAATGAAGTACAAAAATTCTAATTTATTTGAGTATCAGTATTTTAAATAATAAAAAGATACAATGAAGAGAAGAGAATAATGAAATTTTGACACGTGATCAAGGAGATTTTGGGTTTGAACATAATTAGTTTTCAAGAATATTCTATTTAAATTTTCCAGGATATAAAGTATTAAAATTTTCAAAGCGTCTTTTTCATATCCTTCAAATAGATAAAAAATCAAATTTTATTCAAATTCTTGATCCTTTCCTCTTTCATTTGATATACATATCGTCATATTCTAACGAAGTTAAGTATTTTTTATATTTTTTTTATTTTGTATGCCCTTCAAAATTTTGAAGTCCTTTTAAAAGGACAAAGGATGTAAAAATGAAAAAAATTAGTACGCAGTATTACTACGTTTGGTCTGTAGGTTCACGCCCATTTGAATTTTTTGCGGTGTGAATATTCTATTTAAATTTTCCAGGATATAAAGGATTAAAATTTTAAAAGCATCTTTTTCATATCCTTTTTTACAAATAGATACAAAATCAAATTTTTTTTTAGTTCTTCATCCTTTTCTCATTTTTTTATATTTTTTTTATTTTTTATTTCCTTCAAAATTTTGAAGTCCTTTTAAAAGGACAAAGGATGTAAAAATGAAAAAATGAGTTCGCAGTATTACTACGTTTGGTTTGTAGGTTCACGTCCATATGGATGTTTTCCGGTGTGAACAATTTTTTTTAATTTTTGGCGCACTGTGTAATAGAAACGATCATCCTCCGGGACTACAGTTTCAAATATACTAAGTACATCTAATATGGGAAATGGAAATAAAAAAATACTAGCAGGTAATTTGAAAACAAGAGTTTTTAGGTCTTAGAGCAGGGATAACCATTCTGCTTCTAGCGCGTAGAATAGTCATCACTGCTTTAGGGACACCCACAGTATCCCATCTGCCAGTCCCTTAAGTCCATCACTTGAATACAGAACTACAAATAATGATATTCGATCATTTGGGTTACACAAAGTAGCAGACGGCTCTATTCAATGAAGCTGTCTGATCTCTAATGGCCTACATTTTCAGAGTCTTTGGGTACCCACTGTTGTACCTGTTTATAAATCGGTATGAATTTTCATAGTCTTTATTATCAGAGCGCTTGGAAGCCAACACTTGAACCTATGTGTGACTTTTCTCCTAACAGCAGAGTTAATTTCCTCCATGACTTCAAGAATCAATTTCTTTATTGGTCCTTACAATAGTTTGAAGTTTTAGGCATAATACAAAAATGGTTTTTTGAATGTTATGTTTTAAAATAATAAAGAAAGAACAAGCAGTAAAAATAGGAGAAATTTTTAATTTGACTTTTTACTACGAATTGTAGTGAATCATGGGGAAAATTCAAGTTTGTTGTTTTCTTGAGAGTTTGAAGGGAAATTCCTTACAGTTTGGCATACATAAACGGAAAATTTCAATAAATCGACGAAAAAGTGGGGGTTTGTGGGACATTTTTGTCGAAAACACAGTTTGAATGTATTTTTTTTGGATTGGTGTCTTAAGCAAATTTGTTGGTCGTTAAAATATCTACAAACTTGCCGAAGACAGTAAAGCGATATTCGGAACGATTTAGGACCTATTAGCATTTAAACGTTCGAAGACTTAAGCGACAAACTTGACTATAATGAGCAAACTTCAAAGTCGGATTTCTCTTAAACTAGAGCCAATCCAGCCAAACGGCTGGTGGATCTCAACTCAGTATACCTTAGAAAAGTCGCTCAGTAGGTCCCCCCCATGTCTGAATTTTTTAGGGTAAATTTCACGCACAGTGTAATTATTACAGCCACAATGTCATGGTTGCTGTCATATGACAATACTCTAAAAAACAGGATTCGGTAAAAAAATTCTAAAAATAGTATCGAATGTTAATGATAGAGCCACATAAAAGATGAAATCGATAAATTGAAAATTTTTCCCAGTAAAACCCTGCAGCGGAAGAGTTAAACTTTCAAGTTAAAACTAATGAAGATGTAGCTAGAGGATTGTATTATATAATATTTTGATTTTGTCTCTGATTACCTGTGATGGGCCAAACAACTACACAGTTTCTGTGTTGGATTTATGATGCCTTATGTATCTCTGATTAAAGCCCAAAGTAAACCCAGTAATTAGGCATTGTCCCATCCTCTCAAGGAACTTTCGAGCCCCTCATCCATTTTGAAATTATTTGTGAAAACACAAGATTGATTTTGTTTCGAACTTTGACTTCAACCAACTCGAGCTTACACCTTCTTCAAATAGCATAGAAGCAATGGGAATTAGTTAATTATTTATAATTTTATCAAAGTCAACAAAGTCCTCTATCTGAAGTTATGCTTCATGTTAACCCTTTCGGTTATTCTATGCCATATGGCATAGTCTCTTTTCAGTGCCTGTTTTAGGTCAAAAAACTTGTGGATACTATATTTTTGTTGTTCCTTAGAATAGTTTGAAGTTTTAGGAAAAATACGAAATTAATAAACTGAATAATTATGTTGAGAGAAGAGAAGTATACACGTTTTTTTAATGGTATATCTTGAGATAGTGAAGGAAGAAGAAGCAGAAAAATTAGATAACTTTTTTAATTTTACGTTTTCTTTCAATTTAGATACTTTTTTAAAAAAATTTTGTCTGAAGTATATGAAGAAATATTCAAATTTTCGTTATGCATAAAAAGTTGTATGTTTAAGTAATTATTACAGCCACAACGATGTGGTTGCTCTCATAGAAAAACACTCTAAAATACAGGGTCCGAGTATACAAATTTAAAAATTTCTTATGGAATGTTGCTAACATAACCACATAGAAGCCTAAAACTTAAAATTTAAAATTTTAACTTTCCCCAGTAAGAAGCTGTACCGAAAGGGTTAAGGTTGGCTTCATACGTCAACGCTTGAAAGGAGCAAAAAGCTGCCTTCATATGAATTGGATTTAATTTCAAGACAAATCTCCAATGTATCAATGGAAATTTCATTATGAGCCAAAAACCATGACTTCATCAAAGTGAAATCAGTCAGCAAGTCAACAAGTGCTCTATCTCACGTTGTGTCTCAAATTAGTCAACAATGTTTTTTATCTCAAGTTGTGCCTCAAGTCAGTCAACAATGTCTTCCATCCTAAGTTGTGTCTCATGTCAACATCTGTTAAAGATGACTTCATACATCAACGCTTAAAAGATGCCATAAGCTGCCTTAACATGAACTGGATTTAAATTCAAGACAGATCTCCAATATATAATGAGCCAAAAACCATGGTTTCATCAAACTCAAATCAGTCAACTACTTAGTCAACAAGTCCTCTATCTGAAGTTGTGTCTCAGATCAGTCAACAATGTTCTCTATCTCAAGTTGTGTCTCAAGTCAGTCAACAATGTCTTACATCCTAAGTTGTGTTAAAGATGACTTCATACATCAACGTTTAATAGATGTCATAAGCCTCAAGCTGAGCTTGATTTCAATTCACGACAGATCTCAAAAATTAGTTCCCAAAAATGTATAAAATTACAATTACAACTGTCGATTATTTAATTTGTAGTTCTCATGAACCAAAGTCCTAAGAACAACGTCTGAACGATTGTCTAATTAATGTTTGTTAAAATTCCAAGCACATTCCTAAATATTTTTGCTTGAATTCCGTTTCAAACTTTCTATTTTGACCAAAGTCGCCAAAAAATTTGGCAGACATTTCTTAATTCCAGGCAAGGTTAATGATTTTGCGAAGCATACTTTAGGGTGGACAAGCGCTAAAATGCGAGCTGTCATGCTCGAGTGGGTTGAGAAAACGAAATTTATTCCATCTTCATTGAACAAAGAATAAGAAAAAAAAACCACATTAAATAAAAGAAATCAGTTCATTGATGCGGAAAATTTGCGAATTTTCTTAAGAGAAGCCAGCAAACAGATAAACGACAGACAAACCGATAGACAGTCAGTCAGCCGTGCGTTCTGGTGTTGCACGCAGAAGCGGATGTGGAAAAATGTGCTGTGCCATCGAGGGAAAAAATCGCCACGACAGACACAGCGCAGACAGCTACACAACCGAAACGTTGCCGCCGCAGCGAAACCCAAAGGCACACTGGGCCGTGTTCGTGACAGAATGGGGTGAAGTGGTGCGATGTGGAGTGGAGTGGGTGGTCATGGAATCTTGCCTTCCTTGGACATTAACTGCAAATGCCCCAAAGGTAATTATAAATGTCCTTTTGCGCTTGGCTTAATTTTTGTCCATCATAATGACTGGCAGTCCGGACAGTTGAACATAATTGTGCAATTATTTTGTTATTGCTAATTTTGAAATGGCGTCGCTAGATTACTGATTGTTGTATGAGGGATTTCATGGATTCAATTTATAATGCTGCCAAAAATAGTTAATCTAGTGAGATGTGATTTAAATGTTTTTCTGTCTAAGTAAGAAAAGTTGTTTGTGCGATTTCATTCAAAATAAATCAGATAGGGGCTACTATCAGTGTCCTCATAAGACTCTGTCTTATTGAAGAATGGATCTAAGCTGAAATGATTTATGTAGAAGCAAGAAGGTAGTGTTGCCTACACACAGGATTTCATTTTGGGGGCGTGGGTGCCGTACACAATTTTTGCACCCAATTTTTTACAATTTTGGTAACAACCAGATATATTTTTCAGGAACTCTATACCCTAAAAACACTTTATTACTCTCTTTAAAATCTTAAATGCATTTAAAACTTTGATTTTTCTAAAATTTTTGTTTCGATCTTTATAATAATTCGATCTTAGAATACATACTCGTATACTATACATTTGCAATATCTGCATTTTTCATCAATAGTATTTAAAGCGCCATGGATTGTTTTTATATAAACTTGGTTTGGCGTCTCAGATAATTACAACCATTCTAACAAATGTGGGTTATTTCAAAATTTGTTTCAAAGTTAAACTGAATTTAATTTTCATTACTTCATCTTGATTTGTACTTCTTAAATTTTAAACTGTAATATGAAGCTTTGTTATTTGACTACAGAATATAAATTTCACAAAAAAGCTGAAAAAATGCGACAAATTGCTCTACAGCTGCTCAGAAGTAGCTCTTAGAGCGTTAAAATCTATGACTGACCCCCACTAGTTTTTACTACTGAGCATTTTTTTCAAACATATTTATACCTTATCTCCAACGCTTAATGGGGCTCCCATACAAAATGATGGTTTCTATAAAATAGGCTCCAACTGCTCCCAGGTTGCTCCCAGATGTATCAATTCTAAGACCGAAATTAATTTATTTTCGCTTCCGAATGTTTCATCCAAAGACACCTACCCGCTATCTCCAAGTCTTAAGGGGTCTGCCATACAAAACGGGCCATTTTCTATGGAATTGGCTTCCCACTTGTAAATGCGAGCAGTTAAGTAAGCAAGGAAAGATCGTATCTCAGAAACTGCTGAACCCATTTAAATGATTTATTCAGCAATTGCCAACATTCTTGAGTAAAAAAAAATACAAAATTAATTAAGGTTCAGAAATTCACCACCAGAGGGCACCTCCCATACAATCGGACTTGTGAGGTTGTAATTTTTTGGGTTTCAACGAAGCAAAAATCAAAATGTTTTGTGGTCAGTCATAGAATTTAACCCTCTGAGAGCAACTTCTGAGCAGCTGTTGAACAATTCGTCAAATTATACAGCTTTTTTTGTGAACTTTGACCTCGATGCAATGCCATTTAACTGCACTCTAGACCCACAATTTTTGTCTCATATTCTTTTTCATCAAACCGCATAAAATGAGAAGTTCTTCATCACCGAAATCCAAAAATCGTGCTCTAGATCATGTCTAATCTATATTAAGCCATAACAATCCTTTACCGCTGTCTCTGAAAGTTACCTATTCTAGACAACTATTCTTCTTTGAACGTGCCGTCTTCAAATGATTACAGCAAGCGCGGAGAGGGATTCCACGACTTGGTCTTCTTATCGGAAATATGTTTTTTTGTTATTGCCGCCAGAGGGTCTTCTCACTAAGCAATTTTTATTTGAAAGATTTGTCGCCCATGGGTACAACGTGATCCTTGTTCTTAGATTTTGATACGTTTTACTACATCAATGTTGTATTAGAGCTAATACAGTTTAAAGAACAATTAAGGGGGTAGTCAGGTAGATTTTTTCAAAAAATCGAAAATATTTTTTGCAGTTTTATTGGTATTTGGTCTATTTAAACCCTTAGGAATCATGTAGAAACCTTCCTTTACCTCGGATAGTATCCGAAAGCGATTGAAAATGAGATTAGCTGTAAGGGCTCGCGCGCTCGAATCGCACACCTGGCGCGTGAAGTAGATGCTGTTGTTATTGAACTGGCTGACACGATTACACGATTAAGCTTAAACTTTTTTATATTTTCAGAAAAGGTTTGGCTATCGCATGAACTAAGATCATTATTGTCCATTTCTATGTAACAAAGTTATGACACAATTATTAACAAAAAACAAGCAAAAAAAGAGAAAAAAATTTACAGTTGCACTAAATGTTTATTTATTAATATTTTTTTATCGTTGTAGTTCAAACGAGAGCCATTCATTTGTACTTCAAAATGAAATTTGGTTGGTATGTTTCAGATCATCCAAAATGGAGAAATCGTGTCAGCCAGATTTCAAAATGGCGTCTTCCGGTCGCCCATATCTCCCACGGATATAAACCAAAATTTATAAAAAAAGTAGTAAGTTTTTCAGTACTCAAAACTATGTACAATAACATATAAAAAAATTGTTGATGTGGAATAAAAATTTGTATGAAAAAAAAATTATTTAAAAATATGGTCGAATCTACCTGACTACCCCCTTAAGTTAAATAGTTATCGATAACATATATAGAATCGACACAAAAAAGTCATAGATATTTCGCATCATAACCCAAGGTTTTCGTGATAGTAGTAAAAGAGCTCCAGTAGCGCATGCAACGGAAATTTTGCGGTTGAAACCTTTCATACATCTGTTTTTTAGAAATATTTTGGATGGAAAATATGGTTTCAAATGTTATTGTGCCCAAAAGTTATGTACAGAATTCCCCCAAAATAAAATCCTGTGTGTGCCACTGAGTATCTCACTGGGATAATTTTAATAGAGTTGCTTTGTTTAGATAAGTTAAGTTATTGAGTTGAGTTAAGTTAAGTTGAGTTATTGGTTAAGATTTCGGTTTGCGGAATTATGTACATCGAGATAAACCATATTAAACCCGAAAATTTGTGAGAACCATCTCAATTCCCTGATGAATCAATATTCTAATTGTCGCTTAGATCATTGGATCGTTCTGAGAAAGCCAATTCTCCTACACGATAAGGCAGGAGTCTATTAGCGGCGCTGCAAAGATATATAAATTCATTCTTCCTACTTATTTTCCAACCCTATACTGCAGGGCGGATTCAGGAAAATATTTTGGGGGGTTTAAAAACGAAATTCTTTAATATTCATAAAATGCCTTTTAATGTGTATGTAGTTTTAAAGCCGATTCTAATATTTCGGGGGGTTTCAACCCGCAAACCCCCTGAATCCGCCTTTGCTATACTGAATCAAATGCGTTCCAGATAGTTAGTAAAAATTCAAACAACTTAGGCCTATCTGAAGACTCGTAGACACAACTCAAATTTGAATAATAATCTTCAAGGCTTCATAGTTTTCTGTACTTAATTTTAGCATTGAAAAAAATTTACAATTCAATTCTACCAACTTCTGTCACGCCCTTCATGGAAGTTGACTTTGTTGTCAATTATAAAATTTCATAAGAAGAAAATTGTTTTCAACACCCTTAAAGCATTTGTTTTCTCGCCCTGGCGGCACAGTAAGGGGGGGAGGGTGTTTGCACTCCTGTCGCTGCCGCAGGGCCTCAGGTGTTGTTTTGTGCAATTATTTTTTCAAATATTGAATTTATTTGCACAACAACAATGAGTCTGTGACAATGTGCGTTGACTGCGGGTTTCATTTGAATTATAAAAGAGGGCTGGAAAAAGATTGGATTGCCAAATTGCATTTGAGTGGCGTCGAGTAAATTGTTGTTGTCTGTATTATAAATAAATGTTACTCTGTGTGTATGTGTGTGTGTCAGTAACTGCAAAGTGGCTTTAGGCATAAATGTTGCAATTGACAGGTCTGTAAAGTAGTTAATAGGAAAATTATTAACCTCAGTGCAGAGCAGAGACCTCAGTTGGACAAGTTTTAATATAGAAAAATGTTAGGGGTTGCACAAAAATTGAAAATAAATTTTAAATGTAAGAAGTTTTTCTGATTTTTATTAGATCTACATAAATATTAAATATTAATTAGCACAAAGTCTTTTGTACAACTTTCATACACGTTCATTATTTGCTGTCTTTTTCATGTTGTATTCGTTATTATTGACTGTTTTGAGCAAAAAAAATCCGTTTGGCGTGCGGCAAGTGTTGATGGCATTTCGTTTGGGTGACAATTCTCCAGAGATTCTGCACAATCAACTTTACGTTGAAGCATAGCTCGAGCTGTGAAAACTGCATAAAGAGGTAAACAAACAAAATAAAAAACCAAATAAAACCAAATCGCATTCAACATTCCAGCCAGCGAACAGACAGACCGGAGGCACTGACTGCACGTTGACCAGCCGGCGGCAATGCGCTGCCATCGGCCAGCAACATCGCAATGATCATAAATATTACTCAATTTTGATATGCGCGTTGTTTATCGTGCGCGTCCTCGCCGCCGATATGAATGTAGAATTATTTTCAATGCGACAAACGAAACGAACGCAACGGACAGAATGCTGAACGATCGAACGAATGTACAGTGGGGGCCAACGAGAGGATCTGGACCAAGTTGGCTGGTGTCGGAGCTGCACAAAAGGCGGCTTTCCTTATACAGACACACACACACACACACACACACAAACACATAGCTGTGATGGTAGGAAACCGAAGGGAGGGAGGAAGTAGGCGTACAGTGAAAAGGTGCTGACGGCAAAGGTGTTGTCGCAAATGATGTTAAAGAAATTTGTTAAACAATAAGCCAACTGTTTGCCGGCATAAAACCGAACACGGACATCTGCGCGCGACAACGTTGCGAAGAAAAAAATGTTTCAGCGCATTTTTCTGATGGATGTCGACAAAATAAAATGTGGTCGGAGGGGGATTTATGGAAATGTTTAGATTGTTTTAGGAGAGGAATGTCTACTTTTTTCGCCTATTAACTGAGAAACTAACCTAACCTATTGCTGCCTAATGGGTAAAATTTTACCCATGAAAATTGATTTTTTTAAAAAAATCACAAAAAAGTCAATGTTTGAGATCTCTCAAAACCATTGATAGGGATAGTTAGGGCAAAGATGGAACTACCTTAACCTAGTGAAGGTCACCCTAAAATTTCGCCATCTAGCTAGAGTTACCAGACTCCAAAAATCGTGAATTTTCTGGAGGTGGAAAATGTGGCGAAACGTAGTGGCCTTAGAATTTCACAAAAATCTGCCTCCTAACTCACCTGTAAAAAATACAACTTTTGTTCACGTGTTTAGCTGATCACTTCACAAAGTTTTAAAAAAAGCTACCATTGCTGCGTAATGGATACAAAATACCTAATGAATATCTCAGCAACGTGCAGAGATATAAAGCTGAAATTTTGTTTCTGATCATTTTGGGTCACTTCTAGGTCGTGTATGAAATTTTATCAAAATCGTATGGGCGGAACTGGTACCCGGCAGCAATAGGTTAACTCAGTGGCTAATACAATGAAAGACAACTCAGAGGGTCTTAGGTTCGTATCCCTGACTCAGCCAACTATTCATTTAAATTTTTATTAATAATTTCTTATTTGTAGGTAGATAATTGTTATTGATTAAATAATAATATGGATTCAATAGTTCAGTTCCTCAACAATATACATAAGAAAATAAACATCAAATGAAGGGGGACAAGTGTCCCTTTAGCAGGACATGGCAAACCTATGAATGCAAGTCAGGTTAGATTGAATAGAATACGTGCTACTGTGAAGATATTTTGAGTCAAATGTCTTTTTAACGTTATGAATGCTGTTGAGGTTAGGTTGAATGAAATAAGGACGACTATAATCCGAATCAAATGTTAAGGTGCCCTATGTGAGTCTCTTTACAAAGGAGCTTTTATCTCATAATTCAAACAACTTAGACCCCTCTATGAAGCCCAGTAGATCCTATAATTTGTCTTTCAATGTGCATTGTAGGTCCAATTAGGACCTTGGATGGATTTGGGGGGGAGCCGAGGAAATAACCAAAGGGAGGTCATTACCTCAAGCGCTCAGGCTTTATAGCCCATTGTACTTAAGGCTCAGGAAAAGGGTTGATAGAGGAGATTGGAATGGGAAAGAGAATAGAGAAAGTGGGTGGAAAGGGAGAAAGGGCTATGAGGTCTCCTGTGCAAATTTCCCGGACTCATTAATGAATCTCAGGAGATCACACAGGGTGAGAGAATGAACTTCGTCCATTCTCATAACATCTGAACATGCAAGTCGGATCCTCGATGATGCCCATGTTGGCCATATGTCGCCCCCATTGATTGTGTCCTGTGATTAACCCGACCATTCGACGGAGGTCTTTTTTCCAGCTTCAGATTAGGACCTTAGTCTCGCTTCAAGGTGCAGAGTTACAGTTTTTGGTAAATGAAAGCAAGCGTCCTCAAATGGATGTTTTTTCCAAGAGCTGCAGAAAAAAAATTGTGAATATCTTTTTTTCATCGGATATTCGTTAAAAAATTAGATCAATTCCAAATTTTAAATAGAAGGATTTTTATTAGTTTCCCACAATTAACCGACCTCTGCCATCGGTATTGCTCGATATGGGTCAAAAATATTGTAAATAGTTTTAATTAGGCATTGACCCAATATTGAAATTGAATTTTTTTGGCTAAATATTTTCGAAAACTTATAGAATTTATGCCCAAAAAGTACTTCAGTAATCCAACAGTATGACAGAAAAATTTAAGAAATTCAAAAATTACAATATTGAATTTGAATTTTTTGTGGCCAAATGTTTTCGCAAACTTATAGAGTCCAGGCCCAAAAAGTACTTCAATAAACCATTCCAGAAAAATTTAAGAAATTCTAAATTCCAAGTTCTCGACCATTTAATCTCATTTCAGTTAAAAATTCGAATACAAAATTCAACTGTTTTAGGTATAAAAAACTTTCAGTACAAAGTCACCTCACTTAGAGCCCCATTAATGCCCCCAGTCACGTCACTGCAACCGTCGATCACAGAATGTGCAAAACATTTATGAATCTCATTGAATGTGAGCATCGATTCGACCACAGCCGCCAATATCCCAATTGCCTGAGGCGAAGCGACGCGATCGAGAACGGCGCGACACCACGCAGTCTGGCACTGCGGTGACGCATTCGTTCCTCACACTTGCCGGCGCTGCATTGCGCAGCGCATTTGGTGCCAACTGGTTGTGCTGTCTGTCGCGGCAAAGCACCTCAAGTCACTCTGGACTTTGACTGCACTCAACAAAGAGCAGTTGTGGCTCAAAAATTTCAGCACCAACTTTTTCTGCACTGTTATCTGCCTTCATTCGCTGCGTTATGCACTGATAACGCTTTTGTGTGTTGATTAGTTGGTGTGAAAACAATAACAACAATCAGGCTCGAACCCTGTTAACATTTTTTTTCTGTTTGCTGTGCTGTCAATTTGAATGCACCGACATATTTCATCCATTTTATTTATGCAAAATTTGCTTGTGATCAAAGTCGTTGGCATCGTGTCCCTACACAATGGAATTCAATGACAGCAAAAAGTTTACATAAAATGTGATCTTGTTATGATGCGCGTATGAATAAATGCATATAAATTGTTTGCGGCTACTGTGGAATGTGGAGATGAAATCGTTGATGGAAAATCAATTCAAAGGTACCCAAATGGGAGTATTTTTTTTGGATATTTAATCTTTGCAATAGTAAGCGACAACATTCTCTAGATGACCATTAGACATGATTTGGTGTTGTGTCGGCAGACATAATTATGTCTTTTATAATAGCCTGACGCTTACTTGGGTCCCAGGTTCCCAGAGACCTCTGACTCCCTAGAAAGAATGAGCTCGGAGGCTGCGTTTATTGGCCCTGAGCCTGTTCTGCCTCTCCCATCTGCAGTCATCAAATCCACTGTTAACAAATGGGTCACTATGACCCAGGAGCGAGTATGGCAGTCTGAGAGCTGCTTACTTATGCTTCTTGTCATCTCTGGCAAGTGCTCACAGTTTCTTCTGTCACTATGCAGATGGGACTGTAGGCAGTTGGTTGGGTTGATGACGGGCCAATTTCTGTGGGAAAAGCACATGGAAAAGGTGGGCTTATCTGACAGTGCCCTATGTCCTGCCTGTGGGAAGGATCATGAGACGGCGAACCAATTTCTGTGTGTGTGCCCCGCGTACGACCGAATCAGGTTTGAGACATTTAGCACTGATGTGTTGAGAAGCGAACACCTTAGCTCCTTGGATCTATGCAGATTTCTCTGGAGGTCGCGTAGATTCAAAACACATTAAGAGTGAACATCAACTATATAGGAGAAAAAAAAACCTAATGTAGTAGGTCGTCTCAGCTCGGTGGTTAATGCGTTGCGTTACAAGTTAGAGGATAATAAGGAAGTTAGAGGATGATTCCGAAGAATTTCCAGAACTTTGAAATATAATAAAATTTAGATGTATGAATCTACAGACTGAGATCCAAAACATGTATGTATGTTTTCCATACTTGACATATTTTGGTCCTGAAAGTTAAGAAAAGAAAATTTAGTTAAAAGGAGACAATTTTCCTCTTTCATTTGATACCCGTACCTTCATCATTGCACAACCGAAAATATTTCAAAAAAGATTTGAAATGTGTATGTCCCTAAAATTTTAAAGTCCTTTAAGAAGGTTTTTGAGTCAGAAAATTAAAAACTGACTATGCCAGGATACTATAAATGACCTGTAGTTTCACGTCTATATCAACAGTTTGATGGGTCTTGGCAAAAAAAAAATGTTCGCACGGTGTAATAAATGCGAAGTTGGTGTTTTCACTCAGTGCATCATAACTTTGTAATTTTTCTTTCAATTCTATTGATGTTGGGCTTAATATTTGCTCAAATAATATATCTTTCATCCTATATTTTAAAACTAGAGGAGATAATGAATTATATCTATAAAAACATTCGAAAATTTATGATTTTTTAATGTTTTTGGTCGAAAAATTAACTTCTTTACAACTTTCACCGATTTGGACAATCTGTATATCGCTGGAAAGGCTAAGGTATTATTTTCTGACCGACGGACAGTTTGTGATGGTCGGATTATTCGTTTACGAGACATGTACGCATAACTGAAACAACAGGGGAAAAACTGGTTTTTCGAAGATTTTTCGAAAACGCTTCTTAAAAAAATATTGTGATTTTCAGTTTCATGTTCAGTGGCCTAAAGTTAGTCTAGAAAACACATTTATTTTTAGGTGCATTTTTTGTGTCGAATAGTGTTATTGGTGACTCGGCTTTATACTCTCTCTTCATTGCTTGCAAAAGTTAGCATGAATCTCCTTTGGATGCCCACCAGACATGATTTAGTCCTGTATGGAGTTCATAATAATGGGTTCTGGATATTCTAGAACCCTTCATGATCATCATCCTAAAGATTGAAAATGTTCATCATCCTGAATATTGAGCCAAATAATTAGTTAGCTGGAGTAGTCGTATCTATTAGCCTGCCAAAACCTCACCCCCTATTCAGAGATTTACGAAAGCGGAGGGCATAGTAGGTGCCCTTTCGCCCCTATGAAGGTCATCCGGAGGTCTGTGTTAATCATCATCTGAATAGAAAATTTTCACACCAAACTTAAACTTGAAAATGTGTTAAAAACAGGGACCGTAAAAATTATAAGCTAACAGACAAACCTAAATTGGAGCGTTAGCGGCAAGCAACTGTCAAAATTGCTTCTTGCCCATACAAAATGTATGGGGCAAACCGCAATTGAAACGCTCTGACGCTGCGCTATTCGAATTTCCAATTTTGACAGGGCGTTAGCGGTTGAAGTTGGCTGCGACTAACAAAAACTTTTTGATTTAAATTGTGAGGAATTTATTCAAATAAGACCTAAGTTTTGCAAAATAAAAATAATTTGCTAAACAGATATAACATATAAACAGATATTTTTTTACATTTCATGATTTTTACAATCCCAACGCAATGCTTCAATTTCGGTATGCCGCACTGAGCGAGAGCGTTGCGTCAGAAAACGCAACGCTCAACGCTCCAATTTATGTTTCACAGTAAACGTGAATATCAAAATATAAAACTTATTTTTCCTTATTTTATACTTTGCGCTCACCAATTAAAAATGATTTGTTGATTTTTTTTGATCAGAAAATAAAAATTATTTGTTGAGTTTTATTTTTTGGGGGAAAAATACAAATTATGCGGTGAGTTTTATTTTTCACTTGCAGAATGAGAATTTAACTTACAAATCTAAAACAAAATAAATATAGAATTCTTCAAATTCAGGTTGTTTCTGTTCGACGCCTTCATGCCCACTGTTCGGCGGCAGTTTACGTGTGTCGGGCGCGTCTCAAAAAATATGATTGCCAATAATGCCGATACTCCAATACTACATGCTCGAACCCCTCTCGAAAGCAGCTACAACACACACACAAGTAGTATGTGTATGTACATACTTATTGTTTGTATGTATAGGTGCATGTTAACGCTGTGTTTGTGCTTGTGATCTTGTTAACGATTTTCAATTCTGATTTTGATTTTCTGCTCGCTACGAACCAAAAGACAATTCTGCGAAGGCCAGTCAACGCTGAGAGGCTGTGAGGTGTAAGACAGCGCTGCGGCTGCACTTTTAAATGCAGTGACAATGGCGCATCAACGCTTTATTCATATATTCCAATAAATAAATGCAATGCAAACATTTGATTGTCATCGATTGTCAGCGGCGGCTGCCCGAATGCGCTGGGACGACGCGTGCAATGCCGCAAAGCGCTCTGGGCGACGACGCCTGCAAGTACGTGCAACAACACACTGTTGCAGCCGTGCTGCAACACAACAATGCAGCGCTGACGAACGACTGGAAAGAAGTTATGTCCTTTTAGGGGATTTTTGATAGGTGACACATTTTTGTGCGCTCTGGCGGGTTTCGCCTTTTGTTGTTTTTTTATGATTTGAAATTTATGAGTTGTCAGGCGCGTAAGCCGCATTTTATGAGCATTTTTGCATTCTTTTGCAATATGTAAAAAAAATACAAAATTAAATAATATATAATAGAATTTAAATAAAAATAAAAATAGAACACTTTGTTATTAAATATTTAAGTGATAATACTTTCTGTGCGCGAGCTGTGTGCCTGCTAAATCCCAAACTAGCGCAAATGGCAAACTGTACACACACACACACACACACACACAAATGCATAGAGAAAGAGCCGTGCGGTGTTGCCATTCACCTTTTTAGCATTTCAATGCATTCAATATTGCATTTTTACGCTAAAATGCCTCCAAAAACAGATTTTTCATTTGCACATTCCTGAATGGGAATGAATGAAAATCCGGATTACGCGCCGCATCCCACAGGCACACACACACACACACACATACATTCATGCGTCCAGCTGCAAACGGTTGCACAAAGTGTTGCAGCATTTTCCCCGCACGGCCATGCTGCCTTTGCCACTGTTGCCGCCTTTTCGCATTCGGCACAAGTCCGACACAGCAGTCAACAGGCCGTCGGCGGGCGACAGCGCCCAGTGGGCGGCGGCCAGTCATTGGTCAAACGAATGTTTTTTAATACATTTCTGAAAGGCCATTTTATATTCACTTTGTGCCTGCGAGCGGATTCATTTTCGCACTTTTGTGCGGGGGTGGCGGCGGCGGCAGAGGCGGGCGAGCGCATCAAACACACACCGACACCGACCGAACGTATACAAAAAATTAATCAAAATGAATAAAATTAAAAGGAGAATCAATTCACTTTGACTTTGTGCTTATGGCTGTGATAAATTCAATCAAAGCGACAGGCAGCGCGCGACAAAACGCAGCTACAAGGTGGCCGCCAGCGCTTTCGTGCTGCGGCAGTGGGCAAATGTAAAGAAGAAGAACAACAACTTAAAGGGCTTAAAGAAGGCTTACATGCATAAGTACCGCATAAGCTATTCAACATTTATTATTAAATCGAACCGAATCCAGACCGGTTCTCAAACCTTTGGGTTCCTGGTACGTGAAGCCTCCAAAGGTAATGCGAGCTTGATCCACATTGCACACGAATGGCACCCAAAAAAGAGTTTGAGAAACTCTGATCCAAACGGTTTGGTTCATCCCAAGAAGAGGCTTTTTACAATTTTGTTCATCGCAATGAGTCTTTTTGGGCACTTATTGACTGATCGGTCGACTGATCTCTGGTAATCCACCTCCACTAATCTCAAGGAAACAATTTTATAAAAATTTTTTTGTATTCACATTTAATTGATTGATCGGTAACCCACCAATTAGGTTAGGTTAGGCAAGAAGTGACGTACGCAATATTGGACGCATTTCCACTCGAGGGTCAGTTTGACTTCCCAGTGAAGGAGAGTTAATCTGAAATTAAGTCGTCCTAGCTAAGTCTTTTAAGAATCTTGATCCTAGGGTATGAAGTTGTTGATTTGTATTCATGCCTCGTTGATTGAGTGGTAATCCCTAAACAAGGTTAGGTTAGGCTAAGTAGAGAAGAGTGTATGCATTTCTGCTTGGAGGCCAAAATAGCCTGTTCTTGTTTCCTATTTTTCTCTGGAGCTAACCAAAAGTCTCAATACCAGTTCAACCTCTTCTTAGATTCAATATTTTGTTCGTTAGGAATCTTTACCTCAGAGAATGTAGTTGGCGTTCCAGCAAAGCCGGGCAGTGGCACAGGAAGCGTTGTATCATTTCTAAATCTTCCTCTTCTCTATTTTCTCTTTATATACCCAGTAGCGCAGTGCCTGTTGATGACTAAAAACGAGCTGCCGAATTGAGGATTGACTCAGGAACTGTAGAAATTGCTTTTTCCTTATGAGAAAGAACCGCCTAAGTAACCTTAACGAAAAAAATTCAAATTGTATTTATGCCTTTTTGACAGATCGCAAATCACCCACTAACCTCAACTGAAGTGATTCATAAAATTCGAATTTGATTCATGACTCATTAATTAATCGGTTATTATGTTAGGTTGGCTCGGGAGATAGACTACAGTTTGGGTGCGTAGTACTTGTGTACTCGATCTGAGATCGGTATGTAGATCTGATTGATCGGTAAGCCACTAAAATAAGTTAGGTTGGTTCGGGAGATAGTAAAGACATCATTACATAGATCACCATTTGGATCCGTAGTACTTGTCTACCCAAGAGTTCTTACTGATTGCTAATCCACTAAGATACGTTAGGTTGGCTCGGGAGATAGTTACATAAGTCATCATAACATAGATCACAGTGTAGCTCCGTAGTAAGTAGGGGAATAGGTTCGGTTGTGGGCACACTTTTGTTTTTGGCTCATAACTTTTCAGCAAGTTCATATTAATCGGACATATGGATATCCATGGAAAGCTAAAGACCTTAGCTAACAAGTAATGACGAAAATAAACCTGTTCCGTCAAACAAAAAAGTTTTTTTTAAATTTTGTAAAGTAGTCATTTTTAACCAAATTTTTTTTTTGGTTCGGTTGTGTATACCCTTGGAAAATCTGCTGGAAACGGGGAAATATAAAGAAAAACCAACACGAATATAGCAAAATATTAAATTTTAATTATTTGAAGCTGGTACGCATGTCGGCACACTTTAGATGGACGGGCATTTCAAAATGTAATTGACGAAGTCGTTCTCCTGGGCTGTCAAGAAGACCTAAAGTAAAATGAAATTTAACCTAATTAATTAACACTCTTCAAGTGCTGTGACGTAAAGAAGGTGGAAAACAACGGTTAACCTGATTCGATGGCACGCGCTGATAACATCCACAAACAAAATCTAAGAAAACACCACCGTCGACGGCTTTGATGTATCCGAAATTTTCTTCCACCTTCTTCATATAGCGTTGAAGAGTGGTTCGGGAAATCGCATACGCTGCGGCAGTCGATTTTGTGGTTAGCTTATCTGCAGAACAATGTTCAATTGCATCCAGCACATTAAAAAAGATATCGGACGATTTTTTTTATTTATCCTCGGATGATATGGCTAAAACAACCACAAAATGCGTAAAAAGACCATTTCCGATGATATAACTTACCAAAACTTACCAAATCACAAAAAAACGGGTGCCCACAACCGAACTAATTGCGGTGCCCACAACCGAATTTGGCAGCCATTTTGTGAAGTAGGCAAAAATTTTTTTGGTGTAAACATATTGGTTGTAATCAATATTGGATCACAAAGTATAATAAATTTACTAAATAAAAATGCATTTTACTCAACTTCTCCATGGATTCACTTCGATTTATGACACCATTTAAAATGTTTAAAAAATTTGTGTCTTATTTTTTAAGCACAGAAAGATATATATGGTCCCAACACAAAGCAAGCGTGTCTGTTCGACTCGGTATTTGGCACAAAAAGATCGTGCTTCTATAATGAACAAATGGCCTTAGTCAAAAAAACCCAGCCTGCTTTCTATCAAAAGATAAGAAGGGGTGCCCACAACCGAACTATGCCCATAACCGAACCTATTCCCCTACATATACTCGAGAGTTTCTAATGATCGACAACTGACTGAGATAGATCAGCGTTTCGGTCCGTAATCTATTTGAAAGTTTTGATTAGTAACCTAAATAAACCACCGGGAAAATTTTATGAAGTTCAGAATAGCAATCCAATGTTTTAGGGGTAAATCTACTAAAGTGTCGAATAAATAGTTCTCGGGTGCTTCGAAACGATCGATTGGATCAATTAAACAGTGAACAAAGTTGGTTTCGTTTGGATCTTTTCAACTTCTACAAAATTTTTTGCTATACGTACAGTTACTCAAAGTTGACTCGTTGCAATACAAATAAAAAATACTTCGTGAAAAACGATACGTAATCGAAGAGAATCTGTGAGATTACTTTGTTGCTGCCTTCATCACTACAAGTTGGGTAAATCACCACCTAATCTCAACCAAATAAATTACAAAATTCAAATTGTATCTAACACTGACACTTTAAACATGGCCATCAATAAATATTAGGGGTATTCACACTGAGCTCGTTCCTTTGTTAGTTCAGTACTGGGTAGTTGTGTACAAGTATATTATTTTGTTTTTGTTTGATTCTTTTACCAAAACAAAATACACGTACAAAATTACCGAGTACCCAACTAACAAAGGAAAAAGTTGGGTGTGAATACCCCTATTGATTGTAATTCGGAACGACTGTATATGGGTATGAAAAATTTGATCAATAAAGATTGATTTTACTTTGAATAATGAAGTACATACATATGTGCAATTTATGTACAATTTATGTACAATTTATGTATTGACGTGCAAATTTACTGACATTACTTTTTGCTTCCTCGGCTGCGGTTTAAAAATCGTTTTAAAACGTCATGCTTTCCGCATATGCGTTCTGCATATCATTCACAGAAATCAGCTCATTAAAAGCGATTTTGTTAACTTGTTCTCATTTCCTTGAGCCATGCTTTTTTAAACGCCATTTAAACCTTTTCATATATACAAACATGCCTCAATTTTGTTTATTTGTATTTTTTTGCATTTTTGCAATAAACAAAAAACCAAACTTACAAACAAATGCAGCCGCAGTGGCAACAGAATCGGAGAAAATATTGGCATTGGTTCTTCGACACGCATATCAAGCAGATACCATGCGAATTATGTTGTAGACGATAAATGAATTTGGCACGGTTTCCGCACAATACGACCATAAATACTTCAACAACGCTTAAACGAAAACAAGCCACAGCAGCACTGAGAACAAAGACTCAAAATCGCATTTCACACACACAGACAGATGTGCGTTCTTTGCCAACAAACATGCCTGCGTATCTTACTTCACGCAGTTGATCATAAAAATTGGCATTGAGCTGCAGCGCGGCCTGTCGCATTGACATGCACAGGCCGCGAGATGATCTGCCGGTCAGTCCGGCACGGAAAGAAGCTGCTGCTTAGCATACGGTTTCGTGGAAACTGTCACCGGCCGCTGCTGATATAACTTATACGATATCTTAGCATATCAATGAGAAAGTGGCGACTGCAACGAGCGTCCTGCGACGAGAGGAAAATATGTATTGATTGTATAAGACGGAGGCGTGAACTGAATAGAGGTCGAGACGCTGCTGACCATTTCTGTAATAACTATCTGAGGAAGAAGGAGTTCATGTGGGCGTGGCAAGGAAGTTCGACAAGGTTTCCTGTTATTCACATTATTCGTGCGCGTTCGTATATGGATTGAAGAGACCTATAACACCGTGTGACAAAAAAACCTCTTTTGTCAAGACCCATCCAAAACATTACAAGAAGTGAAACTAGAGTTCATTCATTGTAACATGGCATACTCAATTTTTGTATTTTCTGATCCAATGTCCTTTTAAAAGGACTTTGAAATTTTAAAGACATACACATTTCAAAGATTTTTAAAAAATATTTGTGGCTATGCAATGATAAAGAAATGGGTATCAAATGATAGATTAGAATTGTCGCCTTTTGCTTTAAATTTCTATTTTAAATTTTCAGGACCAAAATATGTCAGTAATGTCGTTTCAAATGTGTATCCTTCGATATCTTTGAAGTTTTTAACGAATCCTTTTGAAAAAAATATCTGTTTTGGATTTCTAGAAATTTGATTATTCTTAATTTTTTGGTTTAGCAAGAATTTTACCAAGAATTTTGTATGGAATGCGCATTAATTTTCTGTCTATAAAATTAAATAAAAAAATTAATTTTGAGTTATTATGCTACATATTATTTACTGACATATTTTTGTTCTGAAAGTTCAAAATAGGAAATTTAGTCAAAAAGCGGTAAATTTCCTCTTTCATTTGACACCCACATCTTCATTACTGGATAGTCGCAAATATTTTTTAAAAATCTGAAAATCTGAAAAATCTGAAATTACTGACATATTTTTGTTCTGAAAGCTAAAAATAGAAAATTTAGTCAAAAAGCGGCAAATTTCCGCTTTCATTTTATACCCACATCTTCCTTACTGGATAGCCGCAAATATTTTTTAAAAATCTGCAAAATCTGAATTTACTGACATATTTTTGTTCTGAAAGTTCAAAATAGAAAATTTATTCAAAATGCGACAAGTTTCCTCTTTCATTTGACACCCACATCTTCATTACTGGATAGTCATAAATATTAAAAAAAATCTGAAAATCTGAAATTAATGACATATTTTTGTTCTAAAAGTTCAAAATAGAAAATTTAGTCAAAAAGCGGCAAATTTCCTCTTTCATTTGATACCCACATCTTCATTACTTCATTACATTATTAAATATTAAAAAAAAATCTGAAACTACGGACATATTTTTGTTCTAAAAGTTCAAAATAGAAAATTTATTAAAAAAGCGACAAATTTCCTCTTTCATTTGACACCCACATCTTCATTACTGGATAGTCGGTAATATTAAAAAAAATCTGAAAATCTGAAATTACTGACATATTTTTGTTCTGAAAGTTCAAAATAGAAAATTTAGTCAAAAAGCGAAAAATTTACTCTTTTATTTGATACCCACATCTTCATTACTGGATAGCCGTAAATATTAAAAAAAAATCTTTGAAATAATTATGTTTTCGCAATTTTAAAGTTCTCTCCGACTGCGAGTCATAAGGAAGACTTTTTTATAATAATTTAATTTGTTGCCTCAGAGGTTTTTTGCAATTGGGAGATGAGCTGCAAAAGAAAAATTGTGTTTTCTACATTTAGTCTTACTAAGTTTTGACTTGCTTTGAAATGCTCAGACCACTGAAAAGCACCAACCACTGAATCACAGCAATTATCAGTAATTAAGCCAATCGAATATTCTAGTAGCCCATTTTTTATGATAAAAGCAAACTAATCAATTGTTCTTAAGCTATCTTTTCAGCTATCTGATTCTTTTAAGCCACACGCAACTTGCCCGATCTTTAGTGTGGATCACTTAACTCAAAATGATAAAAATTACCGAAAATTAACAAAATTTCCTTTCACTTTTGTGAAAAACACAGCTTATCGAATATCGATTGGGTTTATCACATCATTAGGACTTTCTCAATTCAAAACATTCCATATATGTATGTAGCTGCCTTGCAGCCACATACGGCTCAGCTCATTATGGATTCTACATACCGAACCGATGAACCGCTACGGATCTCATGAAACGCCAAAATCGTGCAGCCATCTCAATCAACGCGTCTACGTTCGTCTCCGCTTGTGTCGTTCGCAATCTCGGGCAAAATTTGAATATGAAACGTTGGTATTTGGCTGTGGCGCGAATCAAAGCGCTCAGCGCTGCGAACGTGTTGGTGCTTCATATTCAAATGGCCCGAACGGCGCGAGCGTTATTAACGAGCGCTACGTGTCTCGAGGCGTTGCCATAATTTGTCAACACCCCAATATTTTATGGTCTGTCATTACACTATAATTGTTTTTTATTGTTTGGCTGTACAAATGGCTGCCTCACACACACACACACACACATGCAGTCAACGGCCCATAGCAGCCCAGCAACGCAACCTCGTTCGTGGTCGTCGCTTATGACCAATTTGGCTTATGTTTAATGTATTAAGTAGAAGACGGGGCGAAATACAGCCGCACTTAAACCCATTGTGTCACAAATAAATCAGATCACCTTTTCGCCGCACAAAAACCGCAAACGGGCAGCGCAGAGCGAACGGGAAAAAATCGTTAAAATTTTGACAACAAATTTTTTCGAGAGCACACCGAATTAAAATTCAATTCACAATAAAAACGCAGAGCGCTCACATCAACAACAACAACAATAACAACAATGGTCCCATGGCAATGGTGCATTAAAAAGTCATGTCATAAAGCGGCGAAAAAGCCCGCAGCCAGCAAAGAGTGGAGTCAACAGAACAAACCCGAAACGGCGACCGAGCGAGACAATGTAGATCACTCATCGCCATTGGAGGTAGAAAAACCCATAACTTTGGAAGCCATAAATAAATTTAACACGCTACCGCAACGGCGAGTACTCGCTCGAAACTGGGCTCGAAGCGAAGGAATGCGAAGTGCGCAGGCGTGAGTGAGTGGCACGAAGGTGCCGGTGGACAGTGGTGGTGCGGTGTACTTATGCTGAAGGTTGATAGATCATATGAAAGATAATGTAACCAATGACTTTATGATCTTGTGGGCGTGTATGTGTAGTGTGGAGGGTCTTGTCTTTTTTAATAATTCCTACATAAGAAATTCTTTTAAGAATAATTTAAGTATATTACTAGCTTTAGTAAGGTAAATTTATCACTTGGGGCTTTACTATGTTGGAAGGCTCCTTAACAAACTTGGGGAACTCAAGGGAAGTACATCTATGGGATCTACTAAGGTTAGTAAAAAAAAGCGACATCGGATCTACTAAGGTTAGTAAAAAAGGGGAACTTCATATAAAATTTACTAAGTTTAGTAGTAGAAGCAGAGCCTAGGATCTACTATGGATAGTAAAAAATGGGGAGATAAAGTCTTCTTTAGAGACTAGAATGCTTTCCTGGCTAGGAAAAAATGCTGACACATAAACAGTGGGACTTCTTCTTCCTCTTCATTAGAAGAACATCAAAAGATCAAAGTAAATAACCACGTAATTGGTTCTTAAATCGAACCTTCCTTGACTGAACCTAAGCACTCCACAAATTATTGACTACTCATAGAAACGTGTAGCCTACTTTTTCTTAATCTAACACCTTCAAGTGATATTTGAGAGCGTAAAGAAACTGCACATAATTCAGCTTTTCATATTCAACGTCTGCTTAGTTAGTAGAAACTTTTGTTACTACTTAGCTTTTCATTTATTTATTCATTTTCTCGCTTAGGTAGGTGAGCGTCCCAAAAGCTGTGAAGTTGTTTTCGTCTAATTGGGTAGGAACTTCTTGAGAAGCTTTCTTCTAATACTATTATATGAAAGGTATCTGTATCCCTGTTGCCTTTGTGACTTGTAGTGTTCGAAAAGTTCAACGAGACTATAAAAATGAGTTCTAATAGGAGAATCAAATCTTCCTACTACTAATAGAATAGAATAGAATAGAATAGAATAGAATAGAATAGAATAGAATAGAATAGAATAGAATAGAATAGAATAGAATAGAATAGAATAGAATAGAATAGAATAGAATAGAATAGAATAGAATAGAATAGAATAGAATAGAATAGAATAGAATAGAATAGAATAGAATAGAATAGAATAGAATAGAATAGAATAGAATAGAATAGAATAGAATAGAATAGAATAGAATAGAATAGAATAGAATAGAATAGAATAGAATAGAATAGAATAGAATAGAATAGAATAGAATAGAATAGAATAGAATAGAATAGAATAGAATAGAATAGAATAGAATAGAATAGAATAGAATAGAATAGAATAGAATAGAATAGAATAGAATAGAATAGAATAGAATAGAATAGAATAGAATAGAATAGAATAGAATAGAATAGAATAGAATAGAATAGAATAGAATAGAATAGAATAGAATAGAATAGAATAGAATAGAATAGAATAGAATAGAATAGAATAGAATAGAATAGAATAGAATAGAATAGAATAGAATAGAATAGAATAGAATAGAATAGAATAGAATGGAATAGAATAGAATGGAATAGAATAGAATAGAATAGAATAGAATAGAATAGAATAGAATAGAATAGAATAGAATAGAATAGAATAGAATAGAATAGAATAGAATGGTTATGGCTCTTGCTGTCCCTAAGTCTTTTATTGGCGCGACTTTCATTGCCTCAGGAGACAAAATATGGTTGAACAAATGTTTTGCGACACAGTCACACAACTTCAACCAATGCCTACCTAACATAACAAATATTCTATTTGATACCTAATACCTGGACCTGCACTTATTTAAACGTAACAGAAAACTTGTATTCAAAAATAAGAACCGACTGAATCGACTATTTTCAAAGGCTTCTCAAAGAAAATCACTCTGGCATCGCTAAGAACCCAATGGGGTTCGTTATGTTAAAATTAACACCAGAATGACTAAGAGAGTCAAAATTACTTCACTGAGATCTTTTACTATTTTAATGCATAGGTTTTTGAAGGAAAAACTTCTGTGATTTTTACTATTTTTGAAACCCATATGAAATATAAAAGCTGAAATGTTATTTTGAAAAAGTGTGTCCCTATTTTATAAGATAATTCCATATGGAAATTTGCGGAAGGTTGGATGGGCTAGGCATTAAAATATTAAAAGCCAGTACAGGCCAAACTTCCATTTGGTATTCTAGAAAACTCTCTATGAATCTCTTTCATATTTACTTTATTCTTTTTGGATCAAACTAATTCCCACTCTTGATCTGAATTGATTCAAAATTTCTCAGGTATACGAAAACTTGTTTGCCAAATTAAACAAATAAGTTCTTTCGAAAATAAGAACTGAAAACTGAGACGGAACTGACTTAATCGATCATTAGTTTGAATAATTCTCACAAGAAATCCACCTGGTATTGTTTAGGATCCAATGGGATACATAATGTTAAGATTGAATGGCAGTAGAGGCTGTACTTCGACTTGGAATTCTAGAAAACCCATTATGAATACCTTTCATATTTACTTTACTCTTTTCGGATCAAACTGTTTTCAACTCCTGATAAAGCACTGATTCGAGCACACTGATTCGAGATTTCTCCGGTATACGAAAAATTATTTTCGGGACAAAACAAGTAAATTCTTTTGAAAATAAGAACTGACAACTGAGAAGGAACGGACTTAATCGATCATTAGTTTGAAGACTTCTGAAAGGAAATGCATTTGGTATTGCTTAAGGCTTGATTACACGTAACGAGTAGAGTGACGAGACAGCAACTCGAACGAGTACTCGTTTCGTCTAAACAGTAAGGCGAGTTGTTGATTGAGTCAGTGGCCGAGTAGAGTGGCGAGAGAGTCACTAGAATCACATTTTGTTTACTAGGCCGAGTACTACTTTACCGTTATATTTTTCCTCTTTTCGCATATTGCGGAAATGCGTCACACACCACTTTTCGCTCGGTTGAGTTTATTGCGCGAGTTGCTTAGTTCATTTTGTGCATTGTAAAACCGAACCGACTCGTCACGTGTCAAAATACGTTTGAACAACTCGTCGCTTTCGCTCGCCATCCCTATTCTCTCGGCCTAGTACCGTTTTGATGTCTTGCCACTCTACTCGTTACGTGTAATTAAGCCTTTAGGATCCAATGTAGTGCGTACGTTAGATTTGAAAGCCAGTAGAGGCTGTACTTCGACTTGGAATTCTCAAAGAATGAATTATGAATTTATGAATTATTTTCATGTTTATCGTAGATAAATCGGGTCAAACTGAATCGAAATAATCATAAATCGAAGTGCATTTGGGATTTCATCTCTCATAGCGTTTGCTCGGTTCGGCAGGTATCTGAAACCCTGGTTTTTGGGGCGTTTACGCTCTTTATCGAATGCCCCATGGAGCTGTCAATACATCTGCCCAAGTTCTTCTAAGTACATAAGACACAGAAAGGGTACTCGCAATATCTTTTCCACTTTTTTCTCATCTCCAGTTTCAGCGTCAATGTCTTTTGCATCAATGATTCAGTCATACTTTAACCATTTCGCTACAGGTTTTTACTGGGGAAAGTTAAAATTTTAAATTTTACGTCTTAGGCTTCTATGTGGTTATATTAGCAACATTCCAGAAGGAATTTTTTAATTTTTATACTCGGACCCTGTATTTTGGAGTGTTATTCTATGAGAGCAACCACATTGTTGTGGCTATAAAAATTACTGAAACATGCAACTTTTTATGTACAACGAAAATTTGAATATTCCTTCATTTACTTCAGCCAAAATTAAACAAAAAAAGTATTTAAATTGAAAGAAAACATCAAATTAAAAAGTTCTCTAATTTTTTCTGCTTCTTCTTCCTTTACAAGGTCAAGATATACCATTAAAAAAACGTGTATACTTCTCTTCTTTAAACTTAAATATTCAGTTTATTAATTTCGTATTTTTCCTAAAACTTCAAACTATTCTAAAGACCAACAAAATAAATAAATAAATAAATTTATTGTATGTATGTATGTATGTATATAATAAATAAATGTATTCTTGCAACCATAGAGGATGCAGACGCCCGCAAAGTAGCATGTTGCCATATGGCAACAAAATAGCGAAAGGGTTAACTAACCTAAATAAGCTTGGCACTCAATTTTAACTAATCAACTTAACTTAGCGGCCAGTTTTAACTAACCTAACTAACCTTAAAAGCCAGTTTTAACTAACCTAAGTTAACTTAACGGTCAGCTATAACTAACTTAATAATCTTACCGACCAGTTTTAACTAACCTAAAAATGAAGAAGAAAATAATATCAAGAACAATTTACAAATTACAAATTATTAGAAATTTTTTTATTTCACTTTTTATAGGTGCAGCCGGAGGGAAATATTCAATTTAAGGTATATCTGCATTTGACATAATCCGGAACTATAAACAAGAGATTACTTCATTCAGCACTCCTAGTTTTTACTTTTTTCAATATGACTTTCCTCAGTGCTTGCGTGGCGCTATCCAGAAGCAGGTGGAAATTGGTTTTCTTTTATTCAAGATTCGAACGACCATCTCAGCTGTTCAAATTTAGTATTTATTATTTTTTTGTATCGGTTGAAAAGCAACTCGACTAGGCGCTCTTTGAACTAAATTTCACCCGTTCGCGCCCCGCTGACATAAATGATCTACTCTCGCCTGGGTGTAACTGCCAACAACGCATTCAAGTCACACAGTCAGACTTAAGTAATCTAACACAACACAACCCAAACATGTCCTTTAAGTCATTGGCAGCACATGAAAGAGGGAAGAACTACGAAATGTCAACAGGTTGAGTGCCTTTCAAATAAATGTGCGACAACGTACAAAGGTGTTAAAATGACAAACAAACCATAAAATTGTGATAAACTGCACTAAACAATGCGCTTAAGTAGTCGATGCAGGACAACAAACCATAAAGAAATTTCACAAAAGCGAATTGAATGTGCGGCGCTGTTATGAGCGAACCGGCACGTCATGTGGCGAAACAGGTGTTGGAGTCAAACACGTACGAATGCTTTGTAAAGAATTCACCAAAAAAAATTCTTTTTTAAAAATATTTATATGCCAGGCTGTGTTTGGCAGCGGCGCAATGTGCGCTGATGCGCGTTTATCAAGTTGTCATAGATTAAATGCAACAATTTATTTGGAAAACTGTATATGTGAGCGTGTGGGCCAATTAAATATGCAGCATTAATGCGGAAGGACATTCGAAGGTGGAGCGACGATGAAGGCAGCCAACTTCAGCGAAAGGAGCCGAAGCCAAGTGCTGGCGTGCAACACGTTGTTTAATGCTCAACAGGACACAGGAACTGCGTTGCTAACGGCAGCCAATTAATTCAAAGGATAACGTCGTGAAGGTAGCCGACAAATGCGCGGAAATGTTTCGAAAAAAAAAAACATTTATGAAAAAGGAATTTAAATAACAACGCCGCTAACTAAAAATATGCAGGCGCACAACTCAAGTAATCGTAATTAATTTGTATTTGGTATGCTTTTAGGGGAGATTGGCGGCAGTGCGTTCATGTTTTTGTCGAAAATTTATACACAAATGTGTGCATATTATTATATTTTATTTTTTGTAGAATGGTGAGCATAACTGCGGCATGAGCATTAAGACTGGTTGAAAGTTGTGTCTGTGGCTTCTGGGCATAACTTCACCGTCGACCAACGTTCGGGCGAATATTTGCAGAGGGAACGCGCGCATTACAATCGAATATATTACAATCGAATACGTCATGTTTTCGGCTGGCAATGGGCTATTTAGCATTTATTGGGTCTGAGCAGAAATGTTGTTGCTGTGTTGCACATTGGCGATAAGTATCGCCTACAATGTGCGTTTGCAATTTTGTCTTATTGACATTTATGCGGTGCGAGTGCAATGTACAACATTCAGCTTTCATATGCGGGCAGTGAAGCTTAATGAAATGTCTGCAATATTGATTTATATTGCGCAAACCCCCCACACAAAATTTACGCAGTGACAGCTGCAAAGGTGCAAGAATTTTTCGATGCATGAAAATTGATTACCACGATCTGTTTAATTTAATTTTATTACTTTAGTAAAACGTTTTTGAGTAGGAACAGGGTCCATATTGACTCTGTGGCCATGTTAAATCATTAGAAATTACTTGGACCTTTCTGATTTGTGCCACTGTGCGAAGCTGCGACTGAGAATTGAATGATGTCATATTTATTTTTTTTATTTATTTATTTATTTTTTTTTATTTCGGTCTACAGAACAAATTCTTACAGACTAATTGTCTCATTTATTTCATACATATTGGCTTACATGGGCCTTTCAATAAAAAAAAATTTTGCTAATACAGGGTGGCGCAAAAGTCATCACGGCAGATCGGCAGATGCTATAACTTCTACAAATGACGGCAAAAGCAAATGTTGCTTCGGCATTCATTCATTCATTTATTCATTCATTCATTCATTTATTCATTCATTCATTCATTTATTCATTCATTCATTCATTCATTCATTCACTTTCATTCATTCATTCCTTCATTTTCGTTCATTCATTCATTCGTTTATTCATTCCTTCATTCATTTATTCATTAATTCATTTATTCATTAATTCATTTATTCATTCATTCATTTATTCATTCATTCATTAATTTATTCATTCATTTTCCTTCTTTCCTTCATTCATTCATTGATTAAATCATTCATTCATGTATTCATTTTTTATTTTCATTCATTTATCCATTAATTCATTTATTCATTCATTAATTCCATCATTAAATAATTAATTCATTCATTCATTCATGTATTCAATTTTTATTTATTCCATCATTCATTCATTAATTTATTTATTCATTCCTTCATTCATTAATTAATTCATTCCTTCATTTATTCATTCATTCCTTCATTCATTCATTTATTGATTCATTCATTCATTTATTGATTCATTCATTTATTCATTCATTCATTCATTTATTCCTTCCTTCATGTATTCCTTCATTCATTTATTAATGAATTCATTTATTCATGTATTCATTTTTTATTCATTCATTTATCCATTCATTCATTTATTCATTCATTCCTTCATTTATTAATTTATTCATTCATTAATTTATTCATTCATTCATTTATTCATTCCTTCATTCATTTATTCATTAATTAATTTATTAATTTATTCACTTATTGTTTCATTCATTCATTCATTTATTCAATCATTCATTCATTTATTCATTCATTTATTTATTCATTCAGTTATTCATTCATTCAATCATTCGTTTATTCATTTATTCATTCATTCATTTATTTATTCATTCAGTTATTCATTCATTCATTAATTCGTTCATTCATGTATTTATTTATTCTTTAATGAATTCATTTATTCATTCGTTAATTTTTTCATTCATA
Source organism: Melieria crassipennis (assembly GCA_963668005.1). NCBI lineage: Eukaryota > Metazoa > Arthropoda > Insecta > Diptera > Ulidiidae > Melieria > Melieria crassipennis. Next base: position 18,964,663 of record OY764961.1, read on the forward strand.
AATTTCAACATTTTAATTTAATTTCAAATCATTCATTCATTTATTCATTCATTCATTGATTCATTGATTCCTTCATTTTCATTCATTCATTCATTGATTCATTCATTCATTCATTCATTCATTTTTATTCATTCATTTATTCATTCATTAAATCATTCATCCATTCATTCATCTATTCATTTATTCATTCATTCATTGATTCATTCATTCATTCATTGATTCATTCATTTTCATTCATTGATTCATTCATTTTCATTCATTTATTCATTCATAAATTTATTCATTCATTCATTCATTTATTCATTCATTGATTAATTCATTCATACATTTATTCATTCATTCATTTATAAACAAATTAGAGCCAAAGAACACTGAGTGACAACTTTTGCGCCACCCTGTAAATCATACACAGCTTTTTTTTTATTATATTCAGGTTTGGCAACAATCGCACAAAAAATATATCATATTTTTTGAAGTTGCTATTTTTTCCTTCAACTTTGATAGAATTTATTTCAAGTTTTTCTTTCTATGTCAAACTGTCAACATTAGCAAAAATTGTTTTTGCTTTAAAAACAAAATCAATTGTTTATTTGTTTGTATAATTGGTGTTTCAATAAGCTATTCTCAGAAGATTTACGTAAACAAATTATTGGGGGAATTTTTTACATTTGTGTACTAAAATGTATGAATAATAATGATGCCTACATTTTGTTGTTGTTTTAGCGTTGATTAGTATAAGAGATAAGATGTGATGAGCGTATAAGCGATAATTGACTATTCGAGTTGTTAAAATCTCTCCTCACTCACAGTCACAGTCAAGGTCGAGTTAGTTGAAGCTGTTCGGCAAACGTTGTGTGCGAGCAGTAAAACAACACCGAGAGCAACTAATTAGAAACCGGTGCTGAACATAGAAAATAGAAAAATTGACATGTGTGCTGATGACATGTACCGATAACTACGAATTTTGCATTCTTGAGTTTTTCAAAATTTTTCCCGATTTCATTATGAAAAAGTGAAGTGGCCGAAAACAGTTGTGCGTCACAGTGTGGCAAACCCAACAAAATTTTGTATTATTAGTTGATAAGAATGAGCATTTAAGACGAAGGGAATCGGCGCGAATGTTTTAATGTGCGCTCAGCAGTTGTGTTGCGAACATGTCACGTTCGTTGCGTTTAGTGATTGCAGTTTGCCTGCTGCAGGCGTTTGCCCAGGGCACAGGTGATGGATTTTATACAATTATCAGTCCCGGAACTATACATCCGAATGCACCCTACAACGTTGTGGTGAGTGTACAACATGCGCCCACGGCGGCCAAAATTAAGCTCGGCATCGAAGGACCCAAATTCGAGAAGCACCAGGAAGTCGAGGTGCAGCCGATGAGTGTGAAGGCTGTCGAGTTTGCGGTAAGTGCGAGTGCGAGTGTGCATCCTTGTTGATGTTAGTGTGATGTATTTAAATGAATTCTTTATTATCGTCGACAGATACCTGACATTGCGTCCGGTCAGTACAGTCTGACGGTTGAGGGTGTCGCGGGTCTGATCTTTAAAAATACCACCACTCTCAACTATGCCGCCCGTCCCAAACCCAACGTCTATATACAAACTGATAAGGCCACCTATAAGCCTGGCGATCTCGTACAGTTCCGCGTCATCTTTTTGGACGAGAATTTGCGGCCATTACAAATCGATAAGCCGCTTGTCATCTTCATTAAGGTCAGTGTTGCAAACATATCCATGTGGCCTATAATGGAAAAATGTATGGTTTTGTTGCGCACAGGATGCCGATAAGAATCGCATTAAGCAGTTTAGCAATGTGACGCTGAATAAGGGCGTGTTTAGCGAAAAACTACAGCTAAGTGAGTTTCCCACATTGGGCGAGTGGCTGATTGAGGTGCAGCTGGATGGAGCGAATGTCGCGAGCAAAGCACTAACAGTGGACAAGTATGTGCTGCCCAAGTTCGAGGTGCTAATTGATGCACCGAAGAAAGTGCCCATCGCTGACGAGAAACTCGGCTTCACCGTGCGATCAAAGTGAGTCCAAGAGACATTTTCAGCTCTTAAACGCTTTCACACATTAAGTGCTCTCTCCTTGATTTGACAATCAAGCTGCAGTGATGGTTGTTATGCCCTCGTAATCTAAGCGAATGATAAGTTTTGTTGCAAATACATTTGGTAATCGTTAACTTTCAGGTATACTTTTGGCAAATGGGTCAAAGGTAAAGCCACCATAACAATCAAGTCGTCCAAATTGTCTGAATACCCCAGACCACCTTGGCCTCATGAGCCATTGCCAAGACCAGTTCCTTTCAATGGTGCGCCCCCACCTCGCCCTCCGTTTGCGTCGTGGAATCCATCGCCGTGGGAAGATTTCACAGTCGAGAAGATAGTTGACACCTTTGACGGCAAGACCTATGTGGAGTTCGAGCTAAAATCGCTCCTACCCGATGGTCTGATGCACATGGCCGCGCGTACGCTGGATGTTGAGGTCGTCATGGAGGAAGAACTTACCGGAAATAAGCAAACGGGCCGCACCAAAATCGATGTGGTGCATAAACGTTTTCAAGTGAATGCCCCGAATTTGAGTGTCAATTGCGTGGATCCAGCGCACACTTTCGAGTATACGGTCACCGTAAGAGATTTAGATGACGAACCGGTGAGCGATGCCAAGCACCCGGTGATCTTCATGTACAACACCCATAGTGCGTATATGCCGAAAGAGCAATCCTTTGAGGCCTATCTCAATGCGAGCGGCATGGCGAGTGTGTCACTCAATTGCGCCGAGCATAAAGAAATGTACTTTGCGATCAAGTACCGAGACCAGGAAACTGTGGGAAATGTTCAAGGCACTCGCGAACCGGAAAGCGGTCGACCTGGGCTACATGTGACGACAGAGCGGTTGGTTGCGCTACATGGTATCATTCTTGCTTGTGCTAACGCTTCGCGTTTTCTTACAGACCCACTCTGAGCAAACCCATTGAAGTGCAGCTAAATGCCGAAGAACCGCTGTCCTATTTCGTCTACACAGTAGTGGCAAGGGGCAACATTATAAGGAGTGAATTTGTCAAGCTGCCATCAACGACCGCTGCTTCAGCTGGCCGCCACACTTTCCACATCAAGCCCAGCCTTGAGATGATACCGCGCGCCAAAATCTATGTGCACTACATCAAGGACAACGACCTGAAATTCTACGAGACCAACTTTGAAGTGCAAAAAGAATTCAGAAATAGCGTAAGTACTACCATGTAAATAACTCTTAACTCTCTCTCTCTCTCTCTCTATAAGATAATCCTAAAATTGTGTATATATGCAGATTACAATAGAAGCGCCTGAACAGTCTAAACCGGGCGAAAATATTGAACTCAAAGTGCGCACTAATCCGAAATCCTTTGTCGGCTTGATGGGTGTGGATCAGAGTGTTTTACTACTGAAGTCGGGCAACGATTTTGATGGCAATCGAATACTACGCGAGATAAAAGTAATGGATACATCTACGCCCGAGGAATATTTGGATTCTGAGAATGAATATCCAGGCGGGAAAAGTGGTGTTGTAACCTTGACCAATGCTAACTATCCGCATGAGGAAAAACGACGCATACTGTGTAAGTTTGACGAGCAGCCAGTTTATTTGGGAATCTGTAGGAGGAATGTGTTATTATTGAGGTGGAAATAGTGAGGAAGGAAGAGTTCCTTCGATTGTCTTAGTCTAAGAAGCGCCCACAAATAGAATTGCCTGAGTAGATTAGAAACAGTGCCTTTAAGCACCATGCAAAGGTTTCAATTCAAGAATGCATAAGCTTCGGCGGATGTTCTTCGCATCGTACAAGGTGGCGGGTGGCATCCGCCGATAAGGTGATGCATTTTGCACCAACCTGTATAACTTTTTATTCATCTCAGCAAACTGATACTTGCCGCATTTTTACCTATTATTGTCAGATCGTATATTTCATCCAGAGATTCAGAGGATCTTATAACTACCGGGTATCGGGTGTATCGGGTATAACTTTTTCGGGTTTTCGAAAGCATTTTTTACGACTACACATATATTCCGACTCCTACTGAATGTTAGATATAAGTTTATGAAATGTTTTACACAAAACAAAAAGAAATTAAATATCTCCTCCTTTATCCATCTTCCTAAATATCCATCCTTTTCGGATGCCCATACCCCATACCCCACATTATTCTTAAATTTAATGGCTCATAATTACTTTCAATCCAGACTATGCTTCAATGCTTCAACCTAGATTCGAACTTTCTTTTCGGGGTGGTGTACAAAACTCAAGAATTTTCGGAGCACCAGGAGTACCGGCACCGATGGCAAGTCGAAGCCATATTGCACCATTACCACCGCCACCCGGGCCGCCACGCATACGTAAACAATTCTTGGAGAATTGGTTTTTCGATGATCTTGAAAGGTATAGTCTTGAGCACATGGTTTATCCACTTCGATTCTACTAGTTCTTCTCTTCCCCAACTCATGCCATAGTATGGATCAGGGCACGTTCGCCGTCAAAAAACAGGTACCGGACACCATAACATCTTGGATTGTTACGGGATTTTCGCTGAACTCCGACACCGGCTTTGCGCTCACACAGATCCCCACCAAAATTCAAACCTTCAGACCCTTCTTCATTGCCACAAACTTGCCCTATTCGATAAAACGAGGTAAAGACCCGGTGCGACCCATACTGGACAACTTTTTAGGAACTATTCACATTTTTTTTAATCAACAGGCGAATCGGTGGCAATTCCCATCATCATTTTCAATTACATGGATAGCGATTTAGTAGCTGAGGTGACAATGGACAATCAAGATGGCGAATTTGAATTCACCGATAACGTAGCGGATCAAAGCAAACGCGTGAAGCGGGTCACTGTGCCATCCAATAATGGCGAGTCCATTGCATTTACTATACGCGCCAAGGAACTGGGAGAGATTGTGTTGAAGATAACAGCAATAAGTCCGCTCGCTGGCGATGCCATACACAAGAAACTGAAGGTGGAACCGGAAGGTGTGACGATTTTCAAAAATCGCGACTTTTACCTGAACGCAGGACCGAACGGAGCCGAGGCCGGTTTTGAGCATGAGCAAAGCTTGGATATACCGGCCGACGTAGTGCCCGACTCGGAGCACATCGAAGTGTCAGTAATGGGAGATATACTGGGCTCGACCATAACTAATTTGGATAAGCTGGTTCGCATGCCTTCTGGCTGTGGCGAACAGAACATGATCAATTTTGTGCCGAACATTTTAGTGCTGCGGTACTTGGAGGTGAGAGAAACGGTGTCGAGATAAATTTTTATAGTTGAAGTTTTAACTAGAAAGTTTGGTTGCGTCAGTGGTGAAAATGTTACTTCAAGTTTAGATATCTGGTTATATGAACTGTTGCATTCGAACAGTTGACAGCTGAAGTCGGTCACAGTTGGACCCTAGAAAACTGTCTAACGAAATACAAACTCGACCTTTGAACCGTATTTTTAATCAAGTTTATTTATTCCACCGATTGCAGAGCATCCACCAGCTGAGTCCCGCCATCGAGGACAAGGCCAAGCGGTATCTGGAAGTCGGCTATCAGCGCGAGCTCACCTACAAACACGACGACGGCTCGTACAGTGCCTTCGGCAAATCGGACAAGTCGGGCAGCACTTGGCTGACGGCGTACGTGATGCGCTCGTTCCATCAGGCGGCCAAATACATCGACATTGACACCAAAGTGCTGGATGCCGGCTTGGACTTTTTGGCCAGCAAGCAAGCGGCCAACGGCAGCTTTCCCGAGGTCGGCAAAGTGTTGGACTTTTCGCATCACAACGAAGTCGGCCTGACGGCCTTTGTGCTGCTCGCCTTCCTCGAGAACGTCGAACAGTTGGACAAGCACAAGGCGACGATTGATCGCGGCTTCCAGTTTCTGCAGGAACACGTTCGCGACACCGACGACCTGTACGCACTCTCGATAGCGGCGTACGCGCTGCAGCTGCGCAAGCTGCCCGCTGCGCGCGAGCTGCTGACCAAGTTGGATGCGCAGGCGCGTGTCGATGGCGGCCATAAGTGGTGGACAAAGGCGGTTGCCGACGGTAACAGCGGCCAGGCTTGGCGCCCCAAGAGCCACGACGTCGAGGTGACCGCGTACCTGCTGCTGACGCTGCTCGAGCTGAACGAGCCGGTGCTGCCCGTTACGAAGTGGCTGATCTCGCAGCGCAACAGCAACGGCGGCTTTGCGTCGACACAGGAGACGGTGGTCGGGCTGCAGGCGCTGATCAAGTTCGCCGAGAAGAGCGTCGCCGCCAGTAACAATTTGCAGATTGCGGTCAGTGCGCCGCAAAAAGTCGGCGAGCTGAGTGTGAACGCCGCCAACGCATTGGTGGTGCAGTCGCTGCAGGTGAGTGCAATCGAAAGCGAATACAAATGCATTACAAAAACACTAATGTTGCTGGTGCGGGGGTAATATTTCAGCTGCAAAAGCAAGTGCGTGAAATTCACTTCGATGTGAAGGGCACCGGAACGGCCATATTGCAGATCTCGTACCGCTACAACGAACTGAAGGGGGAAAACAAGAAGAACTTCAAGCTGACCACCAACGTCAAGTCGGAAGCAAAATCCGCCAAACTGGAGTTGGAGGTGTGCGGCGAATTCGTGCCGACGAAAGGCGATGGCAATAAGCAATCGAATATGGTTGTAATGGAGGTGGAGCTGCCGTCCGGATATGTGGCGGTGCCGGAGTCGCTCGACAAAATTAAGGAGGTCGACAGTGTTAAGGTGAGTGGAAAGAGTTGCTTCGGTGGGCGAGACTAGTTTTTATTTGAAATGTTTTAATTTTAAATTAAGAATCCTGAGGCTTTTCACGATTTTGTTGAAATATTAAAATATATTAAAGGGAGACATTTTTAAGTTTTTTTCTACCGGCAAAATTTATTTTCTCTGTATAAACTCCTTACTAACTTTTTACTCTGTCCAATGTGGTTTTTCGAAAAATGAAAAAAACTTGAAATTGGAATACTTTTAGAATCAGACGTCAAATTTGAAAAAAAAAATTTATGGGTTAAATGTCATTTCAAGTTTGAAGTCAATAGGAACATTAATTCATGTTTGAAGTCAATAGGTCCATTAATTAACGTTTATCTCCACCATATAAACTTTAACCCATTGTCGACCCTGTCAGATTTTCAGGAACAAATACTTGTCGAGTAATTTTTCATTTAAAGTACTTTTGCCCAGTTTGAAGTCAATAGGCCCATTAATTAATGTTTATCTTCCGCATATGCAAACTTTAACCCATTGTTGACCCTGACAGATTTTCATGAAAATATACTTATCGAGTTATTTGTCATTTCAAGTACTTTTGCCAAGTTTGAAGTCAATAGGAACATTAATTCATGTTAAGTTTCTCCATATGCAAACTTTAACCCATTGTTGACCCTGCCAGATTTTCAGGAAAAAAATACTTGTCGAGTTATTTGTCATTTCAAGTGATTTCGCCAAGTTTGAAGTCAATAGGAACATTAATTCATGTTAAGTTTCTCCATATGCAAACTTTAACCCATTGTTGACCCTGCCAGATTTTCAGGAAAAAAATACTTGTCGAGTTATTTGACATTTCAAGTACTTTTGCCCAGTTTGAAGTCAATAGGAACATTAATTCATATTAAGTTTCTCCATATGCAAACTTTAACCCATTGTTGACCCTGCCAGATTTTCAGGAAAAAAATACTTGTCGAGTTATTTGACATTTCAAGTGCTTTTGCCCAGTTTGAAGTCAATAGGAACATTAATTCATGTTAAGTTTCTCCATATGCAAACTTTAACCCATTGTTGACCCTGCCAGATTTTCAGGAAAAAAATACTTGTCGAGTTATTTGTCATTTCAAGTGATTTCGCCAAGTTTGAAGTCAATAGGAACATTAATTCATGTTAAGTTTCTCCATATGCAAACTTTAACCCATTGTTGACCCTGCCAGATTTTCAGGAAAAAATACTTGTCGAGTTATTTGCTCTTTCAAGTGCTTTCGCCCAGTTTGAATTCACTAGGAACATTAATTCATGTTAAGTTTCTCCATATGCAAACTTTAACCCATTGTTGACCCTGCCAGATTTTCAGGAAAAAAATACTTGTCGAGTTATTTGACATTTCAAGTGCTTTTGCCCAGTTTGAAGTCAATAGGAACATTAATTCATGTTAAGTTTCTCCATATGCAAACTTTAACCCATTGTTGACCCTGCCAGATTTTCAGGAAAAAAATACTTGTCGAGTTATTTGTCATTTCAAGTGATTTCGCCAAGTTTGAAGTCAATAGGAACATTAATTCATGTTAAGTTTCTCCATATGCAAACTTTAACCCATTGTTGACCCTGCCAGATTTTCAGGAAAAAATACTTGTCGAGTTATTTGCTCTTTCAAGTGCTTTCGCCCAGTTTGAATTCACTAGGAACATTAATTCATGTTAAGTTTCTCCATATGCAAACTTTAACCCATTGTTGACCCTGCCAGATTTTCAGGAAAAAATACTTGTCGAGTAATTTTTTATTTCAAGTACTTTTGCCCAGTTTGAAGTCAATAGGCCCATTAATTAATGTTTATCTTCCCCATATGCAAACTTTAACCCATTGTTGACCCCAAAGATTTTCAGGAAAAAATACTTGTCAAGTTATTTGTCATTTCAAGTTCTTTTACCAAGTTTAAAGGCTAAATAACCTAATGTTATTTTAATTTAATTAATATGAAAACTTTAACTCATTGTTGACCTCGTTAGGTTTTAAATTTGTATTATTAAATGATTTTAATTTTATTTACATGAAAAATATTACTCATTGTTGACCTCGTCAGGTTTTAAATATTCATTATTAAATTATTTCAATTTTATTTATATGAAAACTTTAACTCATTGTTGACCTCGTCAGGTTTTCATTTTTGAGTTTTTATTATAAAATGATTTTGATTTTATTTATATGAACACATTATTTTATTTATTATTAATAATTTATTATTTTATTATTATTATATTTGTATGAAAACTTTAGCTCATTGTTGACCTCGTCAGGTTTTAAATTTGTATTATTAAATTATTTTAATTTTATTTATATTATATGAAAACTTTAACTCATTGTTGACCTCGTCAGGTTTGAAATTTTCAAAAAACTGAAAAATATAATACAAATTATTTTAGATTTAAAGTTTTTTCACCAAGTTTGAAATCAATAGTTCTAAAAAACAAAACTTAACACTTTAACCCACTGGGTCAGACCCTTTAGACCCCGAATTTAAAAAATGCACTTCTTAGTAGGGTTCGTTTTCTTAAATAAATTTTTTTTTTGTTTTATGTTTATGTCGTAAAAACCTGGAAAGCGCAGCACTCACACAGAGTAAATAGTTCGGCAACTTAAGGTTAATCTTGTTTAAATCTACTCGACCTCAGCAAATACCTGAATAGATCCTGTAAGGTTTTCAAAAGCTAAGGCTTTCACTTTTCAGCACATTGGTGTCAAATGTTCCAAACCTGACTCGGGTGTAAGCGGACCATTATCTTTCCTACAGGACACTGTCTACCTTTTCCTTTTGTTTGGTCCATAGAAAATTGCCCATCATTAGGTGCCCCAACTGCTTATAGTTCTTTCTGCAGACAACGAAGAAACCAGCATTGAGCTGAGCTAACGAGGACATAAGTTAAGTCCATCTGGATTGAAACGACTCATTTGTGGGTCGATGGTTGCAGATGAAAGTGGCAGAATAGGTTCAGGTTAAGAAGTTTGAGGTCACATTACTCACAATTCCTATGTGTCCCGGGACCAAGTAACGTCGGGTTATCTATAGTTCAAATTTCATGTTTGCGCTCGACGATGATGAATCAATGAATCAATTCTTATTCTTTATAAATAATTTATATTACCTTATTTTTTCCAATTTTGTAAATTTGTATTAATGTTTAACATTTCTATTCGCCTTTCAGCGTGTGGAAACGAAAAATGCCGACACCAATGTCATTGTGTACTTTGACAGCCTCACCGAGTCCAGCGTCAAATGTTTGCCTATAATGGCCGAGCGCGCACACGAGGTGGCCGATCAGAAGCCGGTGCCGGTGGTTATTTACGATTATTACGACAACCAAAAGCGAGCCACGGAATTCTATCACATCTCAAACGATCTTTGTGCCATTTGTGCTGATGATGAGTGCAAGAAGAGCTGTAAGAAATGAATTCCAATGCAGAGATTGATGAGCCAAAGCACAAATAAAAAAAAATAGATTAGATCAACAGAATATAAATAAAATCATGTAAAACTATGATGATAATTTTTCAATAGTTTCCTGTGAATTTCTCGGATTTTTTATGTATCTTGGATTTACTGGAAATTTTTGGTATACAAAATAAATATACAAACACAAAATTAGGCCAATTGAAGTTTTGAACATTTTCACTGACCAACCTTCATGTCTCACTGGCTGTCACAGTCACTAAATTACTCAAGCAAGCACATCGCCCATGCAGAGCACATGCGCGCGATCGCATGTGCGATCACCAGATATCCCATGTCGATTGGTTGTTTTGACCAAAAAATGATATTTATTGGCGGTTAGCGAAATTTTAATGAACATTGCGTCAAGTGTGCAATATGCAAAACGAGTTTGTACAATTAAAATAAATTTTAAAATTCGTATAAATCGAAATGGCTGCAAATAAATAAATGAATAAGCAAATGCACGGGAAAAGAGTGGCCGCACTGCCCACTCTCTCCCCTCTTCTATACACAACAATGCAGAATTATTATCGCTCATTGTGCTGAACGGCGATCTGGCGTTGATTTCGTCCGATCGCCAGCCAATGTCGCATCGAGCGGCCACTGCAGCATGCAAATCGCTCGCAACATACACCGACAACTGGCGATCGATGGACACGCACGCAAATCGAAACTCACTTTGGGCCATGTTAACTGCGGCGGCCGGCGCACAGTGTCGCGAGTGTGGCCAAAAATGGAAAAAATCAATGTTACAAAATGACTAAAATGAATATGACAATCGACAGATAATATCTCAACTAAGAAAAATCCGTTATCCGATCTTCAATATTCTACTCCGTTCCATTTTTATGTAGCTTCAAAGTTGATGTTAAAAAATACGCATTCGTTCCAAGTTTGTGGGTAATTCTTTGTGCTGAATGAAAAATCAAATAAAAATATAATTTATGTACTAATATAGTCATGTTATATATTAAATAAAACTTTGGAATTTTTCCTGTATGGCAGTACTATTTTTAGGTTTGTGCTTTGAAATAACTATGAAATCCCGTTACATTGAAAAATTACGTTTTTCGGTTTGCTTCTAACAAAGAACCAAAAGTTTGGTGGAAAAAAGTTTAAAAAACGTAAAAAAACACTTTTTTAGTTCCAACCCTAAAATACTCAAAAAAGTATGTATTAACATAATCCAGAGTAATTATTTGCCTTTAAGTGCCTATTTGGTTGTTATTCGCATTTTTCTAGTGACGCCTCCACTAAAAATACGTGATTTCTTCGAAGTGTGGCGTAAAGCTGATTCCAGAAAACGGTCAATAAAACTTGATTTTCTTATAAATTTATTTAAAGATAAGACGGACGTTGATGTTAATTATGAACAAAAACAAAGTTTGCGTCCCCACCTAAACATTTACTTTTTGCAGTGGCACCTACAGTAAAAAATTGTGATTTTTTCGAAGTATGGCTTCCGACGTTCAATGAAAGTAGCGGCAAAACAGCTGCTCAAATGATGAGCTGTATAAAGGACAAGGTTGGCACATTGTTCGTATCATCAAAAGTAGGCAGAATGCCACGCCCACTTTAAAAATCTAAACATTTATACCAAAATATGGTATCACAAGTTTGTTTTAATTAAACAGGAATTCATAAAGCAAAAGTTTTGGCCAGTTTATATATATGCTCCAGCTGCCACGCCCACTTTAAGGTTTTAGAAAGATTACCAATTAAAATTACATCGTGGAACGAGTATCGCAACAGCCTTCTAAAATTGCGGTTTTAGTTGTAGTAAAATACGAATATTTTTGAAAGTGGGCATGGCAGACCGCCCATTAGTGTGAGCTTTTATGTCATTATTTTAAGCTTAAATACAAATTTTCATAATTCTATCACTAATATTAAGAAAGTTATTTCAATATTACAGTTCCGTTCGTATGAGAGGTGGGCGTGGCAGTGGTCCAATTTTAATGATTTTTTGTTAATTTCTACCACGAAAACAATCTCATCGAAATAAGACAACGCTAAGTATTTTTGGCCACGGCTTATTTGGGATCGCGACACTGTGCGGCGTTTTCTGCGTTTATTGATTTCGTACCATAAATTTTGCATGTTTGCAGCCAATTTAAATAAAGTTCGACAATTCTAAATCACTTCGTTTTGACAACGGACGCGCTACCGTGAAGACTGCGTTGCAACGTTGTGGCGGTGCTGGACATGACGATGAAGTGGGCGGGAAGAGGGGAGAATAGAAGAACGTCGAATGTGGAGCATTGTCTGTTGGGTGCAGTAGGGAAATGTGGAGGGTTCGATGATTAAGAAGGGATATACATACATACACAAGTATGTAAAAGAATCCAAACTGTGTGTGGACAAGTTTCAAGTTCAAGTTCAAGTTTATTCAATGAAAACAGAATATGAAAACAATGAAATAATTACAAACAAATCAATATCAAAAATTACTAAAAATATATGCAAATATTTACATATTTATAAAGTATTCAAAAATATTTAAATAATCGACACAACTAGGAAAATTCGTAAGGTGGATTTGAAAACAGTATTTGGGTCCAAAGCGGCAGCTGGACGATGTACAATGGAACTAGAGCTGATCTCTGCTTAGGGGATCTGAAAGCTAGACAATCATATGGTCTGCAAGACACTTGCAGCGTCTGTCAAGCGGAGATCTTTGCCATTGAAAACTCAGCACAACTTCTACAGGACTACTTGGTTCAAGCAATGACTCTCATTAGTTGTATTTTCTTTAACAGTCGAACTGTCCTGAATGCATTGGAACTCAAAGTAATGAAATCCACAATTGAAAAAAATGTCTCTGCTTTACTGATGTCCACAGAACGCGACGAAAATCTCTCTTTGCCGGGTACCTGGATATAGCAGTAAGTATGTACGAGATCGATAAAGCGGATTGGATGGCAACGGCAGCGGCTTTGAGCAAAGGAGACAGCGAGCTACTTAGCAAAATTACTGACCACAGGAAGACTCCACCTAACGACTAATGGAATTACTTAAGTGATTGTAAGATTTCAATGTCATTATGCCAAAGGTTTATTAGTGAATGTTATATAGAACAAAGGTCCTTTTGTGGTTCAAAAAACCTGCATTGAGAGTAATTAATTAATTGACTGGCACGACAGCCCTCTTCCCGCAACCACCCGTGTTGTGCTTTGTACGCGGGTGGAAGGGACCTACAGTTTTATGCCGGTTCCGAACGGCAGGTTGGGAGCTTTTTCATAAGCAATTTTTACTCTCAGAGGTTTGCCATTTCCAGCTGAGAGGACAGCCACCGAAAGAGAAAACTAGTTTTCCCGTTATTTTTTTAGGTGTTATTACAGGCAGTATTTGAACCTGGGTCGCTGCCTTCGACTCGCGGTCCAACGCACTAACCAACTGAGCCACGGCGGCTGCATTGAGAATAGTTAGTTAAAATTTGGCGCTGTGTTATGTGGACCAATGCTCCAACGATGTCTTCTAAAGGGTTTTCCAAAGGGACGGATCGATGTTGACAGGTTGTAACAGAAGAGCGTGAGGTGGGCAATTTCTCGCCATAGAGAAGAACTCGGTTTTCTTAGACTTCAGTTGGCATTTTTTCAGGGCCTGGGCCTGCACCCGTACATGATTCAATTAAGTGAGGATCTCAAAGTTAATGACCATAGATAGCATCGCTTTTTTACTGGCTGGGCTTCGAAGCGGAATAGGACCACCATTTTTTTTTAAATCATCTTCAGGGACCAGGGCACTTTCTTAAATGAATAGCTTCAATGTTAACAAGAAAAATTGTCATATATGGGTCAATGATAACCCTCACGAGTTTCACCAGGTGGCAATGCATTCACAAAAAGTAACTACTCGGTACGGATTTTGGATCGGAGGCGTCTTTAGTCTGTGCTCCTTCGAAAAGGACATTGGTGAGGCTATCAGTGTAAACGGCGAGCGCTACAGATCGACGATTGCTTTGGGATCATATTGAACGATATCTCTTGGAGAAGTGACGTGAATTGGTCACTAAGATCGGTTGATTTGATCCCGCGCGACTTCTGAATTCGCTGGTCTATACCAATAAGCAGTAATCGATCAATGCCTTTAAAGTCAACATAACCCAGGATGAATGTTTTTGGATCTTGAATGCATTTCGAGCAGACATTCGAAGAGGGAACTTCCATTTCAAATGATACCCGAGTGGAAATTAAGTCAGGTTACTATTTACGATGCAAAAGTCCTCTTTTTGTCCAAAAGGCCCTCATGGTGGCCTTTTGGACATTTTTCTGTCTGAGGTTAAGAAAAGTTTTTTCTGTCACATTTCCCTACTTTTATGTGTCCTTTGGTTAGTCCACACAATGGTTCGGGGCGAGTGGCGCACAAATGCGAGATGGGCGTTTTCAAACCCCTCCTAAACACAAAAATTGCTGTTAGAAAATATGGGTTCGAATGGTATTCGGCTCAAAAGTTGTACGCAAAACCCCGCCACCCCAAAATGAAATCCTGTGTGCGCCACTGTTCGGGGTCTTCCAACGATAATTATAAGTATTATTAGGTAGTAGAGGTAGAGGTGCAAATTATTTACAATGTTTCATGCAGATCTTATAGGAGATCGCTGCAGTCAAAGTGACTCACGCATACATTTTGAGGCCACGTTTCCTCATGCACACAAAATCGATTAAAATCAGATAAGAAAATAAAATACTCGTATATTAAATTATGCACAAATTAATTAGCCACACATTTCTCTAAACAAACCTTGACTTTTCACCCAATAACGCATGTCAACCAACTCAACTGATAACTCAAACTGACACAACCGAAACTTGGCAAACTTGTTTTGTGTTCACCACAAAAATTGATTAAAAAAAAAAGTTAATAAAATTAATTCAACAAAGCGTAACCAGCAATTCCAATCGACATTTAAAATATAACCAAAATTATGAATATCAGTCAGACGAACGAACGGACGGACAAACAGAGAACGCAGACAGCGCAAATCACATGAAAAAAGTTGGCATTGTGCGAAAATGCTAAAATCGTGGGAAAGCGTTTATTCAAATTGATGTTGTTTTGATGGTGTTGTTGTTATTGTTGTTAATGGCTTTTTGTGTTGGCATTTTTGGCAATTTGCTAATCGAAATTAATTTGCCTTTAGTGCATATAATTTTTTTTTTGGTTTTTTTGCAAACGAATAAAAACAAAATTTTTATAAAATTGAATTTTAAATATTTGCCTAATGTTTCTCACGTAATTTTCGGCAAATTTATCTCGGCCGATTTGAATAAGTGATTTATTTTGGAGTTGCAATTGGCGCATGCGATTTGAACGAAGCAGACATGTGGATCGACGGGGCTTTAATGAACTTGTTATGGGATCGTTGCGAAATCAAATGCTGTGCAAAATTTGCTAACTAAATTTTGTGGAATGAATAAAATACAGACGGAAGAGACAATGAAGATATGGTTAGACGGAGTTGTGGGTGAGTTGGATTGTGCAATGACTGATTGTACGGAACTGGTTTACGGATTAAGTGATTCTGACGAGGACGCGAACCCACAACTTTCTGATTAGCGGAGCAAATAGACATATTCCATCCGTCAGTCAATTTCGGTTGATTTCTAAGTTTTGAAACATCTCGGCGGTTTCAGGCGGTAAAAATATTAAAAATATGATAAAAACAATTTTTAAAACAGTATTGGAAAGTTTGTCTGCATTACTTTAAACATTTAGTTCATAGCAAATTCTTAATAACTTCTATAATATTCGTAAAATATGCAACGAAACCACAGCAACTGAAATTTTTGCATCGATACAAAAATTTTAATTGAATAAAACATCGAATAAACATACCAACAACAAGGAAACATTTTTAAGCAAGAAAAAAAGTATATTGTAAATTTTTTTGAAATTAATGACAGCATATTGCTGTAGTATTTTATAATCCACACAGTAAAAAATGTTTGAATTTTTTAAATTTTATTTTGATTGTATCACAAAATTCAAAATAGAGAAAATTAATGTTGATAGATGGTTTCATAAATTACACTGTGCGACAATTTTGGGGTCATGGAATCTGGCCTGGAATTGGTTTTTTTTAATATTCAACATTTTTCTCAACATCTCAAGCAGAGCTAGCAATTTATGAAAAAAATATTAAATGAAGGTTTCGTGTTTAAGGCTTTTTATTTTGTTGGGGGGAGTTTTGAGAAAGTTTTGGTGTTTGAAGACCCCCCCTATCTTTTAATGAAGAATATTTTCCCAAAAGACAATATGGTATTTTTTTCAATATTTTACTCAATACAAGCTTTTTATGAAAAATTTTTCCGAAAAATATGAAAAAGGGGGGTAAGGAAAGGGGGAGGGGGGTTCATGTGTACCCAAAAAATATTCACACTTTTAATGCAAGCAACTTTGTCCCTTTGTTTTTATACTTTCCGTGTAAAAGTCTATAGGGACCCCTTTAACCTTTATGTGCAAATTACAAAAAACTCAGACGTGCTGGACTATTACTTTGTTCGGCAAAAATGATCAGTATGATGTCCTCTTTCAGAAATATATGGTCGTTACTCTGTTACACAGAAAAAGTTCGAAATTGTTGTACTGTGTTATTGGGCTATAGAATGATTACAGAATTTGTTAATCTAAACATTAGCTGCAAGTTTGCTGAAGACAGCAATACAAAATATTGAAATTCTAAGAACTTGTAAATGAAAAACTGATTTCGAAACACACAAAATTTAGACGGCTGTAACTTTTGAAAGTAAACTAACTTTGTAAAACCCTGCCAGACTTTTGTTACTCTATACCAGTACCAGTGGTGCACATAGGATTTCATTTTGGGGGTTTGAGTACAACTTTTGAACCGAATACTATTTGAATCCATATTTTGTAACAGCTATTTTTGTGTTTGGGGCGTTTGAACCCCCAAAAACCCTCTGTGTGTACCACTGACCAGTACTACCGACCTGTCGTGATCGATTTCAAGTCAGAAAACGCTGTTGCACAGTGTTGTCTGTATTCTTCAAATAGTCGTAGCTACTAAAATAAAAGTCTTAGCGAACTCTGAGAGCGATTTGAACCCTGAAAACCCACCGACTTACTACTTATACGTTGTTCCACTTAAAATCATTTTGCCAACTTAAAGTAGGATTGTCCAACATCCAACTTAAAGGACGCCAGGCAAACGCTGAAGATGGACTGAGAAAAACTGAGTACTAAAATAAATTCAAAATAAAACCAACTTCCAACCTATAAGAAATATTCAGCAAATTCCTCACAGTGTATTCCATGAAAAAACTGTACTACGAAAAAAGTTTACGTATTCATAGCATAAAATTACATCGATTGCAGATGCTTGCCGCATCTGTTGAAAGCACAACAACAACAACAACAACAACAGCGTGTGGTCATTGAAATTACAACAAAATGATGATAATATTGATGAAAACAAATTAAATAATAAGTACAGCAATAAGTGCCGCAGAAAAAAGTACATCAACAACAACAACAAAATAAAAAATCATCATCATCATCGACCACTGCAGTGTGCAAATAAAATACAAAAAGCGAAAAAAGAAGAAAAAGTAAAATACAACAAAAATATATAATTTAATTATTTAAATTGCAGTCATGCATTGGGTGGTCGCTGTTGCTGTTGGCGGCGGCGGCAACAGCGAGCGGGGAGATCTATCAAGTTGCAGCGACTGCATTGATTGGTTCATTCTGTCTGTCAGTTGGCGGCGGCGTGCAAAAATTGTGAACTTTTTAATAATTGCAGTGCATTTTGCAGCGCTCAGGCGGCAAAAGTATGGTTGCACTTTTAAATTGTAGTTAAGCTTACGTTTAATTTTTATTTTACTGGCTGCTTTTAAGTTGTGTGCGGGTGTGTGTGTTTACGTAGTTCAGCCCACTCAATTATCATAAAATCAACACGGCTGTGATTATTATGCAGCGAAATACTGCACAAAATATTCATATACATATACATATGTATTATATATTTAAGTATGGCTTATGCACAGTGGTGGAGAAAATAAAAGCAGCACGTTACAGTAGTGCACATTGGCTCTTAAAAAATTTTCTATTTTTTGGCTGGTTTTTTGATTTTTGCAATTTATGAGAAGTGAAATAATGGACATTTAGGTACTATTTATACTACCAGTGGCGCACTCAAGGGGGATTCCAAAATTTTATTTATTTTTTTGAACTTAAGGGTGGCAAATAGGATACCAAGAGGTGTTGTAGTATAAAAAAATTTAATTTTCCAAAATCGACTTTTTCCCATAAAAGATTTTTGTCGGCAGATGCTATAACTTTTGCAAATGGCGGCAAAAATAAATTTTGCTTTGACTTTCATTTCTTTATTCATTCATTTATTCATTCACTAATTCATTCACTCATTCATTCAAGCATTCATCCATTTATTTTGAAAACATATTTGTATGAGTGGAAAGCCATGCGAATGTCCTCATTCAGAAGATTTACCGCACTGTTTCAACTTCTATTTACCTTTAATTCTTCATTTTTTTATGTTCTAGACGATTGTCGACTTAATGTCGACGAATGTATTTATGAGCGATAAACTTGAACTTACCTGAATAGGTCATAGATTCTGGCAAAATATTCCATAGATAGGTTCAGACGGGTCAAGTTCTGGTAAGACTTTTCACAGTGAGGTTCTGACGCATCAAGTTCTGTTAAAACTTTTCACACTGAGGTTCTGACGCGTCAAGTTCTGGTAAAACTTTTCACAGTGAGGTTCTGACGCGTCAAGTTCTGGCAAAACTCTTCACAGGGAGGTTCTGACGGGACAAGTTCTGATAAAATTTTTCACACTGAGGTTCTGACGCGTCAAGTTCTGTTAAAACTTTTCACAGTGAGGTTCTGACACGTCAAGTTCTGGTAAAACTTTTCACAGTGAGGTTCTGATGCGTCAAGTTCTGGTAAAACTTTTCACAGTGAGGTTCTAACGCGTCAAGTTCTGGTAAAACTTTTCACAGTGAGGTTCTGACGAGACAAGTTCCGATAAAACTTTTCACAGTGAGGTTATGACGCCTCAAGTTCTGGTAAAACTGTTCACAGTGAGGTTCTGACGCGTCAAGTTCTGTTAAATCTTTTCACAATGAGGTTCTGATGGGTCAAGTTCTGGTAAAACTTTTCACAGTGAGGTTCTGACAGGTGTGAAGGTAAAATTTTCCACAGTTCTGACGCGTCGCTGTGTGATTAGCATCTATGAAAAAAGTTTGGGTTTATTTTCTAATCACTTCTGTCGAAGCTGTGTAGAGGAGGAACAAAATGCAATTCACCTGGTCCCGCATCATTGAGAAAAATATAGTCATCTGGGCAACTGTTTCTTCGACAATCTAGGGATCTAACCGAAAGGAGTGTTTTCAGTCTATTAGACTTCGTAAGGAGCTCAAACTGATTTAATGAGCGTGTGGTATGTGGTATCACAATTAGACGTTGTGACGAATATTCGGTCGGACACTAAACAATAGTCAAACCATCTTTTTGAACTCCTATAGTCCAATAGATGATCATTAGAAAATGGGGTACAGAAATAGGACAAATATATTCCAGATCTATAACCCAATAGCATCCTTTTCTGTATCAATTTAGAACAGTTATATAAAACAATTAAAAAACAAAATATTACGTTCGTTAATGAAAAGTTGGTTGCCATGTCCCTACCGAACGTTGACTGTGTGTCAATGCCTGTGTGTGCCTATGTATGTGTGTGCGAAGGCCTACGAGTTGGGAGTGGCTTATAACAACGTGTTCAATTAATAAAACAAAAACAAAAATTAAATGAGCAAACACACAACTACGTATGAATAGTACATATGTATGTACGAATGTATATGTGCGTGCAGCAACATTTTTATTTAATTTACACACCACACCGAAAGTGCACAAAGTTCCGGAGCGGATTGGCTGCCCCTGGATTGTAATTTCATTAATTAAAATCGCTTGCTGTGTGAATAACAGATTATGATATAAAAATAAATTCAAGTGATGAATGGAATGTTGTAAAGCATTTTCCAATTTTTTTTTCATTCGTCTTGTTTAACTACAATTTTTGCTCTACTATAAACAGATGTGAGTATGTGCATGTGATATGTGTGAATTATTTTTATTTTTTTTTTATAATGTATTTTCCAACATGAACTTTAGCTCATTTGCAATTTTTTAATATGTGGTTTTGCTTTTGGTATTAAAAAAATTTTAATTGATATTTGTTTTTAATCTGTCAATCAATTAAAAATCATGCTGTACAGATTTATACT
Organism: Melieria crassipennis; assembly: GCA_963668005.1. Classification (NCBI taxonomy): domain Eukaryota; kingdom Metazoa; phylum Arthropoda; class Insecta; order Diptera; family Ulidiidae; genus Melieria; species Melieria crassipennis. Next base: position 18,985,162 of record OY764961.1, read on the forward strand.
TTTTACAATGCCATTTGTTATTGTTGGTCGTATGACGAACACATACTTATATGTGTGTGTGTGTGTGTGTGTGTGTGTGTGAATATATAAATAAATATATGTATGTATGGACATGATTACTAGTCCAAGGTCTGGCTGCCCGTAATCGTTGAAGTGACGTGAAGTTGGAAACTTGTTGGAAACTTTTCCGGAAGACGTGGTCAGGTCTTCCGCAAAGAATGACGGACAGTAATGGGTTCAGTTCAGAGCATATTTTGTGTTGTCTGGCGCCATCGTTTGACTATGCTGAGAGTTTCTGAGCTCACCAGATTGTTAAAGGTCTGGTTGCTAGGCTTCTAGTCTGCATCTTCTCGATTTGAATCATTCGATTTGCTGAGCTCATCACGACAGAAGAGGTCTGGTTGCTGGGGCCTCCAGCTTCTGCTCTACACCCTCTGCTCCCACTCGCTATCTCGCACCATTGTTTGACTTTCCTAAGAGTTGCTGAACTCATCGCTATGCACCATTGCACCATTGTTTGGCTGTCCTAAGAGTTACTGAGCTCACTAAGTTGGAAGAGGTCTGGTTGCGAGGGCCTCCAGCTTCCACTCTACACACCCTGCTCCCACTCTGCTATCTCGCGCCATAGTTTGACTGCCCTAAGATTTACTGAGCTCACTAAGTTTGAAGAGGTCTAGTTGCTAGGGCCTCCAGCTCTACTCTACACCCTCTGCTCCCGCTCCGCTATCTCGCACCATTGTTTGACTTTCCTAAGACTTACTAAGCTCATCAGATTTAAAGAGGTTTCATTGCTAGTTACTAAGTGTCCAGCCTCTACTAAAATACACTAGTACACTTATAAACAGATCTTCACCGGTATTGCTAGGGTCCTAGGTCTACCAGATCAGCTATTTCAACCGAATTTTGGACGATCGAATTTTGGATTTCTTTAATTTTAAATCCCTTAGTCTGAGAAAAAGGTTGCTGCCGTAGAAAAGGTAGGAACTCAATGAGGGTCCATGCGTGACCCCGCCGGCCAGCCATAATATCTGTCTACCTAATTGTTGTCTACTCTAGTTGAAGACATTTTCGAAACCGTCGCATCGATGCCAGTCGAGATACATGTACGAAGCAAATCTTCGCAGTCCACCTGCCTCCACTTCGTCTGGTCACCCATACGACTTGCGATTGCGTCTGAGCTTTTTTTATGTAGCAGAAGAATTGGAAATACATTTGTTTATGCTAAAATCATCCAATTAGCCAGATTGTTATTTTTTGTGCATTTCGCTGATGCTGCGCAGCCGATATGGCATGGAGCCGTGGTTGGTTTTTGCATACGACACTGCTGAGCGCCTTGTAGCGTCTCAGCTACAGATGTGTGTGTGTGTGTGTGTATGTGTGTGTGTGCACAGATGAGCATTGGCAGCAGCCAACCGAATGATATCAATTGTAATGAATTTTGAATGCTACTCGGGACGCCTAAGTGGCGCAACGAAAAACCAAGACAGTGCACAAATCGACTCGAACGTCGCAGGAAACGAGGGAATAAGTTTAGAGCGGCCGAAGCGCGCCACCGATGCACCGCGCAGCCAGACGACACACACGCCCTTTGCATATTTGCGCACAGATTATGCGATATGGATATGGTTCCCACCGTTGGCGAGGCGAACGTATGCCAGCGACATTGCCAGTCAGACTACGAACGCACACAAACGTTCACTAATCCACCCGCACACAAATCTTTGCATTGCCGGACGGTAGTTTGGCGACTTGGACTGCACGTAACTCGGAACGGTCAACAATTGCGTTAATATTAACTTATCTGCCTAAATATGCCCTTCCATTGTTGTTGTTGCTATCATGTAACTTCTCCCGCTTCCAAACTTTGTTTTAAAATTGGTTAAAATATGTGTTTGTCTACCTGAACGTTGGGGTCGTCAACTGGCAACAAATGCTGTCGGCCGCTATTTTGCGAACGCTCCAATTGTGACTGTCCGCCGTGCCAGCAGCGTCGACAGCGCCGTATTCCATGCGGCAAAATGGGCAGCGCGGTCTGTTCGTTTCGCTTGAGCGATCACGTTTCTGACAGCCATGAGAGTGGATCATCGCCAGCAACGCCGGCACCAACTGCAACACCAACACCAACACCGCCACAGCGAACGCGTTCCCCCCTTTCCAACACGATCAACGCTTCGAATGTCATCGTTTGATGTGTCATTATCATCATTGGTCGCTCGTGATGCTTCGCTGGGAAACATGAAAATTACATGCAATGGTGCCGCCGCGCTTATTATTTTAAAAGCTAGTGATGTGCCAAATCTTCGGGCGATACAGAACGGCTGCTACAATGGATCGAAATAGATCGTTTCGCTGGTGCTTTGTAGGGTCAGCGATCGGGGTTAGCTGTGGGTTTTCTTTCAATGGAGGGGTTCTGTGAAATGCGGCATTTTCTCATGTCTATTCTCATCACTGCAGGTTTTTTTCAGGAAGACTCCATTAATTGACGAGTAATTTTGCACCTTCTGAAGTACGGCATCTTTTAAACAAAATTTGAGCGGTGACTACATGTTTTCCGAGCAGGATTCACAAAGTTTTGCTGGGGTCTTATGAATTAATCCGATCTTACGATAGATGGGTTCAAGGTTCAATGCCTAAACACAAAAATATTAATGGCTATGACAGAATTTTATTCTGTCTGCAATGAAGATATGTCTTTAAGTTGCTAAGATTTCAAGGAAGCTTTTTGTTAGAAAAAAAATCTTCATTTATTCTTTTAAATCTATTTCATCGCCTTTCAAGTACTGCCCCTGCGATGCAATGCACTTATTTTAGCGTTTTTTCCAGTACTCGAAGCATCCTAAATAGTAATTTTCCGGAATGGCCTTGAACACCTTTTCCGAGTTGGCTTTTATCTCCTCAGTCGACTTGAAACGGCCTCCCCGGAGCGGGCTTCTGAATTTTGCGAACAGCCAGAAGTCGCACGGAGCTAAATCAGGCGTATACGGGGGTTCCGGAATATGGGTCGAATTTTTGGCGAAATGGTCACGAAGCATGAGTGCAGTGTGAGATGGTACCAATTCGGTACCAATCGAGATTTAACGAACGAAAATTTGACAACCGGGCATATACGCCATTCCTTAATGGTCTCTCATGGAAGGTTGTATTTTCAGAGAAACCTAATCGTCATAGATCATCACCAAAAAGAGATTAGGCCTAAGGGACCAACGGCAGATACCTGCAGAGACTTAGCCTCTAAGTCTCTTAGCCCTAACGATTACTGCCACTGGTGCAGTACGGTAGTTGAGTAGAGAAGGAGTTGTCACTGCATGTGTGATTTCTCACCTTTTGAGCCTCTGCTTCGACTTGGCTTGGGGGGTCACTCTTCGACCATTTTGACCTATTGGTCAACACTGCCACGATTTCTCCTTTTATCAGGGAAGCTGTTTGATTCTCATTCAGCTTCTGAGGTGGAGGGAGTATAATACAAGTAGTGGTGCATGCATAGCGGAGTTTTAGCGGTTCCGAACCCTTCAAATATCTATTTGTTACAAAAATTGTGGCAGCCGCCGTGGCTTAGTTGGTTAGTGCATTAGACCGCGAGTCGCAGGCAGCAACCCCAGGTTCAATACTGCCTGTAATAAAACCTAAAAAAATAACGGGAAAACTCGTTTTCTCTTTCGGTGGCTGTCCTCTCAGCTGGAAATGGCAAACCTCTGAGAGTAAAAATTGCTTATGAAAAAGCTCCAAACCTGCCGTTCGGAACCGGCATAAAACTGTACGTCCCTTCCACCAGCGTACCAATTCACACGCACAACACGGGTGGTTGCAGGAAGCTAGGCCTTAGTCTCGCGTAAGCGGGCTGTCGTGCCAGTCAATTATTAATTCTTTATTACAAAAATTTTGGCTGACAAATACAGTTTCAAATGGTATGTTCTTCAAAAGTTCTGTACGGAACTTCTCAAATTAAATCCTGTGCGCGTGACTGACTACAAGCGATTATCTAACCTCATGGTTTTTCAACAGGCTGACTCTAGATTGGTTGGGTTTTCTTAGGGCATTATGTCATGAAGCCTATACTCATAAAATAACATCTCTCGTCCAGTATTGAAGCAGAAATGGCGGAGACAAAGAATATTAAATGCTTCCTATGCCTGTACCCAAGTCTTTAGATACAAAATAGATATTGTACTCTGAGGTCAAAGTTTATGAAAACATGGCAAATCTAACGAATACAGATATTAATCAGTCTATGTATCTTTCATTCCTCGGAATGTCCATCTGCTTCACGAAATTGTTCAGACAAGAGACAAACCTTCAAATCCTACCTACATTCAAATTCAAAACTCACATCACTAAGCAGTTCAAAATGTGAAGCATGAATACTTACAATAAAACAAGGCAAACACAACTAACATATTTAAATATGTACATGAAAACATACATACAAACACACATATAGATAGACACATATTAATTTCGTTTTAGGTATCTCATTCGATTTAGCTGTAAGTACCCTACAAGGCGCTAGCTTGGTACATTTTCGTTTTAGTACAGAATCTCTTACACCTCAGAGAAGGTGTGATCCATGTGAAGAAGCATGTATATGTATATATATACTTATAAGTATTTGTCACTAGCTCTCCCTTCTTCGACAACTTAGACAACCTTAGATAAGTCAGAGACTTCGCTAGGTTGCAATAAGATAGATCACTTTTTCCTTGTAGTATCCAAATGAGTGGCTTAAGTGCGTCCCTCAGCAAGTACTGTGTCCAGACAGCCACTTTAATCTAAGCTTACCTACAATATTCTCAATCTGAAAAGATTTAAAGTGGTACCCACTATGGGTTTTACTAACCCATCTTTTTTGGAACAATTTTTTCTTGTTAAAATAGGATTTAGTGTTACACAAGACCTCCAAAGGTGGTACGAGCCTGATTCACTTTGTACATAAACGGTAAACGCGAAAGAAAGTTTGCTGTAGGGTACATAAACCTCAGTCAGGACCGACTCCAACACTGGTAATTGTTATGGTATTTCTTTGTGTTAAATCATAAGCAACCGCTATTTTGGCCTTTTACATTGATATGAAGAGCTGGGAAGATTTGGGTGCAGAGACTAAATGTAGTCAACATAAAAGACATGACCGAAAAAAAAACAACAGAAACGTTGCAGAGCGAAGCATTCAGCAGATCCCTAACAACGGCAATTTTTCAACGTATGAACCGAAACTTGACATTTAAATTATGGGAACAAGATACAGATATATTTTCATTTTATATACGATAATTGCTGTTGTGTTCTGTGCTTATTGTTGCTATGTGCAACTGGCGTGCAGCGACGCGGCAATGGCGGCATAAAATTTAAGTTATGGCTGGTAGGCGTAGAAGAAATCACGCTGAATTGCAATGGTGTTGGTGTTGGATGGTGAGGGTGTTTGTTGTTGTGAATATGAAGGTGGAGTCATGGCTATAATGGTTGACTTGAACAAATTTGGCTGATTTTAAATGGTTGGCTTTTAATAAATATTTAATACATCTCAATCGAACGGAAACTTTCCTTCAACATGTTTTGGCAATGCAGTCACAATGAGTGTGAAAAATTAGCTAAACAAATTACATGGCCATTAGGCCTCATAACCAACGTCCAATGGCCATCAAGTGCGGCATTACCTGCTCGTGGAGCGAGCGTCTGAAGCAATTAAGACGCACCGCCCGGCAATTAGTGGGCAAATTCGAATGCATGCACAAATAAACAAAATAAACGCTGTCGACAATATTTCGAATGGCTTTTCAAATAAACAAAGCATTGCTGCTCGCTGCCAGCCAACAACCGACCACGTATGTAGTCGACGCAGCACGGCGCACACGCAGCCACAGCCGCAGCCGCATTCTTCGGCGGCTCGCATTTTATTGTGGAAATGATAATATTTACGCTAATTGAGCGCAGCAAAATAATATTAACAAGATTTATGCTGTGGCCGAATATTTGCGTTGGCAATGCACTTTATGGCGTTCGAAGTTGGCGCTGATCGTTTTTCTCTGCGTTGTTTGTTTGCGTTGCGGCGCTGTGCGGCGGTTCACTTGAATAAATTATGAAATTATCATGACCACATACGGGGCGGAGCGCCGGACGAGCACGTGCGCTGACGGCGCCTAAAAGCTGCCGCCGCACCAAGTGGCCGCTGCCGGTTGCCTGCTGGCCGCGACCAGCCAATCATGCACGGCCGCAAGTGTTCGCATCCGCATCCGCGTCACAGTTGTGCAGGCGCATCTCGCCCGCTGTGATAATCGCTTGATTAAAGATGTTTTAATCGCTTATTACGCGCCACCGTCGGCACAGTAGCGATTTTCATTGTATTGCATTGTTGTTGTTGTTTATTTATGTTCCCGTATAAATTGTGTTTTCTTTGCATTTAAGCAATTTGTTATTTATTTTTCATCGATTCTTTATTTATTCAGTTTTTGTTTTTTTCGCTTTTGAATGCCACGGGGGCATCTAAAACGAATATGTCGGGCCATAAATTTTGGATTGGTTAACATTAGAAAGACTGCAAGTTTTGCATATCTACAAAGACTATTTATTATATCCGCTGATGTCTCGGAAAGTATACATTGGATTTTTTGGCTAATTGTAATTGTAGAACCTTAAATGTAGAACGGATTGTAGAACCCGATAAAAAAATAAAAGTCATCAAAGCAAAAGTTGATAGAAATACTAAAGAAAATACAGATATTTAAAAGTGAAAAACCGTCAAAATGGCCAATGATGAATGGTCTTTCAAGTGTTAAAGTGCTGAAAGTATTTTCATCTTTAGTTTTTATTACAGTGAGCTCTAAGGAACTTAAAGAACAACCTTGCAGTAAGACCCGCTTAAGTACTTCACCTACAAATTCAATATTTTTGAGGTACTTAATTGCTCTTAGGACGAAGTCTAATTTTAAAAAGCAAAATACTCTTGACAGAAGTTTTGTCTTGCTATGAAAATTGCGACTAGAAAATTATGTTGCATCATCACAAATTCTTAAATCATCCTTTCATGCGGGCACATCGAGTAAACATGTTACTCGTCTCGTACTCGTGTCATAAGATATGAATCATTGTTTTGAAGGGCATTAAAAACTTGGTGGGACGTTTTATGCCAGCAGGTCCGAAAGGGTTTAACGGTTTGAGTACTAAGCATACATAGTTCATAGTGTCAAAAAATGTTGGTTATACTACACTTCGAAGTATTTGAAGCAAAAAAAAAATTAAAACGAAGAGTGGTTGCTGCGAGAAAACTCAATTGGGCCATCGAGGCCCACATTTTTCATACTCAGATCTCCTTACTTACAAATCCAGTTAAAGCTCCTAAGCTTAGTAGACTCTGAATAATCTTATTGTCTACCTAAGTTACCCAAGTGGGTCTTCTTTCAACTTAAAAACGTAGGACAAGTGCATAGAAGATTAGACACATTTTGTGACCCACATTTTTCATACTCAGATCTCCTTACTTACAAATCCAGTTAAAGCTCCTAAGTTGAGTAAGCTGTGAAAAGTCCCATTGTCTACATAAGTTACCCAAGTGGGTCTTCATTCTACTAGATAACGTAGGACAAGTGCGCAGAAGATTATACAAATTTTGAGACCCACATTTTTCATACCCAAATCTCCTTTCTCACAAATCCGGTTGAAGCTCCTAAGTTGAGTAAACTGTGAAAAGTCCCATTGTCTACCTAAGCTACCCAAGTGGGTCTTCTTAAAAACATAGGACTTACTTAAAAACATAGGACAAGTGCATAGAAGATTAGACAAATTTTGAGACCCACATTTTTCATACCCAAATCTCCTTTCTCACAAGTCCAGTTGAAGCTCCTAAGTTGAGTAAACTGTGAAAAGTCCTACTGTCTACCTAAGTTACTCAAGTGGGTCTTCTTTCAACTTAAAAACGTAGGACAAGTGCATAGAAGATTAGACAAATTTTGAGACCCACATTTTTCATACCCAAGTCTCCTTATTCACAAATCCAGTTGAAGTTTCTAAGTTGAGTAAACTGTGAAAAGTCCTATTGTCTACATAAGTTACACAAGTGGGTATTTTTCCTATTAGATAATGTAGAACAAGGGAATAGAAGATTATACATATTTTGACAAAGATGTGACTCTATCTCAGAGTTGACGCGTTGGATCTTGACCTTGAACTCAGGATTTATTTCTGATTCATTCGCATAGACCAGCGATTTCTAAAGTTCCCAAAGAAAGAAATAACCTGGCGTCAAATTGTACGATCTGGGCGGTCAGTGGATACAGGAGATTCGGCAAATGATTCGGTCTGGGAATGGTTGCTTCATTGAATAGATTGTTTTCGCAATGACGTTGAAGATGCACGATGAAGCTTCAGCGTAAAAGATGTTCGACGCGTTAGTTGGAGACGAAGAGGGGGATCGAGTCTCCGGTAGAAGCACCAAGGTGAGGACGCCCTCTTCTTTCTTGGAGAATTCGCCTGGAGAGAAATTTTGCCACAGGTCGTAAACCGGGAACGGGTTGGTATTGCCCGTTAAGTTAGTTTCACAATTTCTACCCTTCTGGTGTTACTGTCAGGAAGTTCTAGTAAGTCTTCATTATACCATCATCGCTTGTTGAAATCATAAACAGGACATAAGCCATCAAGAACGCCTATGCGTCAGCCACAAGGTTATGGTTCGATTATGGGTTACTGGGGTTATTGAGAGAGGACTTTTCGGGGTTTTATTGTTAGGAGAATATTTACCAATGGAAAATATTTGTTTCGAATATTTGGAAAATATTGTCAGAACAAGTATTTTGTGAAATTAAGGTTTTGTGTTTAAGGCTTTTTATTTTTTTGGGGTAGTTTTCAGAAAAGATTTGTTGTTTGAAGACCTCTCCTTATTTTTAATGAGCAATATTTGCCCAAAAGACTTTGTGGTATCTTAATCAATAATTTAGGCAGTACTTACAAATCTTTAAAGAAAAAATGTCCCAAAAAACATGGGAAAGGAGGGTAAGGAAAAGCGGTGGGAGTGTTCACATGCCTACAACAAATATTTACATTTTTATGGCTAACAACATTCTCCTAGACATCGAAGCTGTAGTTCTTAAAGTTTTCATACTTTTCCTGCAAAAGTCTATGGAGACCACCAGTGGCCCAGACGGGATATCATTTGGGGGGTTTGAGTACAACTTTTCAGCCGAATACCATTCGAAACTATATTTTGTACTAGCGAATTTTGTGTTTGGGGCGGTTTGAACCACCAAAACCTTCCCAACCCTATGTACGCCATTGGAGATCACTTTAACCTTTATGTGCAAATGAAAAAAAAAAACTCCTGGACTTTTTCTTTGTTTGGCAAAAATGATGTGTACGATGTACTCTTTCAGAAATATACAATGGTTACTCTGTTGCAGAAATGCCAATTTTTCCTCAACAATTTTCATCTTATGGCAAATTTTAAATTTCACGAAAATTTAGACATTAAATTGGTTGCGTAAAGGATTTGAATGCGATCATCAACTGAGGCAATCATACCCACCGGCAAGTTGACAGCGTTACCAAAATAACAACAACAACAAGGATAGATGCAAGAATTATGCAAAAGTGTTAAAAATCAAACTCACGCGCCACGTATCCCATTTAACACGAATCTGTTGAATGAATTTGGTTGCTGCAAACACACGCACACTCGGATACAAATACACACACACACACATACAATACCTACCAGGTTGGGTATCCTTTTTGCGTAGGTTGTGCGCTCAGTTGACTGGCCGACTGGCTGTGGCTGTGGCTGCGGCCGTGGCTGCGGCTGCGATGCCGAAAGCCGCCTTGTAAATTTATTTGTGTCGCATGAGTTATGACCATATTTGCGACAAATGCCAAAGACTTGTCAGCGTTGTTGTTGTTGCAGTCGGTGTGTCGCTGTGCATGTAGCGTTGCTGTGTTGTTTATTCGGATTTAATATATTTATAAGCGTGTCTTGAGAGATGTTTTGCGACGTTGTAATATTTTATACGCCGCGGCCGCACACACCACAACTCGCACGCACTGCATCGAGTTGCCATATTTTGTGTTTGTAACTGTCATTTGCATGTTGCTATATTGCATAGACATTTCGTGGGCCAAGAGGACGCGCAGTGTCGCGCAGGGCGACACCAAATGAAGGCGTCGTACCGGAGAAATGTGGATGTGCTGTTTGTTTGGAATTTTTATTTAGTATTGAATGAATGCAATGGCCGGCTGGCCGACTGGCTGGTTGGCTGACTGGCTGTGGCCACTTTGATTCATAAATGCAAATGCGTACGCGCAGCCAGCGGCGAGCATGCAAATTTCATTCGTGCCGCCAACAGCTGCTGCTGGCTCTGCCTGCGTCCAACCTACGCAAAGACTGGGTCGTCGCAGTCGTTGTCGTTGTCGAATGGCAACAACAATATGCACGGGCACAACATATCATCGAGAGCATCATTGCCGTGGCAGCATTAATAGTTCAGCACGCAGGTTCGGCAGTCGAAAGGAACAACGCGCCATATCCGATTTCGTGGCAGGAGGATGTGTGGAGTTAGTCGGCCGTTGATTGCATAAATTTCACTTGACATTAGTTTGACTGCTTGGTGGCTTTTTATGAGTTTTTGTTGATAAAAGAAATTTAGAAAAATTTAATACATATTTAAAAAAAAGTTTAATATAAAAAATTATTATTTTTCGAGGCAACAAGTTTGCTATACGAATGAATCATTTTGCTACGTTGTTGATACGTCAGTCTTTAACCAAACCTTAGATATTCTTGTTAGGGGTATAGGCCACCACTAGAAAAGGACCCAATACATGGTTCAGGCCACCGCACAGTGATTCGACTCCATACAACCGCGGGACAAAATTAAAGGAGTGGTCCGTTCTTCATAAAATTTGGTATACTAGTTAATCATGGTCTGCTGAATTGAAATCTCCATTTGATTTTTCTTAAACTGTTGTAGTTTAGCAATGTCTGAGGCTTAATTTTGCAAATTTCGTCATTTTTGGAAAGCCATAGCACCAAATGTGTTGGCTAGATTTTTTAGATTTTACATTTACTCGGTAACGTCAACATTGATTATTCCAAAGAGTAACAGAAATTGTATCGGGACCCTCTGGTTTTGCAATAAAAACGATAATAATAGATGTATGTTTTTTTTGCATTTTTGCAGATTTTATCATTTTCCGTGCTCATTGCATACTTTTAGGCATAAATAAAGTAAATTTTGTCGAAAAATACGTCTTTAGACCACTTTTCAAATTGAATTATTATCTGAGATCGGAAGATATCGGAGGATATAATTACATTATCCGACAAAGAAAGAATGCTTCTTAAAATAAAAAAAATCCAGGAACATACTTTCACATACTTTTTAGGTATTTTCGTCTAAGTTTTGCCAATTTTCAGATTTTTAACTTAGAAGAATATTTTGAATTAAAAGTGAAGTAAAAGCCTACGCTTTGCAAATTTTGGAAAAACATTAAAAGCGAAAATGGCTACATCATTTCTTATTCTATATTGAAAGTTTAAGCAACTTCGTGCCAACCAATTAGTTTTAACATTTTTTGTACTCAATAGACTAACAAACAGAAAATAGAGGTTTCAATTTTTTTGTGAAAAAAGTTTCAACGTTGAGCCGCTTTTGCACAGACACTAATTGATTTTTTGCACAGATTTTTTGGGGTTTTCTTAGTTGGAGCTTTTTCTTTGAAATTACATCAAAATCGTTAAATTCTGAGACCATACATTTTTTGAATTTTGTCTATGGAACGAATCACTGTGCACCGTTAGAAAAGGGACTGACTAGATTATTCTGTTCTGTTTTAGTTCCTTATCCCTAGCTTTCATCTATTTAATCCACATACAACTTCAGAAGACAAGAGAGCAGTACCTAAGAGGATGACAAGATAGCCTCACGAATTATAGAACGATGCGAATTCTGGGACAATTGTTCATAAAAAAAGAACGACTTAAGTATATAAGATTTGACATAGAACTATACTTGAAATAACGTGGGACATAATCAATTTTAAGGGAAGTCGACAATTATTCTCCGTTTGCTGTGTTATGTGGGCTTCTCCGTACACGTAGAGACGGAGTTTATATGGTCCTGAATAAGGGACCAGTTATGTGGACCGCTCCGGCAAAGTCCTCCGTATGACTAGATTTCGGCAAATTTTCAAACAGGAGGTGGTTGGAACCCATCACACAAGTGGATACGGGCACCGGTGCTTAGATAGAAGCATAAAGATTTCCATCTCCTGTATTAAGAGGCAAGAAAATAACGTGTTGTTAGAATTCCCGTACCTCCCGAAATATATTATTATTTTTCCTGAATTTACTCAATATTATGAAAATCTATAGGCATACATTTAATTCTTTATTCTGACTGACTGGCTGACTGATTTATCATCAACTAACCAAAACTGCTGAAGATACAAACATAGAAGGCAAAATACGGGCTAAGGTGTTGTATGGAGAAACGTAAATAAGAGGACCTACATATTTAAAAGTTTAAAGAAAACACTTCGAATAAAAAAGAATTCTAGACGTATTTTTCAGTTTTTTATAAATCACAATCGGAAAGATAATGGAGAAATTATAAACTAAGAAGCTGAATGACTTCAAAATTTGTTAAAATATGTACTTAGAATAAAAAATAATTAAACAAGCGATTTAGATTTAATTCTAGTTAATTTATTTAATTTTAAATTTGAATTTAATTTTTAATTTAATTAATTTAATTTAATTTATTTTTATTTAATTTTAATTAATTAAATTTATTTTTAACTAATGTAATTAAATTTTAATTAATATAATTAATTTAATTTTAAATTTGGAATCAAAATCTGGCAAAGTCAACAATGGGTTAAAAAGTTTGTATGCAAAAACTGTGAAAAAACATGAACCTAATGAAGTCAAAGTTGGTGAAAGTGCTTCAAATATTAAGAAAATCAAAATCTAACGGGATCAACATTGGGTAAACAGTTTGTATGGAGAAATATTCGGCGAATTCACTTCAAAAAAGAAATAAGAAGACAACTACTTTTAATTCATTTATTAAAATCAGTATTTATTTTGCTTCCCATGATGATGAATTTCGTTCGAACAATGATTTTTTATTTTTTTCATTTTGACAAATTGTTTTTTTTATAACTTGATTTCATTTTAATTTAATTTAACAAACATATAAAGTAAAAAAACAAGTAAAGTAGGAATAACATCGTCGTTAACATCCGATGGCTCTCACCCATAATAATTCAAGCCAAATTACTCCTTCAACAGCTCTGGTTGGAAGGCACAGACTGGGATGAATGTGTAAAGCCCGGTTTCCTCATAAAATGGAACCAACTTATCAAAAATTTGTCGCCTATCAATGAGATCGAAATCCAATCCGACCAATATTTATTTTGCTTCCGATGATGATGAATTTCGTTCGAACAATGATTTTTTCTTTTTTTTCATTTTGACAAATTGTTTTTTTATAACTTGATTTCATTTTAATTTAATTTAACAAACATATAAAGTAAAAAAACAAGCAATGTAGGAATAACATCGTCGTTAACAATCAGGCAGGGTCAACAAAGGGTTAAAGATAAAAGTGATTTATTGTGTCCACTGACTTCAGACTGGAAGAAAATACTCAAAATCAAAAATCAACATTGGGCGAGGTTAAACAATTGTTACGAGTTTTTATGAAGAACAGAATTTAATAAAATTAGTAGGTAAAGATTTTTTAATGAAATCAAAAAATTCTGTTTTGTATAATTATGTGTTTTTTTTTATTTCCACTCATCCTCCTAAAACTTCTTACAGACAAACAGAAATATTTCAAATCATATTTGTAACATTTTTTTTGTAATTACAAAATTTAATTTTTATAATTTATATTTTTCAACAAAAACTTTGGCATTTTATTGGTCCTGCTTGAACGATATATGGCTGCTAATATACGAGTATATTACATTTATTAATGTCTTCCGGCTGTTGAGGCAACTTCACCACTTAGCGCGTGTGTGTGTTTGTGTTTCAATGCGGAGCAGCACAGCATCGACCCTGTGCGATTTGCATGTTCAGCGCCTCAGATCGTTGGCAAGGATAAAGAACAAAACGAACTCCACATCGAAGACATGTTGAAATCTTTTGTATACGAATTGAAATGAAATGGAATTTAATGAGCGGAAAGCGTTGTTTAATTAATAATTTAAACAACCTCACACACACATACACGGAGATACAAACACTAAGCGAACGGTCAAATATTAATAAAGGTCTGCAAGGCATGCAATGAATCGACTCCTTTGAGTGGTCGCTTGAGGGTTTCTAGATCGTTGCGTCAGATATTGCAGCTTGCGTAGCAGCAGAAGTTGCCGCTTGGCACCTACTGTCCACAAACTTGTTTGTGTCAGGCGTTATTTGTTGTTGTTGTTGTTTTGATTTGTTTCCCCCACAAATATTTTCATACATACCAATCGACACAGAACAATGCGCACAGCTGAACTTGCCCTCGAGACTGTCGTCCTCTTATTGTGTATATATATGTGTGTGTGTGTGTGTGTGTGTGTCAGCTAAATAAATCGTTAAACCAAATCAAAGATGAGATTTGTGTCGTTTTGTTGTGTGCAACAATTTCGTAGTGGCTTCCACTGCGGTGTTCACCACACGTTCAGTCGGTATGCGCTGCTCATTTCCCCAAATACTATTTTAATATATTTTTATTGATTTTGATTTTGATTTTTTTCTGGTTGTATTTCCCTTTTTTTGTTGTATGGCCAGCAGTCGGGCAAACAGGCAAACAATCGAAAAAACAAAGGGAAACTATAAATTAGTTCTATGAATCAAAAACGAAATTTGTATCTGATTTCGTGTGTTCGATAAAATATTTGAATGTATATTTTGTGCATAATGCTCGATGCCATGAAAAGTTCATGACGGCAGAATTGTTGTTGCTGTTGCTCGTTGCCTAAAGTAGACAATTGGTCTGCTGAGACTTTAGACCGCTGGGAGACATTCCGGTGACTTGGCCGCTGATGTTGATGGCTGATGCCTGCGATTTGCTGTGCCTGCTTACGTGTGTGTGTGTGTGTGTGTGCTTGTATGATATCATGTCATAAATATCTGTCCATAGCTATAAATATTATATAACCAAGTTATAAATTTTGAAATGAAAAGAACTATTTTTTCTCAGCATCACATTTGAATTTCGTTGAAAAAAATTTGATTATGTAGCGACGAAAAATTTAATATTAGCCGATTAAGATCACAAATATTTGAACATCATCACATCACAAACGATGGGAACACAAGCAATATAAAATATACATACATATCCATAAATATTGTTGGCATAGAATAGCACTCAGCGAATACCCAATAAACATTGCGACAGAAGTAGTTGACTCAAGAACTTAGTTTAAAAAATTTTTTTGAATAGGTAAATACAAAAATAAATAAATTTTTTAAAAGAAAAAAAAACATTTCAAACTAAATACAACCAATAAAAAAATGTGTTTAGCATTAATTAAAAAAATTCTTACAAATTTCCAAAATCCCCAAAAAGCAATTCAGAGCAACTCACCTTTTTGATTTGCATAAAGCAACGTTTTTGCATCTCAACTGTGGTTGTTGTTGTTGTGGTTTTTATACATTTTACTTTTTACCCTTTTTAGTTGTTTATGTCGCATCGTCGCGATATCTCATGCTGCTCGCCCGTCTACACGCCTGTGCGCAGCCATAACAAATGAATTATTGACATTTTCGGCCAATACGCACGAAGACCATCGTCCAATCCAAAAGACCAATCGTCCCATGCAAATCGAACGGAAAATTGTCAACATGTGCCACACCAATTTGCTGGCTTCTTGCCTTTTTTTCTGCTTAATTCCGTCTCGATCGTGTTTTCGTTTTGCTGCCAACCAGACGTCCTGATGTCCGTCGCAGCACTCGACCGTTGCAGGTACTCGCTCCACTCGGCCATAACCACTAACTTAAAAATTTTTACTCATTAATGAATTTAAATGGTCTCCTTTATAATATTTAACGGCTTCTTTGCAGCATTTTACGACGATAATATTTTTTCGTTTAATTTTTCAGCGTTCATACGGCAACGGCCGGCGCGCCGACTTGTTGGTTTTGCTGTTCGGTGTTCGGCGAACGCAGCGGTGGAAGCTGCATTAATATCGAATTCTTAATGAGCCTGTATAAAGTTTTGACAGTTGACAAGTAGTTCGCATACCGATAGGTGTGTAAGAGGCAGTCCCACTATGCCCTCAGCCGGGGGACACATGGACCATGGAGACAGAGAGAGCGAGAGAGAGGTAGAGTAAAGGAAACGGCGAGAAAACAATCGAAGCGGAGGTTTGGAAATTTGTAGCAGAACATCTTTGAGCTATTACTCATGCATTTAATTGGCAGCGGATAGAGTTGCCAAGCCATCGTAATAAATACAAATAAAATATATTAACATAATCGAATGATGAATTAAAATGTGTTCAATATTTGTATTTGCATTTCTTATGAAAATCATGAAAGAAACTCAATTGTTAAGTTGTTAAAACATTTAAATTTTAAAATAGCAACCCTGGCATCATTAAATTCAGACGTATTTGATATGTAAGCACATATTTAATAGATTTTAGATACATAAACTAATTGAAAGGCACAGCTTTTTTTTTTATAACTGTTGAATGTGAAAATGGAAAATGGTAACCCTGGCAATCTTAAAGATTAAACTCAACTAAACTCAACCTATCAAATAAACTCAACCTATCAAATAAACTCAACCTATCAAATATGTCGATTTGATAGGTCAACAAATTTTTCATGCATATTAAAAAACAAAAAGTGATCCAGAACCACAGCTTGAGGTGTTTAGAACTTTCTAAATAATAAAAATATAAAAATGGCAACCCTGGCATTATTCAAGATTAAATTAAGTAAACACAACTTTAATGGATTTTTGAAACAAAAACTATTTCAAAGGCACAACTTTATTTTTTTATAACTGTTGAATGTGAAACATGGAACCCTGGCATTCTTAAAGATTAAATTCAACCATATTTAATATATAAACACATTCTTCATGCTTAAAAAAAAGAAAAAGTGATCCAGAACCACACATTTAGGTTTTTGAAACTTCCTAAATAATAAAAATGGCAACCCTGGCATTATTCAAAATTAAAGTAAATTAAGTAGCTACAACTTTAGTGGATTTTTGAAACAAAAACTATTTCAAAGGCACAGGTTTATGTTTTTTATAACTTTTTAATGGTAACCCTGGCAATCTTAAAGATTAAACTCAGACATATTTAATATGTAAACACATTCTTCATGCATATTGAATCCAGAACCACACCTTTAGGTTTATAGAAAAAAAATGGCAACCCTGGCGTTGTTCAAGATTCAATTAAGTAACCACAATGTTAACGGATTTTTAAAACAAAAACTATTTCAAAGGCAGAGCTTTATGTTTTTTTTAACTTTTGAATGTGAAAAATGACAACCCTGGAAATCTTAAAAATTAAATTCAGACATATTTAATGCATAAACACATTCTTTATACATATTAAAAAACAAAAACTGACTCAAAGGCATAACTTTATGTTGTTCATAACTGTGTAAATAATACATATGGCAACCCTGACATAAAATCAGACATATTTGATATCTAACTACATTTGTGATACACAATAAAAACAAAAATTGATGCAAAGTTACAGCTATATGTTCTGTATAGCTTTTAAATATTTAGGAATGGCAACCCTAACATTTCTAGGTATGCCGTTTGCATGGATTTTATGTTTATAAAGATTTCCAATTAGTAGTTTGTGGAGAAAAGGCTTCAAAGATTCATAATTTTTTAAATATAATAATTGGAAACTCTTTAATAAAAACATATTGAGTTAAGCATATCTGATATCAACATAAAAATTTAATGTGTGTTAAAAGTGACAAAAGTAATTTGAAAATTAATTAAATAAATTAAATAAATTAAATTAAATTAATTAAATAATGAATGAAGTTATTTAAAACACTACAAATTAGCACATATTTAATATTAGTTTACACTTCTAAAGCATATTTTGTTAGAAGACCCACTTCAATTATAGTTTTAGGTACCTTTTGATTTTTAATTGGTATATTTGGCAACCCTAACATGACTAAATGTAAAATTACGATAAGTATTTTGTAAAAGAAAACGTTTTAAAAATGCCGATTTATGCGTCTTTCGATTTTAAATTGTGGTATGTGGCAACCCTGATATCACTAAATGTGAAATTAAGATGCAGTTTTTTTTGCAAGCGTTTCCAATGAAATTTAGGAAAATATTTTGACCTTAAGATACGAGTATAATAGACTGCGCTAAGCATACTAACAATGCTATGGGTGGCAACTCTAAAAATAAATTGATATATTTAAAATAATATATTTACATAATTATTTTGTTTTAAGTACTAAAAAGTGGTTTGCATTATAGTTCAAGTTGTAATATGCAATGAAATGTTAGAAATGGCAACCCTAACAATATTATTTATGACAAAAATTATGGACTTAATATTTATACAAACTTGCAATGCATCTTATGAAGTTAAACATTTCGAAATATCGAATAAGGCATTGCAAAGTTGCATTTTTATGATCATTGTAATTTTCGAATTGTGTAAGTGGCAACCCTAACATTTTGAAAAGTCAAAATAGTACACAGGTGATATTTCTCTATTTGTTTGATGCTCATTATGGTAAAATAAAGCAAATAAAAAAGTAGTTTCGTGCTTTTTATCACTTAAATTTTTATAGTAATGGCAACCCTAACATTTTCAACTGTTCAGTTAGTGAGTAGATTGAGTTTTTCCATTTACTAAGTGCTTATTACGACAACATTGGGCAACTAAAAAATAATAGTCTCGTACTTTTGGTCACACAAAATTTGCTTATTGGCAACTCTTACATTAAGAGATGTAAATATAAATTTCCAGCTAATCGACATGCTTAATGCGTACTTTGAAAAAAATTAGGAAGGTTAAAAGGTAAAAAGGTAAATAGGTGCCGCCTTCTGCAACACAATTCTCCACTGACCTCATAACTGTGGCCAACACTGTACGTAGCTGTGTACGTCGACTAGAATGGAACATTGCGCATTGTAAGTAATGTCGTTTGACAAGAAGGCATGCCTGCAGTCTGTTTGATATCCACTTAAAGCGCTGAACCTTTTTAGCTGAATTTAAGCTCATTAGCTGGTCGCGTCTCGCATGCTGCCTGACAGCTACACAACTTCGCTCTCCGCCAGTTGCGGCAATTAAATGCAAACGCCAACACAAAGTACTCGTAGATACTACCAACTTTTGCAACTCATAAGGCACCAATTCCCAGGCGATTATTAATAATTCCTTTTCATCAGCAGCATTGCACTCAGTCACACACACACACACACACACACACAAACACACACGATCGAACCTCAGTGATAGGTAGCAGCATAAATCTGGACATTGTCTAGCAACAACTTAATGCCGCACGATTTATCTCGGCAGGTCCGTGCAGCCACTGCTGATGCTGCTGTTGCTCGACGCTTATCGACAACAAATCGATTTTTGATTGAGTTCATTAGAAAGGTCCTTGGCACTGCGAGTCGAAAGTGCGCACAGGGGGGCAGAGGGCTCAGTTTCCATCAAACAGTTTTTCTGCGCGTTTTTCTGTAATACCTCCCCGGAGTATGCGCACACATGTCGGCATATGTGCCGAAGACGCTGCCACTTATGTTCTCGTCGTTCGAGTTTCTTGTGCCGCGGACATAGAAAAAAAGAATTTCATTATTAGCACAAATCACGTTGCATGGCGGGGGTCAATCGGTTGCGGGACATGAGTGATTCACTTTTGTTTCACTCTGGCGCGGCGCGCACATTGATTTGTTGTGTTGTGTTGTGTTGCGGATTTGCTGTGCCAATTATGCCCGATTGAGGTGGGGTGGGGGGGATGAACAGCTTTTCGTTATTATCGCTTAGATTGCAGGCATTTGATTGTGCAACTTTGGCCAAGACATAAAGCAATGCTTAAGTAAAATAGCGGAATGAGTAGACAGACTGAAGTAGCAAACGTTGCGAAACTCGCGTTGAGCTGCTGGGACTTTCACTTAGTTTGTAAGGAAAAAAAGTTATTAATTCATTTGGTACGCAAGTCAGTAGTTGAATCCGAGATTAGGCTATTTATGATATAAAGCAAATTTTCAACTGACTAAGACTAAGACTAAGACTAAGACTAACACTAAGACTAAGACTAAGACTAAGACTAAGACTAAGACTAAGACTAAGACTAAGACTATGACTAAGACTAAGACTAAGACTAAGACTAAGACTAAGACTAAGACTAAGACTAAGACTAAGACTAAGACTAAGACTAAGACTAAGACTAAGACTAAGACTAAGACTAAGCCTAAGACTAAGACTAAGACTAAGACTAAGACTAAGACTAAGACTATGACTAAGACTAAGACTAAGACTAAGACTAAGACTAAGACTAAGACTAAGACTAAGACTAAGACTAAGACTAAGACTAAGACTAAGACTAAGACTAAGACTAAGACTAAGACTAAGACTAAGATTAAGACTAAGACTAAGACTAAAACTAAGACTAAGACTAAGACTAAGACTAAGACTAAGACTAAGACTAAGACTAAGACTAAGACTAAGACTAAGACTAAGACTAAGACTAAGACTAAGACTAAGACTAAGACTAAGACTAAGACTAAGACTAAAACTAAGACTAAGACTAAGACTAAGACTAAGACTAAGACTAAGACTAAGACTAAGACTGAGACTAAGACTAAGACTAAGACTAAGACTAACTAAAGACTAACTATTGATTGGGAGAGCGCATCCCACCAAATTTCAAACGTGACTGCAACGATGAGATTTGTAAATTTTCCGCTTCTACGAAATCCCACACAAACGCAAAGATCTACATACATAATTTGTTACTGGTTGACATTTTCATGCATTGTGCTTTGTTTGCATCTGACATGAAGAACGCTGAAAAACGCCATAAATATAATTCATTTTTATTTATTTCATAAGCATGTGCAGCCAATAAAATTGTCAGGTTTTGCATATAATCGTAATAAGTTATCAACGGCAGCGTTGCGGCCAAAGGTGTGTTTTGTTGCTATTCCAAGCGAATAAGTACGCGCGTAAATAGTCGTACGAGTCGGTATGTAGGGGACATACACACAAAACTACATACATATATGTATGAATTTGAGCGGAGAAGGCAGTGGGGACACAGCTTTAGTTTTCGCATTGATTTGACATGGAATAGCAGTCAGAACGTGCGGCCACTGGACAAGTTATGAATGCCGGAAAAATATGCATAAATGAGCGCGTAAAATATCGCATCAGTCGAACAGATAAAACAGCAGCAACAGCCATTTACAAATCAGCAACGTGCTATAAATGCAAGCGACAATTTTTCTGCCAAACTGTGCAACGGCCAGTGGCAACGAATACCTTCAGTGGAGGGTTTTTTAAAATGCATGGAATTGAATTAAATCGCATTCAATTGAATTGCATTGAACAGCTGTGGCTGCGAGTGCGTCGACTGTCAGCGAGGCAGCACTATCAGCAATCAATACAGGGAGTAAAGCGTACAAACGCTCGCGGCCCACGCGCGACTCGCTGCAGCCGGAGTGCGCCCGTGTCAGCAACCGGCCGGCGGCGGTCGGTCGGTCGGTCTGTCTGACGTGATTTGCGCACGTTGAACGCAAACGTTGGAGTCGGCACAGACGCACACTGACACGCTAACTGACTGACTGGCTGGCTGACTGGTCTGACGATCGGCTAATTTCCAGCTTGTTCTACAAATCGCACTGTTGTTTGTTGGTATGATTGGCGCACAATTTTCACCACACCGCTCACTGTAATTTGCCCACTTGTTGGAAGTATATTGTTGTTGTTGCGTCAGATTAGACGTGGGCTTTTAGCCAAGAGGCTGCACTGGCCGGACCGCAGTTCGTTTTGGTCGACCACCATCACAGCAACAATAGCAACAACCAGAGGAAACGTCATCGAAATTATTAATGTGCATCGCCTTGCAAATGACGAATTAAGAATCCAATAAAACGGATTGGCTCATTAGTGTGCTTGGCCGTCGCATTTAAAATGGCTTAAATTAGTTATATGGCCCGTTGACGTTTTCAACTTGACTGACTGACTTGTTTTTTGTCTTTTTGTTATTGCTTTTTTGCTTTCTTTACTTGGATGCGCTCTTCACGTAAATCATAACCTGTGATTTGAGTTCTTATTGTTGTTGTTGCTGTTTGCTTCATTTTGGAGCAACTTTAATTTGTACGGAATTTCATTGACGAATTTTGACGTAGTCGCATTGGCGTGCGGTGAACGTTCATGCATACATACATACATACACATAATATTATCACTGTCCATCAGTTGGTTGGTTGGTTGTTTGTTTATGCGAGTGTCTGGCAATGTTCGGCGATCGACGACTGGCGCCTGCCACCCGGTCTTTGAAAATTTTAATTTTCTTTTTTTTTATTTTCATTGAGAGGAAGTCAATGCTAACTTTTTCATTATGCAATACAGGACATTCCAAACATTGTTGTTTTGTTTTTGGTTTATTTGGTGGCGCCAAAATTTCAGTTGAGAACCTGAGTTGGTGCTTGTTGCAGACCAGTCGATGGCAACATTCGATTGATGTTCATGCACAAGTGACAAAAGAATTAACAACAAGTTATAATGGAACTTGTGGCACGGACTTGAGATGAATCACTAAGAAGACTTTAACAACTTGTTAAAAGATATTTCAGTACGCAAGGATTTTGTCTTAGTCTTAGTCTTAGTCTTAGTCTTAGTCTTAGTCTTAGTCTTAGTCTTAGTCTTAGTCTTAGTCTGAGTCTTAGTCTTAGTCTTAGTCTTAGTCTTAGTCTTAGTCTTAGTCTTAGTCTTAGTCTTAGTCTTAGTCTTAGTCTTAGTCTTAGTCTTAGTCTTAGTCTTAGTCTTAGTCTTAGTCTTAGTCTTAGTCTTAGTCTTAGTCTTAGTCTTAGTCTTAGTCTTAGTCTTAGTCTTAGTCTTAGTCTTAGTGTTAGTCATAGTCTTAGTCTTAGTCTTAGTCTTAGTCTTAGTCTTAGTCTTAGTCTTAGTCTTAGTCTTAGTCATAGTCTTAGTCTTAGTCTTAGTCTTAGTCTTAGTCTTAGTCTTAGTCTTAGTCTTAGTCTTAGTCTTAGTCTTAGTCTTAGTCTTAGTCTTAGTCTTAGTCTTAGTCTTAGTCTTAGTCTTAGTCTTAATCTTAGTCTTAGTCTTAGTCTTAGTCTTAGTCTTAATCTTAGTCTTAGTCTTAGTCTTAGTCTTAGTCTTAGTCTTAGTCTTAGTCTTAGTCTTAGTCTTAGTCTTAGTCTTAGTCTTAGTCTTAGTCTTAGTCTTAGTCATAGTCTTAGTCTTAGTCTTAGTCAAGGAACTAACTCCAAAGTCAATTCGTCAACCCTTTAGTTACTAATTAACTAATTGATTTTTTATTTTATGTTTAAGAACTGGAGATAGTAGAGTAGGTAAGAATTGTGAAAGCAATGTTTGTTCCAGGAAATAAATGCTTCAGTAATTGCTTTAAATTGTTTTTTCAAAAAACAAATTCATTCTACACTAAATTCACTATACGACCGAAGCTCAGAAAGAATCAAGAAAAATATAAAATAAAAAAATTTTATTAATTTTAAAAACTAATTACCTACTTAATTGAAAAACTCGGCTTGCCACACAACGACTTCTGTGGCAGCTGATTTTCTTAAACAGAAGCATCAGCGATCCTCCTGTTTAGGTGTCTTCTTTGTCTCTACGAAGAAGAAGACTAATATTCCTTAGACTTTTGTTTTCCACCAGCTTAACCCTTTCAGTCACAATGTCCAATATATTGGACTACAGCCCATACAATTCATACAGGACGGGCTTATTTTCATGTCGGAAAGGGTTAACTACTCTAACTACACTGTACAACAGCATTTTTGCAACTGAGTAACGACCGTATATTTCTGAAAGAGGAAGTCATACTGATCATTTTTGCCGAACAAAGTTAGAGCACGTCCAGCACGTCTGATTTTTTTGTAATTTGCACATAAAGGTTAAAGGGGTCCCTATAGACTTTTACACAGAAAATATAAAAACTTGAAGAGCTAGAGCTTTGATGTCTAAGACAAAGTTGTTTGCATTAAAAGTGTGAATATTTTTTGTGTACACATGAACCCCCCTCCCCCTTTCCTTACCCCCTTTTTCATGTTTTTCGGAAAAATTTTTCATAAGAAGCTTGTATTGAGTAACATATTGTTCGGCAAAAAAAATTTCAACATTTCGTTGCTAATTTCGTCAAGCAAAAACGTATTCTTGAAAATCACTAAAAACAGCAAGACGCCTAAAAGTTGGTATCCATATTAACCCAAACTTCACCCACACACGTATTTTTTTCTGACCCGGGTCTTCTAGAGCAAACTGTCAACTTTTATATTTAAAACATTTATTAAAATGCGAAATGCTTTGCAATTTGCATGGCAACATTTTTTCATTTCAATTTGTCGTCACACGTTGTGACTCCAAAAAGGAATGAAAGAAAACCGGAGAGAAAACTATACCTAATGCTCATTCATTAATTTTCCATGTTGTGGACATGGAAGTGTTGAAAACCCGTCTGACATTTTGATTTCCGTAATAAAATAATTAATGATGTGTGTGTTTGCCTTTTGGCATTTCGGCATTTGTGCCGCACACAAAAATGACATTTGAATGACAAAGTTCTGCAATGCACTCGAGCAACAACATGTGTCGACCTACCAAACCGTCAGACTGCCCGATTTTGAGCATTCAATTAAGCCGCACGCACGTCGACTGTGGCATTTTTTACCATTAATTTTGCATTTACATAAAAAATAAACTCTTTTCACAACACAGAAAAAACTCTTTCCACGCGTTAATTGTGTTTTTAATGCGAAACATTACAAACGGGACAACCACACAAGGGAGCAGAGCGCGATTTTCGGCGCATTCTTTTATCCGCTGGCGCCTTAAAACGGATCATTTGTCATTTCAAGGCGTTCGCTCGCTGTTGGCGCGTTCGACGCGCACATTTATTATGACATAATGTTTATTAATGGAAAATCGTTGGGCGGGAATACGACTAACAAAGGCAATAAGTCAATAATGGCGGTGTTCACAATATGCGGCAAATGTCACTGACAGAGGACCAACTTAGAGCGATGCAATTTAAGCCTCGAGTAGTCAGTTTATTGATTGAGATTATTGATTTTAGACACGGATCATGCAATCCTGGCACTCTTAGACTTTAGGAGAGAAAATCAAGCAAAAGTGGTCGTTGGCAAATAGCTCATCAATCTCATTTTCATTGTTCTTCAATGTATCGATTGGGAATACCGCTACTCTAAAAATTATTATAAAACTTTACAGTAGCATCGAAGAAATGGTATCAACCAACAACAAACTGAAACCGTCTGCTTTGGCGGGAAATTGAAAAAAAAAAAAAAAAAAACCATTTGCACTGCGGCTGCGCGCCCAATCGCTGAATTCGCATGTCGTGGCCGTACCTACTGACCGACAAAACGAACGCACCCAAACCTGCCACAATTGCACAAATTTACCGATAGATCGCAGATATTCGCAGTGCTAGTTTTTCACTTCTTATTGCTGTTGTTGTTGGTGTTAGCAGTAGCCAGCGCACATATTGAGCACATTTATTAATAAAATGCAAATTTCACATATTATTTTACTTGCGCTGAATATTTAATAAATATTTGCCCGTTCGTCCGTACGTGCAACGGCATTGTGCACGTTGCGTGCGTTTG
The DNA here is from genome assembly GCA_963668005.1 of Melieria crassipennis. Lineage (NCBI taxonomy): Eukaryota > Metazoa > Arthropoda > Insecta > Diptera > Ulidiidae > Melieria > Melieria crassipennis. Next base: position 19,010,991 of record OY764961.1, read on the forward strand.
TAGCTTTGGCTGCGCGTGTAACATTTGTGTGTGTGTGTGTGTGAGTAGATGCGTGCAAGTGTTTAGCCAGAAATGAGCAATGTGAAATTTCTACAATAACTACAAATATTTATTCGTTGTTCTTTTGCCAAATGGCTCTGTCTGCTTGTGCTAAGAACAGTGGGACTTATGTGCGCATTTGCGCTATAAATTCAACGTTGGCCGCCTTGTTGCTGCATCATGAGTAGATATGGCTTGGAGTACGCGCAGTAACTGTGCTAGAAATTATGCCAAGAACGCTTTGATTAAGTGAACTCATTTGTGGACATTTTTAATGGTTTTATTGGAGCTCAGCGGCGCTGCGTTTTTGGTTGAAGGTGCGGCAATCAAACATTAAAAGGTAAATCTTATAAGCAGTTCGACAGAGATACTGCAGCACCAGAAATAATACGAAAAACAAACATTGCACTCAATTCAACTAAATAACAAAAACAAATACCTTAGAATTTTTTGCTTAGTTAAAAATTTTTCAAAATCAAAGTGCAAATCGCAGAGTCACTGACATCGGTGAGAAGCAACGAATGCCTTCAGTTCAGCTTCTACTTGATCCAACAACCCAATTCAACTATATAACAACAACAAATACCTTAGAATTTCGTCCTTACTTTAAAATTTGTCGATTCCGTTTAATGCTTAGTTTAAAATTTTTCAATTCAAGTCAAAATCAAAGTGCAAATCGCAGAGTCACTGACACCAGTGAGAAGCAGCGAATGCTTTCAGTTCAGCTTCTACTTGATCCTACAAACTAATTGAACTAAATAACAAAAACAAATACCTTAGAATTTTTTCCTTAAACATTTTTCGATTCACTTCGATGCGTAGTTTAAAATTTTTAGATTTAAGTCAAAATTAAACGAATGCCTTCAGTTCAGCTTCTACTTGATCCTACAGCCCAATTCAACTAAATAACAAAAACAAATACAATAAATAAATTTCGTCCTTACTTTAAAATTTTCGATTCGCTTCGATGCTTAGTTTAAAATTTTTCAATTTAAGTCAAAATCAAAGTGCAAATCGCAGAGTCACTGACATCAGTGAGAAGCAACGAATGCCTTCAGTTTAGCTTCTACTTGATCCTAAGTCAAGGTCAATGTTATGAGAGTTCTGTTCTGATTTTATGAGTATATTAAATTTTGTATGTCTTATGGGAGGAGGACATTAGGAAGAGAAGCTTTTGAATCATTTTTCGTGCCTAGACTTTCTCTCCATTTCAATGTTGAAATATGTCCATCTTCTTGATATCCATTCTGCAAGTGGTGCCGATTGGGAGACACTCTGTGCATTTTTATCCTTTCTGACGACATGGAAACTCTAGAGTTGGTAGTTGTTGAAATTGTATACATCGTCTAAGGTCTAAGTTGCTTACAACTTATCCAGTTTCTAATTTCACCAAATGCGTTAGAGTCCAATGTGTTCGAAAGAGTGTCAAAAATTCGAGCCTATCGCAATCCAATTCCAATCTTTTTATTCTTTGGCTGCCTTTAGGGTAGGGTAGACCCACTTATCTGATATCTGTAGTGTCTTTCAGTCGTAAACTATTGTCAAATCATGACCAGTGGTGATGTGTCAGTCGAGGCAGACGGACGTGTCGGCGCAGCGATCCTCATAAATTAAGAGCACTTTTGTACATATATCATTGTTTGGTCTGTGATTTTTTGACACTATGGTCAGCTGAGTGGATAGACGAACTAAGCTCTTCTTTCTCGTTTATTTTCATCTTTTCAGAGAGGCAAGTGACGATCAAGTCATTAACGGGGTCCTGCACCATCACAAAACTGGTTATCAAGTGAACAAAATGGTAGGAAGTGTAGAAAAGTTCACTTATTTACTACTTAGATATCACTGGTAACTGTGAAGCTGATGATCTGGCCAGAAATGGCACTATGCTTCCTCTCATAATTGAACCTGGCTTCAGTAAAAATTAACATCGAACATCTGTCAAACAAGCCAAACAAGTTAAGGGTACAAGAACCTGCATGCAGAATCCTCAGCTAAGCCGCAATAGAATCAAATAACTGCTGCGCCTGAGGTGCGGCATTATCAGTTCCATAGTGGTAGTCCTGACAGGTCACTGGAACATTGACAGCCATGACCAGCGACTGCGTCTCTCGTTTATTGAACACTGTTGCAGCTGTAGTCGAGTTGGTCAGGAGAAAAGCGAAGATGTGCAATCTTATGTATCCTTGTTCAGTCTTGTCCACAATGACACTGTCATCTGGGAGTTACTTTTCTGGCTGACTTTGTTGAGCTGTTTGTCATTAATATGAACAACATCGACGGCTTCATGAGGGAATCGTGGTGAATTCCAGTTGAGGAGTTGGCCGCTTTTTAAAATATATAAAAAAAAATATATATAAAAAAAAAATATAAAAAAATAAAAATATATAAAAAAAAATTTTGTGATTGTACCGCAGACATAACAAAAAAAAAATTAAAACATTAGGTACATTTTATTATTTTTAGGTGTCACGCAGGTGAAAACAAAAAATTTGGAAAAATGTGTGTTAAACATTATATGAGAAATATATAAAAAAAAAATTTGGTGATTGCACCAAAATTCTAACTTGATACAATTTTTTTTTCAGAAGAAAACACAATTTTTTGAGGTTATATTCAATTTTGAGTTGCACTTTTTTGGTATTGCGTCTAAGTGATATCTATAATATGTCTTAATTTCATCCCAATCGGATGACTTCTTAGAAAGTTATTAACTTTTGTTTTTATACTCTAACTTTATTGGTTCGAAAGTTATTAAACAAAAAGGCGGAAGCTGCAATTCTAATGAAGTACAAAAATTCTAATTTATTTGAGTATCAGAATTTTAAATAATAAAAATATAAAAAATTAAGGAAGCGATTTTGGAGAGGAGATTTTGGGTTTTAACTTTCTTTACTTTTTTACTTTTCAAGAAAATTCTATGTAAATTTTCAAGGATATAAAGTATTAACATTTTCAAAGGACCTTTTTGCTCTTCTTTTGTTTACAAATAGATAAAAAATTCATTTTATTTAAATTCTTGAGCCTTTCCTCTTTCATTTGATTACATATCGCCATTTTTTAACGAGGTTAAGTATTTTTTATATATTTTTTATTTTTATCCCCTTTAAAATTTTAAAGTCCTTTTAAAAGGACAAAGGATGTAGAAATGAAAAACTGAGTACGGAGTATTTTTATGTTTGGTCTCTAGTTGTCGGCCTCGATAGCTCAGCGGGTAGCGCGCTGGCTTCTCATACCGAGCGCCCCGGGTTCGATTCCTGGCTTGGGCTGGAAAAAACACTCATCTACTTCTGTCGCTATCCACATGAAGGGAATGAGAATTACAAGAATCGCACAAGTGCGCTCTTGGCAGGCAATGGCAAAACCTCCAAGTGTGAAAGAAAAAACTGCCCATCGCCGTTCGGATTCGGCGTTAAACTGTAGGTCCGCTCCCCTCCCTTTCCCCATCCGTTTGAAATGTGTGGTGTATCACATGTTGAAAAAACAGTGTTGCATACGCATTTCAAACGGGTGGAATCTGTGGTATCACAACGGGCCCATTAAGAGGCCTAAGTGTGTCTCATACAGAGGCAGCCACCTCAACCTAACCTAACCTAACCTTGGTCTCTAGTTTCACGCTAATTTAATTTTAATTTTTTTCGAACGGTGTTATAATTAGAAGTAGGCATCTTGAATTAAGTTTTGATCGGATGTGCCTTATAGTTAGGGGCTAATTTTATATGAAAACTTATATATTGTATTAACTAGACTCAAAATTTGTCACAATTTCATTATAAAAATAAAGAATTAAAATTAATACCCGCTGAAACTGAATCTTTAATTTCAAATCTTAATCTAGTGTCCTTTTTAGTTGTAAAGAAAACATAAACAAATTAAAAAAAAAACTGAAAATGTGAAAAAAATTGCTCGACCATGTTATAATTAAAATTCTTTTCAAATAATAAAAAACTCGAAAATCCTCCAACCACTAACTAGAATAAAAAAACAGCGAAAGAAATCATCATCGTCATCATAAAAACTAGAACACTCACCAACCAGTCGCGATAACTGAACGCAGCTGAGTTCAAGTGCGAGCGAATGCGTGGCAAATTTTTATAGCGCACTGCAATTCGTTGTGCATTCGCGCGAGATCGCTGCAAAATATAAATCATCATTGCTCAGTTGAACAGCACCAAAATGCGACCAAAACAAATGCACAGCATTCCGAAGCGATGAAAGACACTGACGCACAACATACATAAATCACAACAACAGCCGAAGAACACTTTTGGTATTTTGAGATGTTTTTAGGACTCTTCGAAGGTTCATAATAATTGTGTGCGTTGTTGCTGCATGCGCTGGACAATTTCTGAGGCATTTTTTTGTGAATATTGAATGGCACCAGTGCACATACGTCAATCATTTACGGAGCGATACAGCTCGATACACATGTGGGACCCTCACTGTTGAATCAGTCAAAAGCGGCCAGCAATCAACAACCAACAACCAACAGTCACCCGCACCGACATCAGCCATCGCAGCTGGGTCGAAGTGTCGCTCTGTCCGGGCTGAGTGGCCAGCGGACTGCAACCGGTCGCGGCTGAGTGGCCAACGCACGCATAAATGGCTTAAATGAAGATTTGATAACTCATAACTAGGCGTAACTTCTGACACTCGTAAAACATTTTTACGACTATGCCGCACCGTGCCTGACGCAGTGCAAAGTCACAGCCATAACAACAACCACAACAGCAACAACGATAATAACAGCCGCAATAAAGTGCAGTTAATATTTCGTTGCCGTGCGCCCGCTTTGGTTTTTGTTATTTGCAACAAATGCTTAATGACTTTTGTGGCAGCTTCTAGAGGCGGCAGTAGTGGGCCCACAACTACCGGTCGGACATGGATACGGACTGCGACAACAATAAGAAGAAGAAGAAAAGTGCCATTATTGTCTGCGTCTGCGATTGTGAGTGGTTTGGTTGATAGAGTTCGGAGAGTCAGAACGACGACTTCCGTGCGTGAGACGAAGTAAGCCAGGCGCGCACCGAGGGGGGAAACACTTTTGGGTAGTCGAAAGTATTTGAAGTTATTAATTTTTTAAATGAATTTTTTTTAGAATTTTAATTTTTTTCATTTTTATTTTTTATTTTTATTTAGGTATGATTTTAATAAAAAAAAAAAGTACTACAACAAAAAAATTGGAACAAATGCAGTATAGCGAACTGTCATGAAAAAAACCTGAAAATTGGGCCATATAGAGCGTATTTTTTTGAATCTAACAAACTAAAAATTTTGCCGAGGAAACGCCCACAAAAGGCGTGGCTCGGGGTCAAAGTTTAAAGTTGTTATCAAAAAAACTCAATTAATCTCCAACTGATTTACACGATATGGGTATCAAACGAAAGGTCTTTTTCATACCTTTCTATTAATGTAGAATATTAGATACGTAAAATACACTAATAAAAAGTTTTAAGCAAAAATAAAAAATTTTATAAAAATTTTTTAAAAACGGATTTTTTTCTCGAAAAAATCCATAAAAAAGGTGCAATAAGTTTGTTACCATATTGTAGCGTGTGGAATTCCCTTTACAGTGAAATATAAAACAGATCCTAGATTCAGAAGCCAACGCTCTATATAAAAGCATTTATGCCAAAAAATTTTCCAAAGAATTATTATTTATTTAATTTTTATTTTTATTTAGGTATGATTTTAATAAAAAAAAAAGGTAATAAAACAACAACAAAAAAATTCCATTGAAAAAAATTCTTTTGGTAGTTGGAATCGTACATTGCAACGTCTGTGTGTGCTGTGTTTTACTATTGCCACATTGTTGTTGTTGTTTTTGTCGTTATTCTCCGTTTTCATGTTAATGTTCACATTGTTATTAATATTGTTGATATTGTTGTTGTTGTAATGCCTAAAGCATTTCTCAACACTTTGACTAATATACCTACACACTCACATAAAAGGTGGCAACCATGGCGCGCTTACATACTGCCGGCAGCTTGGAGTGTAATTAACCAAATTTTAAGTATGAGTTTATTGCTGGCACTTTACATCACACATACACACACACACACACATACATATATCTCATATGGGCGTTTACACTGGAAGAAAAGTTGCATAGTTTTCGAATAGTTGCGATGTTTGATTTGTTGATCAGACAAAAAAAAATTTCAGAAATTTTGTTAAACACTTCAGTATAGCAATTGGTAAATTATTGAATATAAAACGGCAGAAAACGTTGGCTAGAAACCCTTTGGATCTTCTAGAATCCAGCTCCGAGCGACTTCAATCTTGCTCTTGAATTAGCAACTGGCAGCCATATTGTTGGTGAAATGTCGCCAAGTGTACGCTGCACTATGACAACAAACAACCAGCCAGTCAGTCAGTTAGTCAGTTAGTCAGTCAAGCCGAGAAGCAAGAAGCCACAGCGAGCAACGAGCAGCTCCACAGCAGCAAAAGTTCACAATTTTTATTTGACTGTGTGAACTGGCTGTCTGTCAGTGGCGACTGTGCCCACTGCGCATGCGAATGCGATTTGTTTCGATTATGGAAAGTTGCTGATTTGGAACAAATTAGTTTCCATGTGTTTGCTGGCAAAACCAAGAGAAACAAAAGCAGAAAGTCGCAAGAATACAAGAAAAAAGATTGGTATGAAGGCAGAAATTCGTTACAGCCGTAAAAAGCGTTTTCTTGTTTTATGATTTAAGTGGGTTTTAAGTATTAAACGAAAGGATTTCGCTGTCTGCAGCGTAGACTACATGTAACGACCAACACACGCGCTGCACCGTGATCCATGGCACATTTCGCATTGCGACGTGCAACGTGCTACGGCCGCTCTCAGCGCCAAATCGAAAGGGGTGAAAAATCCGTGTGATACGAATCTTTATCATAAGACAACAAACATTGCAATTGAACTAAATAAACAGGAAAAAGAACAAAATTGTATGAAAATTGTTTAGATGAGAAAATGAAGATATAAAACTTGAATAAAATAATTGAAAATTGGATCAATGGAGGAGTAGTAAAATCATTTGAAATCATTTGGAAAATAAAGCAAAATTATAGTTCTGGAATATTCTGTAAACTATTAAAATTAAAAAAAATTTTTTTTTAGCAGTTAAGGACAACATTCTTCACGGATATTGTTAAACTTTTGTTAGCAAAATTAGCATACAACAAGGAAGTTCAAAAGGTATCAGAAATTTCATCTCTGGAAACAGTTCTTCGAGTCAGTAACTCTTTTTCGGCATTTTACTATCTTTGGGTATACAGACTGAAGTGTTTTGTTATAACGAAAGCGCGGCCTATCTTATCCCATATCTGAGTTTTGATACGCGAGCACTTACTTCTTATCCCACAAGGAAGAAATGGGGGACTACGGGTGTGACGAGAGACACTTCCATCAACGTTTTCACCGACGCCTCTAAGATGGATGAAGGTACAGGAGCTGGTCTCCACTCAGATGACTACGGACCCAAGGGCAGTGAGACTCCCGGACCTCTGTAGATCTTTGCAATCTGGAAAGCTACTGAACTAATCCGTGACAGTGAGAATCCCCCACAGATGTCACAATCTTCATATTAAGTCAGGCAGCCCTTAGAGCGCTGGAATCAGCAGTGGTAAAATCAAAGGTAGTGCAGAGTTGCTGCACTGCACTTCAATGTGTTGGGCATTGACTTCAAAAATTGTAAAAATACTTGAAATCAAAAAAATTATTTGTGTGTTTCTCATTATTTTCAAAATCAAAATCTAACTGGATCAAGAACTAACTGAATGGAGAAACAATTTTTTTTTAGCTTTCTGACTTCAAATTTGGTGAAAGTACTTCAAATGTAAAATAACTCGATACGTCTTTTTCATTTTTCCGATTATTAAAATCGAACAGAGTCAACGACGGGTTAACAGTTTGTATGGAGAAACTGTGAAAAAACATGAATTAGGCCCATTGACTTCAAACTTGGTGAAAGTACTCTTAGTGAGAAATAATTTGATACGAGTTTTTCAATGTTTTTAAAATCGAAATCTACCGTGGCAAACTGAGGGTTAAGAAACACTTGATATCAAGTTTTTGTTTTCGTTTAGTCAAAATCTGACGGGATCAACAATGCGCTAAAAATGTTTATGGGGGGAAACAAGAAAGCTTGCGTGCAAAGCCGCAAGTATGATTTAAAGTAGATTTGCTAAACTCAACTGAATTAGTTGAACTAACAACTATGTAGTTGTTAGTAAAATTCGTAATTAGAAACATAACTTTGGACAAATAACCGATTCAGCCACAAAAAAGGTGTAAGAAATTAGACCTGTTCAGTAAAGTTTTCAATCTGTTTCCACTCACCTCAGAAATCAATGTATGGACGCCTGGCTCGAATTCGTATCCAGTCAATAAGAATTGGCGGGAACTGTCTTATAAACACCGTAAATGGCAGTTTGACGTCGATAATTAAATATAAAAGGCTGCTTAAAAAACGAAACTCACTTGGGCCATTAAGCCCTATTAACCCTTTCAGTCACAATGTCCAATATATTGGAATACAGCCCATACAATTCATACAGAACGGGTTTATTTTCATGTCGGAAAGGGTTAAAGTATCACAGTATGCGCCTTCGAGATGTCAAAAGTACCGAGTTGGATTTGTAGCATCGTTTGGAAAAAATAGCCCCGTTTCGAAAAAAAATACAGCCGCCTCGATTATTTTCCGAACTGTTTCATTCACTAAGTTTACACTTTATGTTGCACACCATTGTAGTGTTGCCACCTTGGCCCAAACACTCCTTGCGTATTTTAGCGCTGCCACGGGATGTGTAATAGTGCCGGTTTTTCTGGACTATTTTCTGCACTATCTACTGACTATTTGACTGACTAACTGACTGATTCATCATCGCCCAGCCCAAACCGCTAAAGCTTTCCTATACGGAAAGACTACGAAAAAACCCCAACCCGATTGACTTATTGACTTGAAAGTTGGTGAAAGCACTTGAAATTAAAAATAATTTCACACATGTTTCTCATTTTTTTGAAAATCAAAACCAAAAGGGTTAACCAACGATTAAAAGTGTGTATGAAGATTTATGATTTTTTACGCCTTTGACTTCAAACTTGGTGAAAGTACTCTTGGTGAGAAATAATTTGATACATGTTTTTAATTTTTTCGAAAATAAAAATCTGACGGGGTCAACGATGGGTTAAAGATTTATATGGAGAAACTGTGAAAAAAGCAAGAAAAAAACTGTGAAAGCACTTCAAATGAGAAATAATTAAATGAGTATGTTTTCATAAAAATCTTACGGGTTCCTCAGGGTTAAGAAGGACTTTTTTATTGGCCCCATTGACTTCAAACTTGCGATAAAAATAAGTAAATACGATAAAAATAAATAAAACTATAAAACCTGTCTCATAAAATTTCTGATAAATGGATTTACAAATTAGGTTTAATGTATGAAAAACCTATCTAGTATAACTTTTACTAAAAATAGGCCAACATCTATCACTTATGTTTCTTCTAAATATTAGAATCTCTAAGTTATTTACTTTAGAGTTGGTTTACTTTTGAACAATTTTAGCTTAAAACGGGTTAAATAAATTTTGTCAATATTTTTTAATTACAGAAAAATTATTTAATATTTATGGAAAATTACAAAATGATCACTTTTTGATTTTATTTAAATATTATTAAAGAAACAGGGTTTTTCTCAAACGCACCCAATTCGTAGACTTCAATTAGAACACAAACTTTCCCTGATATCGCTGCAAATTATTGGAAATTATTTTGGGGATAAGAGTAAAATTATTGTAATTTGCTTTGAATTCACCTCTAAAAATATTAATTTGTTGGTGCCTACTTAAATTAAACCCATAAATCAATCGTAGCTTTTGCTATAAGTTGACAAATAGGTGAAGTTGCTCTTAGGCAACTTTGGGGTCGAAAGGGTTAAAACGGGTTAAATAAATTTTGTGTCAATATTTTTTAATTACAGAAAAATTATCTGATATTTATAGAAAAATACAAAATTATGATTAAAGAATCAGGATTTAGATCAAACGCGCCCAATTCGTAGACTTCAATTAGAACACAAACTTTCCCTGATATCGCTGCAAATGATTGGAAATTATTTTGGGGATAACAGTAAAATTTTTGTAATTTGCTTTGAATTTACCTCTAAAAATATTAATTTGTTGGGGCGTATTTAAATTAAACCCATAAATCAATCGTACCTTTTGCTATAAGTTGACAAATAGGTGAAGTTGCTCTCAGGTAATTTTGGGTTCGAAAGGGTTAATGAACTTTCAAGGCAAATGAATTGCCGAATTACTTTACTATATCCACCAAGTCTTTAGGAAAGTTTTTCCTTGTCTTGTCGACTCAACATTTCTCCATTCACTATCGGTTTAAAACAACAAAGTGTTCATATATGGCGCCGTAATTAGATCAACAAAATTAAAATTGAAATGAGATTTTCATAAAATAGCTGAAATTTAAGCTTAAATTACACTGAAATTACACTAATTACCAACGCTGGCACGTATTGCACTTTGGTCCGATATGACTGCTGACAACAATAATCAAACACAAACGCCACATGAATCTTGAGCAAAAGTGTCGAGGCGACAATTTCACACGATACTTAAACTTAATTTGGTCACATTTAGAGCGGCATTAAGTGCCAATAAATGAATTCATCTAATATAGCCTTCAAATATAAAAACAAATACAAAAAATACAATAAAATTCAAATACCTTTGAAACGCATTCATTAAGCTTTCATTTTGGCCACTAATGCCATTTAATTTAATCTCGATAAGTTACTTATTTTTATTAGCCAAACGTGTGCACGCACACAAACGCTGATTAATGTATGTGTGTGTGTGTGTGTGTGTGCTCTGAAAGCGCGTAATAATCAAGCACTATTTTAGGGAATTTTCATTTGGTTCATTTTATTACTGAAAACAATTACTTTCGTGCATTACTGATAAAGTTGCACGCGCTGCTGCCAACGGACAGCCGGTCGACATTTCTCTGCGCACGCGCACGAGCACTTTGCGCTGTTGTTGGTAGCGCTGCGGATGGCAGTTTGTCAATATCGTCGACCGCGTCAAAAACTGGGCTAAGTTGCGCTGCTGGTAGTCTGTCAGTCCACACAACTGTCTCTCCGCCCCATGCAAGTAACTGAATAGCGGCAGTTGTTGTTGTTGTGTCGCATTAGAATTTTCTAACTTGACGCCAAAGTGATGGCAGCCAAGTTGGATCGGGGCGCAATGGCTGTCGATTGTTGGTGCTAATTGTTATGCAAAGCGCAGCTTCGTTGATTATTGTCAACTAGAATGAAATAAAAAAAAGATAATGAAAATGCAAGAAAAACGATATCAAGTAAAATTGCTATGAATAGTTGGCAGTAGGTAACAAACACAACAACAACAGGAAAATAAGACATAAATAAAATAAAGAGCGCACAAAGAAAGTCACTAAAACAAGTCATAGCGAAATAATGAAGCAAACACCAAGCGGCAGTTGGCAGTTGGCAGTCAAAAGGTGGCAATCAGCGGGCGACAGACGTCGGAGGCAACAAGCAGCAAAGTGTAAACAGCAACACGCACCAACCATAAACGTACTCTAACTACTCTAAATACCTAAATCAGCATAAATTTAGAAATTATAAAATAAATTTACTGTTACAAATGCAAACACACGCAATGGCACAGCAACACTCACACATACACACACACTTACGCATACTTGCAAACACACGCATTGGAAGTTTATGCAAATTGCGGCACTTCGTGTGAGACTATCGTGTTGCGTTCGACCGCCTGCCGACAAATACTGCCACAGTGGTGCACACAGGAGGGGGTTTGGGGGGGTTCAAACCGCCGCACAGTGATTCGACTGCATACAACCGCGGGACAAAATTAGAAGGAGTGGTCCGTTCTTCATAAAATTTGATATACTAGTTTGACATGGTCTGCTGAATTTAAATCTCCATTTTATATTTCTTAAACTTTTGTAGTTTTGCAATGCCTGAGACTTAAACTTGCGATTTTCGTCATTTTCTGTGAGCTATAGCAACAAAGTGTGTTGGCTTCATTTTTCAGATTTTACATGTAACCCTCTAGGTCAGCTAAAAAAATCATAAGGTGTAACTTTCAGAATTTTTTTTTTAGGATGTCTATAGGCCTTCTTGGGAACTAGAGGGTTAACTATTATCTCGTGCCTTATATTCAAAATTTCCACAAATTTGTCGAAATTTCAAAACATTACAATACTCGACACGAAAAATTAAAAAGAAAAGTTAAAAATGGAAAATTTAGTTAAAAGGAGACACTTTTCTCTTTCATTTGATACCCATATCTTCATCATTGCACAACCGCAAATATTTAAAAAATATTAAATATTTGAAATGTGTATATCCTTAAAATTTTAAAGTCCTTTAAGAAGGTTTTTGGTTCAGAAAATGAAAAACTGACTATGCCAAGATACAATAAATTACCTCTTGTTTCACGTCTGTATCAACATTTGGATGGGTCTCGGAAAAATAAAAAAAATTTTTCGCACGGTGTAATAAATGAAAAGTTGGTGTTTTCACTCCGTGCATCATAACTTTTTCATTTTTCTTTCAATTCTATTGATGTTAGGCTTAATATTTGCTCAAATAATAGGTCTGTTTGGCCAGATTTCCAGTAAAAATTATCCAGTAAAAAATATCAGGAGAGTAAGCGAGCTTACGCTCCCAAAAATGAAACTATCCAAAAAAATGAACAAACAGCAGGTCTGTTCATTATCAAATAGTTTTTGATAATTATCAAAAGTTTTTACTGGAAAAGCGTTCACGAACTCAAAAAACTAGCAGAAGAGAGCAGAAACGGGAGCGTAACAACGCCAGGGAGAAAAAAGCAGCTGCAAGTTTCCGCTAGTGAAATTTTTACTAGCAAGAACTTGCAGCTCATGAAAAAAAGTATCAGCTGTCAAAGTGCCACATAAACAAAACAAAATTTGTTTGCAAATTTGGCGAAGTTTTGCCAAATGTAAGTATTTGAAAATGCGATTGCCATATCCGAAATGGTTATAATTATAAGATTTGAGCTTTCTCAGCAACCGGAAAAGAACCGCGAATTGTAACTGGACAAGAATGTCTTAGGTGAACAATTAACCTCTATGGTTGATGCTTCCATTTTCACGATTGTTTATTTTTCACACAAATGTCAGTTAGTTGTCAGCTGTTGCTTGCTAGCTAATGTCTACTGGATTTCCGTTCATTTACTTTTTTCACTATCATTCTCTTTGTGAGAGAATTCCTCTCAAATTCTTTCTAACGCTCTTCTGCTAGTTTTTACTGGAAAAAGTACGTGAACAAACCTAGCAATTTGTAAGAATTTGCAAGTTTTAACTCTTGGTTACATCACTGGGACTTGGCCCACTCACAATGCACAGTAAAAAGGGTGTAAACAGGAGGATTAAAGAACGAAACAGCTGATCTAAAAGTTTTATTTGAGGTTTGAAGTGGTAGGAAAATTAAGTTAATTCAGACATTTAATGCAAAAGGCAAATGGTTCGTTGCGCTCAATCTGCGATTTTTCCTTTTCAGCTGCAGCAGGAAAAGCTTAGCAAGACGGTTATGGATCAGCAGACTTGCGAACGCACAATTTCATTGCTGTTTCCATTTGCTTCCACATGTTTGCAAAAAATAGTTTTCTTTGCAGTCGATCATATGGCAGCCAGTCATATGTTTTTCTTGTTCTTCTTCTTACTGGCAAAAAGTTACTGGACAAAATTTCTCCAGTAAAAACTTGCAAGTTCTCACGAAATGAACTATCACTTTACGCTCTCAGTTTCTCTCTCGTTATTGGAGATTTGGCGTCAACAAACAGGATCAAGTAAAAGTTTGTACAAATTCGTACAAATTATTCTCTGCCAAACAGACCTAATATGTCTTTCATTTTAGATTTTAAAACCAGAGGAGATCATTTATTTATCTATAAAAAAAAGTATTCGAAAATTTATGATTTGTGAAAATGGTCGAAAAATTCACTTTTTTACAACTTTCATCGTCAGTAACTTCCCCAATCTCTAAATGACGGGCCATTTGTGTTACTGGGATGGTTTTTTTACGGGATATGTGCTCATAACTGAAATAAGAGGGAAAAGAAGATTTTTCAAAAACGCTTCTTAAGAAAATTTTTTGATTTTCAGTTTTGTATTCAGCAGCCGAAGATTAGTCTAAAAAATACTTTTGTTTTTAGGAGCACGCGATGAACCCATTTTTTGTCGAGTAGTGTTATTAGACCTAAAAATTAAGGAATATAAAACATTTCTCACTTTTCCATTCAATTTGGAACCAATTACATGACTGAGTTAATTTTAAAAACCCCCGACATTTTCTCATGTTTTTTTAATTTTCAAAATTTCATTAATCAGTTACGTCAACATTTATAATTGCAAAGTGTAACAGAAATTGTACGAGGACCCTTTAGTTTTGCAATAAAAATGACAATAATAAAAGTATGTTTTGCCTTTGTGCAGTTTTTTTCATTTTTTACGCTGATTGCATACTTTTAGGGATAAATAAAATATATTTTTTCGAAAAATAGGTGTTTAGACCACTTTTCAAATTGAATTATTTGCTGAGATCGGAAGATATCGAAGGATCTAATTACATTATCCGACAAAAAAAGAATGCTTTTTAAAATTGAAAAAAAAAATCCAGGAACATACTTTCACATACTTTTTAGATATTTTCCTCTAAGTTTTGCCAATTTTCAGATTTTTGAGTTAGAAAAATATTTTAAATGAAAAGTGAAGTAAAAGCCTCAGCTTTGCAAATTTTTGAGAAAACGTTAAATGCGAAAAAGCCACATAATTTCTTAAACTAGAAAGAAAGAATGCTTCTTAAAATAAACAAAAATCCAGGAACATACTTTCACATACTTTTTAGATATTTCCCTCTAAGTTTCGGCAATTTTCAGATTTTTAATTTAGAAAAATATTTTAAATTAAAAATGAAGTAGGAGCCTCAGCTTTGCAAATTTTGAGAAAACGTTGAAAGCGAAAATAGCCACATCATTTCTTAATCTATATTGAAATTTTTAGCAACTTCTTGGTAACCACGTATTTTAAAAATTGAAAGAAAATTCAAATTTTTTTTTTACTCAATGGACTAAAAAACAGAAAATATGCGTTTGCATGTTTTTGTTTCAAAGTTTAAACTTTGAGCCGTTTTTGCACACACACAAACTAATTTTTAGCATAGATTTTTTTGAGTTTTCTTAGTTGGAGTTTTACTTTTCAAATGACATCAAAATCGTTAAATTCTGAGACTATAAATTTTTGGAATTTTGTCTATGAAACGAATCACTGTGCGCCGCCCACATATAAAAAATGCTGGTGCAAATTATGATTTTAAATGGAATTGGGCTCAAAAGTTGTACGCAACCCCTCCAAAATAAAAGCCTGTGTGTGCCACTGTACTGTCATATAATGTTTACTGATTACTGTTTACTAGTTTGTGGTGAATTTCAAATTGATCAACCATTTCTTATGTGCACTAACCGAAAATCGGATGTAACATATATGTTTTAAAATTCCAATACAGCTTATTATACAATTTTCAATACAATTTCTCTATAGGTTATAGTTTAATAGGGTTTGATCTGTACTAATTTTCTTGGTTGATAAAGGTAGACATCGAAGTCGGTGATAATTAAACGGTTGAATTTATTTATTTATTTACTTAGCCAATGAACACAGTAAAAATTCTTAATTCTAAGTTGAAAACATTTTAAATGTATGCAAAAATTAGATAAAACAAAAGCTATACTACTTTTAAAAAAGATTTAAAGATCACATGAATCGATATTTTGAAAATGAAAAATCAATCTCAAAAAATATGAAGATTCTATTGAACTCAATTGAGGCTCAAATTCGCAACGTTTTGTTCGGAAAACTTGTTGTTATTTTGAAGAAAATTCCATTATGTTTTTCTCAAAGAAACCGTAGCCTCTATTAGCAAAAACTGGGACAGTCGGAGCTTCTCTTGAGGCAAACTTTTCACCAGCAAAATCATAGACAGAAACAGATGGAAATCACTTGGTGCCAGGTTCGGTCTATAAGGTGGATGCATAGGAATCAAGCCCCCGAAGCTTCTGGCTAGTCACTATCGATGTGAGTGACCGGGCGTTATCCTCATGGAACACAATTCCTAGTCAAAGGTGGCCGCTTTTGGGCGATTGCTCCTTTCAGACGTTCTGGTTGTTGACAGTGCAAGACTGAACTAAGAGTTTGGCCTTAGGGGAACAATTCATATGATGATTTCATGCCAATCTCACGAAATGCACGAACAATTTCAGACCGTCCATACGGGGTTGACCATCGTTCGCGTCGGCGCACTGCGATTCGAAAAACGATGATTTTTGTTTGACGTTGTCGTAAGTGATCTCTTACTGGAATAGAATCGATGAAATCAAGTCATTGTGTCCTATTAACTGTTACAATACCAGAACCATAAACACTATTCACGTTTTCAGTGAAAGTTTATTGAAAAAAAACTGCAAAGTATGGAATTTTGTATCTTTGCTGGTGTCCATTTTTGAAAAGCGCTCAAACAAAACTTAGTCGAGCAATCACAAAACTGTCTGAAATGTTTTTTTTGTACTAAATCTTATCTTTCTAATGCCATCTAAAGTAACCTGATAGCCCTTATACAAGGCCAGATACAGATGCTTTAGTAATCATCCTTGTTTTGGAAAAATAAGAGATTCCTTTTACTACATCTTTATTATTAACTATACTAACAACTCCTGTTTATATTTTAGATGTTGAAAGTAAGGACCTAGCATGCTTTATTATTTATTTCGCTTAGTAGAGATCTAGTAAAAGGATCGGCATACTTTTGTATCACAAAGAGCCGCACGGATGTTATTTTTTTATACTGAAGACACTACTTCTACGAATCTCATAACCTACTTACATACCCTATTTATATATTATATATTAATAAAATCGTATATTAAATACAAGAAAATTTGTTCAAGCTCTATTCTTTTTTAAGATCATTTGATTGATCGATTGATTGGCATACAAAGGAAAACATTGAATCAGAAAAAAACTTGCACGCGGCACTTTTCAGTTAATGACAGCTTCCTTGCACGAGGCTGACTGGCTGGCGACATCATCACCGATCTAAACGAATAGTTTATCGGTGCAAATAATCGATCATGGCACTATAATTAAAATGACATTATTCGCTTGAATTTTGTTCGTGCAGTACCTGAGTGTGTGTGTGTGTGTGTGTGTGCATCGAGCTGCCGCACTGACTGATGTTGCTGATTTTTTAGCAAACGGCTACAAGTATTTTGTATAAATTCGCTTTCTAATCGTTTGCTAAATTTGCTGTATTTGTATTTTTAGTTTTATTATAATTGAAATTCCCATGAATCGATTAAAAGCCAACGAAAATAATTCAAATAAATTTAAAATGCTGTGCACGAGTGACGGCAACACAAACAATCTATCTGTGCAACAATGGGAACAACAAAATCTGCTTAGTTGCAAGAAAATTGTGGCTGCAATATTTTTTAGCGAATCCGCAAAAAAATTGCAACGATGAAAAAACCGTTGTCTTTGGATATTGGCCAAAATATGCGGCAATCGAATCGTGTAAGTGCAGCGCTTAATTGCTGCCGTTGCTGGCGCAATGTGATGTGCTGCCTTTTAAATTGTAATGACAACTCATTGCGACGTCTGATGGCGATGGTTTTTTATGTTTTCATTCATTTCAATTAAGAGTTTAAAAATATAATTATTGCAAATGTGTTGCAGCGGCAGACGCGACGACAACAACGACACCGCCCAGAAAGGCAGCGCTGATGGGCATATCAGGGCCGCCGCTGCATTTTTCACAGATCGCTGGCTGGCAATTTGCGATTCGCGCCAGCCGATCGATCGGTGCGCAGTCGAACGCAGTGCATAAATATTTCGCATAAATCACTTTAAAGAGCGCGAGTGACAAACGTCGCTGCGTAAGTGTGCGTGCGTGCGTGTGTGTGTGTGTGTGTGCGCGATGCACCGACGGCATTTCGCGTCTGTGCCGCACAATGATAAGAATTTTTCATGTTGATATTTTTAGCATTTTATTGTTGTTGTGTGCAATTTGCAAGTTGTTCGTCTTGCTTTGATGCTGCACACACACACACACACATACCGAAACTTACAAACACACACATAGAAAGGCACAATTGCGCGTAATATCGCTGAGCAGTCAATGCTGATTTGAATTTATTTAGCCGCGCAGAAATATCGAAATGTTTTCGTGTTTCAGCGGCCCCAGCGGTATTTTTAAATGCTTCTGATATGTGGAATGAATAATGCCATCCACCGCTGATCACACACACACACTCACACAGCCATATACAAACAGATCAATAGACGACACGGTATGTTGTGTGACATTTTCAGCAAAAAAAAAACCAAACGCAAGAAAAAACTTTTGAGAAAATTGTTTTCATTTCAATTGTAGCGTTTTTTAGTCGTTGCTGCTTTTGTTGTTGTTGTAATTGTTTTTAAATGTCAAATGCATATTTGCGGAGTTGTGCAACGCGCGAAAGAAACAGATCGCCTTTTTCTCGACATAACTATTTACAACGCCCACAAGGTGCAAAAATGTATATAAAAAAATTCTGGTTAATTTTTCTGCATTAAGCCAAATTTACTTTATATGGCAACACTGCTTTAGAGTGGCCCTGTAATCCTTTAACTACTTTGTTGAAATATGTTAACATCTGCCTTTGTGAGGTCTTTTGAATTCACTCCGCCTTCAAGTCTCAAGTCTTCAAATGTTTTTCAATATGATTTCCAATATTTCTTGAATTATTGACACTAAAAAAACCATTGTGGTGATTTTGACGGTTTTACATTTTAAATATCTGTATTTTCTTTAGTATTTCTATCGACTTTTGCTTTGATGACTTTTATTTTTTTATCGGGTTCTTCAATTAGTTCTAAAATTAGGGTTCTACAAATACAATTAGTCAAATCTGGTGTGTACTTTTCGAGATATCAGATATAATATGTAATCTTTGTATGGAAACTTGCGGTCTTTCTAGTGTTCAAAACAAATTTTTGTAAATTTTTGATTAACTTAATGAGATCTCAAAAATGTTATTCACAAAAAATTATGCCTGGGAACATTTTTTTTAAATTGTTTCGAAATCGATTGTTGACCCACTCTGAACGATTTTCAATCGTAGTCAAACTGTTTCCTCAAAACCTTGTTTTCCAAAACAGTGGGCAAGATAACTGAAAGAATTTTCATTCAATTGACCCTCAAGTCTTACCTATGGTTTTTAAGAAAAGTAAATTTTTTATAAACTAATTAATTATTAATTTGAAAATTAAATTATCTATAGCGGCAAACAGGATTTTTGAAATTGGTGAACAAATTATGGACTATTAGTCACAGAAGTCTCTTAAATATAACGCATGACTAATCACTGATACTAGTCGGAAGATCGATGACTACGACAGACATCCGAATGACTAGCCATGAAGTCCGACTATGTGGTCCTTTTCAGCAAATGTCTGAACTGATGATGGCTGCTAGCAGTGTTGTCAGATCAGGAGATTTCCTCCTAAATTTAGGAGATTCTTTTAGGAGAATTTTTAGAAAGAAACATTTGAATAATTAGCAAGTTTTACTGTCGTAAAGTCCTAGGTGGGAAGAAAGGTAGGAATACGTCCAGGAGGGACAGTAGATAGAACCAATGGATGATGGCGGACGATCGAGGAACAGAGGGAGAACAGACTTAAGAAATAATGCCGAAGACTCCAGCTCCAGCTACGTTTTAAGGGTATTACTTTTAAAAGAAGAAAGAATTGCTTAGGAGATTTATATTGTATGTTCTGATTCGTTTTTTTAGGAGATTTTTGAATAACGAAGTATGATGTATTGGCAACACTGGCAACAAAACATATTTTGGCAACTATTTTAATAGAAAAAGCATCCTATTGTGTTAAAAATTTTTTAGCTTACAAAACTATCTCGTTCTCACTTATTTCTGTTACAATGAAAATCCGCAGAAATCCGAAAAATTGCACTTTTTATTTAATTCATTTGTTATATGTGTTGTTATTGTTGTTAAGCTGAAGTTGAATAAAAAAATATAAATAAAAAAAATTATTAAAAAAAATATATGTATACATATATTTTTATTTTTTATTTCTTATTCGTTTAAAATGACGCAAATGATAAAACAATTTTAGGAGATTTTTTTAACTTTTGGGAGGAAATTTCGGTATTTTTTTAAGATTTAGGAGAACGTTTTTTCAGGTATCTGGCAACACTGGCAACAACTTCAACACTTTTAGTCAGTTGAAGTTCACCAGCTGGCTGGTAGATATCGGTCTACCATATTCTATGAAGAATTTGCACCTCCTGAAAAAGAGAAAACCCCTTAAGAGAAACTTAACCCAGTCCAACTCCTCGGCGCTCACATTTGCCATGTCATCGGTTGTGTCATTGGCAGTGTTTATGTAATCATTGACCTTCTTCTGATGTCACTAAGGTCCTAATAGGTCTTTGCGTGACTATTTGCTCAGCCAGTGGAACCCAAACTAAACTAATCCAACCTATTTCACGGTGCGAAAAAAATTAATTTTGTTGAGTCCCATAAAAAAATTAATAAGGTCTTGAAATTAGAGATGAATTATTGTAACGTCTCATACTTAGTTTTAAATTTTTTGATACAGTCTTTTCAAAAGGACTTGAAACTTTCAAAGATATACATATTTCCAAAAATGTATATTATTATTTGGGCTTGTGCAATGCTGTAAATAGGGATATCAAATTTAAGAGGAAAATTATTGCGCCGTGAATACATTTTTCTTTTATTTTTGGAATGAAAAATTGTCGGGAATGTCCTTTCAAAAATGTATCCTTTAATATATTTGTCACGATATGCACATTTTTTCTTCTAGTTCTGTATTAAATATTATATAATTTTTTATATGTATTTCTTCTCTTCTTCTTTGCAACGATCCTCACATTTGAGTCATTTTTAAAGCTTTCCTCATCAGCTCAAAATCTTCAAAGTGGTCAAAGTGATTCCCATTCCAGCTCTATCGATGCTCCCAAATAAATCATCTTTACTCCTCCAACTTTCAGTGAAGCGAACAACGCATTTTTCACAACATTCTTTTCAAGTTCTTTAGTAGCGAAATTTATGAAAACGATGTCGTTGTATCGACACGTCGGCAATTGCTTTCGACCGCAAGGCACTTGAGTTGAAAGCTTCACACACATTCGCCGACACATGCGGCTACTTAAGGATTGGCCCATTTATAATTCATATGAAATCATTTTAAAAATCACTTCACAACGTACGCAAAGCAAAAGTCGATGCTGAGGATTTTGCTGCGTTAAAACGAAAAATTTGGCCAGAGGCGCTTCGCTCGACAGCTGAAGTGAGCCGTCTTGAACGGGCGCAATGTAAACACGTACCAGCCACACACACACACACAGGCACATGCTGTTAGATACAAATATCCGTTTGGCATTTCGCATATGGCTGCACATGACGGCAATCAGGATGAATATCCTTTTTCAGTTATTGAAGGGAGCATTTTTTTGTAAATTGATTTTATTGCTGTGTGCTTTTCATAAAAGCAAAAGAACAAAATTGTGCATTGAAGATTTCGATATTGAATTGAATTGAATGGCATATTGGTTGGTTGGTATGTAAACATAAATAAAACATCACAACCGAAGCGGCAGTAAGAGAAATGGTCGACATGGGAGAAACAGACATGGCAACACTGGTGTGGTGAGGCGCTTTCGGCAAAGTTAAAAAATATTTTTACAATAAATGCTTGACAGAAATGCACAGTGGCGATGATCGAGGGGGCGAATCGATTTTAAAAGTTTTTACAAAATAAAATTTGAGAAGAATTTGATGAAAGTTTGTTAATTTATATTTGAACTCTAACACTTTAGTGCATTTTATGGAAGATATAGTAGTGGAAAATTTTACTGAATAAGTGGTTTGAGTCAAGTGCAATAAAATTGGCTGCCAAAAAAAGTTAGTTTTAAAAAAATTTTAAAATTCGTTTCAACAAAACTTGACTGCTGCACACTGCACACTTCATATAAATATTTACTTGCCAACTTACACACCCACAAACCTACATCCTTTAACATATACATACATATACACTACATATATATAACATATTTGTGTGCAGTTGTGTGTGCCTGTTGTTGGGTAGGGGAAGCATATATTTGGCCAGCTGGCTGTCGAGGGGGAAACGTATCTATTTGTAGATAAGCAATAATCCTTGATGGACAGTGTGCATGGCGCAGTGGCGCTGCTATCGCTGGCCGGATGAAAATACAATAAATTTTGTTGAAACACGTACACGCTGTGTATGTACAAATAAGGATATGAACTGAATTCGTGACTGAAAAGTTTTTCATTTGCCGCTAAGACGTTCAACGTTGCTTGAATTGTTGGATAGTTGGTCGCAGTAGGGGAAAAAGTAGAGAGTGCAGTTAGTTGTTGTTGTGGATGATGACTCACATAATGATGATGATGAAAAATGCTGAAAAATTGTTAAAAAATAAAATTGATTTTTTTTTCTTTATACACGTAACCGCATAAAGCTCTATGAGCTAAAGACGGCACTTTAGCTCATAGAGCTTCTGTTCCCGAGATTCGAATGATTCAAACTACTGAACCGAAGATCCTGAATCTTTCTTTTGCTTGTCTGGAAATACTTTTATGGGTGGTAGTTAGGGTTCAAGATATCACACAATGAAGCAGGTCAAAGATGATTAGTGCTTTGAGTAGTGTCAGTTATATTCCTTGAAAAAGGCCTCAAAGTAAGACTTTTTGACCAACGATGCTTGTTTTATATCCCAGACACAATTTGACCTCCTAAATAACGTTTAATCTCCACGTTGACTTTGTTTGTGATATTTTAATTGCTGAGTGAAGCCATGTCAAGTGGGACCCCCAAAAAATCACGAAATCACCGATTTTTGACATAACTGTCTTAATTTGTAGCGGGTATGATGCTGACGACTTGGCATTATTATTTCGTTAAAATTCAATTTATTGTTAATGTTATAATATACAAATAGATATAAAATTAATTTTATTTAAATTCTTGAGCATTTTCTCTTTCATACCTATATTATTTTTTATATTTTTTTTATTTTATATTTATATTATATTTATTTGCGCCTAGAGAGCGCACGCCGCGGGAGATAAAAAAATTAATATTTGAAAAACGGCGCAGACCGACAAACTTCTGTGAACGCTGAAATAAAGGGGAACGTTTTCCGCATATGATGACATTTTTTTTATTTTTTTGCAGCGTGAAGAAGACTATAGAAAACTTAATTGTTTATAAAAAATTAATGCAAAAGATATTTTTTAAACTAATTGGGCGTGAAAAAAAATTGTAATAGATAGCCTCAACAGTTAATTATAAATTCGCGTGGTCATCTTTTAAAAAAAAAAAATAGTTTTTGAGAAAAAAATTAAGAAATTTTTTTTGGCTAAAAAGTTTGATTGTTTATAACATTAACAATAAATTGAATTTTAACGAAATAATAATGCCAAGTCGTCAGCATCATACCCGCTACAAATTAAGACAGTTATTTCAAAAATCGGTGATTTCGTGAATTTTTGGGGGTCCCACTTGACATGGCTTCACTCTGCTGCTAAAATAAGACTTAGGACCCCTAAGTCAGACCTTTTGTTTGATCTGAGTTTGTTTGATGTAAGTTGGTTTAATTTCGATCTCCTTATCATCGTTTAATGTTTAGGCTAACTTTGTTTTTGGTATTAATATGACTACTAAGAACCGACAAAGTAAGACCCTCCAAGTAAGACCTTTTAGCAAATTGGTGACTTTTTGATCTTTAAGACAAGGTTTGACTTCCTAGTCAAGGTGTGATCTCCATTTTTCCTTTGGTTTGAATCTTTTGGCAAACGGTGACTGTTTTATCTCTTAGAAGCAGCTTGATCTCCTTATCATCGTTTGATCTTCAGGCTAACTTTGTCTTTGGTGTTAATACTTATTGCTGAAGTAAGATCTTCTGGAAAACGGTGGCTTTTTCATCTCCTAGAAGCAGATTGATTTTCAGGCTAACTTTGTTTTTGGTGTTAATATGACTACAAAGAAATACCGTTTGACTAACACGGACTACTTGATCTATTAGACAAGGTTTCATCTCCATTCTGCATTTGTTTTTGGTGTTGGTACTCATTGCAGAAATCATATCTTTCGGAAAACAGTGACTGTTTTATCTTCTAGAAGCATTTTGATCTCTTGGTATTATTATTGCTACTGAGATAAGATAAAGGAGAATTCCGAAGTAAGGTCTTCTGAGAACCGACGATGACTCCTAGACACAATTTGATCTCCTAGATATCTCTTGATCTCCAGATATCTCTTGATCTCCAGGGTTGTTGTTGTTATTATTGGTACTAATACTAATAAGGTCCTCATCGCTTCAAAGTTGCGGTAGTCAACAGTGACATTTTGTCCAAGATGCGTAAAAATTCTTTGTTAGTTTACAGAAGGTCTTTGTTTTGTGCTCATTCTTTGCAAGATTCAGGAGGGATTGCAGGCACGTTCTGGGATTACTGAGAGATAACTGCCTGGTGAAAGTCCTTGCTCACAGGCTGCGCATCATCGACAGTGTCATGTGCACCAAATGAGGAGAGCAGGAACATCTGGAACATATTCTCTACTCCTGCTCTGCACTCTCAATACTAGGTTTAGTTCATTTCAGTGTTGCCAGATACCTGAAAGGACTTTCTTCTAAATCTTAAAAAAATACTGAAATTTCCTCCCAAAAGTTAAAAAAATCTCCCAAAATTTTTTTATAATTTGGGTAATTTTAAAGGAATAAAACTTCTCATAAAAAAATATATCGCACACGCATTACAAAAGTGACACAACTCAAAATTTTTGATTTTTCAGGAAACGCAAAAAACTGTTTTTGAGGTAAATAAACATTTTTTTTAAATAACGTATAGACCGTTAAGTAGAAAATCCTTACAGATTATGCTTTAGGATAAGTTACAAGAATTTTTTTTATTTTACACTAGAAAATCCAAAATTTTGAGTTGTGACTGTTTTGATGATATTTTAATTCAATAATTACGCAATTATTTTAAGTTATGTTACTTTTGCTGAGTTTTATAATTATAAATTACAGTTAAAAAGTCGAAAGAAAAATTTTGAGAATTCAAAATTAATTTTTTTTATTTGAAAATATATACTAAAATTGTCAGAACTTTGCTTAAAATTAACTTCAACAAAAATGTATTTCGTAGTTCAACAAAAAAGTGTCACAATTTGAGTTAGGACACTTTTGCATTGAGCTTCAGCGATCAAATAGCATCAAACTTCTGACATAAAGAGAGACCTAACTGTATTTTTGCAACAGTTAACAACAAAAAAATATACTGGGCTTTCGCTTATTGGTAGATTGATGCATTGTGCACAGTATTAACACATAAACCCGAAAATTAAAAATTTTGAGTTGTGTCACTTTTGTAGTGCGTGTGCGATATATACATATAAGGTTTTTGAATGCAACCTTTTTTATTCATCTTCAGTTTAACAATAAAAACTTAACAAAAACAAAACATATAACAAATGAATTAAACAAACAGTGCCATTTTTGGCAGGATTTCATTGTGACAGCAATAAGCCAGAACGAGATAGAACGA
Source organism: Melieria crassipennis (assembly GCA_963668005.1). Taxonomy (NCBI): domain Eukaryota; kingdom Metazoa; phylum Arthropoda; class Insecta; order Diptera; family Ulidiidae; genus Melieria; species Melieria crassipennis. The sequence continues at coordinate 19,036,747 of OY764961.1, forward strand.
GCTTACGACGCGAGCGAGCGAGACGAGTAAGCTTATAAATTTTTAACACAATAGAGTAGAGTCCGACCGATACCAAATTGTTTGGCCGATGCTGATGCCGATTAATCGGCCGGAAGGGCGAGTTTGGCCGATGCCGATTAATCAGCCGAAAGGGCGAAAATCGGCCGATGCCGATGCCGATTACATAGAAAAAATAACACGAATAAAATAACAAAAGGAACTATTACATATTGTTTGTAATATTCATCACAAAATAACAAAACAACGAGAAAAGAAATAATTAAAAACTAAATAAAATAACAAGAGAATTCGGAATTCTCAACGGTCACAAAAATAGTCACGTAAATATTGCATACAAATTCAGTTTTTTATTCAACTTAAAATGACGATTTTTATATTAAATGTTGTACTCTCAAATTGCGATCCGTTGTACAGATGCAGTGGGAAGAAGTCAGAAAACAAATTTGGAAAAAATAAAAGGCATGTTAAAAAAATGCTTCCAATTGAAAAAGAAGGATAAGATTAAAAAATTAAATGCCCCTTCTTCTGATATCCACATTAAGAGACGAAATGCATCGACATTTCGAGAAAATCTGTGTTTTTAAGAATACCTAGTTTATAAAAACATTTCTAGGAAACATTTATATTAAACAGTATTTAAAAATACATTACTGAAAAGGGGTATAAGAACCCGTTGGTACAAAAAATAAGAACAAAAAAATTAAAGCAGAAAAATAGGCCGATGCATCATCGACCAAAAACGGCCGATGTGGCATCGGCCAAAAAAGGCCGATACCGATGCCAATACCTATTTTTTTGGGCGATGCCGATACTAGTCGATGCCGATACCAATTTTATTAGCCGATACTAGCCAATGCCGATGCCGATTAATCGGTCGGACTCTACAATAGAGTGCTTTGACTATTAATATAGTTGCCAAAATATGTTTTGATCCACTAAGGATCCGAAAAATCCCCTAACATAAAATATAAATCTGCTAAACTTTCTCCTAAACAATTTTTCCTCCTAAAAATTCTCCTAAAAGGCCAAGAATCTCCTAAATCTAGGATGAAATCTCCTGATCTGGCAACACTGGTTCATTTAGGTACTCCGCTGATTGACAAACTGCAGGCGGCACCCAAAATAAATATAAGATTCTTATCTACTTAGATTCTCTACAACAGGGGCGTAGCCAAGGGGGGGTTTAGGGTGTCAGAACCCCCCCCATAGCCTATAATTTGTCAACATTTTCAATCACTATGCATCGTATGTATGTTCCCACATTAGCAAAAAGGTCTTTTCATCTTTAAATATTTAATATTTAAGAATATTAACAAAATTCTTTTTTTACCGAAACTAATTTGTTTTTTTAATAGTCACGTTTCGGCTTAATGCAGCGATTTGCATGTTCTAAAAACATGTCTAACGAGTAGTTTAGTTCGTCGACCGGAATGTCCTTCAGGATGTGGGTACAAGCCTTTTGGATGGTTTCTACGTTCTTAAAACGCTTTTTTTTCATCGGACAAATGCATTCTTTGAAAAGGTGAAATTCGCACGGTGCCACATCATGTGAAAACAAAAAAACAGTCAAAACAAGTGTCAATAGATGGGATGGCATCCTTCGATAGCCAAATATTTAGTTAAAATGCAATGAATTTATGCTATTGAGATGCTTAACCTTCGCCTTACTAAAGATGATCCCAGGCACTTCCGCCGCTATTTTGAGTAAAACTCACAATAAATATATAATAATTTATAAATTTTTTCAATACTTCAGTATTTAGTATTTTCCTCTGGCGATAGTTCGTATTTCGAAAAAGGCCTAACTTTAATGATTTATTTTGAGACTATGCAAAATATTAGATTTCTTTCCAGAGGGTTTATTGAACACATCATGAGGTACGCAGAAAATATCGTGAGTTTTAATCAAAATGGTATCGAAAGCGCCTGGGATCACCCAGGCACAATTGTATAAAAGTCAAGTTTAAACATGAACAAAATTTCAAAAAATATTTTTTCATGTTATTGAAAATTACCTTAAAATGTGTGCAGATTTTAAACATGACTATTAAAAAGATCATCTGGGTGGGTATAAGTAAAGCGAAGGTTAAAGTTTAAATCCAATTTCGAGAATTTCAATGAAGATTTTGGCTTATCTTCTATGAATTACCGCCCAGTTTTGATCTACGGTGATCGCGGATTCAGTTGGCTAACACTTTGGTCATCATTTATGTTCTGACAATCGTTTTTAAATCGCTTTTACCACTTATGAACTCCACCACAGTATAAACAAAAATCACCATAAACTTGGTCCATAAATTTAAATGCTTCGATTAAAGTTTAAATATTTTTAAAATAATTGGTTATATTGGATCTTTGTTCGATGCACATTTTTGTACGATGACACAAACATACTTCCACTTCAGATGCAATAACTTCGCTTTCAGTCCACCAAATTTCATGAAATTTTTACTAAAAATCAAGGAAAAAATTTCGTTTTTAATGCATTACGTCACATAAGCCACAACAAAATGCCCTAATTGGAAGGTGCACTTTACTTTAAAAAACATGTAATACTAAACTGGGAAAACATTTTTTTAAACCCCCCCCATGACCAAGTTCTGGCTACGCCCCTGCTCTACAAAGGCTCGTATATTTATAGATCTGTAAAGTTACTTGTAACGTTAAGGACATCCATCTGGTAATTCTAGGGACCCGAACGGACTCTAAGCGGCACCTTAGCCAGTTTAACCTAACCTAACCTTTGTCCAACATTATATGAACACATTATATGAAATCTTCCAACTGCCTGCCGAAGATTCAATAAATTAATGAATCAAAAACCTAGAATTTTATTGACATATGGCCACCCCATGTTGTACGCTGCTTTCACTTCCTGTCGCTTCACGTTGAACGGTTTTGACAAGTTTATTAACTTGGCGTAAACAAACACACGTACGCCGCGAAATTTATGAATGCACCACGACACACTCCACACCCCCAAACGCGGCCACTTTTGCCGCAATTTCCGCAGCGCGTCAACTCGAGCCCAAAGCAAAGTCAAGACAACTTTGTCCTGCGCCGCATCTAATAATCCAACGAATATTTCATGCGCATTTTCCCACTTCCTTCTCCTGCTCCTTCCTACTTCCTTTCGATTCCGACCGCGCTTAACGGTTTGCGTGTTCTGTTCGGTTTGGCTGATTTCTGCGCCTTGAGGATTTGTTGTCTTTTTCGGGTTGACGCAGTGAATAAATATTTTCGGTTTAACCTTTACGCGATTTGCGTTTGCGTGCGTGGGTGTGTGTTTGTGTGTGTGTGTATTGTATGTTTATGTATTTGTATATGTTTGTTTACGTGTGCAAACCGACAGCATATTTTCCATATTTCAACTTTCGTTGTGTATTTGGCTGGGAAAGTCAAAAGTTTGTGTCAACACAACTTTGGCTCCTTCGAAGCGCCTTAAGCCGCTCGAAACAACCCTTTCGTGGTGCTGTCTCGCGCTCAGCCGACGGCGTATTTTGTGGCTGTTATTATTTGCCAAATCCCCTGAGGAACCGACGCACAGCTAAAATATTTCTTCCTCGCCCTCCTCCCACTGCTACCCACTCGAAACGTGATCGACTGCGCTGCAGTTCGGCGGAGCGTGGGCCGCGTTCGTGCTCGTTGTGGCCAGAATTTTGATGGAGCACGACACGCGCGTTTTTCGACGCGCTGCATGTTGCGTGCCGCCAGCCCGAAAAGGATTGCGGTGGTAAATCTGCGTAAAAGCGCGCGCATGTTTGAGGCAAACTGCGCGCCATCGCCCAACCAACCCAACGCTTTCTCATATCTCATTTACTGTTGGCGACTTGCTCTGGCAGCCGAATTTCATGTGTTAACTTTGCGGCACTGATACGCGTACGCGACGTTTATTGAGTTTTATTTGCTGTTTATGGTACGAACTGATAGCTGCAAACTTTATTTGGCAGCATTGTGGAATTATGGAAAGGGATTAGTTGATGTTAAGGAGCATATGAATGAATATTTAAAGGGAAGTTTGAAGCAGTAACGATAGCTCAAGCTATCATCTATAGCATTCCATTTCGTATAAGGGGGAGCCGTCTAATTTGGAAAGTACTATTCATATAAATCTAGAAAACCACTACTACAACTTTTCCACAATAGTATCAGGTACCGAAAAGGTGCTGATAAAAGTTCATGCATGGAGTTCTCAGCTTTGAATGGAAGGACTTAGTTCAAGAAACCCGAACGCCTTTAGAGTCAACGCGTGTGGAACATGAACAGCTTTCGAAATCAGCTATAACTCGATTAGGGGTTGCTAAAGTCAAATATGTATGTGTGAGGGTTATTTTTTGGAGTTAAATCTCTATAAAGCTTTCCACAATTTTCGCATGATTTTGTTTGACGCTTCAGGTGACATATGTATACAACTTGTTGAAATCGCTGTTCTGTGTTCAGTTAATACAGCTCACAGTGCATAATGAAAGATGGAATAAGATGTTGCAAAGACCTTGCAAAGTATCTTTCTTTCAACTCTTGAATGTGTCCAGTCAAGAATTACTTAGGCTCACTCAGATGTGGGTAAGAGGACATGTCGGTATGGAGAGAAATAAGCTGGTAGATGGTCTGACTATAAAGTGATCAGAACAAGACCTTTTTAGGACCTTAACCAAGTATTGAACTAAGCAATTCAAGGGTCAATTATCTGATCGGTAGTTGGGCAACCTCAAGGCACTGTTAAGGGGTCATTCTCATGCGCGGACAGAAAAAATGGACATTTTTCAGAAATTATTTCCTTTGTGAATACGAGGAATTATCAAAAAAAGATATTCCACTTTAATTTATTCATTGTTATGGTACAAAAATAAAAAAAAATAAAAATTTTTTTTTAATTTTTTCAAACACTTTTTTTTCGATTAAAGACACGGCTTCTGCCGCGTCATGGTCAGCTGGCGGGGATTGTTTTGAGTCACAGGATTATCTGAAACATAAATTTCAAAGAAATTCTTAATCAGTATGAACGTACCTCTCGCCCGTAGTAAATTTGAATTTTTTCATAAGAATCTCACAAAATGGCAGGCATTGGAAGTTAGAGCAGTAAAAAATGGTTGTTTTTGAAGATTTTATCAATGAAAAAAAATATGAAATTTTTAACATATTAGAGTGAATTTACTAGGGGCGATAGCTAACAGTATGTAGAATGACGTGACAAAATCGCAGAGAGATCGGATGAATGGTTTTTTTAAATCATTCCCGCCATTTCAAAAAAAGGCGTTCCGAGAAAAACACGTTTAAAGTTTTGACTAACTGATTGAATCCTTGCTAGAAACCTTGACCGCTCGTTATATAAATGTCTGTAGAAGCCGAAATACTTGAAATTTTCCAATAAAAAAATGATACATTCCAAATATGTTAAAAAAAAATTGATTTTTACAAAATTTCACATGAGAATGACCCCTTAAAGATGGAATGGGATGGCCAATTGTAGGCAGTCCTGGAACAAGACTTTTGTGAATCAGTATTGAGAATTAATCCAGCAATTTAAGAGTTAAGAGTCTGGTTGACAGTTGGAAGACCTTAGTGCATTGTAATTAATATAATAGGATGGCCAAATGTAGGTTGTTTAGAGCAGCTTTAAAAGTGCCCAATTTGGGACAACAGTTCATCATATAATTTTTCATTTCATTTATTAATTTCTATTGTACAAAGTAAGACTTGGTTCTTTTTAATGTACATCGATCTGAATTAATATTAACATTCGTAAATTCATAAAACTTAAATCTAAAAAATTTACAAAAAACAATCCTAAGACTAACTTTAACATGAAAAAAATAGAACGTGTTAAAAACCATTAGCCCATTTTTGATTACGCGGAAGGTCAATGATGTTGGCAGAACTCCAAATGATTAGGAAAGTGCTTCTTTTATGATAGCACAAGAAATACAATCAAAATATTTCTTATTAAACTAAGTTATTACTTAATTTTTTTATTTATGCCACAGCAAAAATTTTCCTTTTTTTTTACATTCATTTCCTGACCAAAAGCAAATTTTCTCTCTGCTCCCTATGACTATTGTAAGGTATACATTTTGGCTTCACTTAGCTGAATTTTTTAAACATTAAACTATTTCCTTCGGGTATGCTAAACTATCTACTCTTTGTCTCGATATTACTTTTTGGTATTTAAATCATGAAACATTTGGCTAAGAAGTGAGTACACGAAATTAGAAGTCACCACGCCTCTTTGTTAGGGTTCTAGAAGTAGTTTACTTTTGAACAACTTTAGCTTAAAGGGGTTAAATACATTTTTATCAATATTTTTTGCTTACAGAAAAATTACTTAATATTTACGGAAAAATACAAAATTATCCCTTTTCGATTTTATTTAACCATTATTAAAGAAACAGGGTTTTGATCAAACGCGCCCAATTCGTAGACTTCAATTAAAACACAAACTTTCCCTGATATCGCTGCAAATTATTCTAAATTATTTTGGGGATAAGAGTAAAATTTTTGTAATTTGCTTTGAATTCACTTCTAAAAATATTAATTTGTTGGTGCCTACTTAAATTAAACCCATAAATCAATCGTAGCTTTTGCTATAAGATGAAAAATAGGTGAAGTTGCTCTCAGGCAACTTTGGGGTCGAAAGGATAAATAGATAAAAATAGCTAAAGTCGTTTCCCCTTTTTCCACACAATATCTGCTGGATTTTTGGGAAGGTTCTTCTGAGTTCATTCTGAGGTACGAGGGTGGGTCAATAAGTCCGTGACTTTTTGAATGAAACACAGGTTTTTAGATAAAAAGTTATTTTATTTTTCAACGTAGTCTCCTTTGAGATCTATACACTTAGCCCAACGTTTCTCCAGTTTTTTTATCCCTTCCGAAAAATATGATTTGTCGAGGTCTTCAAAATAGGCATTTGTTTGTGAGATGACTTCGTCATTGGAGGCAAATCTCTTTCCGCCGAGCCATTTCTTCAAGTTTGGGAACAAGAAATAGTCACTTGGGGCTAGATCGGCTGAATAGGCAGGATGAGGGAGCAATTCGTAGCCCAATTCATGGATTTTTGCCATGGAAACTGCACATGTGTGCACCCGTGCATTGTCCTCGTAATTATAATTATGACAGTGTCCTGTGAAAAAGTCTGATATAATTTTCAAGATAAAGTTGTAAAGGTTATACGTAATGAGTTGATGAGAGATATCTTTGATCTTTGAGAGATCTCATTAACTGACTTCATTTAGATTAATCGCATCAAGGAAGACTTAAACTAATTTTCTCCCACTTCCATGTTAATGTGTTTCAGTTGATGATTTCCAATTAGATTCAATTTAGAATCAAGTTATTATTTCTTTCAGAACAAGATTTCTTCGTTCTTTTATGAGGTGAGTAGATATTATTATTCACTCATTCTGATTGAGGCCAAGCTTAATCTATTAAATCGCTATAAAATTAGTAAATTAGTGTCTGCAGTTACACAAAAACAGATTTGTCGAATGGTTGTTTTAGTGGTTGCTACCAGAACACAATTATTTATTTTTATTTATTTATGTATTTTTTTATTTCTATTTATTCGTCTACAGAGCACATAAAATGACGTTTTTATGCCACATCCTTATTTTTGTTGATTTAGGCTGGGATTTTTAATCCACTTGGTGACATCCAGGAAGTGTAGAAGCAAAAATAACATATATATATATATTATAATATAATTATATTATCCTTTGAAGAAGCCACCTGATGTCCATGGTTGAAATTGTTCTGAGGTCTTCCGGGAAGAGAGTCCCGAGAAAACGTAGTCTGGTCCTTGCTAAGCCCAGCCATGTATAGACTAAGTGGGTCAATGTCTCCTTTTGGTCATCCTCTCCACAACTGCGACAATGATTGTTAAAGGATATTTGGAACCGCCGCACTGGTCAATGACTCGTAAAAACCGCACTGAGTCTTGCTGTATTCCCCTGTTTCGAAGTAGTGGCTTCGTCCTGTCCTGTTGTTGTTGTTAGCACGACAGAAAGAGGACGCGTATGTCACGCCTTAGCTTGCTGAACGGAATAGCTACCAACTGAGTTGTCTGGCGTTTTCTAAGCTTAGACTTTAAACTCCGATTTGGTGGAATGACTCTATACAAGACTTAGACTTATATCCCGATTTGGTAGAATGACTCTATACAATTGCTTTCAATTCCTCACTTCTCTAAGAGTTGTGGACAATGTCAATAAAGTTTCGCTATCAATCACAATGAACCAACTCTTGTCTGACACTTGAACGAACTCATATAAGAATCAATCATAAGAATCAACTTTATACCATAAAGCATTGTCCAGAAAAGATCTCCACTCGTTCTTCCTCCTCCTAATAAGAATCGTCTTTAAATATTTTTTTTAGTGCTCCGAACTTCATACTCAACCGTTGGCGTTAATGTTTATCCTTTCAAAAATTTCCGCAGTATTTCAACAAAAACCGCCACATAACTTCCACTTAACCCGCCCCGCTGCACAAAACTACTTAACACAAATGCCGAATAAATGCATTGTTGGCTTATCAATTTTTCGAAATGCCCCACGGTTGTCACCTGCGCGCAGCCTACGCCACAAAAGGATGCCAAATGATATGCGCGCCGCGATACGACTTCCTTGTGCGGCCAGCTGAAGCGTGTAGGTGTACCGCGGGCGATTTAACAAATTAGAACGTGTGCGCAACCTGCAACAATGCTGCACACACCGGCCGACCGGCCGGCTGGTCGTCCTCCACACTGCGCAGGCGTCGAGTCTGCTGGTGTCTGCGCGTAGAAAGAGCCCCGACTGCTTGGCATAAAATATAAATAAATTCTCAAACTGTTGTGTTATAATTTTTCATTTCACTATAAGCCATGAATTGGAGGGTGAATTGTGCACAAATACAACCAAAAACAAACACAATTAGAGGCACATTGAATGAGCTGCTTGCGGCAGTAACAAAAAAAAACAGCAACTTATTTTTTTTAATGTTTTGTTGTTGTCATTTGGAGTGGTGTTAAAAGCGCATAACAGCATATAAACAAAATTACAAATTATATGAAATGAAATTGCCAACAGTTGGCTGATGCGAGTGGCTCTGACTTTCTGTGTGAGTGTGGCTTTGTGTGTTTGCATGTGTGTGTGTGTGTGTGTGGGTAGGTGCCCATTGTTCGGACGCATGCGCGTGCAGTCATTCATTCATCTACGTCCGCTGCTTGCATTGATGTGAATGTGTGTGTGTGCGCGTGTGTCAGCATTCCCAGCAGCGCCGCCGCATTAAAAGCGGCCACCAACAGTCGCAGTGCACCAGCGAAAAAAAGTTGAAATAAAATTTACAATTTTATTTTAATTTTATTACATGCTAAAAAAGACAAATTACATAAAATACGAGTGCTCGTGAATGCGTGAATTTGCCGCCGTCGCCTTGCGTCGCCGCTGCGCCAACTCCATCTCCGGCGACTAGTGCGCGCCTTCAGTGATATTTCATTTCATTTCATTTATTTGCTTCGCATCTTTATTAAGTTTTTTCTGCTTCTTCAACTTTAATTCATTTTCATTCATTTCTGCTCGGTGAGTGCGTCCGTGTGTGTGTGTGTGTGTGTTTTAAGCACATTTCAGCAATTGCCGCTTATGCTCAGCGACTTCAGTTATACGTTTCCTTCGGCTATACGTGAATTTTTATGTAAATTCTGCCCGGGGCAAACGCTTTGTCTTGCTTAGCTTTTATTTTTTCGCCTCCACAGTGCAGGGCGGCGCAGAGTGGGGCGCTGTATTGTCGGTTGTATTATCTTGTCCGCGTTTGCAGTGCGCAAATAACGCATTTGCATTGCCGGCCTTTGCATGATCCATAGCAACCAGCCAGCCAGCCAGCGGAGCCGAGCCGAGCTCAACTGCCAACCAGTCAGTTGGTCTTTGCTCGAGTTCAACGCGCCGAAAATTGTTAGAGGAAGTTGTTACTTTGTAATTAAATTTGAAGATTGATTAACTTGTCTGGACGGTGTGTGTGTGTGTTTATTTCAATTTCAAATTGAAGTCATCACTTGTTCTTGCTATGGTTTGTTGGCGCCTTCTATTCGGCTGGCTTCAGTAATATTTTTTGAGCTCGTTAGCAAAAAACGTTAGTTCCAAATTTTTGATTTTTGTTAAAAACAAAACATGGAATGGGGTTAGGTTTGAGATATAGAAGCCATGCTTGTTAAGGACAAACAATTTAATGTCAACCTGAAGGGTCATAGAGGGTGTCAGTAAGGAAGGTTACTGGCCCAGAAGGTTAAAATGAGAAAAAAACAATTTTACATCTTTAATGCATAGGTTAAGCTACATAAGCTCCACTTCAAGGAAAGCTATTATTTTTGAATATTTTATTTAATTTTTTTTTAATATTTTGTATTGTACCTGTTAATTTAAAAGTTTAATTATGAATTTTTTCTTACTTTTTAGTTTTTGAATTTTAAATTTTAATGCATAACTTTTAGTTTTCAATATTTAATTTTAATTTTTTAATTTTCATTTTCAACTTTCAATTTTTAAGATTTACATATTATTTTGATTTTTATTCTTTTAATCTTAAATTTTGTATTTAACATTTTTATTTTAATTTACAAATCTTAGACTTTTATTTAAGATTTCTATTTATTTACTTTTCACTATTTACTTTTGGTTTTAATTCACATTTCAATTTTAATTAATTTTTAATGAATAACTTTTATTTTAAAATATTTAGTTTACATTTTTTTATTTTCACTTTTAATTTTTAAGATTTACATATAATTTTAAAATGTTTAAAACTTAAATAATTAATAAATTAATTTTTATTTTTAATTGTAAGTTTTTAATTTTTCATGATTAATTTTTAATGTTTAATTTTAAGTATATACATTTTATTTTTTGATTTTTAATATTATTAATATAATATTTAATTTTAATTTTTAAGATGTTAGGCTCTCATTTTTATTTTTTAATTTTCGGGTTTTAGGTTATCAATTTATAAAAATTATTTCTAATTCAATTTCCAAAGTTGAATTTTAATTTTCAGTTTTTAGTTTTTCATGATTCGTTTTTATAATTTAGTTCTTAAAATTTAGTTTAATGTTTTATTTTTCATTTTTTAATTGTATTTTTAATACTTATCTACTGTATAAATTTTATAGTTTTTGTATTTAAATTCGAATTATTTTTAGTTTGTATTTGTAATTTTAATTTCAATCGTATAACATTTAAGTCTACATTTTTAAGTTTTAGGTTTCAATTTTCATTTTTAATTTTTGTTTAGTTTTAGGTTTCAATTTTAATTTTAATTTTTTGTTTTTTATAATTTTTTTTTTATTTTTTATTTGTTTCAATTGATTTAAAAATTTTAAGCTTCAATTTAAAATGTTTCATTCGTATCTTTTAATTTTTCATTGATAATTAGAATTTGCATATTTGTATATTTTAATTCTTTATTCTAAATTTGTAATTTCCAATCCAAAGCTTTTACTTTTAATTTTGGGTTTTTAACTTTTAATTTGTAGTTTTTAGATTTGACTTTGAAATGTTACTTAAATTTTCTGGTTGAAGTTTTTAATTTTGAATACTTATTGTTAAGTGTTTTAATTTTTTATTTATAGTTTTTAATTTTTCATTTGTGTTTTTTTAGTTTTTTGTTAGTTTTTTTTTAATTTCAAATTTATCATATTTAATTTTGAATTTGTATTTTTTAGAGTTTAATTTCAAATTTTAAAGTTTAAATCTAATTAAATAATCTTAATTTTGAATACTTTTTATAACTTGAATTTTTTTTAAATTTTGGATTTGTATTTTTTAGATTTTAATTTAAATTTTAATGTTTAATTAGATTTCAATCTTAATTTTGAATTATTTTTATAAATTAAAATAAGTTAGTTATTAACATTTTAAATAAATCAAATGTAAAATTGAAAATATGGATTTTTAAAATTTTAAATTTTAAAAGATTTAAAACTTAAATTTGTAATATCTAAATTTTCATTTATTCATATTTATTTAAAATTTTTATTTTCTTTTCGAGCTTATAAATTCATTAAGAAACTAAATTCAAATGACCATTTTAGTTTTTGGAATGAATTAAAGATTTTTTCAAATGCTAAAAATTGGATTTAAAAATTTTATTTTTAATTTAATTTTTAATTTATTCATATTGATTTAAAATTTTAATTTTTACTTTAACCTTATAAAATAATTTAGAAACTTAATTTAAATAAACATTTTAGTTAAAAATCATTTTTAGATTAGATTTTAAATATGTATAAAATGTCTTTATTTTGTTATATGTATTAATTTTTTAACATTTTAGCAAAAAAAATAGGTTAAAAAAAATTAGCTGGTCACATACAATCTAAAATATTTATTTGTTAAATATTTTTCACTTTTTTTCCCCCCCCTTGCACACAAAATAAAAGATTTTCCTAGTTTCTAATTTCAATTCCAACTTTTTTTTTATTTTCGCGCATTTCATAACGACACCCATTTTCATGCCGAACAACAATAAATCCGAGCCAGAAAAAAGAAATTATGCAAAACTAACAAGCAAACAACAGCGGCAATTTACGCTGCACTAAAGTCAACACTTTGGTTAGAAAAACACACACACTATCGCACTCACACACACACACACACACACAAGCAAACTGGCCAGCCTCTGGCTGGCACACAAAGCAAACACTTGTTGCGTAGCTAAAACATGTAACAAAAAAATGCAACAATTTATTTCGTGAACACAAAATCAAAAATAAACCAACACAACTGCAAATGTATCAAATAAGGTATACACACACATGCACTCACATCCAGGGACAGGTGTTTGAATAACAAAAAAGTAAAAGTGTCGCAAAAAACGCGATACACCGCAACACTTTAAACAAAGGTTTCAAAAAGGTAGGTGCGTCTCTAACCAAACGACAACAACAAAGGCAACTGCAACATAAATAGTCGCTTTGCATGACAGCTACAAAAAATACAAAAAATATGTGTATGAACAGCAACGCTGCCTCAATAATCACTCAAAAGACCACAAAATCAATTGAAAATCGATGCAGCGACGTGTTGCTGCGGCGGCATTGTGCGGTCGTAATTGAATGCAAACTTGCGCCATTTTGTTGTTATTGGATTTTTGATTCAATTTGCGTTTTTATAACAATAAAAATAAGTATGTTATTTGTACGAAAAAAAAGTGATAATTATAACAGTTGATGACAGAAATGTGTTGAAGCCAAGGACAATGAATATGGCTAAGAATGTTGCAGTAGGTCCTTCTCTGCGCTCACTTTCAATTTGCGTTCCTTAACATGTTAATTTTTTATTTTATTATTGAAAAATATTTTATAACCTAACCTCAAATTAAATTTAAATATATATAAATACATAAAAGTATATATATAAAATAAAATATAATACATAACACAGCTACCATCTAACGTGCATGACATCTTCATTGCTTCATTGCAACGCCCCTCCACACTAAGCGACCCTAAGCGCCACTGTGACCATTGTCGACCGAAAACAATGTGCACACTCACATTTATCATTTCGAAAATTAAATTTGAAACCATGCGTCGGCCAGCGGGGGTGCGGCACGCGATCGGCGATCTGACACTGCAAATGGTGTCATTTTAAAATCGCCATTAATGCGCCATTGTCCAGCGGTTCGTTGAGTCTGCGTGCGCTAAAAGCGGCTTCGAATTCATGGGCCCTGCGGGAGTTTGATTGATGAGTTCACGCTTCACACCCCAACGACACTAACTATATACCACTCTGAGTTCTATTAAGTGAAATTGGTTTGATTTTCCGTATTAATCTCACTCGTTTCATAATGTTCTGAAAAGGCCAATCGAACTAATAGGCAACAAGCTGAAATGCTCTTAAGGCAAGTTTTAAAGACGAGTTTTAAAATCGATTTAAATTTTCAAAAATATGTAGTTGTAGCACCAATGTTGGCCTGCGCTTGGTTTTACATATAATTTTCAATTCAAAAATTTCTTTTACCTACTTTATACTCGAAGAATTCATTTACAAAAATTATATACTCATATATGAAAAATTCAGGGCCTTAACTGTTATAAGATTTTTAAGAAAATAATTGCAATGTTACTATTACAATGCAAAATAAATTTTATTTGTTGATTATAATTATTATTTGGGACAATTAATTTTTACGTTGCATAATAATTGTTATAAGAAACAAATTTGTTTTTTGTTCTCGAAAATTATTATTTTGGGATTTTTTTTTACATTGTTTCATAACTTTTATTTTGGACTTTTTAAATTTGCGTTACCGATAACTATTATTTTGAGAAATTTTTTTTACGTTGCTTCATAACTTTTATGAAAGAACTTTTTTTTACGTTGCCTTACCACATTTTGAGTATGAATTGATTTTTAATTATTTAGTTGTTGGTGGAAATTAAGATTCTGCAGTTAATTTGCGTTTGTCAATTTAAAACAATTGGTGTTAATTCAACGTAAAAAATTTTTTTTTCAAAATAATAGTTATCGGCAACGTAAATGAAAAAAATCATAAATAAAAGTTATGAAGCAACGTAAAAAAAATTTCTCAAAATAATAGTTATCGGTAACGTAAATTAAAAAATTCAAAAATAAAATTTATGAAGCAATGTAAAAAAAAATTCCAAAATAATAATTTTCGAGAACGAAAAATATACTTATTACTTATCACAGTTTTTATGCAACTCAAAAATATTTATTACATGATAATAGTTATAGCCGATGTAAAAAATTTCTTATTGGGAATAATTATTATAAAGCAATATTTTTAGAAATTTCTTAAATTAGGGCAATTTTTTTATTGCCAAAAATATGGATATTAATTATTTTAGGTCTCTGGAAAGATGGCTTCAAATTTGTATGGGAAAACATCATTAAAAAAATCCCAGTAAAAGCTTTTCAAGTGTGACTTCTTAAATTTTCTCGAAATTTAATGGTAATGATTGATTCATTTCATTTAATATTAATTAGTCCAAGAACAATTGTTTACTTACTGACTAATAAAGAACAGCACAATGGATAAGTAACAAAATAATATTACGTAACAATCGATAACTTAATTAAAAACCGAGTTCAACAAGTTCAAAAATATTGCTTTAGAAGTAGTGAAGTCCACCAAAGAGTTCATGCTTCGATGAAAGGACTAAGTAAAGTTTTCCTAACGATCCCACTTGGATTAGATTGGAATGATAGCTCAAAACAATGAATTTTAAGTCACATTTTGGTTCACGGTGAAAAATTATCATAAGAAACTATATGCTATATTCTTAGAATCAATACCACAAGACATACTGGGCATAGTTTCATATCTTAGGTTAGGTAAGGTAGGGAAGATCTTTGCCGCACTAGCTAGGTTTGTCAGGAATCTTGAAACCAGCACACAACTTTTTGCGCCCAACTACAGTTGAAACCATATTTGTAACCCAATTTGGGTTGGTGTTTAAAATTCCCTTTGCGTGCGCCATTGCAAAAAGTCCTTCAACAAGGTTTCACCCTACCAGGTGTGTCCTGAAGTTACTGTGTCCGACCATCAATGCATTTAGCCATCTAAAAGCTTTCCCATGAAAGCTAAGGATACCCTCGACTTTGCTGTCTATCGCCACCTTCAAGGCTGCCTACAGTTGGTCATTCTATCTCATCTACTAGCGAGCGCTGAAGTCATCCAACTGTCGACTATATCTATATACAAAAATTATTTTCCTAGATTGCCTACAGTTGGTTATCCCAGTCCTCTTCTCAGTAGCCTATTCTGCTTTTGCTTATTACATCTATGGCACAACATGACTTTGCCTTCTGCACGATCTGATGATGTGATATAATGTCCCTCGGCATTTTTTGATGTATTGGTGTCCATTTGATCTAATCATCTAAACTGACTAACCCCTTGGCCAATTGCGAGTTCTCGTTGTCCACTAATCTCAACAGTTTGACTGCATCTGTCATGGTTTTCTATTCAGGACTTCTTCCTAGCAAGTTTGATATGCGGGTATAGTAACCTAATTCTTAGTATATAACCATTGTGATGGTCATTTAGTTGACTGCCCGGTGTCCAGAGAAGCCACCTGTATGTTACCGGGATTCACCTATCCGCCACATAGGAACGCGTACAATGAGAGATCAAGCAACATCTCACAGGACATTTGGACCCTTTCGACCGAGTGGTAGAGAATACCGAATGATGTTCATTAACTTTTTCGCTACAGGTTTTTATTTGGGGAAAATTAAAATGACCATAATAATATTTTTTTATTGTATTGACATATGAGAGCAACTATATCGTTCTAAACATAAAATTTTGTACGCAAAATTAAAAATATATTTTTTCTTCACTTACTTCAGCTTAAATTAAAAAAAAATGTATCTGCATTAAGGGGAGGTTCTCATTCAAAATTTTCAAAAATTCGATTTTTTTTTCTTTACATTTTTTGAAAGGTATTAGTGTCTACTATATTGCGGTAAACCGATTTTCCGATCCGCGCATCAGAAAAGTTTCTACAGGCCATCCCGCCATGGGGCGCTCTCGGCTCGGAACGCGCGCCAAAGTATTTAAAAGCGTTTATCTCAAAACATGATTTTTCTAATCTGCGTACAATCTCATTTGAAAACGGTTCAACTGAAAGACTTCATGTTTTGTTTTCTCGAAAGAAGACCCTTTTCATTGGAATGACCTATAAAATCTACAAATTCTTTGTATTAACTATTTTTTGTGAAGCTTCAAAGTATAAAAAAAGGGCTAAAAAATCGATTTCAAAGTTTGAGATCGCACCATTATGTCAAATATGAAGTTTTTTACCCGTTCTTAGGTCATTCCTCCAATAAAAGTATCCTACTTTCGAGCCTTATAATTGGTTTTGTGTTTCAGATCGATCCTGAGGCAGCAGGCTGTACGCAGTTTTGTGATTCCACGCGAACCGCATCTTAGACGGAACGTCACCACGGGCGCCATTTTGTTTTTTTCGTCTTGAAAAACTTTGTAAATAATGATGAAAATATAAGCTTTTTGAATCCTAGAACTGTTTTTTCCTATGTTTTTTTATTGGCCCACAAAAAATTCCAAATTTTGCTTACTTTTTAGTCATTTGAATGAGAACCTCCCCTTAAGGGGGTCAATACGTGTAAACGGTATATTTTTGGAATCGCGCATACGCCGGAAAAAATTAATGCAATGTACAATTTTTTTTTTTCATTCTTTTATTAAAAGGTAGCAGTGCAAAAAAAAATAATTTTTTTTGGCGTGCTCAAAATGGCGGTGGTGGGGGTCGAACGTTGGGCCCAAATTCTAGTAGAAGTTGTGCCGGCGCCCCAAAAATCATCTGAAAAAATATTACTATTAGTTATTATGAGAAAATATATTTACCTTCTAAAGTAACTAACAAAAAAAAATATTTTCTCGAAAATACACAAAAACGCTCCAACCGAAAAAATTACATTTCTTTTCTTAATTTCCCGAAAATGGCGCCGCGGATTTTGCCAAAAACAATGAAATTTTTAGTTACTTGAGAAGTTCTATGTTTCAAAAAGTTGCTGCCCAAATTTTAGATCAGTGGGACTAAAACTCGCCGAGATATTCTACTTCCATAGTCAAAAACCAGTGTTTCGAAATAATTCGGTTTAAACTTTGCGTATTGACCCCCTTAAAGTGAAAAAGTTCAATTAAAAATGTCTTTATGTTTTTTCTTCTTCTTCTTTCTTTACTATGTTAAGGTATAGCATTCAACTAACGTGTATACTACTCTTCTTTAAACTTAAATAGTCAGTTTATTAATTTCGTATTATTCCTAAAACTTCAAACTATTCTAAAGATCAACAAAAAAATGTATTCTTGGAACCTTAAAGAGTTCAGACGTTGACAAAGTAGCAAAAGCGTTAACACTTTCAAATATTTTGGATCAAATCTTAAAATGATCTCCAAATTTATTGATAGTTTCAAATGTCAAACCACTGAAATACCTCCACCGTAACACTGTATTCATTTATAATTTTCAATGTGTCAATTATAATTTTTTATAAACAATAAATGCCAACTTTGCGGCTAAACTTTTCCAAAAACTATTCACAAATGTTAATCTCGTAAGCAACCTGAAAATTTACCCATCTTTGATGAGCGATATAATTTTTACTATGGCCAAAAATTCGCTGATACAAATCCTGAAACGGTAAATTAATAGTTGGCATATGTGTTGTGCACGTGTAAAAAGCCATCACTCCCATCGAATCAAATCGGCCCAAAAAAAAGAGCGAAAAAGCGGCCATCATCAAACAGCAAAACAAAGCACAACGCAACGAGATTCACACGCTTTCCATTGTCGAAATTACACACACACACACACACACACCTAACTATGCGCACTCATACTCGTTATATAAATTTATATATAAGCAAAAAAACAATAACAACAAATCCAAAGAATGGCCAAAGTACGCTCCGCAAGCACTTAACTCCGCCTCCTCCACCCACACAGCCGCTGTGGCGTTTTGCTTTTTGCTGTTTCATTTTTGTTATTTACTGTTGTTGTTGTTTTAGTTGTTGTTTTGATATTTCTACAGTTAATTGTTAATTTATATTCCGCAGCTAAAATTGAACTACAATAATGTGCGTTCTTATCGCAACGCGTACGCGCAAGTCTCCGAAGCCCGGAGAAACGAAATAAAGTCGAAGCTGGCGGCGGCACGTCAGGTTAGATAAATTAAAAAAGCATTTTTACGTAAATGTGGCACATTAAAAGCGAAATAAAGAAAGCACATAATAAATATAAAATACAAATGAAATGAAATAAAATAAATTCAATTGTCTGCGTTTGCGCCGCACGTCGCCAGTTGCCAGTTGCACGTTGCCGGTCGCACGGCCGCCGCACAAAAAGGGCAAACCATGAGAAAATTATGCGGCGATTGTGGTAAAATTTAACGAAAAAATGTTAATGCTCGATTTCAATTGTTTCAATTTAGTTTGCTTTAGTTTTTAATGCGCCTGCGTTGCTTTGTATTTGTGTATGTGTGTGTGTATTTGTGTGAGCGCGTAATTGTATGCAGACGTGACTGGAATTTGTGGCTGCCGTTTCGTATATGAAAAGTTGATTAAAACGTTTAGTGTGCTGGATTACAAGTCGCTGCTCAAAATTGTATCAGCCGAGCGCAAAAAAGGGTTCAACTGTATTTCGTTTGCTGGTTTGTGGTCTTCTTTTATTTGTTACGCTTGTTTTTTTTTTAAACAAACGTCAAATAGACAAATGGCCACGGCCGCAGATGGTTCGAGTGCCAATGTGCACGTCTTTGCGTTGGCTGCGTTGTGTCGTGTTGTCGCCCATTAGATAACTGGGCTAGTGAGAGGTAATTGAACTCGAGGAAGTTGTGGCTCAAAGCTGCGTTGCATGGAACCAACGGAAGTCGCGTCAAATGCTAACGGAATTGTTAAATGATAGCTAATTGTAAAGCGACAAACAACAACAACAAGTTGCCTGATTCAATTATGGTGATCCACATGAAAATTTCTTTCATGGACTTTCATTAACAAGGACAATTTTTTTTTTTAGTGTGAAGACAACAATAAATGCGAAATCACAAACATATCAAATGTTTTATATTTCATTGTAAAGGGAATTCCACGGGCTACAATATAGTAACAAACTTATTGTACCTTAGTAATGATTTTTTTCGAGAAAAAAATGCGTTTTTAAAAAATTTTTATAAAAAAAAGTTTGTTGCTTAAAACTTGTTATTAGTAGATCTTTCGTATCTATTGTTGCACATCAGAAGAAAGGTATGAAAAAGACCTTTCGTTTGATACCCATATCGTGTAAATCAGTTGCAGATTAATTGAGTTTTTTGATAAAAACTTTGAACTTTGACCCCGCGCCACGCCTTTTGTGGGCGTTTCCCAGGCAAAATGCTTAGGTTGTTAGATTCAGGAGCCAACCGTCTATATAAAAGCATACTCATTTATTTTTTTCACGAGGGTTCCCTATACTGCATTTAGATATGCCAGAATTTCTCTTCTTCAAAATACCCAGAAAAAATTACAGATCATTGTGTTCAAGGACTCCAAGACGAGCTCATTGTTGCCCAGCTCGACCAGCTGAAATCATGATTCTTCGACTCTCAGCTGCATTCGTTGAGATTATAAAAATTCCATACCTATCACTCATTTTATTTTCACTTTGAATACATCACACTACTCCCCCCTTTCTACACTGTACAAATTAACAGTTATAAAAAAGATTGTCATATACGTAGTTGACAAAGCAACAAATCGAACAATTGCACTAATTTCAAATTAAAAGTATTAAGTCGCATAATGCAGCAAAACCGCCTCAGCCAGCATTTGGCCACCGGTCATCGTTCAATACTGGACCCTCATCTCCATCAAACAATAAGCAGAAATCAAGTCAATTTGAAGAGGGGGGCGCTACAGTGGAAAAATCTCAATTCAACACGCACAAGCCAAACGTTTTTCCTTAATTTTTAGTGCTGTCATTGTCGTTGTCGTTGTTGTTGTTATTGTTGTAGCCGTTGTGATCGTAAGCGGATTTTTAACGCCCACAACAATTTGTAATGGTCAAAAGTATGGTTACACATTGGTCGAACAATCAATGCATTGCAACTGCGCCTGTGACCGGCGCATGCCGCATCCTGTGCCACCATTCACTCTGTGAATGCAGTGCTTGTGTGTTGGTGTTGGTGTGCGTGTGCGTGTGCATGTGTGCGCGAAGGGATTAATGCGTGCGGACATGTGCGTCCATATGTCATTCAGTTTTCGTTGGTTCAGTTATAGGAAAAGGTGTTACTTTTCACCTTTTTTTTTTTTGTTGTCTCGCCCCCCACAAATTTCATGATTGCCTTTGTTCTACTTTGTAGGGTTTTTGTCGACATTTTTGTATTGTTGGAATTTACAATCGCTGCATTTAACTTGGCACGCGCGCTCAATCGTTCCTGTGAGTCTCGACGTGTAGCACCTAAACTCGTCCAATTCGCCACGCCGCTGTCTGCGGCAATTTCGATTCTTTTATTGTGGCCATTGTGCGGGATTTTATAGTTGTGACTCGATGGAATTGTTTAATCAGTCAACGGCTTAATGGCTAATTATTGCACTTTGAATTTTGTTTCAGTGATTTTTAATGATTTCTGATGGTTTTTAAACTCAGGAACTTTTAGCTGTAAAGATTTTGAGTGTTTAATGGACACTTTTTAGACTCTTAAGCAGACCACACAAAATTTGAAAACATAGGAAATAGGATCTATGTCCATGTTGAAAGTTGTTAGCTAACTAATAGTTTTCAAGGTACAGCTTGAACATTGAATGAATTAAATTGGTTGAGTTTTTTTTCAAGATTCAGCTCATGCTATGAGGTTTGACTTTTCAAAAATACATGGGAACCTTCCAAGGATCTGTAAGCCAGCTTAAAACTATAGCTAAGACTTGTCCTTACAGTGGGGCACACAGGATTTCATTTTGCGTACAACTTTCGAGTCGAATACCATTCGAAACGCTAAAAACGCTCCTCTTGCTAGGACGCTCTCAGAATTTAATCGCGTTCCACACTTTGATCTCTCCCTTCCAAGAGTAATAGTCTTAAGAATTATTGTTGGATTTTTTTAATTGAACTTTATTATTTTGTAATATTCTATATTAGTTTTATCGATGGTCTGTTAATGTTTATTTTTGTTTGACTGAATTAAATAAATGAATAAACAAATAAATAAATAAACCATATTTTGTACCAACAATTTTTGGGGTTTGAACCTCCCAGCCTCCTCCCCCTCTGTCACTCCCAATATACAAGTAACCGAACAGTTTTGAAATCATTGCTCACACATACAAAATACTTTAAATCAATTTGTCTGCATTTTTAAAGGTTCAATTCAGGTTTCGAAGTTTTAAGTATTTTGAAGAAATATTTGAGTAACTTGCAAAGTTCTGCAAGCGGTTTCAAATATCTAAAGTTATGTGATGTTCTTAGATCGATCCCAGTTAACTAATAGTTTTTAAACTATAGGTTAAAGGTTATAGGTTAAGGTTCAATTCACGTTTTGTTTGATTTTCCAGCAATACTTTGACACGTTTCAAGGCTCTGGTGAAGAGCTCAAATCTCTGGGGCTCTAAGTTTTCAAATTACAGCTTATCCATTGCATAAAATAAATAAAAAAATAAATAAAAAAATAATAAAAAACAATAAATAAAATAAAATAAAATAAAATAAAATAAAATAAAATAAAATAAAATAAAATAAAATAAAATAAAATAAAATAAAATAAAATAAAATAAAATAAAATAAAATAAAATAAAATAAAATAAAATAAAATAAAATAAAATAAAATAAAATAAAATACATAACATAAAAAAAATAAAATAAAATAAAATAAAATAAAATAAAATAAAATAAAATAAAATAAAATAGAATAAAATAAAATAAACTAATAAAAAATAAAATAAAATAAATAAATAAAATATGTCTTCTGTTTTGTGTTTTCAATCTTAGAAAATACTTGGGATTCTTTCAATGCTGCGGTGAGGTATGATTTTGTTTTGAGTCTAAAAATTAAGGCTCAACTAGTATCAAAGATCCTTTGTTGGAGAGCAATCTTTCACTTGGACTTTTTATTGAGATCCAACGTTCGTTTTACTATAAAATTCCGAACGTAGAGAGGTTAACTAGACTTCTAATCCTTAATCCTAATTTGACTCATCCATTATGAATCTTGATCTGAATGAATCTTGAGAGTGCGTAGCTACTGTTTGAAGCGACATAGTTAATGTTAAAAAATTATAGAAAGATAGAACTTCATATTCCAATAGTTTTCAAAAAGACATGAAAACCAATTGAAGTCAAAGTGAAGACTTCTAAGACTCCATGGACGTAAGGGGGATACGCTGGTTTGGTTATGTCTCTCGTATGGACGATGAAGTTTCGGCAAAAAAAGTGTTCGACGGAGTAGTTGGAGGTCGGCGGCGAAGAGGGAGACCATGTTTTCGATAAAAGGACTAAGTTGAGGACACCCTATCATCTCTTGATTTGAATAGAACTTTTGCGCCTAGTCGTAACCCCTCAATGGCCTGTTAAAAATAAGAAGACTCATAAAGGCTTTGCATCCCCGTGGCTGGATTTTCATTCCATAGCCCTGAAGTGTTGTATTATTCTTACTTTCTTCTCTTTCATTTGTCAGCCCTAATCCGGAGGAGGCTTGTCATCTTAATAGTTTTTTTCTGGTAGTACCAACCATTGACTTCAACAGCATCGCCCGTTTCATAAGAAAGTCTCAATAGCTGTTCTTTTCCACCTGGCTAGAATCCTTTCACAGTTTAGGAATTTTTTTTCTTTTTTGTGGTAACACAACGGGACAAGACTGACCTATGTGAACTCTCCAAAGCTCTCACCTTAACCTAACATTAAATTCTGGAGGTCTCTGTCCCCAGGCGAAGTTTCCTCATTGTTAGTGTGAGAAATCGGAATCCCATTTAACCCTTTCGACCCCAAAGTTGCCTGAGAGCAACTTCACCAATTTGTCATCTTATAGCAAAAGCTACGATTTATTTATGGGTTTAATTTAAGTATGCACCAACAAATTAATATTGTGTGAAGTGAATTCAAAGCAAATTACAAAAATGTTACTGTTATCCTCAAAATAATTTCCAATAATTTGCAGCGATATCAGGGAAAGTTTGTGTTCTAATTGAAGTCTACGAATTGGGCGCGTTTGATCAAAGCCCTGTTTCTTTAATAATGGTTAAATAAAATCAAAAAGTGATAATTTTGTATTTTTCCATTAATATAAAATAATTTTTCTGTAATTAAAAAATATTGACACAAAATTTATTAAACCCGTTTTAAGCTAAAATTGTTCAAAAGTAAACTAGCTCTAGAACTCGAATGAAGAGGCGTGGCGATTTCAAATGTCGTGTGCACCCTTCTTAGGCAAATATTTCATGATTTAAATACCAAAAAGTAATATCGAGACACAGGGTAAAATTCGGAGTCGAAAGGGTTAAAAATAGATCATTGTTAGAGTCCCTGGCATACCCGAAAATTTGTTAATTAATCAGTTACCAAAAGTTATTGTGTTGATGTCGCGTCCTCGAGTTCTTCAACGAGAAGATAAATCTAGAATACTAACGTTAGTCGACTAGATGCAGGGGCGCACACAGAGGGGGGTTAACCCCCATACCTTCCAAACAAAAAAATTGCTGAAACAAAATATGGTTTCGAATGGTATTTGGCTCAAAAATTGTACGCAAATCCCCCGTCTCCCCCAATGAAATTCTGGGTGCGCCACTGACTAGACAGCTAGTTGAAGTGGCCGCCTCTAGGACATCATTTAGGCCGGGCCACATGGCCTTGTGTTCGATACAGTTTGTGTCTTGTGATACAGTTTGCATAATAAGTTTAGTAACTATTCCAGGGTTAAGTATCCATTCTGAGCGTCTAATAATAACAAAGCAAAGAAAATCATAAAAATTAATTGCTTAATTTTCAACAATTCCAAACATAATTCACCATCAGTTCGACATTCGTTCCACCACTTAACGTCCCGTTAATGGCATTGCCATATTTCAATTTTTCAAATTCAACCAAAAATTTAAACCAAATCAATTTTCACCCCACTTACGACAACACTTGAAATCGCCAAATGTGTAAATGTGCCATAACAAGCGGCAAGATGCAGCAGCGGCAGCAACTCATTAATGTCTGCGATAAATTTGAATATGTCAAACAAGAAAATTCAAATTACATACAATTGCAACAAAGTGAGACACCAATGTACGAATGATGCATGCAACAGGGCCGAACGGTGCACGGCGAATTGCATAAATATTGCATAAAGCGGCAAATTGCAAGCTGGCGTTTGCATATTATTGCAATTCTGACAACAACAATGCGAACAACAAGAAGAACAAAATGTGATTTGGCACGGCAGCGAGGTCGAATGTGGCACATTAACCTTTGACCAGTGCTGCGAGCGCGGGCCAAGCGGTGACAGGCTGTTGACCCGACAGCGCTCAAGTGCTCATTGTTGTTGTGGCAAAATGCCGAATTTGTTGGCGGTGGGCGCAGCATAGCGCAGATCAATAAGCACACACACACACACAGACATTGGGCTGTCGCTGTACATAAATTATGCAAGATTTTGAAGGCGCGCGTGTGGCTTAGTGTGCGTGTGTGTGTGTATAAATTATGATGATGCTATTTAGTTGGACTGTCATTTGAATTGTTGCTGTGTAAATTATCAGACCCTCGAGTGCATACTCCGTGTTGCTGTGTATCCAGGCGCTGCTGGCTGTCGACTGTCGGCGCGTTGCATGTTGCTACACAGTCGACGAGGAATTTCTCTATTTATCATGCAACAATTGCCGCCTGCTGCCACACCAACAACAGCAACGCCACCCCACTGCACGATCACTCAATATTTTTCTTCAAGATTCTTTCGCATTGCCCCAAAACGAAGAGTGTGGCGCGTGCATAACGATCTGTCGCTGCGGATCAGAGTGTGCGGATTAATGGTAGACCAGAGAAATGTTTCATCGCAGATGCTGCTGCCGATTTAACAGAAATCATTTTCAATTTTATTTCATTTTGACTGAAACATTTTGACTGTGAAATGGGCTGAGAGGGACGACGCATTAGAGCTGCTTGAGCTTTCTTATTAAATGCATAGAGATTGCCACATGTGGTAGATTTGATGGTTCTTAAAGGACCAACAAGAGTTTCCCCCCATTCAATAAGGATAAGAGAGTTCCATTGCATTTATCTGTGAATGACTTATAGTCTCAAGTACCCATAGACTCCGATTCTCAATTTATTGGATTGTTATTTTTGAACAACAAAACAGATCTGCCAGTTCAAGTTCCACAAGTTCACTTCATACCAGGGCCGCACAGTGTTGCGAGTAGTGACAAAAATGCCAAAATGCAATGTTATAACCACAAAATCTGAGTATGAGGGTTGTTGGAAATACCTCAATTAAAATAAATCCGAAGTTTTACGAAAAAATATTGGATAACATAGAAGTTATGAGCTCTTAAAGTACGCTCTTCCAGCGTTGAAAAAAAATTGTGTACAAACAGCAAATTTTTGCTTTGACTTTGAGGTTGAATATTTCAACATAAATTATGAGCAGGTCCCTAAAAGTTACTATTGTCATAAGTTTCATATAATTTAGGTCTGGCAAGACCAACATTTTGCATATTACTCTCACCTCTGAGCAGTACCGTTATGATGAAAATGAAGTAAAGAAAACGAGTGAATAAAAAGTGAGTTCAAACATTAAAAGTGATTTTAAAAAAAACACTAAATATCGCTTTAGACATTTTTTGATATTTTGTTTTGGCAAGTATGTACATTATGCTGTAAAATTTTGAGCTTCGTATATCTGCGCGAATGCAAGTTATTGGCATTTTTAGATGAAGACTTGAGTGCAAATTCGTGATATTTCAACATTTGGTTGAATGCTAACTAAAAGCAATCGGCCAAATAATGCTCTGCTGCTTGTGGAAAAATTTGTTGAAGATAGCTTCGGAAAATCAATTACGATTACTATTATATTCGAAATAGAGGAGTTAATGGAGTTTTGACAGTATACTTTGATTTTTTTTCGTACAGAATCAAAAGTTGACAACCTTACTACTTCATTTGTATGGGAGGCGCCCTCTGTTGGTGAATTTGTGAACTTTAATTAATTTTGTATTTTTTGCACTCTGGAATGTTGACGATTGTTGAATAAATCATTCAAATCAGTTCAGTAGTTTCCCATATACGATGTTTCCTCGCTTACTTTACTACATTTACAAGTGTGGAGCCATTTTCCATTGAAAATTACTAGTTTTGTATGGCAGCCACCTTAAAAGTTGGATATAGTGGTTAGGTGTGTATAGAAAAAACATTCGGAAAGGAAAATAAATTGGGGTCAGTCTTATATATGGTACGTCTGGGACCACCCTGAGAGCAGCGGGATCCCACTTTCTGAAAACAATGATTTTGTATGGGAGCCTTATTAAAGGTTGGTGATAGCGGGTAGGTATGTTCAAAAGAAATATTTAGGAGGAAAAATTAGTGGGGGCCAGTCTAAGATTTTAACCCTCTAAGAGCAACTTCTGAGCAGCTGTGGAGTAATTTATCGAGATTTCAATTTCAATAACTTTTGAAAAAAGCGCATTTTATTTATATGTATTCATATTCATCGCAAAATGAAAATGTTGAATAATTATGGGGGGTTCTGACACCAAAACCCCCTCAGCCCCCTTGGCTATGCCCCTGTTTCATACCATAGTTATGGTACTCTTGGATGAGTCGAAGTGTACATTTACTTCGCCGATTTGATTGATTGCTTTTTAGGCGCAGTTCGCAAATAGTGGAATATTTCTCTTCAACTCAGATGACAGAAGTCTTTAAAAGAATTTAATTCCCTGAAATTCTTGACTCGTAATCTCTCTGACAACAGTTTGTGTCCCTTGGATCAAGCAAATATTTCCTGGGCAATCATTCAAGATGTATTACGTGGCTTCGTTTTTTTCCAACATAGGCTATGAATTGGTTAGAATACTCATTCAAACCGACCTCATTTGAACCTTTGGACCACAAGTATCGCATTCGCAGCCTCGGGTTCTGGAAAACTTCCAACGCCGCCATTGAAGGTCCCCTCATAGTGACAGCCTTGCAGCAGACTTGAGACTGCAGTTCAACATTAAATTCCTGCTTAGTAAGTAAATAAAATCGACATTACATTTCAAGCATGATTTTCTATTTTTTCCCCGTCAGCTTTGCTACTCTAGAATTCGCATTAAAGCCACGTCTGGCGACATCTCCATCGAACAGCTTCTGTCGCTCGACTCATTAAGCGCCGTGGCGTCCAATTTGGCGCTTTAAGAAAATAATTTAACGATGTGCAGCAGTAATGGCAAAAGCAACTACTTACAACAACAACATTAACAACAATGCAACATACATTTTACTTGTTAATGAATAACTGAAAATAAAGCATAGCGCACCATAATGATTTTTCCCAAACATATACACACACAGAAACTCACTGAACTTTGCGATTTTCTATCTTTTTTCTTTGTAGTGTCTTTCTTGTGCCTTTCTAGTTTTAATTTTACTGTCTGCCGCCGAAAAAAAAAAACACAACACTACTGCAAAGTTCTTGAAATCCTGACAATGAGCCGAGACAGCGGCCGCCTGTCTGCCGCCTCACCTCGTCTACATTATGAAAAACTTGTAGCCGATGGCGCAAGGCGCAGGCATTCACAGTTCGCGTTGCACTCATTGCGAAAAATTTCATTACAAATGCATAAAGTACCTCAGATAAGCACACTCGACCAGCAAATCGTGACTCTGGATTATTTGAATATCCACTGCGTTTCAACTGATTGTATGTGTGTGTGTGTGTGTGTGCTATGTGGATAGAGAGCGGGGGAGGTATTGGGACAAGACAGGCAAAAGGCATTCAAATGAATGTTTTGTACAAGCAGCTGAGAATTTATTTAATTTCTTTCAACAATTTCCACGGCAAGTAGACAATTTTTATTTTTAGTTTTGCTCAATTTTGTTTATGTATGTATCTTTTTGTTGTTTTGTATGTTGCAAAGGTTTTAGTAAGGTGGGTTTTTATGATATTTTGTACGATTTAGTTGCGTAAGCAATAACTTAATAATAAAAATAAATTAATTGACTTCGAATGAGACACTCACTCACTTTTTAACTACATCCTAACAGAGCTTAGACAAAAATTGCTGGCCAAATTGTTGAGTTGACTTTGACGGGGGGACCTTTAGAGGACTTTTCTATAGGTATACTGAGTTGAGATCCACCAGCCGTTTGGCTGGTTTGGCTCTAGTTTAAGAGAAATCCGACTTTGAAGTTTGCTCATTATAGTCGAGTTCGTCGCTTAAGTCTTCGAACGTTTAAATGCTAATAGGTCCTAAATCATTCCGAATATCGCTTTACTGTCTTCGGCAAGTTTGTAGATATTTTAACGACCAACAAATTTGCTTAAGACAACAATCCATAAAAAATACATTCAAACTGTGTTTTCGACAAAAATGTCCCAAAAACCCCACTTTTGTCGAGGCATAAAAACAGTATAGCGAACCCTCGTGGAAAAAATAAATGAGTATGCTTTTATATAGAGGGTTGGCTCCTGCATCTAACAAACTAAAAATTGTGCTTGGGAAACGCCTATAAAAAGCGTGGCTCGGCGTCAAAGTTCAAAGTTTTTATCAAAACAACTCAATTAATCTCCAACTGATTTACACGATATGGGTATCAAACGAAAGGTATTTTGCATACATTTCTTTTGATGCAATACTAGATACGTAAGATGTACTAATAAAAAGTTTTAGCGAAAAAAAATTTTTTAATAAAAATTTTTTTAACGGATTTTTTCCTCGAAAAAACCCATTACTAAGGTACAACAAGTTTGCTACCATATTGAGATTTTTAATGATATTATTGCATCGTTTTCTGTAGAAAAATATTTGATGACTTTCACTGTTTTGTGAAGTCAAATTAAACACAAAAATTAAAAATATTATTCAAAAGATGTTTACCCCTATTTCGTAACATGATTGGTAGGTTGGATTGGCCCTGAGTTCTGGTGGTAACTCGCGATCGTTCCAAAAATTTAGAGAGGTACCAAACGGAATTGTGCGTCAGTGCTGATGATGTGAATTTGTGTTTGAGTAAATTTCCTCCTTACGATGGTTTAGATTTCTTTGCCGAGGCTTTGAAACTTTCGTTACTAAGCAGTCAGTCACGAAAGTACAGCGGGTAGTGCCAGGAGTTTTCATATCAGAGGCTCAAGGTTCGATTCCTAGTTCGGGCTGAAGAAGTAAAGAAGTAAATAGATGAGATGGCAGTCAGTAGCAAAGGTTCCAAGCCTGAATGAAAAATCTGCCAACTACCGCTCGAATTCAGCTCTAAATTTCCCCCACCTCTTTCCGCCTTCCGTTTGAAATGTCTTTGAAAACACATGTTCGAAAAGGACAATGTTGCATACACGTTTCGGGTGGAATACGTGGGTGGTCCGATAAGTACTTAGCCTACAAAAGAAAAACGAAAATTTTGGAAAAGTGGCGTTTTATTTCTCAACGTAGTCTCCTTTCAACTCGATACACTTGACCCAGCGATGCTCCAACTTCTTTAACCCGTCTGAAAAATACGTTTTCTGGAGGCCTCCGTGGCGGCGATAACCTCCTCATTCGACTAAAATTTCTGCCCGGCGTGTGACTTTTTCAAGTTTGGAAACAAAAAGAAGTCACACGGGGCCAATTCTGGAGAATACGGTGGATGGGGCAGCTGTTCGTAGCCTAATGCGATCAATTTGGCGAATCACCGACCGATATTGCTCTTTTTCCATTTTTCTAAAATCCGCGGACACGTTCGTTTCCACACGCGGTCAAAACTAAACTAAAAATCCAATTTGGCTGAAATTTTGACAGTAGCCGTCTACGAGGATGTACTACACGATAGTAAATTTCTCTTACGATAGTGGCACCATCGGGCGGTGGGGCTAAGTACTTATCGGACTGCCCACGTATTTAGTATCACAACGCGCCATGTAGGCCGAGGTTTGTCTCGTACAGAAACAGCCACTCATCCCAATCCGACCAATACTAAGTACGTAGTCTTTGAGTGTAATATGGAACATAGTCTACATTTAGAGTTAAATACAGCAGGTCACAGGTTAAGTGGACTAAGCAAGGATTGGGGTCAGGTTCATGAAAAATTCTGCTTCAGCTCTGAAAAATACATTGAAATGGAATTTTATGACACTAATTTCAATAAAAAAAAGACAATTCCTATTTAAAAAAGGATATTGATGCGTTAGGAAAAAACAAAAAACCTTCAACAAAATTTTTACAAGACTAGCATCTTTTCTCAAAGTACCATAATGAGTTTTTAATCAATTCAATTTGATCAACTGTGACGAAAGTGAGCTTCTTTGAGTTTGTGTCCTAACATAATTCAACTTGGAAACCCTTCTTAAGGGGGTAGGGTGTAAAAACAGAGAACAAAATGTACTTCTTCTGGAGGCTGTGAACACAACATATCTCTTGTAATCGAGAACGCCAGATTGAAAAGAAGAGATTTAAGACAAATTGAATTTAGATGTGGTGCGATTCAGATAGCATCTAACATCCTGAAATGAGGCTCTTAGTGTCCAGATTTGGAGTAGGAATATTTGGAACAGATTAAAGGAAGATTCTCAGAATTTTTAACTTTGATATTATGGAAACAATTTTTGATTTTTCAGAATTTTTGTTTGCCACCATAATTCCTTAAGAGTTTCTTATATATTTAATATACACAAGGATTATATTAATAAGAAAAATAGCTCTGAATAGCATTGACTTGTGAAAAATGTTCTTTTTTTTAATCACATGATTTGTAGAAGAAACTTATAGACACTTGTCTTCTTTTACCGCGATATCACAATCGTTGAAAAAAAGGACTCTTGCTTACTTGGGAGTTGTGTCACAGGAATTTTCTCTTCCTTTTGCATGCTCTTTCCCTATTCGAAATTCTTCTAATACGAACTGAGTACTTATATCCTGTTGTGTTATTGCAATAGGAGAAGAAGAAGTAGAAAAGAGACATCCCAAACCTGTTTCGTTGCAAAACAGCAGATGTCACTTGCAGTCAACCTGTGTTCGAGTGAATCTCTGACA
The DNA here is from genome assembly GCA_963668005.1 of Melieria crassipennis. Lineage (NCBI taxonomy): Eukaryota > Metazoa > Arthropoda > Insecta > Diptera > Ulidiidae > Melieria > Melieria crassipennis. The sequence continues at coordinate 19,068,424 of OY764961.1, forward strand.
CACTTTGAGACAACACACTTGAATGCCGATTCTGCAGCCAAACACAATGAAAATCACAGACAATTTCGTACTTGTTACTGAACAATGAATTTATTATTTATTGCCTTTCAAAAAATGGTTGCTCGTAAATATTATAAACGAGCATCATAAAAAGGATCTTTCATAATTTCCCATTGACCGCATCAATCGAGACTCAACGTTATTATTATCGAACAGCTGGATGGCACACTGACGGGTCAGTGTGCCGTTACAAGCTGCCAGTTGTGAGCCGAAGCTGTAAAGATTGTTTTGATGATTAGTCAAGGTTGAGTGACGTAACCTTGACTGCAAGCCTGTGTAATGGCCAAACCACTGTTAAATATATTCTTTTTTTTCGCAATTAATGAGGAGTTTTGTAATGTTTGAGCGATATTTAAGTGCCTGCAAAATTTTTTAATGACACTTCCAACTGTTTAGACTGGAATACAGTGATTCGTTACGGCTGGCTTGTGCCAGTGTTGCCAAAGTGTGGAGAAATAAATTTGTGTTTTTATTGAAAAACAATGGAACAAAACTAATCTCTCAATGAGTCGACTAGTCGAGTTATGGAGTCATTTAGTTTTATGGTTTATAGCGCTAAAAGTGCCGAGTAAAGTCTTAATGCAAGGAAGGCAAATTGCCTGAGGGCAGCGGAAAAGACAAAAGAAAGATTTTATACAGCATTTTAGGTACTAAAAATTTCGTATATTTTCCTCTACGTTAGACTGCTGAACTTGTCAACAACATTTTTGGCCGCAATTAAAATACTATAAAGCGCCCAAGTGTCGCTTGAAATCCATCAAGAAAACACATAGCATGACTAAAAATACTTAAACTGTTCCAACAATTCAACTTTACTCACTTCTATTTATCTTTTTTTAAATCTCGAAAAGTCATAATTCCCGCCACATGTCAGCGCTTATTTTCGTTTGCTTTCTTAATAGTTTTGAACTCACCGCAACCTCATAATCCCCCACAATTTATTTATGTAGGGCCCCAACAAAAATCATATATATACACACACATAGTATATATCGGCTCCAGCTATGGCTGCTATTAGTCAACCAACGCAGCTCGTTGCAGTCATTAATGCATCCCTGTCTCCGCTTCAACGTCTCCTCATCTCCCAAAGGCACCGTTGACGCACATCAACTGAGCGTAAAATTGTTTTGTCACCTGTTAAACACATTTTTTATGTACGTATATAAATATAAAAAATTTCATAAATTTTCGATCGTTCAGCAAGTCTCCCCACCCCAATGCGCACAAGTTCCACAAGTGTGTTGTGCCATAAAAACAACAAAAAAAAAATTAAATCAACTGCAACGAAAATCCACCAAACAGAGCAGTTGTTCACGTTCACCTATTAGCTGCGCGACTTCTAATGCTTATTATTATTGTTGTTGTTGCTTCCGCAGAAGATGTATCCATTAGATGCCTTTTTGTAATATGACGTTTTCAATTTCATTTTTTCTTCTCGTTGGTATTTTTAGTGCTTTCGCTGCAGTTGTTTGTCCTCGCATTCTACACACTACACCTCATCAATGCTAATGTTGTTGCTGTTGTCGTTGTTGTTGGTGGTGTCAGCGTCTGCCGCTTGAAATTTCCGTGGAAATTATTAACGTGCCACAAGCCAATTGCCAGTGTCGCTGTTCCGTTGTCGTTCGTACACTGAGTGCGCGTGTTCGGGTTAAGCGCTCTGACCATTCAACTCTTCGACACACAACCACTTAGAGTCGTCAACGTTTGGCTGTGTGCATTGTCTGCAACGTTTATGTTCCTCTTGTTGTTATTCTTGTCGTTGAGTGTCAGTCTCTCATTAATTTTGGTTATTAATAAAATTTGACAAATTGCCGCATTTAAGTCAAACATTTGCAGCGATGCGTTGAAAAATGTGACCATTGATTGTCGGCGAAGGTGGGCGGGTCGTGTGGGTGAGAATTGGTGGACACAAATAAATTTGTTTGACTTTAAGCTAATCAAATTAAATTTATGTAGATAGTAGTGAATTTCTTTGTAATTAACAATTTTTGCTTATTTCTGGTTTAGATTGAGAATTTTTTATTAGAATTTAAATGAACTCATTTATGTGAATTATTTTAAAATAATTTTAAAAATTTAAATTTAAATTAATTTAAATTAATTAAATTAATTTAAAAATTTAATTTTGGTAATTTCTGGATTAGATGGAGAATTTTTTTATTAGCATTGAAACGGCAATTTTAATTTATGTGAATTATTTTTAAGTATTTTTTTAAATTATTATATATATTTAAAAACAATTTTTCATAATTTTTAAAAATTTAGTTTGCATCTCACTTTAAGCTATTTCTGATTTAGATTGAGAATTTTTAACTACAATTTTAATGGAAATTTTAATGTACGTGAATTATTTTCAATTAATTTTTTAAATTAATAAATATATCTAAAAACAATTTGTCATATTCTTTTTGTTTTTTTCTGGTTTAGATGGAGAATTTTTTATTAGCATTGAAATGGAAATTTTTAATTTATGTTAATTATTTTAAAGGTATTTTTTTAATACATAAATATATTTAAAGACAATTTTTTATAATTTTTTAAAATTAAGTTTGCAGGTCACTTTTAATTATTTCTGGTTTAGATTAAGCATTTTTTACTATAATTTAAATGGAAATTTTAATATACGTGAATTATTTTCAAGCAATTTTTTAAATTAATAAATGTATTTAAAAACAACTTTTCATAATTTTTTAATTTAGTTTACAGGTCACTTTTGGTTATTTCTGGTTTAGATGGAGAATTTTTTTATTAGCATTGAAACGGCAATTTTCATTTATGTGAATTATTTTTAAGTATTTTTTTAAATTAATAAATGTATTTAAAAACAATTTATCATAATATTTTAAATTTAGTTTACATGTCACTTTTGGTTATTTCTGGTTTAGATGGAGAATGTTTTATAAGCATCGAAATGGAAATTTTGTTTCATGTGAATTATTTTTAAGTATTTTTTTAAAATAATAAATGTATTTAAAAACAAATTTTCATAATTTTTTTAAATTTAGTTTACAGGTCACTTTTGGTTATTTCTGGTTTAGATGGAGAATTTTGTATAAGCATTGAAATGGAAATTTTTATTCATGTGAATTATTTGAAAGTATTTTTTTTTAATTAATAAATGTATTTAAAAACAATTTTTCATAATTTGTAAAAATTTAGTTCGCAGGTCAATTTAAGTTATTTCTGGTTTAGATTGAGAATTTTTAGCTACAATTTTAATGGAAATTTTAATGTACGTGAATTATTTTCAAGTAATTTTTTTGATTAATTAATATATTTAAAAACAAATTGTCATATTTTTTTGGTTTTTTCTGGTTTAGATGGAGAATTTTTTATTAGCATTGAAATGGAAATTTTTCATTTATGTTAATTATTTTAAAGGTATTTTTTTAATACATAAATATATTTAAAGACAATTTTTTATAATTTTTTAAAATTAAGTTTGCAGGTCACTTTTAGTTATTTTTTACTATAATTTAAATGGAAATTTTAATGTACGTGAATTATTTTCAAGCAATTTTTTAAATTAATAAATATATTTAAAAACAATCTTTCATAATTTTTTTTAATTTAGTTTACAGGTCACTTTTGGTTATTTCTGGTTAAGATTGACATTTTTTTATTGGCATTGAAATGGAAATTTTTAATTTATGTTAATTATTTTAAAGGTAATTTTTTTAATACATAAATATATTTAAAGACAATTTTTTATAATTTTTTAAAATTAAGTTTGCAGGTCACTTTTAGTTATTTCTGGTTTAGATTGAGAATTTGTTACTAGAATTGAAATGGAATTTTTAATGTACGTGAATTATTTTCAAGTAATTTTTTTAAATTAATAACTGTATTTAAAAACAAATTTCCATAATTTTTTAAAATATACTAGTTCACAGGTCACTTTTGGTTATTTCTGGTTAAAATGGAGAATTTTTTATAAGCATTGAAATGGAAATTGTAATTTATGTGAATTATTTTTAAGTATTTTTTTAAATTAATAAATGTATTTAAAAACAATTTTTCATAATTTTTACAAATTAGTTGTGACGGTTACAGTTACAGGTGAGGTAGTTACAGAAGAAAGTTACAGAAAGTATTCAAAAATTTACATCCCACGCATGAATTTACGTCCCTCATCAAGATTGATGCTGACTGATGACTGATCTTGACTGTTGACTGATGTTGACTTATGACTGATGTCTTCTGACAGCTTGCAATTAATGCAGTCAGCAGTCAATTTCTCCTTTTTAGACCGAAAGCCTTTTTAATTTTACTGCCAAAAAATTACCTAAAATTATTGAATTCGGGCCTCTCAACAACACCGTCCATGAACAAACACCTTTTCGACTCTCTCCCATCTCATCATAACTGCCGCCCGACTCTTCGTAATTGATGCATTCTAGATCAAAAATGTTTTGTCTTTGCGGCCAACCAAATTAGATGATCTTATTAAACCTGATCTTGAACAACAACCTGCTCACTCTCCTTTCTTCCTTCATCATGACTGTTGGTAGATATCTCCTGACTTTCAGTAATTAAAGTAGCCAGTCATTCAATCATCTCAGAGTTTTTGTGATTTAGGCCAAAAGCCTTTTTGCACAAAACTTTTTTTTTGTCAATTGGTTAGAAATTATTGCCAAACTTTAACTGGTCTAGTTGATCCTATAGGATGCCCCAAGTCCACGACAGAGTTCTCTGTGACCTCAATTGAACAGTATTGGATCTGGACGACATGTGCCAGGACGGTGCCACCCAACGCATCGAGCATGAAACAATCAATTTAATTGGAGGAACCGAATCAAATTTCCGAAATTCCATTGTCAATTGGCCACCCAGATCGTGCGATTTTAAGCCGTGCAATTTCTTTTTTGGTAGTTTTGTAAAATCTCTATGAAAATTCCTGAGCTCAAAACTGAGATCCAACACGTCATCGGTAAAATCTTTGTCAAAATGTTATCAAACATTTTATGAAAAAAGCAAAGACTTGTTTTCGGAGATGAACTATTTGGGGAGGTATTTTTTCATATTTATTTGGAACATATTTACTTTACAATGCAATATAAATATCACTACTTGCTCACTAAAAATGCCTTTTATTTTAAAATTAAATCGAGCACTTCTATTGGGGAGATCCTATAATACTATTCGGTGAAGCTACAGTAAAATTTGTTATTGCCATTTTTAAAGAATATATCAATCACTGATTGCAATTTTAATTCTTTGAAATTTAAAGAATTTGTACAAATTTTCAATGCCATTAATTCAACGCTGATAAATATTTTCTATTTTTATAAAATTATTATACCAAAATATTGTCTTAGATTACTACATTTTAAAAGATTTCATATTAGCTTCAAATTAATTAATTGCAATAAAATTATTCCAAAATTGCTCTCTTTAGTGATTTGAAGTTTCTAACAATTACTAAATTAAAACAAATTCAAATTAGTTCCAAATTAATTACACTTAAAAATCACTAATTACATAACATTTAACACTTTTCCCCCAACTATTGGAAAATTTCAAAATTTGTTTATCTTTGCAGCGCAGCGTGAAGACTCCGGTCGCCGTCGAGGAAGTCAGCTGCTGTTGCTACATAATTTTATTGCGTCAAAAGGTGTTGATGACGATCATCATCGCCAGCAGCAGCAACATCAGAATTATCAGCAACAACGTTGCCTGCCACGGGCAACGCATTGCCGACAGCAAAGCGTGAAATATGATGCTTGACTTTTGCTGTTGTTGCTGCTGTTCTCCCGCTTACAGTTGCATGCCAATAAAATGTGAGGAGCAACGCACGCAATCAGTCAGTCAGCCAGTCAGCTAGTGAGCCAAATGATTAATCGCTTTGTAAATGTTTGTTTTCATAAACAATTTTTTAATCGGCCCCTTGAAACATGTGTTCGTCTGTCTTTTGCCCGACGGTGAAGTGCGCACATTTGTCTGTGTGTGTGTGTGTGTGTGCCTGAGATTTTGTATGTGTGCCTGAGATTTTGTGTGTGTGGGGACGGGTTAAAGTGGGAGTGGGGCTGGCGTGTGCCATGTGCATTTAGAGCGTTGTAAAGTTTTGTGTTTGTTTTTGTTTTCAGTTTGGTGTTGCAACAATTCGAAAAGGCATTTTGAGTGCATTCCCTACAAGAACTGCCTGACCAAAACTCCAACACATTGATAAACATTTTTAAATTTACCAATACATTTGCATGACATTTGGCCCATATGAGACAAAATATCGCTGCAATTTGTCTATCATTTAAACTGAAACAAACTATTTGACAACCATAGAAACATTAATTGCTTATACACGCATGTGTAAGAATGAGACAACAATAGAAGCAACTGCTGACAAGAACTCGCATCGGAGTTAATATAAATGATTAACAGCCGGCTGCTGCCGTAGCTACGTAACTCAGCTGGCTAACGCGTGCGGTCGCGAGGCAAATACGACGCGCGAGCCCAGGTTCAATACTTCGTTGCTTCAAACGTCGAAAAAAATGAAAAACAGAGAGAAGGTAAGAAGGGGTAATTAAAATTTAATTTAAATAATATTATTTGAATATTTAAATAATTCTGCACTTTCAGTAACTTCAATATTGAGCCATAGCAAGTACCAGGGAAGCCGATGTCAATGATGCCGGCAATATGGAGTTGATTGAGCTAAGCAACGCCTTCGATTTTTAAATTCAATTTTTTTATATTATTTCATTTTAATTAATTTTAATTAAATTCAAAATAAATAAAATTAAATAAATTCATTTAAAAAGAAAAATTGAAAAAAAAAGTTGTTTTTCTTTTTTTTCGGTATTAACGCAACGGAGTATTGAACTCGCGTAGTCTTGATTCGCGGTCAGCGAGCTACGGCATTAGCCAGTTGAGCTACGGCGGCAGCGGCGGCGGCGGCTGCAAGATAGCAATAGATAGTAAGATATACAAAACTAAATATTTGGAGGTTGGAATACGTGTGCGTTAGAGCAGAGCAAAAACACTTTTCTTAATATGCAAGAGGTGTGTGTTAGAGTGAAACAAAAAATCACACGTATACAAAAGTTTCTATCATTTTTGTTAACTCGCCTGTAGAAAAATGATAGAAACTTTGTTCCGAGTGCTGACCGATATTTCTATCAGGCCTGACTATCAAATGACCGGTCATATGACCGAAAGTGTTCTTGTAGGGTTTATTGGTGCTATTTATATGAGTGTGTGTGTGTGTGTGTGTGTGTGTGTGTGTGAAAAGAATTAATATTATGCTGGGCATTTAAAAAGAGTTGATAAATCAAAACGAGCAGCAACAACTGCCGCTGTCGACTGACAGCGGCAGCGTGTGGCGTGCATAAAATTAGAAAAATGCTCAACGAATGTTATTAGTGGCGTTAATAAATTGCTAAGCGATTAGGTGGGCGTTAGGGCGTGAGGGTGCGTGTGTGTGTGTGTGTGTGTGACTGTGTGAGTGACTGCTTTAGGTGGGTGTTAATTAATTGATATTTAATGAAGGCGTTTGAACTTTCGAAGGAATTTTGGAATTGGAATTTCTCTTCGGTTGTAGAAGTGCGCGTAATTCATAGTCGCAGTGGAAATATAACTCAAAATTTGAAGGGTGAGGTAATTAAACTTAAATGGAAAACTATGTACACATATTTAGGCAAACAATAGCAATAAGTGTATATTTTTCAATTTCGAAAATTACACTTCTAGCTAACTCACAGTTAGCCTTGACGATTTGGATCTCGGCTTTGAGCTCAGAAATTGTTTGTGGTTTCGTTGCATAGAGACAAATTTTACAAACATTAATTTAAATTCTACGATCTTGGTGGCCACTTGGCATCGGAATTTTGGGAGATGATTCGATCTGGAAATCGTTGCTCAAATAAATCGATCGTATCCAAATTATAACACGTTTGTTTTTGTTTTTTCGAATTTTCCGAATTTTCATTCGAATTTTTTTGACCGTTTTAATATGAATAATTACATTAATTGAAAATTTAAATTTGTTTATGTTTAGTGTGACCATATAGTAACGCTAGGCGCTACCGGGTTAGTAATCAGAACAATCGTAGACGAAAGCCATTTGCAAAGAAAAGCTGCCAGAAAATGTGTCAAAGATGGCTGCCGCCTTCTAATATTGTCATTTGATTTTTGGTTGACTATCGTTCAGATGGTTGACCATCAGAAGATGGCATCATATAGGATGTAGGGTTCCATTACTGTCATATATACATATCTAGGAACTGATGCGATCCAATACCTCATTGGAAGCAAATTTCCTAGCTACCAAATCTAAATTGGGTCGGATTCAACCTGAGCAATAGCGCCAAAAATCTGGGACTTGGATCTGCTTAATCCAAAACTTAATTGGAAGGCCAACATTGTAGAATGAGCGCAGAAAGCGATCTGTGAATTTTGGGCCATAAGAATCGAGTGGCAGTTGGTGCCACATCCTTATTTGTGTTGATATTAGCTGGTATTTTAAATCCTGTTTGTGAGATCCAGGAAGTGTAGAGGCCTTCTGAATTCCATGGTTGAAATTGTTCTGAGGTCTTTCGGGAAGGGAGTCCCGAGCGAGCGTAGCCTGGTCCTTGCTAAGCTCCGCCATGAGCACATAAAATGGGTCAGTGTCTCTCTTTGGTCATCCTCCCCGCAAAGGCTACAATGTTTATTGAAGTGTATTTGCAACCGTGACACGTGTTCCCTCACTGGCCAATGACTCATAAAGCTGCAGTGAGTCTTGCGGCATTCTCCGGGTGTTTCCAAGCAGTTGCTTCGTTCTGTTCACATCATACTTTGGCCAAGTTTGTCTTAATGTGCTGCAGTTAAACAAATTGCTTCATCTTTCGTTAGCACGAAACAGAAAGTGGGCTGGTATGTCGTTCTTTTCCCCTTCCCTTCCCTACCACTTTCTTTCTTATATCCGTCTCCTCTGTTTCCTCTAACACCCTCTTCTCTTTGAACCTTAAGTACAATGAGCTACCTAGCCTGAGCGCTTGAGAAATTCGACTTTCTAAAGTTCACATTCCCAGATCCATCCATTCATCCAATCGAAGTCAAGTCGTCTAATGGTCAGCCATATCAAAGGTGGTCAAACAGATCAACTGACAAGGTTCTACCACAGGTCGAGAGGACACTTCACCCAATTTCTGGTACCATCGAGACAACAGCATGGACGGAGTGTAGCACCTGCCGGGCACTATGGTCCTCTCTTTCCTTGAGGAAAACGCGATTTGTACTGTCCTTGAGTTGAACTTCTATTAGACAGCTCGTTGGAGTCATTACTGGACACTGTGCCATTGGATCTTATCAGATGGCGTCTCTTGTTTAGTGATGTCTATAGAAGCTACGGAGATGAAAAAGAAGTACAAACGATTCAACACTTTCTGTGCCACTGTCCGGCTCAGCAGGAACGCCAACTCCGTACCCGGGCGTCAAGATTCCTAGTGGAACTGGCTTGAAATTTCGGATCTGCTTTCCTTTACCAAGAGGTCGAACTGGTTTGCTTCGGATTGAGACTGGTTAGCTCTAGAACCAGCTATGAAGTAATTCACAATGGGCCAGTTCGTCCTCCCAGCGGAATTTAGACAGAATACTAAGAGCGTAGTCCAATCTTTCAAAGAGTTGATAAACTATTTAATCAATAAAATCATTGAAGTTCAATAAAATTATTAACAAGTGATTGATTTGTGATTTGTGTTTACTATGAACCTCAGTTCAAACTATTTCAATGCCAATGAAAAATATAAAACTGAATCTCTCTTAAATTTCCAAAAAATGTTGCACAACGCACATTCAATCAGTCTTACATCGATACCTACATACAGTGGCTCACACAAGGGGATTTTGGGGGCTCAAACCCGCTCCAAATACAAAACTTTCTGGTGCAATATATGGTTTCAAATGGAATTGAGCTCAAAATTTGTGCTCAAAACCCCCCAAAATGAACTCCTGTGTGCGCCACTGTCTACGCGTGACGTATGGAATGTGTCTGTGTGTCTGCCATAAGTGGCATTGTGCTCAGCTCGTGTGGCACGTGCCCGTTGTGTCGCACTGTCCAAAATCCTTGCACACCGACCAGCTCTGCCAAGCAAGCAAACACACTTCTCCAATGACCCGACCATATCAAATTTCATAATACTTCTCTCTCCCCGCGCACACGACGGCAGCGGCTTACCTCGCCACTTCACACTCGCACCATAAATAAATACTATAAATAACACATTAATTTTCATTGGAAATTTGTGAAAATCCACTGCTGGAAAATGAGAAATTGTTATTGCGCACACTCGATCCACACGTTTCGTCCTGTGTGCCTTTTGACAATTGCCAAACGGTTTCCGATTTTGTTTCGCTGTACTGGCAACTTTACAACACAACGACCCGATTCCCATTTTAACAACGATTTATAGAAATTTATTTTTATTTTTTTTTCTTTCAAATGAAATGTGTAATATTTCAATTTTGCTTGCGGCCCTTTCACAATGACGCCAACTGACCTTAACTGGCCGCTGGCCTCGTTGGCCCATTGTATGGTCTCGCTTAAATGTCGTCCACCCCCCTGTCATTAGTGTCCGACGCATATTTCCGCACGTACGCCTGCCGACCAGTCAACCAGTCGCCTTTCATCGCCAACACTCGATTGTTCGTCTGTCTGTCCTTTCGTTTTATTGTTATTGTTATTATTTTTGAAAAACTCTCGTCATTTTCGGATTTCGAAAAACTATCTGATTGCTCGGTGTTCGCTGCCAGTTGCAGTCGTTAAAGTGCCACCACTCATACGCGCATTGTTGTAATTGCAATCGGGTGCATGCATTTTTATGGTTTGACCCATTGAACTGTGACCTCGGAGTTGGGTTTGCGGGTTTTGTGTGGAATCCGTGAGGTGTGTATGTGTGTGTGTGTATGTGTGCGTCTTTGTCTTCATGTGTAAAATCATTCGATTTATATTATAAAATTTTTTTGGTTGGGGAGTTTATGAAGTGGGAACGGAAGATTTCCTACTCATTGTTATTCTTCGTCTTCTAATTTGGCTACGAAAGCAATGAGTTTGAGTCACTGGTAGTCTTCTATTTTGTACAATTTTAAACTATTTAGTTGCAAATTTGTGATTGCCAACAATGCTGTGAAGTATTAAATTTTGTATATCTTAAACTAATAATGTTAGAAGGACGAAATTTAAGGATGTGGTAGTGTACTTATTAGTCTTCAAGATATATTTTTTTTATAAAAAACTATTGGAAATTTCCAAGGTCATTCAAGGATAAAGTTTTAAAAGGACATTTTCAATACCTCTCTTTCCTTTTGCACCAAAACATTAAATTTTTTAATATTCTAAGTATTTTTCTCTTTCATTTGATACCCATATTGTTATTCTTCAATGCGCTCAATTTTTAAAATAATTTTTTGAAATAAACATGTCCTTGAAATTTCAAAGTCCTTTTAAAAAAATTCTGACGTCAGAGAGAAAAACTTAAAACGCAGTTATACTACATTTGGACCCTAGTTTCGCGAGTATATACATTTTTCAGGGACCGAAAATAACTGTTATTTTACAATTTTTAAATCAAAAAGGCATAATGAAAAAATTGTCGATGGACTTTTTCAAATATACCATTATGATCGTAATGGCCTCAGCTTCACGAATATTAAACGCCTTTTAAAATTTTAGACTTTTACTATAAAAGTTAAAATTAACTGTTATTTTGTGCCTTTTATTATTTCAGGCAAAAATAACTGTTACTTTTGACTTTAATTTTATCGGTCAAAAATAACAGTTATATTATTTTGTGACTTTTATTTTTTCGGTCAAATATATCAGGCAGTTTGAATTTTTTCAAAAGCCGTTTGACCGACTAAAAAACTATTGATAAAATTTTTTTCGTCGCACAAGTCTTACAGCTCAGAATGTGCGGTCTGCTGAGACCAAAAAAAAATGTTATCAATAGATTTTTAGTCGGTCAAACGGCCTTTGAAAAAATTCAAATTGCCTGATATATTTGACCGAAAAAATAAAAGTCACAAAATAACTGTTATTTTTGAGCAATAAAATAAAAGTCCCAAGTAACAGTTATTTTTGCCTGATATGATAAAAAGCACAAAACAACTTTTATTTTTGTCGGTATAAATTAAAGTTAAAAGATAACAGTTAAAATCTGACTTTTTTTGATAAAAACCATAACCGGTACGGTCCCTGAAATTTGTTCGTGTGCAAAAATTGTCTTTAAAAAATTAAAAAAAAAATTTTCAGCACTAGAAAGTTTTGCTTTGGTGACTTATTTTTTCATTGTGACAAATTTTATATATTTTGTTTAAATTTATTTTGTGAAAAATTCGCAAAATCCGATGTGTACTTTTCGACATATCTTTTTGTCTTTGTAGATATGGAAAACTTGCGGTTTTTCTATTTCTAGGTCTAAGCTTAAGTTCTTCTAAGATTTTTTTCCCTGAGCAAAACCATTCTTTAAGGTATCATGGCACGTTAGAAAGGGGAATTTTTAATGATTTACAAAATTATTTATTTTTCAGCTCCTTTATTATCAATCTTTTTGAAAATTAAAAAATAAAAAACGCTAGAAATAAAATAATAGGAGCTTTTTGAAAAAAAGTGTAAAAAATTTACTGCGTTTTTCACCTTTTTCCCCAGAAACTGTACTTTAAATTAAAAATTGTTCTTCAATATTGTGGTGGATTCTTGTAAAAAATAAGTTAATAAAAAGAACTAAAAAAATTTGTTTAAAATCGGTGGAGCCAATCCGGTGATTAAGTGTCCGCAATGGAGGATGTGTTAAATTAAATTGTGTTTAATTTATTATCAGTACAAATTATCATTAAAAATTCCCCTTTCTAACGTGCCATGATACCTTAAAACCCCAGATGCACTTTCAGAGATTGAACTCAGTAGAGTACTGTGGTTTTTGAAGAAAAAAAAATTGATATAATAGTCAAGTCCATAGTCTAAATACAAGTTTATCCTAAGGTTAAAGCCTCACCAAGGTTGTGGTATTAAAACGGCACAGCCACAATAACCCAACCTAACCTAACCTCTAAGCTTCGATTTTCATATTTTTAACGCTCGAAATGCGTAGCGTACATCCGTTTCTCTTAAACAACACCACAACCTTTTCTACACTCACCGCTGGCCACTGTCCGCATCGGCAATTGACCGCCGACCCAACACTGGCTGAACTGGACTGCGGCTGTCAACGTTATTGTCGTCGATGATGATGAAAGGAATTCAATGTTCTCAACGAAAATCCAATAAATGTCATCAAATTTATTGCTTCTGCTTCAAAATGCTTTTGTTTGTTGCATTTTTACAGTAACAACAAAAACAACAACACCAATGCGTTGCCAATATGCCAACACAACACAACCAGTCAGTGCGCAAAAGGACACAGCAGCAGCCACAAGCGTTCGTGTAGGATAGGTGCCAGGACAATAGTCGGCCGCCGTACGTGCACTACAACCAATTCGCTCAGTGCATTGTATGTGTGTGTGTGTGTCTCTGTTCGACTATCCAACTGCCCAATGATCGACGTACTGGCTGTCATAAAATGAATGAAATTTTTGCGTGCATGTTCGACGCACAACACAACCGCCCGACAGGATATTAAAAGTGCACCGGTCGAGGATGCTGAATGTTCATCAAAAATTCGCATCGCTTCCACCACCGCCGCCACAATCGCCATCAACGGCTTGGGGTCAGACTGACAGAAGCGGCGAACGTTTTTAATTGACAGCTGTTTGCATTTAAAATTGAAGCATGCACTTTTGTTGTTGTTGTTGTTTTTGTCGTTATTTGGTCTAATGAACGCGTTGCAATATTGAATCGAATTGTGCTGGCATTGGAGTTTTAGACAATTCAAAAATTACTTTTTGTTCCATTACTATTTATTATCTGTAGCTGCCACAGCGCGACTGGTTTACAGTGTCGCAAATAAATATTGCACAGCAGCAGGACATACAATAGGGGTATTCTCGATGTCTTGCACAGAGGAAGAATTCGTAAAAATGCAACCGTGCAAGACTGGAAAATGCTACACATCGAGAACGCACAAAAAAGCACACATTGCAAATATTGCAAAAATGCCGCAAACTTTCTCCAATTCTTTTTAATTTGGTTTTCGGTTGATCCATTTCTACCTGCAAGCAAGACATATATGCAAATTATATAAAAAGGTTGAAATAAACCAAATATAAAGAAAATACGCTTGCGCACACGAAGAAAATTAAATGGCTGCCGCACAATCGCGATGTCACACACAAAACAAGGGTTTTTGCGTAGCATGACATGCAAAAAATGCAAACTGTTTTTGCTTGTATTTTGTTGTTGTGTCGTTGCTCGAAATGCATGGCCATGTCAATTATGCATTTCGTGCACGATGTCAGGGCTATGCAAGACATCGAGAATACCCCTAATTTAAGACAATCGAAGTGCAATTTGCTATAAATACACATGTGGCATTATGCTGTCGACCAGCATGGCCCATGGTATGGCTGAGGTTTAACATTGGACCAGTGGGGCACACAGAGGGGTTTGGGGGTTCAACCTCCTCCTCCAAATACAAAAATTGCTGGCACAAAATATGGTTTGAAATGTGATCCTGTGCGCCACTGCATTGGACGATGGTGTTGCCATGCCATCTGATTCTATCCTTCAAACATCGGCCATCAATTGTCATACAAGAAAAGTGGAATAATGTGTTGCTTCCTGATCAATTCCTAAGAAAGAGCTCGCCAAACACTTCTTTCGAATATCAGAACTTCAGAACACACAAAAGCCAAACACTGCTTTCGAATATCAGAACTTCAGAACACAACAAGGTGTCAGCTCTGGTGTCTACGAGAATCAAGTGAAGCTCGACGGTTCGTTATCCTAAGCTCGCATGCATCCATGTTTCAGTCAGCGGTGTACGTGGGTGGTCCGATAAGTACTTAGCCTACAAAAGAAAAACCAAAATTTTGGAAAAGTGGCGATTTATTTCTCAACGTAGTCTCCTTTCAACTCGATACACTTGACCCAGCGATGCTCCAACTTCTTTAACCCGTCTGAAAAATATGTTTTCTGGAGACCTCCTCATTCGACTCAAATTTCTGCCCGGCGAGTGACTTTTTCAAGTTTGGAAACAAAATGAAGTCACACGGGGCCAAATCTGGAGAATACGGTGGATGGGGCAGCTGTTCGTAGCCTAATGCGACCAATTTGGCGAATCACCGACCGATATTGCTTTTTTCCATTTTTCTAAAATCCGCGGACACGTACGTTTCCACACGCGGTCAAAACAAAACTACAAATCCAATATGGCTGAAATTTTGACAGTAGCCGTCTACGAGGATGTACTACACGATAGTAAATTTCTCTTACAATAGTGGCACCATCGAGCGGTGGGGCTAAGTACTTATCTAACTGCCCACGTATGTCATACTTGAGGCAATGAACTTTGTTGTGGAGAGAAGGTTAAGAAACAGAACCATCTGTGCCTTAAGTGAGATTTAAGCTGCGCTCATGGACTTGGACAGCTCTCAAAGCACCTTTACGATCAGTCAGATGGATTAGGCAGCACCATCTGTGTCTGTAGTGACCCAAGCTTCACTTATGGACTTGAACAATGCCTCCAACCAACTCCATGATCAGTGGCGGGGGACCCATACAAAAGAGTTGAAGTTTGAGTCCCCAAAATACCCATTTGTGTGTGCGACCGTTCAAATCATTGAAATCGGTTTAGTAGTTTCCGAGATAAAATGTTTGATTTAAAAGTGATGAGCCAATTCCTTAGAAAGTGACCAGTTTTGTATGGCAAACACCTTAAGAGATGGAAACAGAGGGTAGGTATGTTTGCAAAAAAACATTTGAAAGGAAAATAAATTGGAGTCAGTTTTACATTTGGTACATCTGGAGACATGTTGGGAACAGTGGAAGCCCATTTTATAAAAAAAAAATATTTTGTATGGGAGCCTTAGTAAGAGTTGGAGATAGAGGGTAAGTTTGTTCAAAAGAAATATTCAGAAGAAAAAATTAGTGGGGGTTAGTCATAGATTTTAACCCTCTAAGAGAAACTTTTGAGCAACAGTGGAACAATTTGTAGAATTTTTTTAATTTCGATTGTTTTTGAAGTGAGCGCATTTTATCGACTTAAATACATCTTTATTTAATAAAAAATAACGGGAAAACTCGTTTTCTCTTTCGGTGGCTGTCCTTTCAGCTGGAAATGGCAAACCTCTGAGAGTAAAAATTGCTTATGAAAGAGCTCCCAACCTGCCGTTCGGAACCGGCATAAAAACTGTAGGTCCCTTCCACCCGCGTACAAATTCACACGCACAACACGGGTGGTTGCGGGAAGCTAGGCCTTAGTCTCGCGTAAGCGGGCTGTCGTGCCAGTCAATTATTAAATTATTTAAATACATCTTTATTAATAAATTTATATTAAAATACAAATATTTTTAGCGTAGCTTTTGTGACCTAAGAAAATTTTCATAGTTAACCCTTTCGCTATTTTGTTGCCATATGGCAAGATGCTACTTTGTGGACGTCTGCATCCTCTATGGTTGCAAGAATACATTTTTTTTGTTGGTCTTTAGAATAGCTTGAAGTTTTAGGAAAAATACAAAATTAATAAACTGTATACTTAAGTTTAAAGAAGAGAAACTTTTTTTAATGGTATATCTTCACATAGTAAAGGAAGAGGAAGCAGAAAAAATTAGAGAACTTTTTAGTATGACGTTTTCTTTCAATTTAGATACTTTTTTTTTTAATTTTGGCTGAAGTAAATGAAGAAATATTCAAATTTTAGTTATGCGTAAAAAGTTGTATGTTTAAGTAATTATTACAGCCACAACGATGTGGTTGCTCTAATAGAAAAACACTCTAAAATACAGGGTCCGAGTTTAAAAATTAAAAAATTTCTTATGGAATGTTGCTAATATAACCACATAGAGAGCATAAGACGTAAAATTTAAAATTTTAGCTCTCCCCAGTAAAAACCTGTAGCGAAAGAGTTAATAAATATGAAGTTTTTTAATCTGGTTGTATGGGAGGTGGTTTTAATTTTGATCCGATTTCAATGAAATTTTGCACTGTGCAAAATTGTGTTCTTTAATATTTTATTACTTTTTATTTATTTTGTTTATATTTTTCATATAGTATTTTAATACGAAATTTCTCCTTACTCCTTCTCCTTATAACTTTGTCACTCTCTCCCCCTCTTGAGACGGATTGTGAAGCACCATTAAACACGAAAGTAAACATTGTATTCAAAATGATTACTTAGAAGATGTCAGACGACGTCGAAGAAATAACAAGTCTATCAAGCGTTGCAGTGGCGTATATAAGAGGAGGTTTTGGGGGTTCAAACCACCCCCAAATACAAAAATTGCTAGTATAAAATATGGTTTTGAATGAAGTTGGGCTCAAAAGTTGTATGCAAAACACCCCCGTCCCCCAAAGGAAATCCTGTGTACGCCACTGAAGCGTTGTGATGTTGAAGCGAAAGCTGAAGCTTCATTGAAAATGGAAATCGGCTGAGATTTCGAAATGTTTAGTCAGAGTATGAGAGCGATAAGGAAATACCCAATCAAACCACTGCACAGTGATTCGACTCCATACAACCTCGGGACAAAATTAGAAGAAGTTGTCCGTTCTTCATAAAATTTGGTATACTAGTTAATCATGGTCTGCTGAATTCAAATCTATATTTTGTTTTTCTTAAACTTTTGTAGTTTAGCAATGCCTGAGACTTAAATTTGCAAATTTCGTCATTTTTGGAGAGCTATAGCACCAAGTGTGTTGGCTGGATTTTTCAGATTTTACATTTAATCGGTAACGTCAACATTGATAATTGCAAAAAGGAGCAGAAATTGTCTTACATCGCTTTGGTTTTGCAATAAAAACGATAATAATAGATGTATGTTTTGCATTTTTGCAGATTTTATCATTTTTCGTGCTAATTGCATACTTTTAGGCATAAATAAAATATATTTTGTCGAAAAATACGTGTTTAGACCACTATTCAAATTGAATTATTTTCTGAGATCGGAAGATATCGGAGGATGTAATTACATAATCCGACAAAGAAAGAATGCTTCTTAAAATAAAAAAAAATCCAGGAACATACTTTCACATACTTTTTAAATATTTTCCTCTAAGTTTTGTCAATTTTCAGATTTTGAATTTTGAAAATTATTTTGAATTAAAAGTGAAATAAAACACTAAGCTTTGCAAATTTTGAAAAAATATTAAAAGCGAAAATTACCACATCATTTCTTAATCTATGTTGAAAGTTTCAGCAACTTCTTGGTAACCATGTATTTTTAAAATTTTTTTTACTCAATAGACTAAAAAACAAAAAATATGAGTTTCAATTTTTTTGTGGAAAAAGTTACAAATTTGAGCCGCTTTTGCAAAGACATTAATTAATTTTTTGCACAGATTTTTTGGGGTTTTCTTAGTTGGAGTTTTTTTTTTTAAATGACATAAAAATCGTTAAATTCTGAGACCATAAATTTTTTGAATTTTGTCTATGGAACGAATCACTGTGCACTGTTCAAATGTGTTGAAAACGCCACTTAACCCTTTCGGGACTGCTGGGATAATTTGTCCCACCAAGTTTTTAATGCCACAAATATTCCAATTTGATGACCCACTAAAAATATTTATTCGAATTATATGACCCCGACTAAGATGCGGATTTCAGAATTTGCGAGTACCTATGCAAAATAATTTTCTGGCCCCAACTTTCATAGCATGGGAACATTTCTCTCAAGAGCATTTTCGTTTTCAAAATTAAACTCCGTCTCGAAAGGGTTAAACTTCTGATTTGAATGTCGTTTAGCATGTTCAGAAATATTTATAAACAAAATTAAAAACCCACCCAATTACTTTACAAAACCAACTCAACAAAGAAGAAACTTCATGCATTTGAGTGTTGAATGCATTGTATTTTTTTCAAACAATTTGAAAAAGTAAATGGCTGGCAACACTGTCCACAGCATGAACACACCCTCTTGCCGACACAGCGCCAACCCTATAATTATTTATGCAAATTTCTTCACAGCCAACTGCCTCCATATTGTCGCATCGTTTACCATTTACAAAATTGTTTAATTCAATTAAATAATTATGCATACGCACACATATGTACGCACATACATACATATATATATATATAAATGCGAGTGTATGTAGACCGCTTTGTGCTGGTGTGTTTGTGTTCATTTTTTTTAAGCACACCGCTCACGGCAACCAACACATGCAACGTGTCATGTCGCGCCACCATATTCAAAATTACGCACCATAAACTCAAATAAGCCGCCGGGGGAGTTGCAATGCGTATCCGCGCGTCTTGTAGATGCGCACTAAACCATACTTTTGTGCATGTGCGGGTGACGGTCCCACACCGCGTGCGGGCTTAAGGGAAAAAATCGCGGAATTCATTTGCGTAATGTTGAGCTGAGCGGGTGGCTGCCTGTGTGTGTGTGAGGGTGTGAGGGTGTGCGTGCTAAAAGCTGCGCCAAGTGCAGAGGTGGGGGATTAATATTTGAATTTTATGACGGCGGGAGATTTCGAGATGTGCTCATATTGATGCCATTTATGAGCGCAAATGCTGGTTGAATCTGCCATTAGCGAACGAAGAACGCAATGCAAAGAAGATTGAATTGAAAATGAAAGTGTCAAAGAATGGATTTGGCGCTTAAGAGGATTTTAAATAAGCATATAAATAAATACGCATTACTACTTATTTTGCATGACATTTATGTGTTGCATATGTTTTGAGACCAAAACTTTTGTGCCTCTCATGAAAGCGCCAAAACGTATGAAAAAATCAAAAGTATCTCAAAACAAAAGCATCAGCAATACCTTTGTTCACACCATTACTATGAAAAAAAAAGTGAAGGTCTCTCTATGTGCATTGCATAATTCATATAAACATAAATAATAGCGTCGGGTTGGGTACACAAATTGAACTTCATTGCCATTCAAGGCGCACGCAGCCTTTCACAGTTGTCCCACTCAACTTTGACACCACACTTCTTGCATTCACAAACAGTGTCCATTTCTTGCTTCATTTCGAACACGTTTCATATGTTTTTAATGTTACAATTAAAAATTGAAAAGAAAGAACCAAAAGTGAGTTAGTTATAATTTCAAGAATTAAAGCACATTTCAGAGAAATTATATCCATATTTAATAGCCTAATGAGGTGTAAAACTTTTATGGTAAATTTCGTAGAAATGAATGGCAACTGAAGTGCGTCTAAAAGACGAGCAATAAATTTCAATGTGATGGATTTATAATGTGCCGCACACAAAATTCAAATTTATATTCCGTAGCGATTGCCGGCACTTTGCTACACTTTTGATATGATAAAAATTTTAGGAAGCACAGTTTTGAAAGCACTTAATGTGAAAAAGCAATTGAGGCATGGATCTTCTTCACATAAACCGATTTGTTTTTTCGTTTTGAGTAGAAATATCTGATAATATCTATGGATGATAATTCGAATGATCATTTGGACAATATGGATTCAACTCAGCGCTGAGCACGCCATCTTTTTTAGACCGATCGTGAAGCACCATTAAACATGGTTTTCACAATTATCAGTCAAAAGAAGAGAATGTATTCTGAACATGTCCAGTAAGAATGATCTACGATGGAAGGATTCCTATTTTTGGATTTCTTAAGTGGTTCAATAAAGTTGCAATCCATCTTATTTTCTCACAACTTACAGCACGACCAAAGCACAGTCGACCAAAAATAGAGTTAAATTCGCATCTATAGGAGGGGGCTTCAAAAACAAATTTAAACCTTCCCTTGACCGAACCCGGAACTGTGCGAATAAGCTTACTATGGACTTCTGGTCATACAGCTTTATCTCCTTAGAACATTGTCGAAATACATCTATAGATACTTTTTTGGTAGCTGTTCGGCGAACAGGGGTGGATTCAGAAATATATTTTCGGGGGGTTTCAAAAAGTAATTCTTTAATATTCATAAATGCTTATGTATATGACTTTTCATTTGTAAGTAGTTTTAAAGTCGACCTTAATATTTCGTGGAGGTTCAATCCCCAAAAACCCCCGCCTGAATCCGCCACTGTCGGAGGAGATCGGTATTCCCACGAGTAGTCCGTTCAAACACAGATGTCCATTAGACATGATTTAGTTTTGTATCGAAATTCGAAATAATAGGTTTTCGATGCTTAAAACAATCTAATTTTTTGCGATTTGGTGAAAAAAACATGAGCCAAAAAATTGTGGAGCTAAGTGGCATCGCATCGAGGCCAAAGTTCTCAAAAAACTGGAAAATTCAACAAATTGCTCCCAAGTTGCTCGAAAGTTTCTCTTAGAGGGTTAAAATCTATGACTGACCCCCACTAGTTTTCCATATCGAACATTTCTTTCAAACATATTTATACCTTACCTCCAACTCTTAATGGACTCCTCCAACTCTATCCCATAGATAGATAGATTTAAAAGGGGAAATGTGCACTGAGACCAAAGTTTATCTATTGTGCCCCCTACAACTTTAGAGAACGTCCCCCAATCCCACCGACCTAATGAAGCTTAGTAACTCACGTGGGAGAAGGTGTTTGATGTTCTCTTCTGCAAGCGAGTACAGGTGCTGTCTCCTACTGCGGCATACCGCATCGCAGTGCAGTATGACGTGCTCAGGAGTCTCCTCCGCCGTTTCGCAGAATCTGCAGACGCTTACATGTTCTAACACAATTGGGGCTCCCATACAAAATGATTGTTTTTATAAAGTAGGCTCCAACTGCTGCGCGGTTGGTCCCAGATGTGTCAAATGTAAGACCGTCACTCATTTATTTTCTCTTCTCGACCACGAAATTCTGTCAAACACAGATATCGTCAGGGTATTCAAAATGATCTATTGAACATTGAAGCCGACATCCTCAATTAGAAGACAATGGGGAAATGCCAAATCGAAAAACAGTCAAATTGGGTTAGGTTCATCGATGGACTTGCAAAAGTAGCTAATGCATAGATTACTGATCTACATAGTTTCCTCGCCAAAATCAAATGGTTCCTAAAAGATCCTATCTGGATTCACAGAGAACCCAATCGATAGGGAGGAACACTGGATTTAAAAGTGATGGGGATCACAATGGACAAGTCGAAGTGCATGATGCACACACTTTTTCCATGACCTAACCCAACCTGGTTAAGCCTTCTCGCTGGGTGGGGTCAACTAAAAAAAGACTATCTTTAATAATACTGTCCGTCTGAAGCTACATTGAACGGGAAATAATAGAAATAATTGGGTTAAGCTCTCTCAATAGATGAGCTATGGTTAGGTTATGGTGGCTGCCGCTCGGATACCAAATATTTCACCCGTTTTTTGGAATGCATATGCAACACTGTTTTTTCCAACATGTGTTACAACACACATTTCAAACGGATAGGGGTATCCGAACGGCGGTTTGTTGCAGTGACGGATTCAGAAAAATATTTTGGGATGGTTTCAAAAAGTAATTCTTTAATATTCATAAAATGCCTTTTAATTTGTATGCAGTTTTTAAGTCGATTCAATTATATCGGGGGGGTTTCAACACGCAACCCCTGGCCCCCCTGTGGCCGCTACTGGTGTATTGGCAATTTTGGAACTTGTAATTCTCATCTGCTTTATGTGGGTAGTGATAGAAGTAGAGCGTTACATCAGTCCAAGCTAGGATTCGAACCAGTGGCGGCTTAAGGTGCTCGGGGGCCCGGGGCGGCGACGGCTGAGGGGGCCCCACAAAACGGTGCAGCATAAGTTTGCGTACAAAACTAATAAGGGGAATTTCCGTTTATGCTTTTTGCTTTTTTTTTGAAAATTTGTATTCCAGTGAACAGTAAACGGACTTTTATTTTTAAACGACGAGACAAATTATTTTAAACGTACATACAAGGTGCGTCCCAAAGTAAACAGGACTTTTGCAATAGGGACGTTTCTGGTGGCGCCATCTTTCATTCACATACTGTCTAAATTTCATGACATTTGGTCTAGTAGACGCCGAAATATCCCGCTCAATGTGACAGTATGTTTTTAACTTTGGTACGAGAATGTCGATCGAACAAAGAGCTAATATTAAGTTCTGTTTTAAACTTGGTAAAACTTTTACCGAAACGTTTAAATTGTTAAAGCAAGTTTATGGTGATGATTGTTTATCCCGTGGCCGTGTTAATGAGTGGTTGAATCGATTCAAGAATGGTCGTGAAGACTTGAATGACGACGAACACGTCGGCCAGTCGAAATTTGTGATTACTGACGATGCCATCAAAACTGTGCGTGGTTTTATCAAAATGCAGCCAAAATCATCATTGGAATTGATGGAAATGGAATTGAACATCTCCAAAACATCAATTGATCGCATTTTAACCGAACATTTGGGTCTCCGTAAAGTGTGTTCTCGCTTCATTCCGCACACTTTAACCGACGACCAAAAAGCGCAGAGAATTGAGCACGCATAAGACATCGTTCGGGAAGCCAGACGTGATCCAAATTTCTTGTTCAACATCGTAACCGGTGACGAAACGTGGTGCTTTCAATATGATCCCGAAACAAAGCGTCAAAGTGCCGAATGGAAGCACCCAGATGAGCCAAATCCGAAAAAAACCCGCCGTGAGAAGTCAAAAATCAAAACTCATCTCATTTGTTTCTACGATTCAAAGGGAATAATTCATCGAGAGTTTGTTCCACCGGGAAAAACAATTAACGCTTTGTTTTATGTTGACGTTTTTAAGCGTTTGGTGCATCGCATTCGTCGTATTCGGCCAGAATATCGCGAGGAAGGAAGTTGGCGTTTATTGCATGATAATGCACCGGCTCACAGAGCCCTAGTTACGACCGATTATTTGACCAAAAATCGCATTTTTACCATCAATCATTCACCGTATTCGCCTGATATGGCTCCCTGTGACTTCTACTTATTCGGTCAGTTGCATTTGCCGATGAAAGGAAACCGTTATAAGGACGTTGAGGACATCCAAAAGGCTTGTACCAACATTCTGAAGGCGATGCCGGCCGATGACCTAAAACACTCATTCCAAATGCTTTTGGACCGTGACCGAGAGTATTTTGAATAAATAAAAAGAATTATACAAAAATAATCATCCGTTTTCTTTATTTTATAAAAGTCCTGTTTACTTTGGGTTGCACCTTGTATATAGTATGTGCTTGAAATTTTATAGAAAGCAATAGAATCCCAGAGAAAAAAATGAAAAATGGATAAAAGGATAATCTAACTACATCTTTCCAAAATTGATAAAAACTTTCGTGAAATTAGGAAAACTTTTGGGGGAGCAAATTTGTCATTTCCAAATGCCATCTTATATCTCGAAAAAAAACAGAAAATCTTGCTTCGTTACTACGATCTGGCCATTTTTTTAAGCTACCCGAGCAGGAGGATTCGATTGTCGACAAAAAATGGGCCAATCGCGTGCACCTAAAAATAAAAGTTTTTTCTAGACTAACTTTGGCCGCTGAACACGAAACTGAAAACCAAAAAATTGTTGAAGAAGCGTTTTCGAAAAATCTTCGAAAAACGATTTTTTTCCTGTTGTTTCAGTTATGAGCACATATCTCCTAAAAGAATTATCCGATTAACACGAGCTGTCCGTCGTTCAGAAGATAATACCTTAGTGGCTTTTTAGTGATATATAGATTGTCCAAATCAGATGAGATTTGGGGAAGTTACTGACGGTGAAAGTTGTAACAATGTGAATTTTTCGACCAATTTAAAAAATCATAAATTTTCGAATATTTTTTAAAGAAAAAATAAATTATCTTCTCTGGTTTTAAAATCTAAAATGAAATATATACTATTTTAGCAAATATTAAGCCTAACATCAATAGAATTGAAAGAAAAATGATAAAGTTATGATGCAGTGAGTGAAAACACCAACTTTACATTTATTACACCGTGCGAAACAATTTTTTTTTTGCAGAGACCCATCCAAATTTTGATATAGACGCGAAACTAGAGATAATTTATAGTATTCTGGCATAGTCAGTATTAAATTCTCTGACCCAAAAGTCCTTTTTAAAGGACTTTAACATTTTAAGGAGATACACATTTCAATATTAAATATATGCGGTAGTTCAATGATGAAGATATGGGTATCAAATGAAAGAGGGAAATTGTCTCCATTTAACTAAATTTTCTATTTTGAACTTTCAGGACCAAAATATGTCAGGTATGGAAAACATACATGTTTTGGATTTCAGTCTGTAGATTCATACATCTAAATTGTATTCTATTTCAAGTTCTCAAGAAAGTTACCCCCTAGAAAACACTTTTATTTTTAGGTATATTTTTCGTGTCGAGTAGAAATCTTCAGAAATGTACAGAAATATTTTATAAAACCCAGTAGCAGTGACTTTATAAAAAAAGTCCTGAAAAAACATATTTCCCCTACATAACAGCATGTAAGAAGCCCATATTTAGCTTACTTACAAGGAGCATAGAATTGCCTTCGAAAACCGGATTTCCGGGACATGTGTTTTTATCCAACCAATAACTGTAATAATAATAATAATTATAACTGTAAATTTTTTTGACTTCTACAAAGTTTAATGAGGTTAAGTAATTGTGTAATTCACACTAGTTTACAAGCAAACTCTAAGATTGCGATATTTAATTTTTAACTTAGAATTTTGTATTTGCATATTTTGCACAACATTTTAAGTTAAAAATTGCAATCTTCGAGGAAACATTTTTTGAAAATTTGCAAAAAATCGACAAAGTCAATTGTCGATACTGTGTCTCTTTCAATTGATAAAAGTGACAAACAACCTTTCAACAACCATTGTGGAGCGCAAATAGTTTTTACAAGTTTCAGTTTTGAAAAACTTTAAATTTTTATATAGTTACAAGTTTCTCTCGGGGGCCCCCGCAGCCCGGGGCCCGGGGCGGTCCGCCCCTCCGCCCCCCCTCTTAAGCCGCTACTGATTCGAACCCAGGGTCTCGGTATGAGAAGACAGCGCGCTATTCACTGGACTATCGAGGCGTGCAAATGAGTTATAAGACAACTGCTTAGAGTAAAGAACAACCCGGAAAAAAGTGTAGGTATGAAACCAAAAGCGAGTTGAAGTGCCTGGATAAGTCATAGCTTTCAAGCGGTAGGCGGGACCACACTCATAGCAGTTATTAGCGCTCACCATGTAGTCGCAACCGTGTAGTCTTGGTTTGGGTACCGGGGCATGAGGGCCATGAAGGCAATGAAATGGCGGACGCACAAGCCAAAAATGAAGCAGAGAGCCCATTCATAGGGCCAGCCCCGATGTTCGGGTTTAGCAAAAAAGACCTAAAACAGGACATCCAAAACTGGACGCAAAAACGCAAACAGAAATACTGGAACAACTTGGAAGGTCTGCACCACTCCAAAAAGTTCCTAAACTTCAACAGAGAGAGAGCTATATCTGCTCTAGATCTCAACAGAAGCCAACTTAGGACTCTATGTGGTGCTGTAACAGGCCACTTTTTCTGTAACAACCACCTCTACAAACTTGGTCTTACCGACAGCAGAACTTGCAGATTCTGCCAGGAAGCGTATGAAACAATGGAACACATCATTACCAACTGTCCTGCCTTGACACACAGACGTGCAAAGTTTCTGGGGAAACATAGCCTCGGTGAAGAGGACCTGATGCAAATATCGCAGAAAGGTCTGATTCAATACCTGAGCATATAAAACACCAGATGATTTAAGGGGCACAATAAACCTCTCAGGTTGCGGTGCGCAAGGGCTTGGCCCAACCCATAATCATTACATTACATTACATTATTAGCGCTCACCTCGGTGGGACCCGATTTAAAACGGTAGGCGTGACCATACTTATAGCAGGTCTTAACTTTTATCTCAGTGAGTCGCGCTTTCCCGGCTAAAGATTTTAGAGGTGGCTTACAAACACAAGAGGAGCAGGATTTGAATAGAACTCCTCCTCTTTTTCAATGAGTTGAAGATTACTTCAGAAAAGAAATCAAACTTCTGCTCAAGTCAGCGAATGTATCGACTTCTTGACTAAACTTTCGCAGGTATAGCTGCGTGCCAAATTGAATCCATATGAGACTTAATCCACCTAAATTCGTTTGTTATCGACGATAGGAACACCCGATGGAACTTATGGAACAACATATTCAACATTTACTCCACCAAATAGATAACGAATAGCACTAATGCCACTAAAATGGCTTCCAATCGTTTCAAAGTCGAGCGAGTTTTAATTGTTACGACAAACTAAACGAACTAAAAAAGGAATCGTTCAATCAAGAGCACTTCTAGCTGAAGGCAATTTCATATAATACAATTTCTATCTATTCTACTACCTGCATGCTTACACAATACTTATTACAAAAAGTACACTTTGTACAATGACAAAAGTGCATGTTTTCATGGGGAAATTGTTTGCTCGTAATACGCTTTGTTGCGTTGACAAATTTCGCTGTCGGCTGTCGGGCTGCCAACTACCATACGGAAAGTTATTATCCTTCGCGGTGTGCACTGCGTCGCATACAAATTATGATTATACACGAGTGTTCCTTTTCGTTCTTTTCGTACAACAACAACACATGCCCACATATTGTGCGTGTGTGTGTGTGTGTTTTAAATCTAGGCACCACTGCAGCAAGAAAGGCCAACACACAACAACTTCTTAAATCGTGTGCAATCAACCGCAATTTCAACAAAGCATCTTTGCCACACCGCTCGACCGTCTACGGAGCCATGCAACATTTTCCAGGACAATGCCGGGCCCTGCTACAAATATATTGTCAACTGGTGCCCGTGGCACAGCGATCGCAATCATTAAGCCGGCATTTAATACCAATCTGTCATTTCTTCCATTCTTCTGCTGCGGCTCCCCCTCGCCGAAGACAGGCAACAGCAGCTACTGCGAGCAGGGCTTTGATTTCGAGGCGCTTCCTTTTGATGATGTTAAAATTATTAAGGATTTATTATGATTATTTTATTAAAAACACAGCGTGTTGCTTCACAATCCCCTCTCTCTCTCCTTCTTTTTAATCTATCTATCTCTTTCTATCCTTCTTTGTTACTCGCAGCTATGTGTTGTGTGCTGTTTGGTTTTGGTCTTAGCGCAGCCATGAAGGAAGGCATTATTTTTTGGTTTCGTTTTTTTTTTGTTGTAGTTGTCAGCCTACAAAAGAAAAATCAAAATACCCAGAGACAATGGCAGCTGGGCTATTGGCAGGCAACCAAAAAATGTCAACCATGCAGAAAATATCATTAGAACTGCTGTGTGACGAAATATTATTTTACATATCAATTATGGCGTTTCATTGTCTGCGTCGTGTTTTGCGTGCAATTTGCTGCTCTGCGTACTTTTATGAGATATTAATTTCAGCTGTGAGCTATGCCAACATTTGCGGGTTTTCAATACGTATTCGGTCGTTGACAATTTGGCATATTATTTTTCATATTGTGAGGCAAACATTGCGGATGACATATTGAATGAGGGTGGAAATTGCTTAGGAAATCCGATAGCAGTGAGGGATTCAGGAAAAGTGCTAGTTTCTGATGAGATCTGTGACATGAAAAGTGTACGATTGCCTAATGAAAGTAGCCTCAAAGAAAATGTAGTGATTTATTAGAAATAATTGCAGTGATTAGGATTTGATAATATTTGTCAACGGATCGAATGAATTATGAATGATATGGAGTATAAAAAAAATTATTAAGTATGGTATCCAGAGAACAATCCATTACAGAACAAGAAAAAGTACACCATTTAAATTTTGCGGAAATATTTCACTGTGCAAGTGGCAGCTATGAAATTTAACAGCTGTCATCTACAAATACGTAATCATTGAGAAACTCCATTTATTGAAACAATGGATCGATTTCCAGACCGAATGATCTCCAGAAGTTTCCATGTCAACTGATCAAAACGATCGTGCGTTTTGTGCGTTTTGAGGCCTAAGATTTATTTCTTTGGGGTTTTGTGAAATCTTCAGTTTATGCGAGTAAACTACAAGCGAAATCAGCGAGATAGAGCCACATCTTTGTCAATCGAGCTCGACTGGTAAAGAGTTCCAAGGACCCGAAACCCAGCATAGGTGACTATGAAGCTGCCTGATAGTCTCGTTGAGAGATTTTCTTAGCTCAGAGCAGTCTTTGATATGTAAAACACTGCAGCCAGAGCCTTATGAGCGAATTGACTGTCCAATAGTATCGGAACAATGGCGTATTCAGGGGGGTTTTGGGGGTTGAAACCCCCCGAAATATTAGGATTGACTTTAAAATTACATGCAAATTAAAAGGCATGTTATAAATATTAAAGAATTACTTTTTGGAAACCCCCCCCGCAATTTTGAAATATCTTGTGCTAGTGGCACACAGAGGATTTCATTTTAGGTGGGGTTCCACATACCAGAAACTTTTGAGTTTAATACCATTTGAAAGCATTCTTGTTGCTCAAAACAATCATATTTTTGGGAAGGGGTTTGAACCCTAAACCTCCCTTTGCCGATATCTTCCTTACTTCAGGAAAACTAACCAACTAAGCTACTAAGATTGCTGTGAACTCGCTAGAGAGATGAAGTACTAACAAGAAGATTTTTTCAATTAAGTGAATGAATTCAAGCTATTCAAGTTAAACTTTTTTGAATTCCACACATTTATAAAGTTAAAGTAATCCACAGACTTTTCAATGGTGCCATTAGTTATGTTTTAACTAATCCTAATCATAGGACAACAATTTTAGAAATTAAAAATTGTGAGATAGTAAAACACTCAACAAACCAAAATTTACATGCAAAAATATTTTATTAAAAATCAATGTAAAAAATATCTAAAAATACACACAATTAATGAGGATATCATTTCAAAATATTTGGTAGAATATTTGTATTTTTTTATGGAACAAATTATAAGGGAAAACAATTACGCAGAGAATCAAGAGATTTACTTCAAATGAAGTTTGTTATGATTTTTATTCGAACTGTTTCTTCTAAACAAAATTCAAGAAAACACCATAGCCAATGGACAATGAATCAAATAAGCATTTTAAAATATGAAGCAAGATAACTGATTAAGTTTTCTAAACCTAAATTTGAGGAATATAAGATTACAAAGAAAATTCAGAAAAATATTGCAATGAATCATATAGAAATTTTTAGTGAGAAATTGTCCACAAAACTATTTAACGAAAACTCCACAGCCTACAAACAATGAGTCAGTGAATCTTCTAAAATATTTATTAAAATATTAGTATAAGTAGTTAGTATAATATTCGATCCCTTGTCCTTCCTTGTTTCTTTTTCCGCAGGTGTAAAGTTCAACCTGCATTTTAACATTTCAACATTTTTCAACACCTTCTGCTCCACTCAAAGCTACAAATTTAATTATATGAAACTAGTTACATTAGCAAAAAAAACAATGCAATTATTTCACCTTATGGGCAACACACACACACACACACTGACATACTGCACCATTGCACAACGCTTTTCCGGCAATAATTCACATTCCACTTTACTCGCATCACTCGCCACATTGCATTGCGGCGGCTTCCTTCTTCCGCATTTATTGATCGTTAATTTATATTTTATTGACATACATTCTCATAACTATTCGGACTCATAAACAACAAATTGCCGCACTGATGACTTTTTAATAATTGAATGCGCAGCCCACATTAGTGTGGCTCGAGTTGGCGCATTCGTACACGTTTGCGTCGGTCTGTAACTTTAACAATTTTTCGTTATGCGTTGGTGCGGTCATATGGCGCGAACTGTGCGCGCGCCCCTCGTCAGCCAACAAAACCGCATCATAATTAATTGCCCTAAGCGAGAGCGACGGAGGCGGCGGCGGCGGCGGCCGGAGAGAGTCGAAACGCAAACTTCCGTAAATGTGCGGCGTGCACGCTTTTCAATTTATTGCTCGAAAAACTGTACGCTTTTTTATCGAAAAAGACGCACAAATTTGATAAAATTGATTTACGTTCATTGGCTTCATTGAACGCGGCAGTGTTGCCGCCGTTTCGAGAGCACGCGGCCAGCTGTGGCCATGTTGGTAGAATATTTTTACGATTACTGGTATTTTTATTGTTATTATTGGCCGTTTGCTCTAAACTCATTTAATTTCAAATAGTTTTTGCTGTCGATAAACGAAACGAAACCATTGAGTAAAGAAATATTATCGAATAATTTGATGGCTTTTTCGGTGATAAGTGAAGCATGACTGATACATAAATGGCTAATAAGTGGAATTTTATATATCAGCGGAATTTTGTACTATATTTTTAATTAAATTAAATCATTTTCAATACAACGTGATGCAAAAGTTGTCACCCGATGTTCTGCACCAACACCAACAACAAATCATTGCGCAAAAAAATCGAAACAATTATTCGGCTATCTTGAGGATACTTAACGATCCATGTCCGATCCATTCAATTCATAAAACTCAAAGTAATAACTTTTCCGCCACCTTGTATTTGCTTAAATTGTATTAAATAATTTCATTAAATAAAAGCTTCCACCTATTCAAAATAGTACAAAGTAGAGCGCTTATTATTTTCAATTCTATGTTAAACTAAATTTTTGAAGTTTTTAAAGCAAGAATTGATATTCTATAAAACCTCAAATCATTGAATAATTTGAATCGATATGATCGATGACCTGTATTAGGTACCAGAAAAACATGTCCGAGTCCATAGACAGGACTGCCCAATTGAAGGATAATGGGGTTAAAATGATGACAGGAGTGCCCAATTGAAGGATAATGAGGTTAAATATGATGATGAGGTATGAAAAGATGTTCAAATTTCTCAAAATTGTATTTTTTTGGACTTAGTCAACAGCGGCGGATTCAGAAACATATTTCGGGGGGTTTCAAAAAGTAATTCTTTAATATTCAGAAAATGCCTTTTAATTTGTATGCAGTTTTAAAGTCGATCCTAATATTTCGGGAGGGTTTCAACCCCCAAAACACCCCCTGCATCCGCCACTGTTAGTCAATATTACTCATTGTTTTATCATAGTGGACGGACCATATTCTGAGGCTGCATGGTTCGATGAGAAAAATGTTTAAGGCCACTTTCTTGAAAAGCAAAACAGAGGAAAGACGGAAAATTTTTGGTTAACCCTTTCGCTATAGGTTTTTACTGGGAAAATTTAAATTTTGAAATTTATTGATTTAGTCTTCTGTGTGGTTATATCAACAAAATTCCATAATAATTTTGTTATATTTTTGTTACCGGACGATATTTTTTAGAGTAGTGTCATATAACCACAACTAAATCGTTGTGGCTGTAAAAATAATTTAGACTAACAGTTTTGTACGCGTAAATAAAATTAGAATATTTATTTATTTACTTCAGCTAAAGTTATTAAAAAAATATATCTGAATTGAAGTTAAAATTCAAACTAAAAGTTTCTCTTATTTGTCTGCTTCTTCTTACTTTACTATGTAAAAAGGTAACATTTAATAAACGTGCATACTTTTCTTTTTTAAACTCAAATATTAAGTTTATTAATTTCGTTTTATTTAACAATGCTCTAATTTTTTCTGCTTCTTCTTACTTTACTATGTAAAGATATAACCTTTAAAAAAGTGCATTCTTTCCTTTTTTAAACTTAAATATTCAGTTTATTAATTTCGTATTATTTAAAAATTTCTCTTATTTTTTCTGCTTCTTCTTACTTTACTGTGTAAATATATAACATATAAAAAATATTCAGTTTATTAATTTCGTATTATTCAAAAATGTCTCTTATTTATTCTGCTTCTTCTTACTTTGCTATGTAAAGATATAACATTTAAAAAACGTGCATACTTTTCTTCGTTAAACTTAAATATTCAGTTTATTAATTTCG
Source organism: Melieria crassipennis (assembly GCA_963668005.1). Classification (NCBI taxonomy): domain Eukaryota; kingdom Metazoa; phylum Arthropoda; class Insecta; order Diptera; family Ulidiidae; genus Melieria; species Melieria crassipennis. The sequence goes on from OY764961.1 coordinate 19,101,291, forward strand.
TATTATTCAAAAATGTCTCTTATTTATTCTGCTTCTTCTTACTTTACTATGTAAAGATATTACATTTAAAAAACGTGCATACTTTTCTTCTTTAAACTTAAAAATTCAGTTTATTAATTTCGTATTATTCCTAAAACTTCAAACTATTCCAAGGACCAAAAAAAAAATGTTAATCTTGGAACCATAGAGAGGTGAGACGTCCACAAAGTAGCATGTTGCCATAACGTAATAAAATAGCGAAAGGGTTAACTACAGTTAATTTCGAAGTGAACTGGGCTTCAAAAGGCGAAAGTCAAATGCTCAAAATCGGATATGCTGACCAAATAAATTTAAAGAGAGATCACGCTTCAACCAGGAACAGGTGTTTATTTGAAAGAGGTTTTTTACAAAAAAGAAATTTTTTTATTGATAAAAAATTGTCTCTTTATTGTTTTTTATTTTTTTTTATTTTTTTTTAATTTAATTTATTTTTTTTATTTTATTTATTTCTCGGTTTTGCGATTTTTTCCATTTACAGCTTAAGAATTAGATTTAATTTGTTATTAGTAAAATTATAAATTAATATTTTCACAAAATAAATTTTTTCATTGATAAAAAATTGTCCTTTATTTCATTTATTTTTTAATTTTATTTTTTTATTTTATTTATTTCTTGGTTTTGCGGTATTTTCCATTTAAAGCTTAAGAATTGGATTTAATTTGTTATTATTAAGATTATAAATTAATATTTTTACTTCATACAGAACTAAACAATCAATGGTTTAAGATTACAAAATACTACACGTATGTAGGTATGTACGTGACTGAAAGCTAGTTTAGAAAACCTTCAAGTAAATGAACGTGAAATGCGCATCTCTATGTAATTAATCAACTTTGAAAAAATAATTTTAAAACTTAAAATTTAAGAAATATGGAACATTTTCCATTTAATTTGAAACGAACTACGTAGTTGATTTCATTAAAAATAAAAAACACCGACGTTTTCTCATGTTTTATTTTTCAAAATTGCATTAGAGAATAGTTTACAGAATAATTTTAAGTATACAAAATTCAGTGCAGATATAAATTGCTGTTCGTAATTTTCTCGGGCTTAAGTTTTTACAATTTTCTATATGGAATACTCAAAAAAAATTTTAAAACCTAAAATTTAAGATATATTGAAGTTTTCCATTCAATTTGAAACCAATTGGCATATAAAAAAAACATCGAATGTTTATCATGCATTATTTTTCAAAATTGCATTACAGAATACTTTACAAAACAATTTTCACTATAAAAAATTCAGTGCACTTATAAAATGTTGTTTGTAATTTTCTCATGAATTTTTCCGTTCAATTTGAAACCAATTGGCATACAAGAAAACAAACACCGAAATTTTCTTATGTTTTATTTTTCAAAATTTCATTGCAGAATAGTTTACAGAATATTTTTCAGTATACAAAATTCAGTGCCCATATAAATTGCTGTTCGTAATTTTTTCGTGCTTAAGTTTTTAAAATTTTCTAATATATAAAGAATATTCAAAAAAAAAATTTGTAAACCTAAAATAATATAATAAAAAAACGCCGAACTTTTCTAATGCTTTATTTTTTATTTTATTTTTTTTTATTTTTATTTTTTATTTTTTTTTTTTAATTTCATTGTATAGTTTACAAAATAATTAAAAAAATACTAAACGTTTAGATTAAAAAATACTAAACGTATGTATGTACATATATACGTGACTGAAAGCTAGTTTGGAAAGCCTTCAAGTAAATGAACGTGAAATGCACATCTCTATGTAATTCATTTGTGAAATGTGTACCAAATATCGACGCAATAAATCCAATTATAAAATTGCATTTATTTATAAAACGTCGCTTTTCCGCGCTCACACAAGTACTTACTACTTACATATATGTTTGTATTAGGGATTGCAATCCCGGAGCAGTTTTACAATCCCGGGATTTTCGGGACTGAAAATCACAATCCCGGGATCCCGGGATTTTTTTCGGGATTGAATATATTACTTTAAGGAACTAGTTAAGACTTTTTTCAATCAAATAAATTATATCTATGTATTAAATACAATTCTGTGTTCTTAATTTAAAACTAACAACAAAATATTTATGACAAATAACTTAAAAACGCATATAATTACCAAATCACCTGGCTAACCTCCTGAAAAAGGCATCTCTCTGGTTCAATACTAGTAGATCAAATCGTATTATAGGTAAAGCTTCAAGTTTTGGCCATTTAAATTCGGTGTGAGTAATAATTATCAATAATTCAAGCTTCGCTATAGTTTAAATTCTCAAATGCTGATGGTTTTATATTAGGTGTTTCTTTCTTAATCCTCTTATTTACACAATTTTCCCTGTGTATTGTGAATGTGACAAGTCACATTAGTGTAAAGAAGAGTTAAAGTTGCATGTTTTTAGAAAATTCTGGTTGTTTACTTTTTAAAATCTTTTTCTGATTCTTTTCTGATTTTGGTTACTGGCAAATTTGTACTGGAAAAGTACCAAAACAGAGCTAATTTGTACAAATTTGTAAAAAGTAGTTATACACAAACAGAGCTATTGTTGCATTAACACTTATTCAAACGTCACAGGCAATTGGCAATTTATTTTTTGTGTTAAATAAGAAGGGTTGCATTTTTCGAGCTCAACGTTACAAAGCAAAAAGTAAGCTTTATTTTTGTTTCGATCCCGGGATCGGATTTTGTCAATCCCGGGATTTTTCGGGACTGAAAATGTCCGGGATCCCGGGATTCCGGGATTCGCGATCCCGGGATTGCAATCCCTAGTTTGTATGTATGCAAGTGCTATATCCGCAATTCCCGTCGTGTGTGAATATGTGTGTCTGCCTACTTGACACTGCACAGAGGGCACACTTATGGCTTCAACGGGCTCATCCATAACTTGGCGACTGTTTTCGCGTTCGCCATTTGACACCCGGCGCATGAATTGAACTGCTGCGGAAATACCGAGTGATTAAGTTACATTTTCGCCTTCATTCTCAGGCGCTCAGTCTGAGGCGTTCAACGCACACTCACACAGTCGCACACACACACACACACGCACACGTGGTGCCAGTACAAGGCGCATTAAAATATTTGAAAGTCTGCAAAAATATAAACAACGGAAATTAAAAATCAATAAGTTGGCCTCACCAACACAGTCGCAGTTCGAGTGTGCACTCGCCGTTAGATACTCGAACTTGTAGACGCATCTACCGGTGGCGGTGACGGTGACGAGACTTTGTGCTGGTGGCGTGAACTAAATAACATAAAATGCTGCAAAGACAGTACAATAAAACAAGTTGAAATGAAATGAAATGAATTGAATTGAAATGAAATAAAATGAAATGAAATAATGGAAAGCGTAAGTATGGCAAAATGAAAAAGAGACACTCGTCCAATATCTGCACGAACGTAATCGTATTAAGTTGGATTTTAAATTAAGCCATGTATGTGTATTTATTTTATGCATTCGATGTGAATACAAAAATTCATACTAACGCAAACGTGTTGGATTTAAGTGGGATTTTTGTTCCAATGTTTTCTGCAGTTTGTTTTTACTTCCTTTGTTTTATTTATTTGTTGGCAGTTGTTTTTGTTGACTGTCTACGTACATGTGGCTTAAGCGATTGTCCAATGCTATAACTAAATATTGCACGAGTATGGCGCAAGTAGGTACTCGAGTATCTGTGTGTGTGTGTATGGCCGCTGGAATACGCAAGAGTTTATAATTTAATTAAGAAAGCCGATTACAAAAACAAAAACGCAAATGCAAAACGAAAAGAAATACAATGCCAAATCGAATTATTACAGCAAGAAATCATGAGAGTGGAGGAGAGGAGAAAGGTGGCAGCAAAGACGGAAGATACAAATGAAAAAGAGAAGCAATCCAGTTGAATGCGACACTTGTCGGATATATGAAAGACTTGACCGCTTGACGAGTAAAGAAATCATTTGTGGACTTGACTTGAAGACTAGTCGATCATTGATGCCTCGATAATAGGTCCGTAATGTTTAAAACAGATAACACTGACTGGTAAACTAGGTCAGAAAAAAGATGTCGCTTGGCCACATATTGTAAAAGTCATCAAGCAAACTTTGAAGAAACTTTCATGAGATGTCGAAATATCAATGGTTTTCCGTAATTTTCTTGTGCTTTATTAGATTTTAAGATTTTCTATATAGTTAGAAAAAACGAATAAAACCTACAAATTAAGGAATATGAAATTTTGTCATTAAATTTGAAACCAGCCAATCAACTATGCAGGATTTAAAAAAAACAAAAAAAACGAAATTTTCCCATGCTTTATTTCTCAAAAATTCATTAGAGAACAGTTTACAAAATAATTTTCAGTACAAAAAATTCACTGCACATATAAATGGTTGTCTATAATTTTATCGTGCGTTAGTTTTTAATATTTTGTATTTAGAATATACGTACTTAAAAAAATTTTAAACCTAAAATTTAAGAAATATTGAAATATTCAATTTTAAACCAATTGGCATTCAATAGAAAAACAACGAAATTTTCCGATGCTTTATTTTTCAAAAATTCATTACAGAATAGTTTATAGAATAATTTTCAGTATAAAAAATTCAGTACACATATCAATGGTTGTCTGTAATTTTCTTGTGCTTTAATTTTGAAGATTTTCTATATAAAATATTTTGAAAAAAATAATTTTAAAATCTAAAATTTAAGAAATATGGAACATTTTCCATTCAATTTGAAACCAACTACGTAGTTGATTTAATTAAAAATAAAAAACACCGACATTTTCTCCTGTTTTATTTTTCAAAATTGCATTACAGAATAGTTTACAAAATAATTTTCAGTATAAAAAATTCAGTGCACATATAAATTGTTGTTCGTAATTTTCTTGTGCTTAAGTTTTTAAAATTTATTATACAGAAACTTAAAAAAAAATTTTAAAACCTAAAATTTAAGAAATATTGAATTTTTCCATTCAATTTGGAACCAATTGGCATACGAAAAAAAAAATCGAAATTTGTTCATGCTTTATTTTGCAGAATAGTTTACAGAATAACATTAATTATTAAAAATTCAGTGCACATATTTAATGTCGCTCCCAATTTCTCGTGCTTTAGTTTTTAAGAGTTTCTATATGGAATAGTTAAAAAAGCAAATTGTAAAACCCATAAATTAAGAAATATTGAAACCTTCCGTTCAATTTGAAACTGATTACATGGTTAGTTTAGTAAAAAAATCATCGAGAATTTCTCATGCTTTATTTTCCATAATATCATTACAGAATACTTTCAAAAATAGTTTTAGGTATAAAAAATTCATGCTTTAAGTTTCAAAATTTTCTATAGTTAAAAAACGAATTTTAAAACCCAATTAAATTACAGGAATTACGTATTCCTTAAATTTTTTTCCATTAAATTTGAGACCAACCATGTTGGTTTAGTTAAAAAAAACCCAGGTTTTCTCATGTTTTTTTTTCAATATCATTATAGAATAGTTTACAGAATATGTTTCAATATAAAAAACTTAGTACACATAGCAATGTTTGTCCGTAAATTTCTTGTGCTTTAGTTTTTAAGATTTTCTATAAAGATTATTAAAAAACGAATATTAAAACCTAAAATTTAAGAAATGTGGGATATGTTCCATTCAATTTGGAACCAACTACAGATTGACTTAATTAAAAAAACCCCGACATTTTCTCATGTTTTTTTAGTTTTGAAAATTTCATTAAAGAATAGCTTACAAAATGATTTTCAGTATAAAAAATTCAGTGCACATATGAATAGTTGTCCCTAATTTTCTTCTGCTTTAGCTTTTAAAATTTTCTATTGTTAAAAACAAATTTAAAAGCCTAAAATTTAAGATAGATGGCATATTTTTCATTCAATTTGGAACCAACTACATGACTGTGTTAATTTTAAAAACCCCGACATTTTCTCATGTTTTTTTAATTTTCAAAATTATTAATTAATAACTATTATCTCGTGCCTTATTTTCAAAATTTCCAAAACTTTTTTCCAAATTTTAAAAAATTTTCAGACCTAAAAATTAAGGAATATAAAACATTTCTCAAACATTTTTAAACCCTTAAACTTAATTGATTTAATAAAAATAATAATAAAAATATTAAACACTTTTCACACTCAAAAACATTAGAAATTAAAAAAAAATAATGAAAATTTCTCCCACAACAATTTCACTTGGCAAAAGTTAAGTAATTTCTAGTAAATATGCTGCACATTTTAAAGCATTTGAAAACTTTCGGCAGCATTCAAATGAGCGAGCAATGCTATTAACTGTTTCCTTGTTGTTGTATTGTTGTTGTTTTTCTTGCTTTTGTTTTGGACGTTGGAACAAAAAGTGTATGCCAATTGTTGCGTATGCATCGCCGAAAAGGAAAATCGATAATTGCCCACACACACTCACACAAACAAATACATATACACACTTTAGACATTGAGACATTGAGTCCTTGCATTGCGCCGTCGCCCCTTTCGCTTGCCGCCATTTACCATTTAGACTGTCATTCAAATGCGAAAACCAAAAGTCCACATCTAGCCACACAACACAACACACACACACACATAGCCATATATATACATATGTACATATATAGGTATGTACTCCATTGGCTAAATACTGCCAAGTAGTATATAGTGTACACTTGTTTTAGTGCCATGTGTTGTTGTTGTTGTATTGTTGTTTGTTGTTTTTTTTTGTTGTTGTCATCGTCTGTTGTGTCCTTTTTGTGCATTTTGTTACACATTCGCCCCAACGGAGAAAGTTGTACGAAAAGGCTGCCGTTCAATTGATGTGGTTGTTGTTGTTGTAGTAGTTGTTGTTATTGTTGCCTTTGTTGTTGCGGTAATGTTGGCATTGTAAAAGCGTACCAAAAATAAGACGACGGAGGCAAATGTGCCGCATTTGAGTGACTGAAGCAGGGCAGCGCAACCGTTGCCGTCGCCGCCGTTGTCGCTGTGTAGTCAGTGACATTTCCGGCTACACTGCTGGGTGGGTCCAATTACAACAGCAACAATAACAACAACAACAATAACAAACCAACAGCAGCACAACAAAAACCGGAACTAGTGTCGCCCAGCAGCGACAGCCGCCGCCGAAGCCGGCAACAGTTAAGTGCGGGTGTTTTGGCCCGAAATTTTTGCCTGCTACACACACACACACACACAGATCCTGGCCAAGTGTTGTCACACTCACACACAGACATACATGTGCATATACATACATACTAACAGTTATATGTAAGTAAATGGGTGTTTCTATAGATATGTGTAGACATTTACATGGCCGCACATAGTCGAACTCGTACATACCGTTGCATGTATGTGTGTGCGTGTGTGTGTGCACACGTGTGCAAGTATTCTATATACGGTTCGGGTTCGTATTAAGGCTAAAGCTTAAATAATTTATTTGCAGTAGAAATTGTATTAAAGCAAAAAAGTACAATAAAAAGAACAACACAACATTAAAATACAACGAGAGCAAAACTCGTACGAAATGCCAACCAAATTGAAATGAAACTGCGGGTATTATGTTAATCAGGTCAATGGCATGCACAAGTGCTATTTATTTGGGGTAAAATTTAAAGCAGTCCACGTCTGTGAGCACGAAATGACACGCCACACGGCCGCCAATACGATAAAGCAAATTTTCATGCATACTTGAAAGAATTTCAATGAATTGGTTTAGGTTCCGATGAACAGTTCAATAACCCAGGCACAACTTAAAAATATGTATTATTCTTAGAAGTAATTGATTCAAGTCGATAAATGGGAGAACAATTTAAATGATAAATATCGGTTGTAGTGAAAAACGAAATCCACTATTTTTGCATGAAATTGAAGGCTTAATTTTAGCATAGTTTGAAATTTTTGAATTAGGTCCAATATTGAAAGTTTTAGTCGATAACTTGTTGCCATTTTGAAGATGATTTCATTTTGTCTCTCTGAAGGAAGTCCTCGTCTCTATTGGCAAAAAACTGGGATAATTGATTTTCAAAAGCTTCTTTTAAGTCACACTTTTCAGCAGCAAAATCTTTTGCCATAAACCAGAGCAGAGGATAATTCATTGGCACCATTAGCGCACGCAGGTGGGGGGTTTTGGGGGTTCAAACCCCCATACGCAAACATTTCTGGTACAAAATATGGTTTTAAATGGTATTCGGCCCAAAAATGTAATCGTGTGTGTGCTTACTGCTTGGTACCACGTCCGAACTTTAACCCTCTCGACTCCGAATTTTACCCTGTGTCTCGATATTACTTTTTGGTTAAATCATGAAACATTTGCCTAAGAAGTGTGAACACGACATTTGAAGTCGCCACGCTTCTTTGTTAGAGTTCTAGAGCTATTTTACTTTTGATCAAATTTTGTACCAATATTTTTTAATTACAAAAAAATTATTTAATATTTATGGAAAAATACAAAATTATCACCTTTCGATTTTATTTAACCATTATTAAAGAAACATGGTTTTGATCAAACGCGTCCAATTCGTAGACTTCAATTAGAACACAAACTTTCCCTGATATTGCTGCAAATTATTGGAAATTATTTTGGGGATAACAGTAAAATGTTTGTAATTTGCTTTGAATTCACTTCTAAAAATATTAATTTGTTGGTGCCAACATAAATTAATCCCATAAATCAATCGTAGCATTTGCTATAAGATGAAAAATAGGTGAAGTTGCTCTCAGGCAACTTTGGGGTCGAAAGGGTTAAGATGCATGCATGGGAATGTATCTGACCTGCCACTATCGATGTGTGTGCTCTGGAATTGTATTCATAGAACACAATTCCTTTCTTATTGGCAGAAGATTTCCTCTTAGATTTAGGAGATTCTTGGCCTTTTCGGAGAATTTTCAGGAGAGCGAATTGTTTAGGAGAAGGTTTAGAAGATTTCTATTCTATGTTAGGGGATTTTTCGGATCCTTAGTGGATTTTTGGCAGACTTTTGGATAACAAAGTATGATTGGTATAAATAAAATGATTGGTAAAGTATTGGGAGCATTGGCAACAAAACTTATTTTGACAACTATTTTAATAGTCAAAGCATCCTTTTGTGCTAAAAATTGTTAAGTTAACAAAATGCTCACTTACTCACTTATTGCTGTCACAATGAAATTCCGCCAAAAATTGAATTTTTTGTTTAATTCATTTTTTATATGTTATAAATAAATAAGAAATTAACATAAATAGAAAGAAACACTTAAACACATCTTCAGTTTTGGCTTAATTCTGGCGTTGAAATCAATTTCTGAGCTTTGATGTATTCAGAGACCTATAGTAGAATTTTATGGCAAATATTTTCGTGGTACATTTTTTCCTTAAAAAGTCCTGTTTTACAGGACATTTTTGGCATTTTAGAAAAAAAGGGTCAAATTGGCCCATACAAATAGTAGCTACAGGGTTAAAATGCTCCACAAAAAAATTCTTCGTAGTATTTTACATCAAATTGCTGAACCCATCATATACCTAAAATGTAAGGTTACATGGTTTTCGTATGCCGATTCACCATAAGAACGTGCAAAAGGGGGAAAACTTTGACCCCTCCTAAAAAAAAATTCCGACGTAAACTTTCAAAACGTCGATACACGTATGTTTTTTTTTGGTCCCCTCTACCAGAATCCGTTGTCAGAACCTTGTTATTTTTTTTGTGTTGTGCAGTGTTATATTAAAAAATTTTAGAGATTTCTTTAACATTTGGGAGGAAATTTCAGTATTTTTTTAAGATTTAGGAGAAAGTCATTTCAGGTATCTATCAACACTGCTTATTGGCCACAGCTGGCCACTTCTGGGTTCTTTGCTTTCTTCATAGAGTTCAATTGCTGAGAACACAGTTTCGAATTAAGGGTTTGGCCGTAGGAGAACTGCTCAAAGGTGATAATTCCCACCAAATACACAGCAAAACCTTCCAGACCGTCAATCATCGATCACTAGCGAGCTTCTAAGTTATACAAATGCCTGATGTCGCTATGGCCCGGTATACAAAAAAAAAATATTACGACGATGTGCAATGTACGAGCTTGCTTTCCCTAAGAAACAAAAGGATTCCAAGCCATTTTATTCTAAGTTTTTAACATTTGTGTCTTTGTGTTTGCAACCTAACCTAACCTTTGTGTCTCCAGACGTTGTTCTGATGGAACACAACCCCTTCGTATTGGTCAAAGCTGGCTACTTCTGGGCGATTGAGCCCTTCAGATGATTCAGTTATTTATTGACAGCAGTGGCACAAACGAGATTTCGTTTTAGGGTTCTACGTACAACTTTTCAGTCCTATACCATTTGAAACCAAATTTTTCACCAGCATAGATACCATATTTTTTTTTTTTGGTTGAGTAGGAGGGGTGTTGGGGTTTCAATGGTTAACAGTATGAGTAGAAAATTAAAGTTTGACTGAAGGGAAACAGCAGAAGATTCTTCGCCAATTCAACCAACCAACCACACAGCTAAACCTTCCTGATTGTCAATCTTGGCTTGACCAACGTTTGCGCCGTCTCACCGTGATTCGAACACTACAGTTTTCGCTTGAGGTTGTCGTAAGTGATTCAGTTTTCATCTCCAGTCACCATCCACTTTAGAAATGGATCGATTTTATTGCAATTCAGCAGCGATTCGCTGATGGAAATTCGTTCCATGAGGTTTTTTTCGTTAACTCGTATGGCTTCGAGCTTCTTTCTATATCCAGTCTTATGAAAGTGATTCCCTATAAAAGATTCTAAATTTAGTTCCTGAACAATCGAAACAGTGCTGAGATGATAGTCGTATTCAATAGTTTTCATGATTTTATTGACATTTATAACAATTAGCCTTTCAAAACGTGATGCTTTTTTGTTATGGAATCGACAAAACCATAATGACTTGATTGGTGTTATAGTACTAGAACCAGTAGCTCACACATGACTTAATTTTTTTGAATTTTTTTTTACGTTAACTTGTGTAGTTTTGAGCTTCTTTTTGTATCCAGCCTTATGAAAGTGGTTCCCTATGAAAGATTTCAAGTTTAGTTTTAAAGTAAAAACTATAAATACAAAAATATAAATCTATATAAAAATGAAACGTGGTTCGTTCGTTCGCTTAAAACTCGAAAACGACTGGACCAACTTGAATACTTCCTTCGGTGGGTTTATTCAAAATGTTTACGTGAAGGTTTATAAAAAAAGAAATGTCGGGAAAAAGGGGCGTGGCACCACAAGAATACATTTTTAGACAATAACTTTGGAACCATAAGTCACACATCAATTAAATTTGGTACAAACTTTCTATTTAATCATGTCCTTCGACCGAGGGAATGGGGTGGGTATTGGACAAGGGGGTGTGGCACCGCCCATACAACTCAAATCTTTTAAGTGGAATAGCTTCGGAATTGTAAGTCGCATAGCATTGAAATTTGGTGCACCGTCGTTTCATAGATGTATCATTCTGCTGTTAAAATTTATGGGCGTTGAACAAGGGGCGTGGCACATTTTTTATGACACAACATTTCAGCAGAACTGTAAGTCGCACATCAATGAAACTTGGTATGAACCTACCAGTTAATCATATCTTTCGGTAGAGGGAATGGGGCGGGTATTTAACAAGAGGGCATGGCTCCACCCATACAACTCAAATCTTTTATGTGGAATAGTTTCGGAGTTGTAAGCCGCACATTTATGAAAATACTCTAAATTAAAAATAATTCGAAACGTATTTTATAATTTTTCGAAAATCAAAAATACTTGAAATAAAAAAAATTGGACACGCGATTCTCATTATTTTCAAAATCGAAATCCAACTGGATCAACGACGAGATAAAAGTATGTATGGAGAAACAAATTTTTTTGAGCCTTTTGACTTCAAACTTGGTGAAAGTACTTCAAATGTAAAATAACTCGATACGTGTTTTTCATTTTTTCCGAATATTAAAATCGAACGGGGTCAACGACCGGTTAAAAGTTTGAATGGCGAAACTGTAAAAAAACATGAATTAATGGGGCCACTGACTTCAAATTTTGTATAAGTACTCTTAGTGAGAAATAATTTGAGACGTGTTTTTCACTTTTTTGAAAATCAAAATCTAACGGGGTCAACAATGGGTTAACAGTTTGTATGGAGAAATACGATTTATTGGTCCTTTTGACTTCAAACTTAGACAAAAAGCACTTCTATCGGGAAATAATTAAAATGTGCTTTTCATTTTTTGAGAAAATCTAAATCTACCTGATAAACTAAATGTGAAAACTCATGATTTAAAGGGCTTTTGAGTTCAAAATTTTTGGAAATACTTGACATCAAAGATAATAGACATATGTTTTTTTTTAAATCAAAATCTGACGGGGTCAACAATGGGTTCAGAATTTGTATCGGGCGAAACAAGAGAGCTTGCGTGCAAAGCCGCGGGGCCCAGCTAGTTAAATCATATTTTTCACTCACAATTTGTGTACCAAACTCATATTTGAAGTGTTGGGACCAGTGTTACCGTTTGCGTTTGCGATCCAAAACATGCATATTGGGTCTTTTTAATATATCCCTCATCAATGAATTTAAGGGTTTTTTTTCAAAGAAAATTATTTCCTTTAGCAATTTATTAAAAATAATGAGCTTCGAAAGGTAAAATAATGAAAGTATATATTTACATGGTATAACAAAATTGAATCACTTGACACTTTTTTCGGCTTTGACACTTTTTTTTGCTACTTTCGTAGATTTTTCAGCGGTAACACTGGTTAGGACCTCCAAAACACTTCCTTGCATGACCACAACCTTTAACACTATTCACATTTTCAGCTACCTGCCTTGCGTTTTCGCTTTTAGCAAAGAAAATCTGTCAAAAAAATATTTCGTATGTTGTCTTTGCTGGTGTCCATCTTTAATGCGCACTCAAAAAAAACTGAGTCCACCAACTATAAAACTGTCTGTGAAGTTTTTTTAGTACCAAGTCTTATCATTTTAATGCCATCTAGCATAACAAAATAGCACTTATACAACGCGATATGCAGTTTACTAAATGCATCTATTAGTTAAATAATTAATTATTTTTTATTTCCTTTATTTATTTATTATTTTTATTTATTATTTATTATTTATTTTCTTATATCATTCAGAAACTTAAATGAAAAGAAAAAACTTCAGTACTTACATTCCTAATGTTTAAAAAACCTTTCAAATGCAATAAAATAAAATTATTCAATTTTACGCTGTTTTTTTTTTGCTTTCCTTCCACCTTCCAACTCCATCATTTGATTCGCTGAAAACCAGATCATTTTTTTTCGGCAACAAAAAAATCTGCGCATATATGCGTGCAAACTAAGCCGAAAACTTTACATATTAACAATGCTCGAACTTAAGCACTTACGCTTGAATGCATTGCACACAACAACTAAAACAACAACAAGAAAATGTGCATAAAGCACTGAGCCCAGTGCGCACCCAACATTCACAGATGTTGTCCGACCAGCGTCGCGCTGTCTCGCTCAGCCGACAGCGGCTGCCGCCACCCTTCCGGCGCATTTCACAACTGACTGCACGGCCAATTGTTGTGTCAAATGTGCATTACAAAAAATTCTTCTAATATAAATAATTAAAAAACGCATGACATACGTTAGCTGGCAGATAGATGAGCGAGCGAGCGCCTTTGCATGCAGATCGCGTCGCGCGTTGCTGCGACCAGCCGAGGGGTGGGTAATCATTTTCAATGCAACACGCCGCATCAAAAATGTTGTACATGACATTCGAGGAAAAAAAAAAACAGATGACAACAAAAACAACCAACCAAAAGCGCGCGCGTCAGTAGCGATCATCTTGCACGCATGCGGCATTGACAATTTTTGTCGTTGCTTGCAATTTGCAGCGTTTATTTGCTTAGCTGACATTCACCTAAGCAACAACACGGCGGCATGTTGTCCTCGTTGATCCTGTTATGCTTTAATATTTCATATCCTGGCGCACATAGCCTTCGCCTAGCATCCTGCGCGTGTGTATGTCTTCTTGTCATTGTCCTAACACAGTTGCGTCGTTTTTGTGTCCTTGGAGTGGTTGTTTGCTGGTGTTGTTGTTGTTGTTGTTTTGGTGTTATTGTTGTAAGGCGTATTGCTGGTATTTTTTCGCACAGCGATTTGCTTTGCGAATAAAAGCAAAACAACAGCGAATTGATGGTGTAATACCCAGTCGGATTATTAGGGCTATGCGACATTTGTTATTTTGCGGCATTAATATCGAAAGAAAAATATGAAAAATGTTTGTTTTGTGGGAATTACAAGATTTCATCGCCCATCGGCATCGATTCGCACAATTCGGCCAGTTTGTTTATTCAAGTGGCAAATTTCCGGCTGCCAGCGGTGACAGTTTGCGTTTGCCGCAGGGAATAGGAATTTTTATTAAATGAAAAATTTGTTCTGGATTCGTTGTGGATGGTAACAGTTTGTCTGTTTGTATATTTCCTTATGAATACAAATATATGTATATTAACCCTTCTGCTGTGTTCCGATAAAATTTACCCACTCTTGACAAATTAGGTTGTTTTGTGTATTCAAGGCTCTAAAAATATCCTTTACATAAGTTTCGAAAAAACTTATGTTTTCTTGCGCAGAAAATGAAAAAATTAAATAAAATTTAATTAATTAATTTAATTTATGAAAAGTTAAATAAAAGTGAATTTAATTTTTTGCAGGGACCGTAAAAATTATAAGCTAAATAAATATTAAAATCAAAATATAAAACTTATTTTTCGATTTTTACTTTGCGCTCACCGAATAAAAATTTTTTGTTGATTTTGTTTTTGGATCAGAAAATAAAAATTATTTGTTGAGTTTTATTTTTTAGGGAAAAATAAAAATTATGCGGTGAGTTTTATTTTTCAGTTGCAGAATGAGAATTTATTTTTCAGTTTTATTTTTTCAACACAAAATAAAAATTACGGGACGACTTTTTGTTTTTGATTTCAAAATATGCCTTCAATTTTTTAAATTGTATTCTGAAAATTATTTTCTGAGTAATACTTTTCTCTCATGAAATAAAAATTCGACTATGAATTATATAAAGTTTTTTTTGTGAAATAAAAAATACAAGTGAAAAGTAAATTCTCATTCTGCAAGTGAACAATAAAACTCACTGCATATTTTTTATTTTTCTCCAAAAAATAAAACTCAACAAATAATTTTTATTTTCCCCAAAAAATAAAATTCAGCAAATAATTTTTATTTTTTATTTTATTTCTTATTACTATTTATTATTATTATAATATTATATATATTATTTTTTATTTTTTTTCTAATAAGAAAAACAAGCAATTTGTATTCGGTGAGCGCAAAGTAAAAATTGAGAAATATTGGTTTATTTTTTTTTCGACAGCTTTCAAAAACAATCACTTTATTGCACTACACGATATACCTGCAATGCTTCCTTCATCTTGTTTTTTTTTTATTAAAAATATTACTTCAAACATTGGCCTCAGCAAATTTTTTTTATGGTTTCGCAACAAAGCAGAATAATAAAAAAGTTGTGCTTTAGTTTAAATTTCAGGCAAATAAAAACAAAACCAATATGCAATAAAAAAAATGTTAAACAGTGCATTGCACTTTTGGTCACAAGGCCAATGGCCACATGACTATTGAATTACACACACACACACACTAACACGTAAACAGCAATTTGTATATGTATATACAAAATATGTATATACAAAAATATGTACAATATATATTTTGTATATATTAGCTGGTTGAGGGTTATGTTTTTAAGTAGGTAAATTTTCTATATATTGAAGCAAAAATGTTAAATTCCATAGTAGAATTTCTGTGTAAAATGTAGTAGAATTGTTGTGTTTGCTATTGGTTTTTTCACGATTTTAGTGTTTATCTGTACGTATATATTTAGAAGCATCGTTGTATGCCAGTTGCCACTGAGCAATGAAAGCGTTGATTTAGACAGCAATAGAACAACAACAACACCGACTACCACAAACAACAACGACGTTACCAAACGCCAACAACAAAACCAAAAGAACCAAAAAGGACTTTTGACTTGGTGTCGTTTTGCTGGCGCTGTCTGGCGAACAGCCGTCGCACTGGCAGCACAACAGTCGCAGCGGAAGTGTTGAACTGCGTTGGTAGTTGTGCTGCGTGTCGGCACAACGCCTTTTCGCTGCCTGTCCAACAGGCTGCAGCGCTTCACATACACACATACAAACAAATACATATATTATACATGTACGTATGTACCTATGTATCTATGTGTGTATATATGCATGTCTGTACGAGTATGCAAGGAAGTGTTTTCGTGTGTTCGGCGACAGCCGTAAATAAATGGGCTGTTGACATTGGTTTCGAGTTTGCAAAGAAATCGATTAAATTTAATCGAAGCAAAGTCAAAGCTACGCACAGTCGCCCGTTTGCAAGGTCATTGAAAATTACGAATTTAAATTGCAACTTAATTGCGGCGGGCTGACTGGCTGCCTGAATGGCTGGTCGACTGTCTAGTTGAGTGGCGAAGCATTTCAGCATTTGGCATCTTCTGTGTGTCTGCTTAAAGTGAGCGAATGACTGAGAGAGTTGCGGCATTAGGCGATTGTTCAGTTATTTGATTAATTTTGCTTTGCCGTTTTTTCCTCGTTTACTATTTCTTTTAAATTTAAGTTCCTTGCTAACTGCTTTGCTTTTTCTCTTCAGCTGATTTAGTTTGTTTTCAGATTCTTATTAATCTTCTTTTCAATTTTTACTTTCTTCTTTTTCTGCTGCATTTGGTAATCCTTTTTTAGCATCATCTTCTTCTTATGGTACTTCTTTCTATTATTCTTATTCTACATCTTCTTATTCTACCTTTTATCCAACTGCTTTTTCTTCTTCTACTTCTTCTAGTCTGCTTTCTAATTCGAATTGGTCTGCTTTTTATACTTCAACTTTTGCTTCCTTTGCTGTTCCTTCTTTTATTCGTTCCTTTTTCTCTTCTCTTTCTTATGATTCATATTCTGCATCTTCTTCTCCTACTTATAAATGGAATTAGACGTCGAGTTAGAACTAGAAGTCAAGGTAAAATTAGAAGAAGAAGTAAAAATAGAAACAGAAGTAGAATTCGATTTAAAAAAGAGTAGAAGTGAGGAAGAAGTCGAAGTTCTACTTTGTGTGCAATGTGTTTTCTCTGCCTGTTCCTTTTTATTCTTCTTTGCCTATTTCTTATCTTCTGATGGTTCTTTAATTGTTTCTTTTTCGCATGCCCTCTCTTCTCTCTTTGTTTTTGTTCTCCTTTTGCTTTTTTCTTCTTCAATTTCCACTTCTGTTTATTTTTTGACTACCCATTTTTTGCTTTTTCTTCTTCTACTTTTCTTCTTCTTATGTTTCTCTCTTATCGGCTTCGTCTTGTCTTGCTTCTGCAGCTTTTTTTGTGTTTCTAAATGTTATAATTCTTACATTTTCTTTTACTTCTCCTTCGGCTGCTTATTCTTTAGCTTCTATATCTTACTCGATATAACTTTACTCATATTTCTACTTCTACCCCAACTTCTACTTCAACCTTGAATTCGACTTCCATTTCAAGTTCATATCGACTTCTACTTTTATCTCGACTTCTTCCTCACTTCTACTCTTTTTTTAAATCGAATTCTACTTCTATTTCTATTTCTGCTTCTCCTTCTACTTTTACCTTGACTTCTTTTTCTACCTCGAAGTCTACTTCCGTTTTTACTTCCACTTCTGCATTCCACTTCAATTTATTTTTCTACTTTGAATTCTACTTCTACCACAACTTCTACTTCAACCTTGAATTCGACTTCCATTTCAAGTTCACCTCGACTTCTACTTTTATTTCGACTCCTTCCTCACTTCTACTCTTCTTCTTCTACTTTTACCTTGACTTCTACTTCTACCTCCACGTCTACTTCCATTTCTACTTCCACTTTAACTTCTGCATTGACTTCAACTTCTTGTTCTACCACGACTTCTACTTCTGCTTCTACTTCTACTTGTACTTCTACTCCAACTTATACTTCTCACTTGACATTTACTTCTTCCCCGACCTCTACTTCCATGTCGACATCTACTTTCACCCCCGACATCTACTTCTGCCTCGTCTTCTATTTTTAATTCTTACTCTTCTTCCATTTATACTCCGACTTCTACTTCTACTTCTACCCCGACTTCTTCTGCAAGCCCAATTTATATTTCTACCTCGACGTTTACTTCCTTTTCTACTTCAAATTTTGCCTCGTTTTCTACTTCTTCCCCGACTTTCTACTTCTATCTCAACTTCTACATCTATATCGACATCTACTTCTACTACTACCTCCACTGCTACTTCTAATTCTTTTTCTTCTTCCACTTCTACCCCGACTTCGACTTTTACCCTGACTTGTTCTTCTATCTCGATTTTTTCTTCTACCTCGACGTCCACTTCCATTTTTACTTCCACTCCTGCCTCGAATTGTACTTCTTCTTCTACCTCGATTTCTTCTTTTGTTTCTACTTATGCTCTTCTTCTCACTTGGCATCTACTTCTACCCCGACTTCTAGTTCCACGTCGACTTATACTCCTAATTCTTTTTCTTCTTTCCCTTCTACCTCGACTTTTATTGTTACTTCTACTTCTACAAGTATCTCGACATCTATTTTGACTTTTATTTTTAATTCGACTCCTAGTTCTACCTTTAATTCTGCAACTACCTCTCCTTCCATTTTTAATTCTACTTCTTTGTTACATTCTTCTTCTCTAGCTTTACGGCTTCTTTTTTCAGCCTCTTCAACGGTTTCCACTTCCTTTTTATTTTTTAACTTCTTCTCTTATCTTTTCTTCTCTTCTCTTTCCTTTCCATTCTTGTTCTTATTTACAGGCTTCTTCTGCTTCGTTTTTAATTGCTTATTTGCCATTTCTTCCATTTCTACTATTTCTTTTGCTTCTTCATCTCCACATTTTTTGCTTTTCTTCTTCTTCTACCTCATCAGCTGCATTCTTTTTCTTCTATTGCTTCTTCGTCTGCTTTTTCTGCATTTTTTTAATATTTTTAAACTACTTCCCTTTCCTTTCCTTTGCATTCTTGTTCTTGTTCTAATGCAAGGGCTTCTTCTGCTTCTTCTTTTAGTGCCTATTTACCACTTCTATGCCCTTTGCTTCTTCGTCTCCTGCTTATTTTCTGTTTATCTCTTTTTGCTTCTTCTTCTGCATCTTCTTATACATCATCAGCTTTTTCTGTTACTTCACTATTGCCATTACTATTACTTCTTCGCCTGCTCCTTCTACCTTTCCCAGTTATTGTTATTTTTCCTTAGCGTTTTCTGTTTATTCTGCAACTGTTTCTGCTAAAGTTTCTTCTACATTTGCTTCTTCCACTACTGGTTCTTTATCCATAGATTTTACCTACTTCTTCTCCTGTTTCTTTATCTACTCCGTCTGCTTTTTCTTGTTCTTTATTTTCTTTTTCAACTTCTTCTTCTATTCTTTCTGTATACATACTTCTTACTTCTTACACTTCTTCTCTTTCTTCTTCACCACTTTCTTCTTCTCATACACCGATACAATGTCTTCTCCTTTCTATACTGCTTCTTCTTCTTCTTCTCAGTGCCATCTCATCACACTTTCCTCTGATTGATTTGTTTTATTTGTGAATAATGAAGTGCGGCCAACAGCCACCAGTACCAAAGTGTCTAATGAATATAAAAGAATAGTTGTATAAATTAAAGTTGAAAACGAAATAAACATAAATCAAGCGAAAAGTGCTCACTCAAATGACCCACAAGACGGATCAGAATACCATCGAAGCCGCCACAGAACCCACACGCGCACACACAAAGCCAGCCGCCTCCGCAATAATTATTCCACACATGGCCGTCGAGCGTACTTAATTTTATTACAAAATCATTACCAACTAAAGTTTATTTCATTAGCTCAAATGGTTGACAATTTCAAGACTAGAAAATAAATTCGAAATTCGAAATATAAATTTGGAAGAGCCGACAACGCATTGCGCGCTCCAAATCACGCAACAAAATCCCTTCAATATTTTTGGGTAATCATACAAAAACACAAACGAACGAACATAGTGTAGGAAAAATAAATCTAAGAAAATGCCGCAACTCAAAGAAAGGTGGGAACGGGTTAAAGTAAACAAAACGTGTGGCCACAAACTGACCTCTCCAATAGTTTGGCCGCGCGGTATGTGAATGTGGATGTGGATGTGGATGTCAAATGTCTTGTAGCGTCGAACGACGAATCACGTTCGTTATCTGATACGCCGCAATGCGGCGGTGCACATTATAAACGAAAGACAAACATTTAAATATGCGTGTAATAATTTATTCCGAACATTAATGATGTTCGTTATAAAAAATGAAGAACCATTTCAAAGTTAAAAAACGAAAAAATTACCCAAAAAAAATTTCTACATACATACATAAGTATGAAAAAAATCATGTAGGAAAAAATATAAAAAATTATATGAAGAACAAAGTGTGTGGAAAATGTGGAAAAGGCAACAGTGAAAATTCCAAATGGCTGAGAATGGACAATCAAAATCAACACAAAATGACATTAGAACTGAGAAAAAGAAAGAAAAAAAATCGAAATTGAGGGAAGAATTGATTAAAAAAAATAAAATTGTGGCATTATTTCTATTTATTATAGGATGAGAGTTTGGTGGGCTGCATTTTCGTTTTTAATGATTGCCGAGACAAATCGGCGTCATCAAATGGAAAACCCGTTTCGCTGCAGACGGCACTGTGTCTGTATGTGTGGCACTCATTTACATACGGACTCATCAATGTGACAAAGCTGCAGTGGATCGTTGAGAATCGGTTAATATTTATAGAAAACACATATTAACCTCATCAGATTTTGGCGCAGAAACGCTACCGAGCGTTGCGGAGAGGAGCGGAGGATGCAGGAAGTGTTAACCTTTGAGTCTTTGACGCCCAAGAATATGACAGCAATTCTGAAAAAGGTCGCATGCAGCTAAGCTATGAACAACGAAGTTGTTGTGTAGATGTTTGGTAACAGGTTTTGGGCCACCAACCACAGAGATGGCGGTTTTTCATGACTGGGTTTTTTTTCCTAATAAAAAGACTGAACACATGAAATGGGAGACATGTTGGCAGCAATGGAATACTGGCAATGCGAGTGATATTCAAACTGAATGACAATATTCAAATGTCTTAAATGAGTGTGGAAAGCAGTTTTGTTTTATTAAATGAAATAACAAAAATTTAAGCATCTGTGAGAATCTTCGTACTCAACATTTTTGTATGAGGTTTGTAATGCCCAAAACGAGGCATGGTTAGTACAGAATTATCAGAGTTTTTTGGCCTCGTCCAAAAGGAAACAAAGCCGGCATTGAAGAGTCGATTAAGTCAAATTCGTCCACCTTCGGGCGGTTTTTTCAATGAAGGAGTGGAGCTGGGAAGAACACCAAACCCAAAGCTATATAACATCTTTCAGGTAGAAATCTATCTATCACGTTCTGTGCACAGTTTAACCTTGAACGTGCATATACAAGGTGTGACAATTAAGTAATGAGACTGATTTTATTGCCACGCTTGTGGTAAACCTGCGACCTTGAAATTCCCATCCCCTTCCCCGGAATCCTTCCCCTCTCCATTGATATATTTACCATCGCTCTAGCTTGTTTAGTTCGCCTGCTGTGTCGTGTTGAGTAGACGTGTGTTGGTGGTGCTCGTACGAAAATGGAGAAACGAAATCAAGAGCAACGCGTCGCGATAAAATTTTGCGCCAGAATGGGCGAAACAGCTTCGGAAACGTACGGAAACGAACTGTTAATCAAGTCTACTATCGCCAACAGCTCGAAAGATTGCAAAAACGAGTCAACAATGTGCGCCCAAACATCGCTCGTAACTGGATCCTTCATGACGACAACGCGCCGTGCCACACCGCCCTCAGCGTGTCCCAGTATTTGGCCTTTAAAGGGATCGCGGTGTTGCAACAGCCGCCTTATTCGACCGATATGTCACCCTGTGACTTCTTTTGTTTGAACAAAATCGGTGGTCAAAGGAACCCATTTTGAGTCGATTACGGACATCCAGGCAGCCGTGACGAGAGTACTCGCGGACATCCCAGTCGAAGCGTTCCAGAAATGTTACGAAGCATGGAAAACGCGACTTTGAAGAGGATGGCAGAGTTGTAGACTAATTTTTAAATATACCGTTTTTATGGAATCAGTCTCATTACATAATTGTCACACCTCGTATGGGCAAAGACATTGTTATATCTTTAAATAGCCAAGCAGCCATCAAAGCACTAATCTTCTATGAGATAACCTCAGAAATATTGCTAGAATGCATTGTGGCATTGAATAAACTGGGCACATACAACCAGGCCAAAATCCTCTGGGTCCCAGGACACAGGGAATTAGGCAGTAATGCGAAAGCAAACAGCCTTCTTGGACCAGAAGGTAAGAATCAGAAACTCAAATCACTGATCTTATGTTTCGGATCTCAGGCAATTCAAAAATCTTCACTAGAAAGACCGCAAGTTATCCTTATCTGCAAAGACTATATGTTATATCCGCTGATATCTCGAAAAGTACACATCGGATTCGGCTAATTGTAATTGTAAAGCCCTAACTGTAGATCTAATTTTAAAACCCGATTAAAAAATAACGGTCATCAAAGCAAAAGTTGATAGAAATACAAAAGAAAATACAGATATTTAAAAATGAAAACCCGTCAAAATGATGGCAATTGACAATTGTCTTTCTAGTGTTAACGGTAACAACTCCAAATGGAGTGAAAAATGCCTCAGACTGAGCCAAGACCAACTAAGACAGATTACTGAGCAAATCATACCTTGATGGGATGCAGTATTTTGAAACAGGAATCGTTACCTGTGTCCATATGGGACTGTAGAAAAGGACATCTAATTCATATATCCTCAAGCTGGTTCAGTCTTTATTTGTCCGTTCGAAATTCGAATGGAGTTCATTGAAGACCTCATCATAGTTGTCATACTTGGCGCATACAGGATTTCATTTTAGTAGTGGTTCCTTACTCAACTTTTCAGCCCAATACTATTTGAAACCATATTTTCCACCCAGAATGTTCGTAACAATGTTTGTAAGGTTTACTTGAAAGATTTGGACCCTCAAAATCCCCTCACGTGTGCCAGTGCTTGTCCGATTCTTCATATTAAACGTATCTAGTTTGTCTTACGATACTTTGGTTAGTGATAATTTTGTTATTTTTGAAAATACTTTGTTTTGGAAAACTACCAAAAATACATTTTTAGAGCAAAGTGTTAGGTTAGGTTCAGTGAAAGTGGCTGTGGGGGCAAGGAACTTTGTCAAATGCTCATTTAGGCTATAAACGGTTCTAATGTTGTAATGTAAAGTTTAGCCAAAATGAGTTTTATAACTCCTCCTTCAAACTCCTTGTCCTTCTATGTTCCGGTTAAGCTATTCAAATTAATTAAATAAATAAATAAATTCTAAAAAAGTAACGTAGGCAGTAAATTCAAACAAAGGTTTATGTAATATTTATGCCTTTGTCTGCTTTTTATGTTTCTATTCATTTGAAACTTTCTTTACGCGGGCGGATGTTAAATCCTTTACAACCATTTTTTAAAAGTTCACGCTGCACAATTGCCAGTATAAAAAAATCACTGTAAATGTATTTTTTTCCTCATTATTCACCCTACTTAGAAGCATAGAGCCTCAACAAATCAAACTCTTTAGTTGGTTACGTTAATCAATTTAAATTCTGTCAGGTTTTAGCCAAACGCCGCCAGTTCTAAGTGTTGGGGCTGCCATCTGTTGCCACCTAAGAATGTCGTATTCGATTGGACACATATTTATGTACATTTATATGTATGTATTTATATGTATGTATATATGTACATATGTTTATTCCGCCTTAAATTAGGCAATTATAATAATCTCGCAGAGAAGAGTCAATTTGCCGACATCTCAAGTCATTAACTTTCAATCAAAATACTTCACTCATTACATTCATCACATCAAATAAATTGAATTATTATTTTTAATAATTGTACTGAACTTAAAAATAAATAAACAAAAGATACAATTCTGAGACATTTCACAGCAAAAATAAACGCTTTACGCTTTAAATTTCATGGTAGAGCATTTCAGAAAACCCAGTTCTCGGCCCGCATGTTTGGATTTCAATTACACAGCCCAACGGGTTGAGGCCATTTTGAAGTTTACTTTTTTTGTGTGTGTGATAACTGCGCTACTTTAACACAGTACAGTTGTATTTATATCAAATACAACAGAATATTGTTTCATTATGATTCAAATGCGATTCATGTGACTGGTGTCGCTGATGAAGTTCAGCAAAGGGCGCCGACAGCGATCATGGCGCCGATAGTGTCGAGCAGCTGTGAAATTTCGAGCGCGCTATACACACATACAGATTTACATACGTATGTATAAACGTACAGATGACATTTTGAGTACATATGTTAGTGCTTTGGACAAACAACTGGCCAACTGACATGACACATATTTCAGTCAAATGGGCGCAACTGCAATGTATTTTTGAAATTTTGAAATTTTCTAAAATAAAATAACATAAAATTTAATTCAATAATAAAAGTAATTAATATAAAATATTTTATTTTATTTATATTTTTTAATATAAAAAAATGATTAAGTTTAATTTAATAATAAAAGTACATAATTAATTTAAAATATATTGTTAATATTTTTAGTGATATTTTTATTATAATTTACACAAAATTCATTTGAGTGTAGAAAACTTCTGCTTGTTTAATGCTTTTCACTGATTGATTTTCTTAAGATTCAGCTTTTTAAAAAAAAAAACATATCTTATTCTACTACATGAACCATAACATAATTTTTTTTCCATTTTATTCAAGCCAATTGATTGCCAGCGAAAAGCCGTCGGTAAAATTCTGCGCACAAGAAATATTTCATTTTACAACTGTCACAGCCGTAAAAGTCGCTAAATGCTGCACACATATATGAATACATACATATGTATGAATGTATGTAAGGATGTGTGTATAGGGGCGAGCTGCCATTGCAATGAGTTACATTTTCATTAAGGATCCAGTGCGCGGAGCCGAGCGCGACATTAAGGACAACATCAGCATCATCAACTCCCTACAAACACACCAACGCTGCGCTGCCACTGAGCGCAACTGATTGAGCCGCCACGGGCGCTGCCGAGACAACCGACGGCGACCCGTTCGCCCAGCACCACAACACTACACTCGCTCATTCGTCAGCATAATGCAATAAGAATATAAAACAACAACAAAAGCAACAAAATAACAAAAAAGCAACAACAACAACAAAATAGTAACCAAAAAAAAACAATCGTCTGAAAAGCACAAATGAACGAAGCGTACGAGCGCGCCGACGACAAGCGTCGTCGCTGCAAAAAACGAATAATTTGATTGAGAAGAAAATTTTTTCGCTCCGCCTAACCTTGTCATAATTTGCTTTGGCGTTTTTTATTTGCTGTTGCTTTGTTGTTGCTGCTTATGGCATACACTTTTATGTTGTTTTTGTCATTTCATTTGTTTGTTGTAAGTGAAAAAAAATTGAGCGCTCTCGCATGCTCTCCGCTACAACAAAAGTCACTCAAAGCATTGCAAACCAACACAACAACAATTTAAATGACACAAACCCACTGACACAAACACGCACACGCACTCATACTATAACACAATTTATTATCAGCCAGTTATTAAATGCAACACAGTGAGTTATAATCGTTTGTATAGGCGAGATTGTCATTCGATTGCTGGCCGTGCAAGGAGCGCAGCTAGTGTGATGCGCGAGAGACCCGCTCTATGTGCGCTGCTCGGCTGCTGTTGTGGGCGCTGTTGTGGCTCTGCTCAGGGGCAGTGCCGACGCTAACAGTCTTATACGACTGTTAATGGACCGTTGGCGCTGCGTTTCTCCAACTTCAATGTCGTTTTAACAGCGCTGCACAGTTTGCACTGTTCGCACTGGTCGCGCTGTTAGCTGATCGCTGTCGAAAGTCGGTTGTGTTTAGCAACGACTGGATGGATGATGGGACTTGGCGATCGGATCATAAAGAGCGATGGAGATTTTTTGATTGATTTTAGAGTGTGAAATCGTCAGAAGAGAATAGTTTTAGTTATAATGCATTGAAAACTTCAGCATTGTCTTAATTTGTTGCTATCTTGTAAAACGTGATAAAATGTGGAGTCCATAAATATAAAAAATATTTGATAATTTTGAATGATTTGTTCTCAATATGTTTTACAGTCGTGTCTGGATATAGTGAACTAATTATTGCAAGGCCTGTTCACAGTGTTGAGGTTGTTCACTATATCAAGGTTAACATTTTTGTTCAAAAACTCGTTTTATTTGCTCAAAATACACTTTTTGTTTTTTGCTTGAAATTGTTTTCAAAATTTTGTTCAATATTTTGAGGCTCCATGTCAAAATTTGGGTGTGAACTATATCGAGGTGTTCACTATACCCAGACACGACTGTATTATTATTTTTTGATAATTTTCCTTTTTATATTTTCCAATCTACTGGATTTCTATTACTTACTGATTCACTTAAAAAAAAATCGTATATATTGGAATAACAAATATTACATTTAAAACATTTTATGTTAAAAACCACCGCAAAATTTAATGATGTCGGCCGTGTCTGGGAGGGGCGGCGAGATTTGCACCAAATTTCAGAAAAATTTCGTTTTTAAGTTGAATTCATATACATATTCCCACTTTAGTATTGAACGATTTGTATGAAAAAAATTGAGTTAAAATAGGTCAAATGTGGTTGATAATTTTCGTATTTTAATACAAAAATTTAGAGGGCGGCACTCTGGCGGCATTTAAGCTTTGTGTGCCACCGGAAGTCAGGATTTGTTTCAAGGCTCAAAAGGAGTCAAAAACACTTCATAGAGGTATTTTATTATTTTATTGAATCGCTTTCTGAAACAAAATCATCCATTACTTTTAGTACCTTTAAAAGAGAATTTAAATTAAAACCTAAAAATATATCAAACAAAATTTCACCCTCATGATTCCTGCCGACTTTTAAGGAAGCATGAATTTCCAGAGCTTTCTAGTTTTAAACATTTTTGCATATCTACTGGAATATTCAAAAATTTTATACATTATCTCTTGGCATCGCATCAAATACTACAATTTCTTCTCTTATTATGCCATACAACGTTAAATATATCATATTTTATACTTTCATGTCGAGTTGTATATCGTTAAGAACATTTTTAACTCACGCGCAGTGGCACACTTAGGAATTAATTTGGGGCATTCCGCAAACAACTTTTGAGTTCCATACCATTTGAAACCATTTTGCGAACAACAATTGATGTAACAAACAGCTATATGGGGCTTTGAACTACCAAAATCTCCCTTTTGTAAAGTAAAACAATAAAAAACTGCGTTACCAAGTCTGCGTTAATATATTTGGATTGTTTGTAAGAGGTCTTGGAAACCTAAAAATGAAAAGTAACATTAGATAAATTACAAAAAAAAAGTACTTTGGTATATCATAACATGACACAACAAAAACATATATTCATAGATATCGAAGGAAAGAGGAAATTCTCCGCGAAGTATTCTAAATTCCACGTATAAAGTTTTATATTTTTTTTAATATAAATTTTCGGTTTTTACTATTCCATTTCATACCTCAATTTATTATTAATTTTATCATATGCAAAAGATATATTTTATTCTGTATTTGATGTCAAGACCTGCTCCTTTGTGTACGTTTATATATCTTTTGGGCTGAAAGGTCACAAAGTGAAAAGTGCTAAACTTCAAATTAATTAAGTAAGAACATTTATAAAGAATATTTC
Organism: Melieria crassipennis; assembly: GCA_963668005.1. Classification (NCBI taxonomy): domain Eukaryota; kingdom Metazoa; phylum Arthropoda; class Insecta; order Diptera; family Ulidiidae; genus Melieria; species Melieria crassipennis. Next base: position 19,129,062 of record OY764961.1, read on the forward strand.
GTGGAGCTCGGTTCTATATTTTAAACCTATCTATATTTTAAATCAAATTCTGACCATTTATAAAGCAATTTGTAGAACTTCATATTTAGTACTCAATCTGAAGCCATTTAACCCCACACCAGCTCCTCAGTTTTTTTTGGCTCATATATTTTTTCCCTAAACTTCACAAAATGAGGTTTTCAGGATATCTAAACAAAAATTGTTTAGAATCTCCATACAACACTAAATCATGTTCAGTATGAGGTCCTAAGGTCCTCTTCACACAAGGTATTTAAACAATTATCTACAACAACCCCGGACATGGATACAAATATTCGATGACTAATGTAGATGAAAGGAGGGGTTTTGGGTGTTCAAACTCTCGCCAAATATCTGTTTGCTACAAAAATGTTGAGTGACAATTATGGTTTCAAAAATGGCATTGAGATCTAAATTTGTGTATGGAACCCATCGACCCCCGAAATGAAATCATGTCTACGCCATAGATTATAATTAAAATTTTTGTAATTTTAATTTTAAATTTTGGGATATGTATTCTATATCTAAAATTTAATAACCTTTGACCAAAGATAATAAAATATGGATTGTATGCATTGGTTATGGTTCCATTTGCAACCATATTTTACAATAGCAATTTTTTGAACCCCCAAAATCCTCCCTGTGGTGTGCCTCTGATTGTATGAATCTTTCTTTGAATCTACAAATATTATGAATTCAATAATCAATCCACAACTCCAGCTCCGGATCACATTACTCCTGTTTGATACAACGATTCAAAGATGTTTCATGTTCATCGCGTATTTTCTATTTTATATCTCATATTTTAGGAACCATAAAGATAAAGAATCTGAGCCCGGAACACACAGTTCTCCTCTCTGCTCTCATAAAGTATACAAAAAATTATAACTAAGTATAAAACCATGAAATCTCTGACTCCAGTGCCGAGTAAAAACCTCGCCAACTCTCTTCCTATCTGTAAAGTTTCGAAATTCTCGTCGACTTTCTTGACTTGCAAACTTCATTGTCCAAGCTTCAAGCAACACAAAATAAACATTTATTGAATCCAATTTGCCATTGGACTGATTTCAATATTCCATATCCGGCAATTCGATATCCAATAACTCGATTGCCACAACCTTTGCGGAAGTTCGAATTTCGAATTGGCCGAAGTAGTTGCACGAATCGATGTGATTCGCAGCTGGATTCGTCGAAAGGAGACAGCAGCACTCGAAATCACTTGCCACAAATTGCCAGCAGCGTCTTTGCACGATGAGTGGTTTGCATGGCTGCAACAGCAGCAACAGCAGCCGCTACCCGCCTGGGCGCCGAAGGTGAGCGCCTGGCACTGTTGTTGCTGTCTTCTGCTGCTGCTGCTTACAACTTCTCCGCGGTGTGCGTCGTGTCGCTCTTGCGGGCTGTTCGGTTGCTGTTGGTGCTGTATTCTCCACAACGCCACACGATGCGTTTGGCAGTGAGTGCGTCCGTCTCCTGGTATCTCCGTGCCAGTGCGAATCTCTGCGCATCCACTCAAACACACAGCCTTCCAGTCATCCACCCAACCGCTCGTTCGTCCGTCTGTGCACGCTTCGTGCCTCGCCAATCGTCCATCCATGCGTCTGTCCGTCCATCCGTTCGCACACACACGGCGCGCATCGTACGGCAGCGAAGCGGTGGTTGAGTGGCGAAATGGCTTTTTCCGTCCGTCCGCCTGTTGACTCCGTGTTCCGTGGCGTATTCCGCATGCCCGGCGACTGTCTGTGCGAGCGCGCACATTTTCTCTGCGCGCTCTGGCTCTGGCCGCAACGATTGCCGGCTCCGGCTCTGGCTGCGGCCGGTCGCTGGTGCTGGCACTGTGAACTGCTCTGTGCGGTGCGGCGACCGCTGTGTGGCGCGCACTGGCACTGAGTTTCATGCTCTAGTTCGAATCTTGGCGTTCGAAACGCAGCGCCAGGACTCTTTTTGGTTGGTATATTTTTGGGATACTTAACTGGCAGCCCATCCACCGTCGTAGTACAATATTTGCTTTTTTAAGGGGCACTAAAAAAATTCATAAAGGACATTAGTTGACGCAAAAACTCAACAACGCCACAAGCGGCAATTTCACGCTCACGCCAAGCGCGACGCATAACTGCCGCACGAAACGCGATACGGCAACAAGAAATTTCACCAAAAATTTATAATTTCGCAAATTCGCAAATACTTCAAATCAACTGCAATCAACAACAACAACAACAACAAAAACTAATATTTAATAAATTGCAATTTTCTTATTGGTTGATTTGCTTTGCGGTTAAGTGATGGAAATAAATAACAACAACAAATAATTTAATAACAGCACTCAAATTGAAGGAGTTAAAAAAGCGACTAGTGTCCGTGGCAAATTTAATTCAAGTCGAAACGACAGCAAATATCGAAAAGAAGAACAACAAAACACAACGTCAACAACAACAAACAAATCGAAAAGGAAAGAAAAGTAAAGAAGCAGCGGAAAATTGTGCGGGCCATTGGCCGCGCAGTGTGTGGAGTGTTCGGTGCTTTAAGGTGCGAAAAATTCCAAGCAGTAAGCGAACGCTGTGCACGCCGCACTGTTGCCCGTCACGCGCTACTCCGCCCTGATCGCCATCGTCGTCATCGCCGTCGCAGCTGCAGCAGCGACAACAATACTCGCGCAACATTTAAATGCGTTTAAATGAGCCGCTGCTGTCGTATTTATTAGAATAACCACGTCACATTGCTCATCGTTGTCGTACGCGTACGCGTCCGCGTCGTCGTTGTCGCCATCGCCATCGCCATCACCAACGCCAACGCCAACGTTAGCGTCAGCGTCGACGCAGCGCAGCACATGTGCGTCGCTTTGGCAGTGCGTGCGTTTGTGTGTGTTTGCGTTTGTGTTTGTGTTAGTGTCTGCGGTGTGTGTGTGTGTGTGTGCGCGTAATGAGGCGCTTAAGTGCAATAACGCCGTTTTTGTTATTGTTTTAGTAACTTGGGTGCAATTTTTTTCAACGCCTTTCACATAGCACCTTGAAAATTTCTCAAGAAATTCAAGTGAATAGTTAAAATTTTTATTCTGAAAATTGTGAAAAACAAGTGAAAATCTATTGTGACCCATATGGACATTGAAATCGTTAGAGAATATATTGAAATTTAATACAATAATGTGAATGCCGCTTTGTGTCGAAGACGTTGCGCGCATTTGTTGTGTCCGTCACTTTGGTTTGCGTGCAAATTTGCCGCCGGCTCTGGCGCGTCTTCACGCTGCAATGCCGCATAAAAATATGGATAGCTGATTGCCGCTGTGGAAACGGTGAGTTGTTGTTATTGCATTGCAAAAGGGAAAGCGGAAAGCGACATTGCATGCAGCTACTTAAGTGTCTTCAATGTGCTGTTAAGTTGCACTTAAGGCGGCCTAAAAATTTACTCTTAATTGTGAAATGAAAATTGTGTGCGTATGGCAAATGAGTGCTGAAACATATGGAACCCGATGATTCAAAAGAGAAGTGAAGCTTCTGTGCCAAGAGAAGAAAAATTATTCAAATGCAAATTTTTAACATTAAGTTATATCGCGTTGTACAAGTTAAATCGTATTGAAGTTAATTTGTATTGAAATTAACTTGTATTGAACAGTCAGTTGCCGATTTTATTGAAGTTAACTCATATTGAACAGTCACCTGCCGATGTTCAATTTCAAAATATCCACTTTTTCAAAAATTACCCCTTCAACATTGGGAAGTTAACTGGAGATTTTTCAAACACACGTAAACAAATGATTTTTCAAACAAAAGCAATAATTTGTTAATACAATTTTGACCAACAAAAAGCAACAAAACTAAGATTATTTCCAATCAGATTGAAAAAATTTGCCATCTAGTAAACAAAAGCAATAATTTGTTAATAAAATTTTGACCAACAAAAAGCAACAAAACTAAGATTATTTCCAATCAGATTGAAAAAATTTGCCATCTAGTTTTGCGAGTAAAAAATTCACTGTGATGTCGAACATTTGTTGACTAGAAGTTTACTCCCCAATTTTTGAATAATTTTAAATAGTATTTAAAAAATTTGCCATCAAGATTTGCAAGTAAACATTTCACTATAAAATTTAACATTTGTTGACTAGAAGTTTACTCCCCAATCTTTGAATAATTTTAAATAGTATTTAAAAAATTTGCCATCAAGATCTGCAAGTAAACATTTCACTATAAAATTTAACATTTGTTGACTAGAAGTTAACTCCCCAATCTTTGAATAATTATAAATAGTATTTAAAAAATTTGCCATCAAGTTTTGCAAGTAAATATTTCACTATCAATTTGAACATTCATTGACTAGAAGTTTACTCCCCAATCTTTAAATAATTTCCAATTAGATTTCAAAAATTTGCTATCAAGTTTGGTTAGTAAACCTTTCACTGTGAAATTGAACATTTTTTGATTCACAGTTTACTTCTCAATCTCAGTAAAAGTAAACCCAAAGCTATGTAACTCGTCTCTGTGAAAACGGTTCCGGTCTCACAGTCGATTGTTGAACGTTTACAGTATTGCAATGATATTTAATAGAAATAACCTTCGATTTCTCTGGAACATAGTCAGAACAGCAAGAAAACATTTGACTGAAAAAGTTCCTTAAACAAAATTTAAGACTCTAGTATTAATATTTTGTTAAACTAACAACAATTGTCAACAAATTTACAAGAAGCAACAACTTAAAAAACCGCTTTTGAATCAAACAATTTCACAATGGAGCTATATACTTTCTGTTTTGACGCAAGTGCCTTATTTTGTACCCTCTCAAGTACCCTCAATGACCCAATGAAGTAGTCCTGGCTTCAAAATCAATTATAAATTCCTCCTTTTTCTTTGGAACCTAACTTTTGTAAGGGTTATTTCTTTCCCTCTAAACGACAACGACCTCCCCGCAAATGCGCTCAAACAAAACTCAGTCAAGCAATCACAAAACTGTCTGAGAAGTCTTATTAGTACGAAATCTTGTCTTTCAAAGGCCGTCTAGCCTAATCCAATCGCACTTATACAACACAAGATGCCGATTACTAAAGCCATCTCTTGCAAAAATAATGAATTTCTTTAAATCAAATTTTTATTTTAATTTTTGCTCATACATTTTTTTCTTTATAAATTGTTATTTCATCCAAGCATCAGTTAATTAATTCGCAATTTTGTTATGCAATATTATATGATTTGTTTCTTTTTTCTTCTGGCTTTAAATAAAAATTGCCTAATTAAAGTTATAACCACAAAGATTTAATGCTTTGAAATCAATTTTATTTCACTCTTTGACGTAGGTTCTATTAAAAAGTTCATTATTAAAAACAACTTTGCTAACCTTTAGTGGCTTAAAAAAAAAAATTCGTAAAATTATTGCATTAGAAAGCAGTTATTTTTAATGCTTTGAAATTGTTCCATGAAAATTGTTAATTTTGTAGTTAAGATCAAGAAAGGCTTTATATCTTATACGCAGTCGTTAAACTAATAAAAGTGTACAGAATGGCAGTAAAAAGTCGGCACAAAACCATATCAAAGAAATGATGGCATAAAGTTGCCTCCAATCAATATTATTGCGTTTTTTTTATAATAAATCAAGCTGAAACCATACTTAACATTTATTTCGAGAACACAGTTAAAAAAGGACATAGGAATTAATTAGTTTTAATATGGAATTTTGTATATAATATATAGTGAGCTAAATCAATTAAATAATACAGTTAAAGCTATAAAAAATACATATATGACAACCGACTATAGAAATGGTCTTGTAAGGAAAATGTGTGTAGTGGAGAGCTAAAAAAAATATTTTCTTAAATTTTTAAAATTGTGGCCATTCCCATTCATACACTTGTGTGGCATTAAAGACACAATGCGGTTTGTATGATGAGCTTTTAGCGGGTTAAATGTACCTAATTTCAATACATAGCTTAGGACCATTGACCCTACAGTGTCCGGGAACCCAACAAAGTGTGACGCCTGTGTACTGGTTGGACCGAAGTGGGATTCTTTGAACAATCCCCGACGAACATGTTGACCTTTCTACGGTCCAACCAGTACAGAGATTGTTTGAAGAATCTTCATACAATCTGTGTACAATCTCCGATCTCCTTTTTCTCCCCTGAGATGGTAGTTTGAAAGGTTAAACTTCCTTTAAGGTTATTAAAAGGAATAATTTTCTTTTAAAAACGTTGGGTTTTTAAACCAAATGTCAGGTAATTCAAGATTGATACTTCAAGCTTGGATACGCATTTTTGTAGTTGGTGTTTTTTCTTAGAGTTTTTGATACACAAGTTAGTTTAGGTTGGGTGGAACGTAGGCACAATTGGATGGTTCATTGTGATACGAGTGTCATATGGTACTCGTATTATCACAATACGACTCGAAACTTTTCTATGGCACAGGGAGCCATGTGGTTTCCAATATGGACCTTGCTATAGTTTTGACGTTGAGAGTAGAAAGCTCAATAAGGTTAGTAAGGAAAGTAGAGCGTCAAATTTTTAGTTTGTTCCTGGCCAGAGATGGATGGATGCAGTGGCGCCAGGGGCATAGCCAGAACTTGGTTATGGGGGGTTTTTTGAAAAATTTGTTTTGGATTAGTTTAGGATTAGATACGTGCTTTTTAAAGTAAACTGCACTTTCCAAATAGGACATTTTGTGGTGCCTTATGTGACTTAATGCATTGGAAATGAAATTTTTCCCGATTTTTAAAAAAATTTTCATGAAATTTGGTGCACTGGAAGCGAAGTTATTGCATCTGAAGTGAAAGTATGTTTGTGTCATCGTACAAAAATAAGTATCGAACAAAGATCCAATATTAACTTTTGTTTTAAAAATGTTTAAACTTTAATCAAAGCAATTAAATTTATGAAAGAAAATGTTGACTGTTGTGATTGGAAATGTTGACAAATTATAGGCTATGGGGGGAGGTTCTGACACCCAACACCCCTCCCTTGGCTACGCTCCTGAGTGGCGCACACAGGTTTTCATTTAGGCGGTGTTTTGTGTACAACTTTTGAACCCAATAACATTTGAAACCATATTTTCTAACAGCAATTTTTGTATTTGGGGGGATTTCAACCCCCCAACGCAACCCCTGTGTGCGCCACATGATGGATGGATATAATATAATACAATACTTTATAATTTCTTCTTCTTTAACCATTCGTCTTCTTTGTTTTATATTATTTAAAAATATTTGCAATAAAAATATTTAACAACTCGTCTTCGGGTTTTGACCTGTCATACCGCTCTTTCCAGGCTCCTCTGCTTTCCGTAGTACTTCCATTCTCTCCAGTTCAGATCCCGAAGAAGGCTACGATTTAATACATCTGATCTCTTCGTACCAGAGCCACTGTCTCCCTCTCTTTCTTCGTCTTCTACCTCCGAACACGGCGTCAAACACCTTCATGGCTGAATCATCATCATTAAATTTGAAAATATTGTAAATAATATTGAGAAAACCATAATAAACTTGGCAGGACGGCAGTGAGGGCTTTCTTAATTTGATCCTTTTACCTGAAACACTGTTCCTCCCCTCTCTCTCTTCGTCTTTGACCCACGAACACAGCGCTAAACACTTTCATGACTGAATTATTATCATTAAATTCGAAAATACATATTGGAAAAAATATTGAGAAAACAAAAATACACTTGGCAGGAGGAAGCTTAGGCCTTTCCCAATTTGATCCTTTTACCAGAGATACGGTCACAGTCTTCGTCTTTGACTTCCCATGACAGCATCAAACACCTTCTTGGCTGAATCATCATAATGAAATTTAGAAATATTGGCAATAAGAATGAGAAAGTAAAGGTATACTTGGCACTCTCTTCGTCTTCGACCTCCGAACATGGCGCTAAACACTTTCATGGCTGAATCATCAGGACGGTGGTTAGGGCTTTCTTCATTTGAACTTTTACCAAAGACACGATCACAGTCTTCGTTTTTGACTTCCCATTACAGCATCAAACACCTTCTTGGCTGAAGCATCATTAAAAAATTTAGAAATATTGGCAAAAATAATGAGAAAGTAACGGTACGCTTGGCATGAAGTTGTCACCAGATTTTCATGAAACATTATATATTTTAATGGTGGCATTCACGATATGCGATAACCACTACTTCAGTATATAAAAATGACATGATGAACGTAGATAGATAAAATAGAATGTAGATAGATGATATTTTAAGCGTTATGGCATAAGTTATACAATCAGCTGTATTTTGTTTACCGTTGACAAGGCCATCGACACACGCAAGTGGGTTTTTGGGGGCATTCAAACCCCTCGCAAATATCTGTTTGTTGCAAAAATAGTGGATATGGTGTATGGTATATGGTTTCAGATGGTATTGGCTTCAACAGTTGTGTAGGGAACTGCCTTCCCCCCAAATGCAACACTGACACTACAAGAGTTACAAAATCAGCTAAATCTTGTCTACCTTTGACATGACTCATGTTCAATTCGGCGTTTGGCAGTTGTAAAATTAAAATCAATTCTAACTTTTTGGAAGCTAAAAAAGACGAATTCGACGCAATTACCAACAGAGTTGTTGTTCAAAGTAGACTGTCAGACAAATTTTCGTTGGCAGACGGCGCTGATGAAAAATCAAACTCAAACCATAAATTACTTTTGGATTTGGCTTTTGAGCATGTCTGTCCATACATATACTTTTATATATAAATTTTGATGTATTTATGTATGCACATATGTATGTGTATGTGTGAATAGTGCCGCACGCATGTGGGATTTTGGAACTTTAAACCCTTATCAAATATATTCAACTTCAACTTCAACTTTCATTGGATTCAAAACTTACGTACAGAAACCCCCCAAAATGAAATCCTCTCTGCGCTACTCTAAATGAATGAATACTGCTGTGGACATGAACTTGACGTGTGCCTTTTTCGATTTACAAGTTTAATGCAATCCAAGCAAATCCAACTGAACGACGATGCGCCGCTGCTGGACCAGTGCAAAGATCAACTTTGACACATTATCTTAACATGCAACCAAGGACAAGCAACATGTCAAACTTATGTCAGGCGCAACATAAATTAGTGTTCGTGTGTATGAGTGTAGTTTTGCCACGAGAAGGGAAAACAGCACAGAAAATGAAATACACACACACAGTCACACTAAAGAAGACTTCAAATCGTTCACATTCAATACATACAAAGTTCGTTGTTCGTTCGTTTGTTGTTGTACTTTAACAAAATTGACAACACAAATTTCTGACATATTCACAAATGTGTACAGCTCGAGCTGACAAAAGGAAATTATCCTCAAATTATACACGACTTGAAGGCGGAAAGACACAAACACACGCACACACACACACACACACAGCAAAGGTTAAACGAAAAGATGACAGGTGTCAAGGCGCTTAACTTGCGCACAACAATGTGTTGTGTTGTATTTTTAGTGGTAATTTTTGACAGTGCAAAGGAAAAACATGATTTTTGTTAAACGTTCACATTTTCTAAAAAAAAAATTCCAAATTTTTTTTGTTTTTAATCCCCAAACATTTTCAAATTGAATATGTTGACAGTTTTTGAATGGCAAAGTGAAAATATCGCTTAGCGAATGGAAACGGCAATGGGCCAATTACCGCAACCAAATGTCAACAACAAATGAATTGGTGTGAAGTAAAAGCGATTTGCTGGCGACTAGAGTGAAAAAAAAAACAAACTAAAAAAAACTGAAATCATTTTCAATAAATTTGTGCGGAGCGATAAACAAACAGACGAACACACGCGCCGGCCACAAAGCTGTCATATGCTGAGGTCCAAATGAAAATACGAGCGTCGAGTTGAGCGGCGACTGCAGCTGAAACAATGAACACACAATAAAATAAACATAAATAATTAAAACGACATAAATACACACACACACACACACACAAATAGATACATACGTCTATATATAGTATAGCCATTACGCTTTTGTTTTTGTACATACAACAACAACACATATCGCGCAGCTAGATGTGTGCATATAAATCTGCCGATCACATTTTGTTTCAATTAATTTATGAGCGCGCGAATCATTTCAGCGATAGCGGCGACAGCAGCAGCGCCCAACAGTCGGTGGCAGTCAATATGGGCGCCGAAACGATACACGTTCAGCGCACAGATATGCGTGGACATGCGGACAGTCAGCCCGCCAGCCAGACAGACAGAGAGACATACAGACAGAGGGACCGAGTGAAGGACAGACAGAGGAACAGACTTGTGTACAGGCGAGCGTATGAGAATAGGCAAACCGACAGACAGACAGCTGGACAGACAGAAAACCCGGCAGCGCGACAGCCAACGACAGCATCTATGACAACAACAACAACAACAACAAGTTTGTTGCTTCGCATTAACAGCCACTTTGGGTGTGTGTGTGTGTCGCTGGCTGCTGCTGTGCCGCATAGAAGCTCAGCGCCGTCACTTGCACGTGGCACGGTGGTCTTTTTAACAACAACACATACACCAACAACAACAACAACAACTAATCGGTTACTTGCCTCATTTGCTATATTGTCGCTGTCGCTGCTGCTGCTGCCGGGTTTTCTGTCCGTCCATTAATCTGTCTGTCTGTCAGTCTGTACTTCAGTATGTCCGTCCTTGCTTCTGTCTGTCTCGCCATTTGTTGCTGGCTCGCTTCTCTATCAGTCAATCGTTCTATTCGCTGCCCGTTGCTCACATTTTGTGCGTTTGACACTTTGCGCTGGCGCTGCCTTCAGCCGCTCTTCGTTGTCATCGTTGTCGTCTTCATTGTCGCCTTTTCTATGAATTTATTTCATTTTAATTTATAAAAATTCGAAATGTGTTTTTCATAAATGCGAAACCATTCGCCATTCGCAAAAAAAAAAATAAAACCAAACATTTGTCGCCGTTGGTCGCCGCTGTCCGCGCGCTGCTTGTTTGTTATGACAGCAATGTTTCTGTATGCAATATGGGACCGGGAATTTATTATAGAATTTTTTGGCTTTTGTCTCTTTGTTGGCCGCTTTTGTGTCTAAATATTTACACAAATATTTTGCATATTAGCAAATGTGGATTTTATGCGGAATGTTGTGCGAATTTAAGCGAGAATTTAATGTAGTGCTGTTTTTATTTTATTGTTGTTATTGTTGTTGTTATATTAATTTTAGAAACTTGTCACCATTAATTGAAATGTGTTGAGTATAAATGCAGTGATGAAATTTAGGGGAAAATAAGTAGTCAAGGAAAAGTAAGATTTAGGGTCTGATTCAATGACTCGAAAAATCAAATATTACACCGTGCGACAAAAATTAAAAAAATGTTTCATACTGGAAAAAATCCATATAGGCTTGAAACTAGAGACTAGTGTCCGACCGAAACCACTTTTTTGGGCCGAAACCGAAACCGAAACCGAATATTCGGTTTTTTTTTAATATTCGGCCGAAACCGAAACCGAAACTTTCTAGTTGAAATAAAAATCACCATATCAAGCACTTTTTTCAACAAACGAATTTTACATTAAGTAAATAAAGAACAAACAAACAAACATAGCATTAATAAATAAATACTTATTAATAAAAACAATTTTTTAAAACCGTAAACAAGAAGAAATCACCCTTTCGTACCTTACTCGATAATATTCAAAATTAAATAATTTAATATTATATGCTAAAAAAAGAAGTTTGTTTGCATTGCTGGCATCTAAATTACTCCTCCTTTTACTATATATCTGCTACACAATAAAATGTAAAAAATATTCTAGAAAGTTTCGGTTTCGGCTATTCGGCCATTTTTTGGCCGAAACTGAAACCGAAACCGAAACCACTTATTTGGGCCGAAACCGAAACCGAAACCGAATATTCGGTCGGACACTACTAGAGACCAAACATAGTAATATTGCGTACTCAGTTTTTCATTTCTACATCCTTTGTTTTTTTCAAAGGACTTCAAAATTTTAAAGAGGGTACAAAATTAAAAAAAATTAAAAAAATACTTATAAAAAAAAAAAGAATTATAGTAGTTTTATTAATATTAACTGATGGGTAGGTATGTAAGTGTGCAGTGGCGCACACAGGATTTCATTGGGAGGTGTTTTGTGTACAACTTTTGGGTTTAATTCCATTTGAAACCATATTTTGCAACAGCAATTTTTATATTTAGGAGGGGTTTGAACCCCAAACCCCCCTGTGTGCGTCACTGTAGGAGTGGCTGCTCTAAGGTTTGGCCCACTTAGGCTATGAAGGCTCTTTGCGATATCTACCAAAATCAATCGAACTATATAGTAGACCGCTCAGTTGTTGAATCAGTTCGAACTCCTCACAAAATCTAGTAGACTGTGAATAGTCCTTTCGGCCATATCCCCCAGATTGTTGAAGAAAAGGTTGCCCTTCCTTTTTCTAGATAATGTGGAACAAGTGCATAGAAGGTGAAGTGCCTTTTCTTCATCTTTCTCGTCCATACAGCTACGACAGAGGTCATTTGAAAGTAAACCCAACTTTCTTGCGTGGGAGCTACTTACACAGTGACCCGTGAGAACATCAATTCTCTTTTCTTCCAGTCTTCTTCCGCATTTTTAGTTCTTATCTGGTCCCTTTTTAGTGAGAGGAGATCTCTAGAACGATGGACATTTAATGATGGCCAAATTTAGCCGAACTGTTAACAAAACTAGGTATCAAAGTGAAGCGTTTTGCTTGTCATTTATGACCTTTCAGCCTAAACAATCAATACAAAAATGATTGCATTGGATTTTGACATCAACAAATATATAGCACAAATATCTCAGTAAGTCTAAATACATTTTTTTTAATTTTTATGTTTTTTGTTTTCAGATGTATTTGTTTCGAATCTCAAATTGTGCCTAAATCTCTCTATTTCTAATTAGATTTGTATACGAATTTCTGAACACATTTGTTTTTAAATTAAATAATAGTTTTCCGATCACATCTGCTTTGATGACATAAGTTGTAGGGTCGGTTAGTGTCCCAAACTGTGTCTAAAGTTCTTTCATAAATCTTCCTCTAAACAGATGTTTATACGGATCCCTGACTACTTCTGACTCTTGATGGTATGTGGTCTGGTCAGTGGCGCACACAGTGGGGATTTTGGGCGGTTCAAACCCCTCAAATACAAAAACGTTTAGTGCAAAATTTGGTTTTGAATTGAATTGGGCTCAAAAGTTGTACGCAAACACGCCCAAAATGAAATCCTGTGTGTGCCACTAGGTGTGGTATCATAACTTATGAGGTCCGTTTAAATCTTACATTGTCTCTGAATCTGCTTCTAGTGTAGGTTCGTATCTCAAACTGTCTCTAAATCTTATTTTAATCAGATTTTGGTTATTGATTCTCTGATTTCAACCTGTTTGATAGCAAAATTTATAAGGAAGTTTTTCTAAAGTAAAAATTCGAAGGTCAAAGTTTTTCTGATTCTACATACATATTTACTAAAACAAAAACTAATACAAATCTTACTTTAATAATACAAAAACTTGATTTATCTGATCTAAAATTGGAAAATGTTTTGAAGAGTAGAAACCTTATCCGTATTTAACGTACTACAACCCGATTATGAAACAAAAACCTAACTTCTTCCTATCATCTAAAAGGAATAGGCTTAGGAAAGGAAAGGAAAGGAGTGGGTTTATGCCGATTCCGCACGGCAAATTGATAGTTTTTCTATAGGAATCTTTCTATAGTTTCTATAAACCTATAATTGAATCCTGAAAATATGGCAAAACAAAAAAGGTTTTTTATTCCATATTGTTTAAGTCAGAATTCAAATGCAATGTCCTTTGACTCGTAGTACATGATAAAAAAATTTACAGAAATTCAGATAAAAATATGTTCATGTCATTCATTTTTTTGTTTTATTTTAATTATTTTCTCTATATTTCAATCTTTTTTTTTGTTTTTCATTAATTTTATTTTTCATATTTTTTCCCCCAAACCTTATCCACTGTCACAAAACATTCCCCAATCGACTTCAAATTACACACTCACTGCTCGAAAAGAATCGTTTTATTGGTCAAAAGAAATACGCCAAAAAATTGAAATAAATAAATTTCATATAAAACATTGTAAATATTTGCGGGACAAGTTTAGTGCGCGCGCACTTTGCATAGATTGTCCACTTTAGATTAAGGCATGAATAATTTATGTACGTTTCATATGATTTTAATTGTTTGCAATGGCAACTTAACATAACAGCCAACTGTAGCAGCAGCAACAATAACAACAATAACAACAAACGGCAAAACAACAAGAAAAACAGCAAAACGGCGCAAAAATTATGCAAAACTTCAAAAACAAAAACAACGACAATAGCTACAACAACAATAAAAGCAACACAAACAACAACTGGAACGACAACAAGAACGCATAACAATAACCGACATCACCCTCGACCAATTGCTCCGCGCAACAACAACAACAACAACAATCAACTAGCCAACAACGTCCTGGTGCTCGCCTTTTGTTCGCATGTGTGTTGCTTCCTACTTGACGGCGACGGCAGCGGCCGCAGCAACGGTTGGTGGCTGATGGCTGCTGTTGCTTACAGCCACGTCCATTTGTCCATTTAGGGTACACACTGATGCGGCGCCTGCCTTGCCAGCCGTTCGCTCTATCTCTCAGCTGGCCATTTAGTCGTCTCTGCTACACTTACGTTGCTGTCATTGTTCTCATTGTTGTTGTTGCTTGCTGTGCAAAAATATATGAAAATTATACGAGTTTTACTCATAAAATTTTTTTGCTTAATAAATTTGCAGACATTTTGCATTTTGAATGCCATAAAAAGCGCCAGCGTTCTGCAAGAAACAACTGGCTTCGGTTAGGCAGAGTGAGGGGAACAGGGGAGTAAATAAATTTACCGAGACAGTATTAAGATTTATTATGATTTGCTGCATAAATCGAAAACGAGCGCCATTGTGGAGATTTTTTTTTTTCGGAAAATGTTTTGTAAAAAGGGGAGGTCGCTACTATAAAATGGAAGTGGGAAGAGTTATGTAATTGCAATACATATTTGTATGCGGTTGGCGAGCTTTGACGAGCCGCGTGACGAAAGTTAGGTTAGGTTAGGCAAGATAGGCAGCTTGCTAGTTAGTCAGCAAGTACACTCGGAGGCCTCAAAGGCCCATTGTGATGATGCCCGATGAGAGTGTGCGAGCCCTTATGACGGAAGTTAAGGTAAAGGAAGGAAGCTAAGGTAAACGAAGCTTATGACGGAAGTTAAGGTAAAGGAAGGAAGCTAAGGTAAAAATTGTTTAATTCTTTGGACTTTGCACACGGATGGAATTGTCTTCAACTCTATGCAGATTCCGAATACTAAAGTGTATGCTTCCTCAAAGACAATTTTACTCTTAGATGTTTACAATTTCTTGCTGTAAGACAATCACCGAAAGAACATTTTGTATCTAAGTGCGGGCTGGCTGGAACCATTGAGTCATTAATAAACTACGTTTATAACTAAGTTACGACAGATGAGGGTTTGATTGTTTGATTTGATTGATTTTGATTGCATCCACAAATAGAAAGAAACTCGCACAGAACCGTGACAAATAGAGGATTCCTGTAATTCCCAATGGAAAGTTTACCAAAGAAGATCAATAAAATCACTTGGGTTCCGTTGATAACTTCTGAGGCCAATACCGTTTGAAACTATATTTGCATCTACAATTTACATATACATTGTGACAAAAAAGTACCCGGAAATTGTAATTTAAATTCCCCGGGTAAATGATATTTCAAAAAAATGTATTTTGTTAAGTTGGTAGGACTGTCCTTAATTACTATGCCAAATATGAGTGCGATCTGTCAACCAGTTTGTTTACAGCAGCTGCTTAAGTCGGTACACGTCAGTAGTGCGTTGCGATTTTGTTGCGAATTTTCTTCAAAAAGAGTACCGTGAAAAGGTCGCTTTGGACATGCTTGATCGTGCGAATTCTGATCCCACATTCATGGAGAGCAGTATAACTGGCGATGAGACATGGGTCTATGAGTTTGACATGCAAACAAGTCAACAATCATCGGAATGGAGGGAAAAAACGAGCCGAAACCGAAAAAACCACGCCAAAGCTGCTCAAAAATCAAGGTGATGCTCATTGATTTTTTCGATATTCATGGTTTGGTGCATCATGAATTTGTTCCGGAGGGACAGACGGTCAATAAGGAGGCGCATTGAAGCGTTTGGGTGAGAAAATCCGTCGAAAACGACCGGAATTGTGGAAGAACACTTCATGGATTTTACACGATGATAATGCACCATCGCATTGAGCCACGATTGTGACCGAATTTAAAGCCAAAAACGCAATAAATACCATCGATCAACCAGCGTATTCACCAGATTTGGCTCCGTGTGATTTTTTCTTGTTCCCCTAACTGAAATTGCCGATCCGTGGAACTCGTTTTCAGTCGATCGAAGAGATAAAACGAAATTCGCTGACGGAGCCGGAGGCCATCCCAAAAAGTGCTTATGAAAAGTGCTTCGAGGACTGGAAAAATCGTTGGCATAAGTGTATTGCATCTCATCTTACTTACTTTGAAGGCGGCAAAATAAATATTGGTGAATAATAAAATATTTTTCGTTTTATTTACAATTTCCGGGTACTTTTTTGTCAAATTACATTTACGACCTCAATAGTCCAGCGGGTAGCGCGCTCACACCAGAGGCTCTAGGTTCGAGTCCTAGCTTGGGCTGGTGAAACACTCGTCAACTTCTATCGGTTGCCACATGAAGCAGATGAGAATTACAAGAATCGCGATTCGCAAGTGCGCTCTTGGCAGGCAATTGCAAAAACCTCCGAGTGTGATTGCCAAAAAAAAACCGTCGTTCGTATTCGGCGTACGGCTGTAGGCCTCTCCATCCCTTCCCCCATCGGATTGAAAGGTGTGTTGTAACACATGTTGTTTTTCCAACATGTCATTTTGAGAAACAGTTTCTAAGGGGTGGAATTTGTGGTATCACAACGGGCCCATATAGAGGCCGAAGTGTGTCTCATACAGAGGAAGTCACTATAACCTACCGTGATCACCCAAAATTGGAATTCCTATTCTACTTTATAGAGGGAAAGCATGGACAATGACGAACTTTGCGAGCGTTCGAGAGTAAAATACTTCAAAAGATTTTAGGATCTCTCCAGCGCGCGTAAGGCAGAAGCGACTGGCATAGGTTCATCGATGTAGCCAAAAGAAGAAGAAGACCAAGAACAAGAGGAAGAAGAAGAAAGATAGAATACTTTAATGGCCATAGTTAACCATTAACTCGATGTCTCCAGGTATCCTTTCAGGCATCGAAGGGGGTTATTATTATTATTGCGATCAGAGCTCTGCCATTTTGTCTCATCAAGCACTGACTGGCTCTGTATCGGCATAGATTTCCATCGGTGGCATAGTTTATATCTATTCCGTCTGTCCTCAAGTCAGAATTGAATGCTCTTTACACTGAAGAGAAACGTGTTTTAAAATTCCATCCTTTTAGACACCGAAGAGGTTGTTGCTGCTTCTTCATTTGGTCTCATCAAGCACCAAGAACAATGTCTTTCCGTCGATTGCATATGTAGTCATCCTCAACTTTGAATTGAATACCTACTTTTTGAACTAAAGAAAAAATTGCTCTAAGGCAGCGGTGATCTCATTTTTTCCAGACCCTTTCCACCTATGGTTGGGCGTTAGGCTATGATGGCTTTTAGCACAACAAATTTCTGTCTGTTTTTATTATAAAAAAAGGAAAAAGATCTATATTTTAGATTCTGTAAGACTTGCTCAATCATTTTTAAATTTTTTTGGTATTGATGGACTTAAAGGCATTCAGTTCGTTGTAGGAAATTTTTCGCAGAATTCTCCACTTGTGTCTAGCTAAAACCTGTTAGTTACAGAAGACAGAGTGACAGGGGAGGTGTTGACAGTCTACTCCTCCTCCTTCTCGTCACTGAGACAGCCAGAAGAACAGACAGAAGTTCCAACTGCCAAGTTCTAGTTTGTTGATATCAACTCTGACTAGAAGGGAAAGGTTGTGAATACTTTTAGTCCGAGTTTGGGGTTTTTGATGGACCGGAGTTTGTTGTAATATGGTATCTTATATAGTAATACGCTTACAAATTATTTGTGCTATCTTTTAGGCCTCTATTTCTTAACAGATTTGAGACATTTCTTCATTTTATTTGTGCATTTTGTATCGTTTTTATTCTGGTATACGCCTCTACTTCTGAAGAAATTTAGGAATAATTTTCAACAGTTGGGAGAACATTTTCAATAGGTGTGAAGAATAATGTAAGTTTTTTATTTGGTTTAGAAATATACATATGTAAGAAAACATGTGAACACCTCATTGTTCTTAAGGCAGGTTCTCACCTTGTGGATCCGAAAAAGTGCACTTTTTTTAGGAATTTTTTTTGAGAAAACGGTTAAAGATACAAAGCTGATTTATTTAGAAAATACAATTTTTCAAATTGAATGAATCAAAAAAAAGGGGGGAGGGGGCGTCCATCAGTGGCGGCATGTCGGCGAGGAGGTGTCCCGCTACCGGAAGTGATTCCGTCAAAACCCGTGATCTGAAACACAAAAATCGAACACATTCTTAATGTGTACCGTATTATCTATTGAATGAACCAAGATCATGAAAAAAAAATCAAAATTACAAAAGTTATGAGGTTTTGAAAAAAAAATTAAGATTTTCGCATTTTTTTGTTCACTTATTATTTTTTTAAATAAACAATTTTCAATATTTTTGGTTGATCGTGGTTCGTTTATTAGAAAAAACCCTAAGGAACATTTTAAAAAAAATTTGGTGACGATTGGTTCATTCCAGCGCCTTCAATCACTTCCGTAAGGTCCGAAAATGTGGTTCTCAGAAAAACGCGTTTAAAGTTTAAAGCGCGCTCGGCCGGTGCTCGACACTGCGCTATGTAACGACCTGTAACTTTTGTAATTTTTCAGATTTTGATCTGAAATTTCTGGAGCACATTTTTGAAACATTTATCTACACGATAAGGCAAAAAAAAATCGGTTTTTTTCCCCCCACAAGGTGAGAACCTGCCTTAACTATGCAACTGACATGCAATTTGTGGGCATTAATGGCCAATTTTCGAATTTGTTATTAATTTTGTTCAATACTTCAATAAGTACTTTAATTTTCAATCCACAGCCGACATGATCTAACTATATGTCTTTTAAAGAGGTATTCACAATGTATCAACATACAAATGAAATAATATTAGGTCTAGTTCATTGGGGCACTCAAGAAACGTTTAAAGGGTTCAAATCCCTTAAATTTCTGTTTATTTTGTGACATCTGTTGCGATTTGTGGTTTCAAATAATATTGAACTAAAAAGTTGTATACGAAACTCACCCAAAATAAATTCTTTATGCTTCACCAACTCAATTCTGCAACGACAAATCTCTTTTAAACAATTTCCCGCACTAAATCGGAATACGCAGTTGCTTTAGTTCATCATTTGTGCTGCCAAAATGTCCGTTCAATCAATAAACAGCAGTCGATTTTGTATTCCGCTGCCGTCTTTCGAGTTATACCCTTCAATAATGTTAATTATCCTCATCAGAATTTGCTAAAAGTCTGCTTTATTTCCAGTTCAACGTCATCTCCTCTGAGATTTGCTTTTATTATGCCAGCTCAGTTGTGTAAAATCCCCACGTCAAATCCTAAATTCTTGCTCCTTCTACACACACACACACACCTACATACAAATGCACATGTTTTTTGCCATTTCACATTAATTTCACTTAATTACAAACAAATATTCTCGTCTGCACTTCCATCATTCATTCATTCATGGATTTTGCGGCGACGATGCGGCGAGCTGTGCTGTGTCTGTTGCTGTTGCTGTTCATTTCATTCATGAATGTCGAAAGTAAACACGATTCACTTACAAGCGAAATGTCGAAAAGTGAAAAAGTATGGTGCGCCTCCGATTTACGCTTTGGCGGGCCTTTTAAAAAATAATAAATCTCCATCATGAGCGCTGGAACGCTCAATCCGCCTGATCGATTGGCTCTGTTCGACTAGCCGCGGCTACTTTGCCAGCCGTGAAATATTAAAAATAAGGAAGTTTACATACGCACACACCTAAGTACACGCACACACATATACACACACACACACGTCGCTGCAGCATGCAAACGCGTTGTTGCGTACATAAAACAATGAATTAATTAACGTTCACGCCAAGTACCTGAAAGCAACGTGGCAGCGCTGAAGCGTGAAAGCGGCATCCAAGTGCTGAAGATTAATTGAAAAACCAAACATTGCCATCAATCAATCATTAAAATTGCATAGATTTTTGATCAATATCCGCAGACGCAATAGACAGCAGGCAGGCGCACAACGCATATTGTGCGGTCCAGGTGCGGTTCGAGGTGATGGGCTCATTGGCAACTGAGAAGAAAGATGAGGACATGAAAAATATGGAAAGTCATTATCATAATTTTTTCAGTTTTTCGTTATATTTTCGGTATTGAAAACATATATGTTGGCTACATGGAAAATTTCTAAAGATGCAAATTAAGTCAAGTATTCTTAATTGTTCTGGACTTATTTAAAATCAACATTAAATATAAGGGAACCAATCTTCCCTCTTTTCTGCATCTCTACCACTCCGGTCGCTCCGCTCCTGACCGCCTGTGTGTAAGTGTGTGTGTGTGTGTGTGGTCTGCATTAAATAAACCACCAATTCGAATGGCAGCCGGTAGTCGGTATAATTTTTTATTATTGCTGCCATTATTGTTGTTATTATTGCATTTTTTTGGTAAATCTAACCAAAAAATATATCCATAATTTACGATTTGAACAAATGATTGACTTGTGTTGTGCTTTTCAAATATTTACGAGCCCGCCTTTCACGTCCCATTTCTCGCCGCCCCTTTCCGCCCCATCGCGCGCTGCCAGCCCACCGGCCCTGCCAGCCGCCGCTATGCTAATAAGTGAGATTTAAAGTTCCTTTCAAGTGGCTGAGTGGCTGGCGCACGTTCACCACCCAATGCCCGACGCGACGCTATGCCACTGCCACCGCCATCGCCACCACACTTGTCGGCTTGCGTGTGGCTGATGGCGGCGCGTTGCGGTCGGCTTGGCTGGACCACCTGCTGACAGGAAATTTGTTGGAAAAGCATTTTCGAAAAATTTTCTCAAGTGGCTGATGGCAGCGTTGCAGTTAATATGAGAATTTGTGCGTGCTGCTGATCATCACATTGTTGTTGTGAAGAAGGGAAATGGAATGGGTAAAAGTGAAATTGATGAACTGCTGCAGGTGAGCGATGATGGAGTGGCGCAAAGCTGTTCCCCACACCGAGAGGAAGTCACAAATATTGATGTGAAAAAAAATGTATATTGTTTTAAGAGTTCTTAGATGTTGTGTTGCTGCAGCAGCACTAATGGATTTGAAAAAAATTTCGAGAAAAATTTTAAAAATTTTCGTGGAAATAATGAAAAAAAGTTTCAGAAAAGACATTTTCACAGTAATATAAAAGTCTTTGATGACAATATTACCAATTGTGAAAAACTCCATAAAATAATACATGTCTTCATTATTAAAGAGACTACAAAATTTACACACTACAAAACGAAAAAAAAAAACTTAAAAACAATCATTCAAAAATAAAAATACATAATAATTAAAAATAAATCATAAATATTTACAAATATATAACAAAAATTAAATCAATTATAAAAATAGAAATAAATACAATTACAAAATAAGATAAATTATAAAAATGTAAAATAAGTTGAGAAAAAGTTAGTTTTTTATAATTTTTAAAAAAATTATAAAAAAATTATAAAAAATTATTATAAAAATGAAAACATATTAGGAAAACGGAAAAAAATTAAAAATTAAATAATTTAGGACAAATAGAATAAATTAGAAAAAAATTAAATAAAGGGAAAAAATTAAATTAATTAAAAAATAAATATAATCGGGTAAAAATCAAATAATTTATGAAAAATAAATACATTTGAATATAATAAAATAAAATATAAAAAATTTCATAAATTTAATTAAACAAACAACAAATTACGTATTAGGAAAACTGAAAAACTGAAAAAATTAAATAATTTAGAAAGAATAAAATAAATTCGAAACAATGAAATAAAGTGGAAAAATATAATTCATTAAAAAATAAATTTAATAAGGTAAAAATCAAGTAATTTATGAAAAAGAAAATACATTAGAAAATAATAAAATAAAATGTAAAAAATATAATAAATTTAATTAATAAATTAAAATAGAAAATAAATGAGGAAAACGTCAAATAGTTTAGGAGAAAATAAAATAAATCAGGAAAATGGAAAATAAATAAAATTAACAAATTAAATAATTTAGGGAGATTAAAAGTAATTAGAAAAAATAAAACAAAAGGAAACATTTAATTAATAATTAAAAAATAATTAAATTTATTTAATAATTTATTAAATAATTGAATTTATTTAATAATTTAATAATTTATTTATTTATAAATTTAATTTAAGAATAGAATTGATTTAATAATTTAATAATTCAGTTTAATTAAACAAAATAAATTAAATTCATTAAATAAATTTATTCAGAAAAAAAGGAAATATTTTATGAAAAATTAAAAAAAATATATAAAATAATAAATTAAAATAGAAAAAATATCATAAATTAAATTAATAAATTAAAAACAAAATAAATTAGGAAAAAGTAAAATAGTTTAGGAAAACATAAAATAAATTCGAAAAATTAAATAAATTAAGAAGAGATAAGAAAATAAAACATATCAGTATTGTGGAAAAATTAAAAGAAGCTTCACGAACAACATTTAAAAACATTTACAAGTTAGTAAGAATTTTTAATACACACTTAAATTTATGAAAAACTAAAATAAATTGCTAAGCTCAAACATTAGCATTTAATTATTTCATAACGAAAACAAAACGCTTTTCATTAAAAAAAATAATTTAAAAAAAATTCATTGCATTATTTCTGTAGAAAACACTAAAATGTTCATCTAAATAAACACAAACATTTTGGGAAAACATCTTTTTTGAAAAAAAATATGATAAAAATTAGAAACATTTTTATTCAAAATTTTATTAAAAACTTAAAGAGAACTTCAAAAAAATATTAGTACAAACTTACGTGTATACAAAACACAGTTACAAAAGTATAGAAAAAACAATTAAAGTACATGAAAAACGTAATTAAAGACAACATTCATTCAAAAACTAAAAAAAAATTGGGAGCAATACAAACATCGTAAAAATTAAAAGAACACATTTAAGAAAATAAAAAAAATGTTCATGAAAATGTGAAGAAAGTCATACAAAAATTAAAAAAATAAATAAACAAAAAAATAAGTACATGCAAAATTTGATAATTAGAAAAAATCAGACTTTTGAAGACTTTTGCAACGACACAATTATTTATAAAAAAGTAAACAAAATTCTTCAAAAAATAATATAAATAATTAAAAAATTGAAAAAATGGAAAAGAGAAAAATGCATAAAAAATTATTAAAAGTAATTAAAAAAAAAAATAAAAAAAATGCATACAAAGCAAAAAAACATTAAAAAATTTTAAAAAAACCTCATAGGAAAAATAATAATCAATTAATAGAACATTAAAAAAAAATCAGTAAATAATTCGAAAAAATAAGAAATTCATAAAAAAATTATAAAAATCATTAAACAATGTGGAAAATATAGAAACTTTATTTAAAATCAATTAGAATCATTAATAATTTTGGAAAAAATAAACAAATCAATAAATCAATAAAGAACTTTAAAGATTAATAAAAATTGCCAAAAATAAGAAATACCAATAAAATAATAGCAATCATGAAAAAATTATAAAAAATATGAAATTCGTAGAAAAATCTGATTGCTTCGAAAAAAATAAACAAACAAATTAAAAATTTCTTACTAAGATTGAATTAAAAAAGTAATTTTCGTTAGTTTGAAGAGTTTATGGCATTTAAACATTATACACCAAAAATTAAAACCCGTCCAAAAGCCTTTGCTGCCAGATTCCTTAAAGTCTTGTGGCACATTTCGGTGCTGCCACAAATTTACTTGCCACCAGCGCAGGCGTTAGGCTTAAAGTCTCTGCGTCGCACTTGTTGAACCTGTATGGCACGTACCTACTTTGGGGCGGCTGCCTTGGAATGAGTGCTGAAACGAGGGCAGTCATGCAGTGAGTGAGAGGGCAGCTAAGTGGGGAGGCGTTATGTGATGTTCTGTGGGAATTTGCTCACATTGCATTAAACAAATTGATTTCGGATGAGGATATCGCCGTAAGAAAGAAATTGATATACTGCGACTGCCACAACGCAACCCGGTACGTGTTTGTATATCTCTGTGTGTGCGGGCAAAAATATCCAAGTGTGTACATGTGTATGTGTTCGCACTGTTGCTGTGTGCGTTTCCTTATGCCAATAAATTCGTTTAATTGACGGGAAATAATCATAAAACAATCCGTTGTAACTATATTTCGAAATTGTGTACACACAAATAACCAGCAACTTGGCAGACACATACACACGCACACTCACACACTCGTACATACATATGCATTCATGTTTAGTGTCTGGGCGACGTGCGCTGGTAGATGAGGAAGCCGTTGAAGAGGAAAATGGAATTTATGTAGTTAAAGAAAGAAAAGCTAAGTTGAAATCGATTGGCTGAATGAGTTTTGGACGTCCAGAAGAAAATCTAAGAAATAACAAAAAAATAAAGTAAATAACAAAAAAAAGGAAATTAGGAAAGGAGGATGGAAAGACTCGAAAAATTAGACTTAGACTTATTAGACTTATTTATAGACTTAGGTAGACTTGTTTATGTTCTATTATATTTTTTTTTTGGTTTTCCACGTTAAAAACAATACTTATGGAGATTTTCAAAAAATATTTTTTACATAATTTTTCAATAAAACTTCTGTGTTTTACAAAAATAATTTATGTGGCAAAACTTTTTAAAAGCTGTAACTAGAATCCATTATTCATTAGTTTATAGTTAAAATTCTAATAACAAATTATATAATATATACAAACTATTTTAACCCTTTCGACCCCGAATTTTACCCTGTGTCTCGATATTACTTTTTGGTATTTAAATCATGAAAACCTTTCCTAAGAAGTGTGCACACGACATTTTAACCCATTAAGCCCTGAGCGTTACGTTTGCGCAACGTTTGGGAATTTCGCTATATTAAGTAATTCATAAAGACATAAGACTTGAAAATGGGTAGAATTGGATTAAATTTGATCGTTTTAGATTCTGCCATACTCAAATTTCAAAATTATTTAAATATTCATACGTTTTTTCGATCCAAAGTCAAAGGTTTTTTTGGGGAATTTTTGAAATTCAATCAAAAATACTTAATCTTCAAACCTATCAAAATCCCTTAGTGGGCTGCATTTTGCAATGCTAAACTATTTAAAAATAAGTTTTGAAAAATTTTGTTTTTGATTTTTTAAACAAAAAATATGCTTTAAGTTTTCTGTTGCGCGAATGCAACGTTGGGCCTAAACACTGCCAATTTTCATACAACGCAACGCGTGAAAATGTCAAAATCCAAGCAGCTGATATTTTATTGGCACATTTTATTTTCCGCAAATGTTTGATTTTGTTTATTTGCGAAAAACATGACAAAAAAAAAACATGGTATGAATTTTTTGCTTGATTTTTTTTCTTGATTAGGTCAATTAATAAGATTGTGTAAAATTTTATGGAAATCGCACAAGCCTTTCTGGGGTCAGGTTTTAATGGGTTAAGTCGCCACGACTCTTTGTTAGAATTTTTACTTTTGAACAATTTTAGCTTAAAAAGGGTTAAATAAATGTTTTATCAATATTTTTTAATTACAGAAAAATTATTTAATACTTATGCAAAAATACAAAATTATCACTTTTTGATTTTATTCAACCATTATTAAAGAAACAGGGTTTTGATCAAACGCCCCCAATCCGTAGACTTCAATTAGAACACAAACTTTCCCTGATATCGCTGCAAATTATTGGAAATTACTTTTGGGGATAACAGTAAAATTTGTATAATTTGCTTTGAATTCACTTCTAAAAATATTAATTTGTTGGTGCCTTCTTAAATTAAACCCATAAATCAAACGTAGCTTTTGCTATAAGATGACAAATAGGTGAAGTTGCTCTCAGGCAACTTTGGGGTCGAAAGGGTTAAAAGTTAATTAAGAGCTTTTTGGTGGACAGACATAACTTAAATATATCTTACTGCTTCTTTCTTCTCTAACTGCTCTGCTCTCTGCTTGTTCCAGCTGGTCACACCAAGAGATATTTGGGCCGTCTCCAACTTGGTCCTTACATCAGGTACACGATTTCCCTCTTACCCCTCGACCACAGCTTAAATACGTATAAATATATACAAAATATATAGGTACAAATTTATATCACATCACTGAAAATTTGCTTTATGTGTTTCCAAACTCCAAACTGAAGTGAATGTGCCCTGTCATTCCAATAGTACAACGCAGGATGTACGTGTAAATGAAATGATTGGACATTTACATATAAATGAAATATTAGGCAAACTAATGTATGTTTTTTTTAGTGTGAAAATATTTAGTTAAAAATTAATAGTGGGTGAACATTTTACTTGTTTAAATCCTGCGCTAAGGGCACCAAAGTCATACATACTTAGAGCACTTACAACAAAACAGCTCCATTAGCTTCGGCAGGTTTAATTGATTCAGGTCTCTGTTATCTCATAGCTCAGTCTTTCTTCAATTGGTGAAAAAAGAATTTTCTATATATTTGATGGAATTAAAAGGGAATCATCTACTATGATTTGCTCCCCTAAGCCCAAACTCTTAATGCAAATTTGAACTGTTAGGTACTAATTGAACCTTTTTGTAGTCTTGAGTTGAATCTTTTTTCGGATTTTACTATTCGTACTATTTAATTTAATTATTTCTTTTCATAGCATAGTTTTTGGTTCCAGTCCCAAACAAGAATCCAAACATTCGCCTATTTGCAGTGTAATTTCTGCCAGTGTAACTCGCAGCCATGTCTGTCTGGGCCGCAATTATAGATTGCCGTCATCGCTTACCACCTTCGCGTATGCGCGCAGCATCAATTTCCGAACGAAAATTATCGCCAACGATGACTTTTAAGAAATGCTTGTAAAATGAAACCCAAGCACAGTTGACCAACGAATGGGATGCCGACAAGCGGACAAAAACAAACAACAAAAACCAAAAATAAAACGACAGCAAAAATCCAAAATGTAGAACGCTAATCGGACCTGTGGAAGCGACTAGTCGGGAATTGATGATAGTGCAGTGTTGCTTTCAAAAGCGCGCCAGAGTCCTACAAGTGGAACCGGTATATTGCTGCTAGTTGTTGTTGTTGTTGTTATGGTTGCTCTCGCATGTGGGCACTGAGGAGCGGTAAAATGTGTGTGTGTGTGTGCCAAGGCTGATGGACTTTGTTGTAAATATTTGCCAGTTGCACCAGGAACGACGCAATGAGGCTGCGACATGCGGCAAAGTGCGACGGAGGGCGGCCAGCGCGCATAATTAATGCTAAAAATAATGCACGCAAATACGGGCAATAATTCTCCAGTCCGATCAGTGAGGACACACGATGGCCGAGTGTGCAGCAGCGGCGCGCAAGTTGGAGCAACATCAGCCGAAGAAGAAGAAGCAGCGACAGCAGCAGTTGAAAAATGCTCATATTAATTAATGTTGAGAAGATAAAATGTATTAAGCGAACGCGCGCTGCCTATGCAAGCAATATGCAACTGCAGCGCAGCAACAACAACAAAGGCGGCTGGCAGCAGCAATCGATAGATTTGCGCGCATAAACTTGGATTGTTCCCTTTGAGCTGCGCATATTAGACCAAAATGTATGCACAAATATAACAACAACAACAACAACCATAAAAATTACCCAACAATTTGATGCAATGGAGGGCAATAACCAAATTCTAAGCGCTGCATCCTGTCACAGCGAGACGAAAATAGCCAAACCGCATATCGCCAATAAATGCACCAATTCGTGTTAAACATTTATGCATTATTCGTTCAAATTGTTGTTGTGTATTATACACACACATACACATAGACACAGCTAGCCAACCAATACTGGCCAATTGCTACCTCGTTCCACGCGCACTTTTCTCTTATCCTGCGAATTTATGAGTGTGTGCCCATTCGGTCAGCACTGGCAGCCGCGTCAGTTCGCCAGCTGGCTGGCTGCTGTTTGCATGCATTTTATTTGTTGTTTTTGCCAATATAAATGTCGGTCATTATATATTCGCCGATATAAGAAATGACGAAAATCAAGCAGCAATTGCAGCCGCAATCAGGCGACACATATCGCTGAGTTATTCCTAGCAATATATCAATAAATTACGCCCATCAGCTGCAATCACATGCAACACAATCAAAATGCAAAAACACCAACAACAAGAGCCCCGGAAAAGTTCGGCAAACCAGCGATCACATAACCCCTGGGTGGTGGCCAGCAATTGCAATAAGATTTTCATATATTTTTAATATACTTATCTTTGAAAAAATACTATCATATCATTGTTAAGTTTGGTATTTAAAATTTTATTGAAATAGAAGTCTCAATGTAATGGAAGAGTGATTATTGAACTGACTGTGAAAATGAATTGACTATGAAATGAATTCTAAATATGAAATCGATTGAATAATTTTAGGTTAGGTTGAGTCGAGAAACCTTGTCTAAGAAGGTGGTTCTGCAAGCAATCAAGCAAAGTGGTCAATATCTGAGGTTCAAAAAGAGAAATGATGCTATGGGAGAATGGGAGATTAGGAGTGATAACTACTTATAGGGACATTTCACGTCAAGCGGACAACCTAAAAAATAAATTTTGTTTATTTTTACACAAAGTTACATAAAATCCATTATTTTCAGCTATGTGTATGTACTGTATGTGCTCTAAGTCTTAAACGGTTGGAGATCACGTTTTAATTTTTTTTGTGGAGAATGAGTACATTTAAAGCTTTAATTTACGTTAAAATAAATAAAAAAAAAGTGTCGAAATTACTCAAATATCGATTTCAAATTTTCAGTTCCGGTTTACTATACGTAAAAAAAAATTTAAATTTAGAATTCGACAAAAACCAAAAAAACAACTACTATAAGAAACAATACATTTTAGTTTTTTTACAAATTAATTGATACAGATAATAAGCATCCAAAAATTCATGACTTTATGTTTAAGTAGTCAATTTTTAGAAGCTCATAACTCAGCAAAAAACATCATACGAAAAAAAATTGGGTGTACACATCCACGTCTACTAGAAGTATAACTGACCAGAATATAAACAAAACTCATTTTTTGGGTTGTCAGCTTGACGTGAAATGCTCCTATAATTTCTGGCTTCGCAAAACAGAGGCCCTAGATTCGATTCCTAGCTCGGGCTGGTAAAACACTCGTCTACTGAAGGAAATGCCATTTGGATTCGAGGTTAAACTGTAGGCCCCCCTCGTCTTTTCCCCATCCGTTTGGAATGTGTGTTGTACACATGTTGAAGAAACAGTGTTGCGTACACATTTTAAAAGGGTGGAATTTGTGGTATCACAGTGGCAGCCACTACAATTTATAATACCTACTTACCTATAACCTCTGGAGGTTAGGTTAATTTGCATAGGTTAGGTGAGAAAGATAAAAGACTCGGTAAAAAAGAAAGATACGATTTTATTACGTTAGCTAGGTTGAGAAAATTTTAGGCCACAGCACTCTTACCCTCGGCGTTTTAAAGGACCTAATGTGACTCCATATCCAAATACTTATCTCCATTTTGGCACAGAGCGCAAACCAATTCAATGTCTCAATAAATCATAGCATAGATTCAGTAAATCGACTTGCGTTGCGCTTGCCAGAATCTTCAGATACCTTAACTCCAGAGGAACTACGGTGCGACATTCCTGGGAAGCCGAGTGTACGAGATGAGGCATGATTGGACTTTGGTTTTGAAATCAGAACTATATACCCATGTTTTGTCACCAGTTATGACCCATTTAAGGGGGGAACTACCTTTAGACACTTCAAAAAATCGATTTTTTTTATTGTTTTAATCGATAGGTATATTGCCTTAGAATATCGTGTCAAAGTTTCAAAAGGTAATTCTCGAAATTGTGGAAGAGATGCATCCCGGAAATGACTGGCGCCGAGCTCGCCGAGCGCGCCGAGCATCGACGCCGCGAGAATCCGCAAACTTTAAACGGCATTTTCTCGAAACCATGTTTTTCAAAATTGTGTAAGTGATAATAAAATTACTAATGAACAGATTTTCATTATCTAGCATTCATTTTAAAGAGCATAAAAAATTGTTCTATCTAAACTAAAGATTTAAAAAAGAAAACATTTTTAGACATTTTTTGACTGCATATACATATAACAAAATTTCTTGTGAAAATCCAAATTTTTTTTGTGAAGCCTGTTTTAGAGGGTTAATTTTCGAATTTCGTAAAAATTTTAGTTCATCGACGATAGAAAACCCTCTCGAGTAAGAAAATGTTTGGTTTTTTTATTTCAGACTAAAATTGCGGCCAGCATCACTTACACAATTTACGATGTCAGCGGCGATATGACTTACAGAATCATTGAAAAATTTGTTAAATTTCTGTTTTCACTTTTACAAAAATGTTTTTTTTTTTTACCTCAGACATCACTGTAAATATATATTATATTGATTTGAAAAGAACTGTTTTCATTTCCCTGTAAATCGACTGTAAAAATTACCTTTTTTTCGGCCTCTAAAGGTAGTTCCCCCCTTAAAGAAATCATAATCGTTAATGACGTCATTCATTACTGCTCCTGAGCGATGCTCATGCCAATGTAAGACTGTTTGATCCACTTTTTTGATAGCAAAATCTCTGTCAAATATGAATACCTACTTTTATACCTAATTCGGTAGTCTATGAAATAGAAGAATCAACATATTTTTTTTAAAGACACCGTTTACAAAATTACATAGTTGGCACGATTATTTACAAGATTGAGGCCTAACTTCTCGCAATTATTGGTGTTGTGTGTATGAGTTAGAAAGAGATGGATTGTTTATGTCGATTCCGAACGACAAGTTAGAAGCTTTTTTAAAAACAATTTTAGTTCAGAGGTTTGAGGCTGAAAGGTCAGCGGCCGAAAGACAAATTGTTTCTATGTTTTGTTGTTTGTTTCTATATTTTGTTGTTGGCTACAACGTGGAATCGATCTTGAAGTTAAAAGTCGCTTTAAACTTGCAGTCCCACGCGCCAAACAGCTGAGCCGAAAGCCAAGTAGTGACATTAAAGGTGTTCATTGTGTCTTTTCCTTCTTCAACTTCGTAGCTCCTCTTCTGCAGCTTCGAGTTGGGAGTTAGAGTCGTATCAGAATCGCAGTTCAGTGCATTAAACGATTGAGCAAAAAGCCATAAAGTGACATTAAAGCTTTTCATTGTGTCTGCTTCTTTACCTGCGCAGCTTCTATCCTCTAGCTCCGATCTTTAAGTTGAGAGTCACTTCAGAATCAAAATCCAACGCACTTAACAGTTCAACGGAAAGCAGAACAGTGATACTACAAAAGTTAATTGCCTCTGTTGCTTTCTTACCATCGAAGATTCTATCCTGGAGCTTCAATCTTGAAGTGTCGTGACCAGTGGCGGATCATGGGGGTGGGAGGTTGTGGGTTGACATCCCACGAAATATTAGGGTCGACTTTAAAACTACATACAAATTAAGAGACATTTTTTGGCATTTTATGAATATTAAAAAATTACTTTTTGGAAACCCCCTCAATATTTTTTTGAATCCCCCCCTGGTCGAGACGCTTTGAATCGCTGTCCAATGCACCAAATGGCTCAACAGAAAGCTGAGCAATAAAATTTAAAGTGTTCATTGTCTCTCTTTCTTCTTAATTGAAAGTGTTCATTGTCTCTCTTTCTTTTTCATTAAAAGTATTCGTTCATTGCTTCTTTTTCGCCTCTGCAGCTCCTGGACTGGGCTGATCCAGTCGACTAACTTAACCTAATCTATCACCGATGTAGGTAGATTAGGTTAGTGTAGAGTATCAGCCCCAGTAAGCAACGCATAAATACTGTTCGAACCATTATGGTACCAAACGTAGTTTCCTAAAGCTGGTTGGCCGATTTGGCCACTCATAGACCATGTTGGGTCCGATAAACTATTTCTACATATAACGGACTATTGCTTGATGATTAATTTTTGATTCGAGCCCAAAATAGACTTGTTTCTTGCGTCAAGACTGGTCTGGTTATATACTCCGTGAGTACAGTTTAACATTAGTACAGAGAAAGTTCGTTTCTGGCCCGTACAGCGCGGTTGTGGAATGGTCTCCCTGCGGATATTTTCCCCAGCACTTATGATCTCGATGGGTTCAAGGTAACAGTCCATAACCACTTCTCTTAAAACTCTATCTCCTAACCTTTATATCCATCCTGAACCAACGCAATGCTTCGCATTAATAGGGGTCATCTCCTGCGCGTTTGTTCGAGTTACAAAAAAAAAGTATACTTAGGTGTTTGAGCCGATCTGCAATTTTTACTCGAGATTAAAGCAAATGATCGATTTGCTTATTGCAAGAGAAGTTGCTATCCTGCCTCTAAGCATATGAAAGATTCACGGGATTAAGACCTTCTCCCTGTCATGTAAGCAATAAGAAAGCGTAACCGTTCGTGGGTTAATCATGGCCACAAATTGAGTCCAAGTCATGCCAATGTGCAATGGCAACGGATCTTTTTGCAAGCGGCCAAATAAATAAACGAATATAGTCTGATTCGCGTCTAATAATATGCAATGTGTTCATTTATTCATAAACTATTCATATATTCATTTCAAAAAATGTATCATAAAGCCGCTGGCCGATCGATCGACTGACTTACGTGATCTCGTCGTCTCGGTCAACGGACTTTAAGGCCGGGAACTATACGTTGCACGCGTTCCCTGCGTGATTTTGCTGCTCACGCACCCATTTCATACACCCACCCACTCACCTATTCGCCCACCCACTCACTCGCCGGCACGCACCAGTTGCAACAATTATTCAAAAATCAACATATTACTGACGGCGTATGATGTGTCGTTCCGCTTTCGCTTCTCCGGTGCATGCCGCAACCGAACCCTGATTGTTTTTGCTTTGTTCTTTGTCGTTGCAGCAGCAGCAGCCTGGTGATTGCCAATACTTGGCGCCGTTGGTGAATAAACCAGGCCAAAAGTTGATGGAGTGTCAGCGCGCACGCAGCCGCCGCGAACAACAAACAATTCAACGCAGCCGCGGCTGTTTTACGGTGACGAACATTTGACGGACGAGTCGTTGTGGAGGCGGGCAGGCATGTGTTCAATTTTTCATAATCGCATCAATTATCGCGGACCGCGCAGCAACTCGAGCGGCAGCAGTGCGAGCAGCAGCCACAGCAGCGGCGGCGGCGGCTCACTGGCCAAGGAGCTGGACGCGGACAGCAACAACAATGGCGGCAGCGCTGATGCCGGCCCTGAGACGAACGTTGTCGCCGCGGAGGTCGAGTCGCTGGTGGCGGCCGCAGTGATGCCGCGGCAGACGCGCGTGTCTGATGCGCCGACCGAGGTGCTGAGCGAAGTCACGTGCAATGCGATTGCGACGACGGCTGACGATGAAGGCCACGAAAGCGTGGTGCATGTGGACGCTGCAGCGCGAGACGCCGACGTTGATGTCGAGGTGGCGCCAGCGGATGGCGAGGATAGCAACGAGGCGCTGGATCTGTCGGTGCTGTCGAGCGGCGCCAGCCGGCTGCCGGCCAGCGGGCACGTGGCGCTGGAAGCTTTACAACATACCAAAGTGGCGGTGGCGCAATTCGCCGCCTCGGCGCTGGGCAATGCGCACAGCTACGGCGATGCCGTCAACGAGCTGGCCATGGTGCAATCGACCATTCTGAATGTGCAGCGACAGCATCTGATGCAGCTGCAGCTCATACAGCACTTGCAGAGTCAATTGAAGCGCGCAAGCGATCTGTCCGCGGACGGCGATCAGAGCGCCGGCGAGCAGGACGAGCAGCCATCGAGACTACCAGCCTTAACGCTGCCCGATGACGAGACGCTGGCTGCCAGTGCCGCAGTTGAGACGCTGCAAGCGAAAAGCGCCAAGGCGGTCGCCGAGAAGCTGTCGAGCGCAGCAAGCGAGCGATCGAGCGATGAAGAGAACACAAAGACTGAAGCAGCAAGTGCAATCCAAGCAAAATCAAATGTCGCCTCGAGCAATGAGCCAGCGACAGCGGCAGCCTGCAGTAGGGGCGGCGTCACTACCAACAGCAGCGCCAACGCCAACGCCAGCAGCAGAAGCAGCTACCAGCCGCTCATGTGCGACATCAGCTCGTCGCTGGCCTCCAGCATCATCACCAATCACGATCCGCCGCCGGCACCGAACGAGCCCAACTGCCTGGAGATGCTGCAGCGCCGCACCGAGGAGGTGCTCGACTCGGCCTCGCAGAGCATGCACGCAACGCAGCTGCAGGAGGAGTACGAGTACGCGCAGAAGGACGCGCAGGGACGCGGCGAGATCTTCAAGCACCGCTGCAAGTACTGCGGCAAAATATTCGGCTCGTACTCGGCGCTGCAAATCCACCTGCGCTCGCACACCGGCGAGCGACCGTTTCACTGCAACGTCTGCGGCAGCAAGTTCACCACCAAGGGCAACCTTAAGGTGCACTATCAGCGGCACACGCAAATCTTTCCGCCCATGCTGCTGGCGCCCAATGCGAGCGGCGCGTCTGCGGAGCACTACGCGTCATTCGGTGCGGGCGGTGCGCTGCTGCCCGGAGCGCCTGCTCCACCGATGGCAATGAGACTGCCGCTGCCGCCACACAACTCCGCTGCCGCCAAGGAGCTGGCGGTCGGTGAGGAGCAAAGCGCCGGCGAGCGACGGCACCGAAGAGATGAAGAGTTGGCTGAACCAGCGCGGAGACAGCGCACGCCGCCTACCGAAGCCACAAGTGATGCGGCTGACAATCCGCAGGATCTCAGCAAGCCCCCAGTGCCGGCGCATAGACAGCGAGAAAGGCGCGAAGAGCGGCCCAAGTCGCCGCCGCCGCAAATAACCCCAACCGAGCCGCCTTCGAGTGAGCCTCTGGCAACAAAGAGCGAGAAAGTGCTGCCGCCCGCACATCCCACCAAACGCAACGGCAGTGTGCGCAAGCGGCACGCCGACACGCCCAAAGCGGAGGCGCCCGCACGCAAATCGCACTCCGCCGAGGAGCGCGCCGCGGAACAGCACGGCGCCGATCACGCGCCGAAACAGCTGCGCCGCTCGTCGGTTAGCCGCAACTCGAACAGCAACAGCCTCGACCACATCTCCACCGAGTACTCGCTGGCGCAGATGGAGCGCATCATTGACAAGTCGTGGGAGGACCTCATCGAGATCGACAAGACGTCGGAGACGTCGAAGCTGCAGCAGCTGGTCGACAACATCGAGAACAAGCTGACCGATCCCAACCAGTGCATCTTCTGCCAGAAGGTGATGTCGTGCCGCAGCTCGCTGCAGATGCACATTCGCACGCACACCGGCGAGCGGCCGTTCCGCTGCAAGATCTGCGGCCGCGCCTTCGCGACCAAAGGCAATCTGAAGGCGCACATGAGCATCCACAAGATCAAGCCGCCAATGCGCAGCCAGTTCAAGTGCCCCGTCTGCCACCAGAAGTTCTCCAACGGCGTCATACTGCAGCAGCACATACGCATCCACACCATCGACGACGGCAGCGGCGGCGCCAACAGTGGCGCCAGCATTGGCATGTCGGCCAGCAGTGCGGCCGCAGCGGGACTGGGCGCCATGGACTCGGCGGCGGCCATTGCCGAGCACAATGCGCGCATGAAGGCGCACATGGACGCGGCTGCTGCTGCGGTCGCAGCGGCGGCCATCGAGGATCAGAACTCCAACAAGTCAATGGGCGCCTCAGACAACTTTGACTTCTCCACCACGTCCGAGTACTCGGGCCAGCGGTCCGAGTCGTCGCAGGGCGATTTCGACGACTTCATGACTATGGACAGCACCGACGACTCGCGCGAGAACACCAGCTCGCTGACGCCCTTCGAGCGTCGTCTGGCGGACGAGTACGAGGAGAAACTGGACGGCGGCGAGCGAGGACGCGAGAGCGTCGAGATGGCGGCCGCCAGCGCAGCTATGGACCTGTCGGCGCGAGCGTTCGCCGCCAACGGCGCCACACCGAAGAGTCTGGAACATTTGCCGGTGCTGGGAATGCCGCCGAATTTCCTGTTGATGGCAGCGGCACGCGAGGAGATGCACGCCAAGTTTCCGCTTCTGCCGTTCGGGCCGCTGAGCTTCATGGGTAAGTGAAATGTACAATCGCGCTCAACGTAGAAAGTTGTCCCAAAGTGGAACAATGCTGACACAAATGCGGCAAGTGTTGCCACTCTTTTGAAATTGCAATGTACTCAGTTTTGTATTTCTGTTCAACATGTACAAAGGAATTTTCCTCTATTTTGCGCCACGTGCCAACTCGAAACGGCTGTACTCGTCCATCGGCCGTCGACTGTCACTTCAGTGTCACTTTGGCGTTGCATGAAAATGACAAAGACTTTCCGTCTGTTGCCTTTGACCCCGGCAGCGTTAAGCATGCGGCCGCACTTGGCGGCTTTGTTTCGTTTATTATGTCGTTGTCTTTGTTGTTGGTGTTGGTTTCTGTGGCACATTGCGTACGACATAATTCAATTGGACCCGAATGGGGCCAACGCAACACGAGCAACGCACAAATCGAGTAAACGTTAAAGATATTGCGCCGCCGTCGACAAAGCCAAAAATTTTCGCCTGATGTGTTGTCGCTGTTGCGACGCTTCGACTTCAGCTGCGACTGCTTTCAGCTCGATACGTCACATCGATGAGTTACGCGATTTTGGCGCGTTGAATTTTCATTTGCGCGACGTTGTGTCACAACTTTTTGCGCTGAAGAAAATTTATGTTCACCGAAAGCGACTGAAAGCGAGCAAGAAATGCAGAAAATACTTATCTCATGGCCGGCCTTTTGCGCTAAAGTTGCGTCGAGTTGTGTGGTTTGTTGTTTTGGTTTTTGTGATTTGGTTATTTTTGGATTTGGTGCGATTATCCGTAATGTGTTGTACTTGATTCATGTGCATATTTCGTAATGGTTTTTCTCGTTTCATTGGCGCCGTTTAAGGTTTGCATCCGCACGCTCACATCTGCAATGTGTGCTTCAAAATATTGCCGAGTGCTGTCGCGCTCGAGCGACACACGCAGAGCGAACACACCAAAGAGGCCGCCATGAATGCGAATCGTGCGAACTGTGATAGAACTTCACCGTTTAATGCGAAGGTAAGTTGGGATGCCAAATGTTGAAAATTTTTTTAAATAAACTATTTAATTTGAGGAAAGTGAGTGAATAGAGCACTAAGGAAGCTCAAAAGTATGTTGAGTTTGAGTGAGAATTAGGAATTTAATGAATTTCTATGAGAGCAGGAAGCAATTAGTTTGTGATTTCGAAGCCTGAGTCAGCCTAAAAATGAGCTAGATTTGAGTCAGAAATAAAAATGTCATTGTTTCATATGAGGACAGTGAATTTAACAGCCTAAAAGTATGTTAAGTCTGATTAAAAATTAGATATATAAGTTTTTCATATGAGTACAGTGAGCCCATGAGCCTGAAAATATGCTAAGTTTAGGTGAGAAAAATAAATTGAATTATTTTTTTATGACCACAGTGAGCCTAATAGCCTAAAAGTATGCTAAATTTGAGTGAGATTGAGAAATTTAATTACTTCATAGAAGAGCAATAAGCAATTAGAGCACTTTAAAACCAAAGGTTGAGTAACAATAAATAAATGCATCTGTTTTTTATGAGGACAGTGAGCCTAATAGCCTAGAAGTATACTAAATTTGAATAAGAATGAGATATTTAATTACTTCATATAAAAAAATTGTCAATTAGACCGCTTTCGAAGCCTGATTTAGCC
Source organism: Melieria crassipennis (assembly GCA_963668005.1). Lineage (NCBI taxonomy): Eukaryota > Metazoa > Arthropoda > Insecta > Diptera > Ulidiidae > Melieria > Melieria crassipennis. The sequence continues at coordinate 19,166,955 of OY764961.1, forward strand.
TAAAAATATATTAAGTTTAAGTGAAAATTATAAATTCATTTGTTTCATATAAGGACAGTGAATTTAACAGCCTAAAGGTATGTCAAATCTCAGTGAAAGTTAGAAGTATAAAAATTTAATATGAGGGCAATTTGTCTAATAGCCTAAAAGTATGCTAAATTTGAGAAATTTAATTAATAATTAATTAATAATTGACTGGCACGACAGCCCGCTTACGCGAGACTAAGGCCTAGCTTCCCGCAACCACCCGTGTTGTGCGTGTGAATTTGTACGCGGGTTGAAGGGACCTACAGTTTTATGCCGGTTCCGAACGGCAGGTTGGGAGCTTTTTCATAAGCAATTTTTACTCTCAGAGGTTTGCCATTTCCAGCTGAGAGGACAGCCACCGAAAGAGAAAACGAGTTTTCCCGAGAAATTTAATTACTTCATAGAAAAACAATAAGCAATTACAGCGTTTTCTCAGTCTAACTTAGCCTAAAAGTATGCTAAGATCGAGTGAAAATTATAAATTCAATTGTTTTATATGAGGACAGTGAGTTTAACAGCCTAAAAGTATGTGAAGTCTCAGTGAAAGTTAATATATGTAGAAACATAATAATTTAATATGAGGGAAATTTGCCTAAAAGCCTAAAAGTATGCTAAATTTGAGGAAGAATGAGAAATTTAATTACTTCATAGTAGAACAATAAGCAATTACAGCACTTTCGAAGCCTAACTTAGCCTAAAAGTATGCTAAGGTCGAGTGAAAATTAGAAATTTAATTGTTTTATGTGAAGGCCTTAAGGTGTGTCAAGCCTTAATAAGAAACATAATAATTTAATATGAGGGAATGAGCCAAGCAGCCTAAAAGTATATTAAGATTGAGTCAGATGTGAAAGTTTAAATATTTCATATAAATACAGTGAGTTCAGCAGCCAAAAGTCCGTTATGATTAAGTCAGAATTAAAAAATTTCGTTTTTTTATGTGAGCACAGTGAGCAAGTAGAGCGTTTTAGAAACCGAAGGTAGCCTAAAAGTATGTTAAGATTGAGTGAAAATTAGAAATGTAATTATTACATATAAGAACAGTGAGTTCAACAGCCCAGCAGCCTGAAAGTATGCTAAAATTGAGTGAGAATTTGAAAATGACTTATTTCATATGAGAACAGTGAGCCCAGCTGCATAAATGTGTGTTGAAATTGATTCAGAATTACAAACTTATTAAGTTTATATGGAGACAGTGAGCCATTAGAACATTTTAGGAACCTAAAGCAGCCTAAAGGTATGCAAAGTTTGAATATGAGTTGAGTTTGAAAGTTTGAATATGAGACTTTAGAATTGATTGTCCAATAGTAGTTTTTCCAATAGTAGTTTTTTCCCTTTCTTATTGAACAAACCAATACCACTTATTATAGAATTTTTCAATAATTTTTCCTTTGTGCGAATGAAGTCTTCATTAAATATCCAATTATTACAAAACTAATAGCTTCAAATGAAGTAATTTTTCATATTAATTATCTGTTCCTATATCCTCTTTATAAGGGGCGCAAAATATGAAGCCAGCTCAATGCAAGTCTGTCTTACCTTCTCTCATGTCTGTCGTGTGTCTCTTGAGTACATTAACAAATGCCAACTGACAGTTAGCCGGCCTAACGTCATTATTTGCCATAGTCTGTCTGTCGTTGGCCCTCATTGTGCTCGCACGAATGAAATCATTACACTTGCCGTCCGCACTTGATACGCGTTCGTATCATTAATTACAATGATTTTTTCCCCATTTGGGTGTAGTGCTTGAATGTTTAGTTTTTTCTTTGAGTTGCACTCATTGCTTTGGCAAATTGTACGCAACTGAGCATTGTGATAGACGAGGGTGATCTAAAAAGCTTAGAGAATAGTTTAAAAAGATAAAAATATAATAAATTTTTAAAGGATTTTTGTGAGAGTGAAAGAAATCTAGTTGATGAAAAAAGTCCAATATTGTCGATAGAGAAAAGATGAATCAGCTATCGTTTCAAAGTGTTCATTTAAAAATAAAAAAATAAAAAATACTGAAGTCTGAAAAAACAAGGTTTTCAATATAATTTTGATACAAAATGGCCGCTTTAGAGCCAATCAAGCCTTGTTCAAACTTATTTTCGGGAGCAGAAATTCGTGTAAATTATGAGACCTGAAACAAAAACCTAAAGCATAGCGTAATCTATGTATTGTTGTGTATGAAACTACGTATTGTTTTCTAAACAAATTTTGTAGTAATGTTATATTTTGGAACAACAAGAATAGAATGATTCAATAAATGATTGAGACACTGAGGCCAAATCGAGTATTGAATCTGTTGAAAGTTTTTTACTATAGCATCAACTAATATAGATATTTTTTTGTATGATGTTAAAATAGTTTTAAGTGCAATATCTTTAATATCCCTTCATTGAAAATTATAAAAAAAAACAAAACAAATTCGTAAATTTTCATTTCCAAAAACTTGACTTACATATTATGAAAAAAAATGCATCACAACAGCATTTCTTTCTATGGAGTGACTTAGGTAAGGTTAGGTTGAAATGGCTGGATAGATTCTATCCTCCACATAAGCCAAGAAGTAGGCCCGTTGTGATACCATATGCAGCTTTCCCTTAGATAAGGTTACTTCATCAAATCATTTGGACGATGCTATGAACCTAAGCAGGTCTCAAACATTAATATAGGATATCTCCGCGATTTTTAGTAGAAACGATTGTATGGAGCGACATAAAAATACCCCAAAAGATAGTTGCAAAAATAATTTTAATTTAATTATCTCCGCGATTTTTAGTAGAAACGATTGTATGGAGCGATATAAAAATACCCCAAAACAAAGTTGCAAAAACAATTTTCTTTTCGGCGATTTTTGCAAAACTCACCGCACGCGCTCTGAATACGGCCGTTGCAATAGCAGAATGTAGACAAAGTGCCAGCGAAGCAGTGTTTATCGAAACAATGATGCCACATTTGCGACATTTGTGGCATTGTGCAGGCAGCGGAATTTGTTCCTTACTCACCGCTCGCCGACCGTTGCCCGCGCGGCACACGTACTCGAGCTCCTTTGGAAGCACTCCAACAATGCCATTGTGGCTTCCACACGGCCGATACGGCGCAGTTCTAGCGCGCGCCGCACAATGAACGACGTCATTAGTCATAGACGACGCGAGTTATGTTCATATCTGCACCGCAGTGCGATATCAAAACGAAATCATAAGTCTGCGCCGTCTGGGCCGCTGTCTGCGCGGCTGCCACTCGCCAATTTTTACCATTTAGTATAATGTAATAATTTATTTTTATATCGCACAATGTCTATGCTATGTTCTCTGTTTGTGTGTATGTGTGTGTGTGAGTTTTGTGCTTAACGAAAAATGACATATTTGCCATCATTTGTTGGGTCGTCCAAAAAGTCGCCGCCGTATTTTGGGGCATCACTGCAATCGTTTGTGTTGCACACATTGGGTCGACGCTGTCTCGGCTAGTGGACTTGACGCAAGAGTAAGAGGAGGGAGGAGGGCGTGCAATGTGTGAGTGTTGTGTGCGGAAATTAAAAGTTTTAATTGCATTTTAAATGGAGAACAATGCCAACGAATGCCAAGACGCCACATTATAAACGCTCGGCGTGCGCGTCGCACAGTTTGTGGCGCACAATAAAGTAATTTATTTGCGTGCAGTTGGACGATTTTGAGGTAAATAGAGCTGGGCAGATAAGTTGAAATTCTATTTAAAAAAAAAAAAGAACTCATTTAATAAGACAAACAGTAGGCGAAGCACACACTGGCAATTAGTAGCGAACTGCTTCTCGACGAACGCGACAAAATCATCTCAATTAGCAACAAGCTGGGAGCAGAAAGCAGTTAATGCTGCAGCGATACCAAAGCTGACAGCCGCGTCTACGCCAGCTGAAAGCGCAATTAATAATGAACTCATAATTTGTAGACCGTCCCTTGTTTGTGTGTGTTTATGACGCACACAGACACACTTGCTGTCATGCGTGAGTTTCAGGCCACAGCAAACCTTTTATGGTCATCGAATGTGCGCACATGTAGACGTTTCTCTAGCTACGAGTACGTGGGTTACTAAGAAAGTTGGCGATGTCTACTACCAACTCGAGCAATTCAACAGGTTTAGGTGATTACAAGAATGTTTTTGTTAAAATGGACATGAGATGTGTTTGAAATGTTCTTCTTCACATTAAAAGTCACTGAGGAAACCAGACCAAATAAAGTGAGTTATAGAGGATTTCTGTCAATGAATCATGAAAGATTAGCATTTCTGAATAAACTCTATTGCTGAATAAACTCTATTTCTCAAAACATGCAATAAAATACTGAAATGAATGATGTGTGAAGGCACAATGAGTACTCCAGCAAAATGTTTTAAATTTATTTATCTATTTTATTTATTTTATTTTATTTTATTTTATTTTATTTTATTTTATTTTATTTTATTTTATTTTATATTTTTTAATTTAATTTTATTTTATTTTATTTTATTTTATTTTATTTTATTTTATTTTATTTTATTTTATTTTACTGTATTTTGTTTTATTTTAATTATTTCATTTCATTTCGCTTCATTTCATTTAATTTAATTTAATTTAATTTTATTTTATTTTATTTTATTTTATTTTATTTTATTTTATTTTATTTTATTTTATTTTATTTTATTTTATTTTATTTTATTTTATTTTATTTTATTTTATTTTATTTTATTTTATTTTATTTTATTTTATTTTATTTTATTTTATTTTATTTTATTTTATTTTATTTTATTTTATTTTATTTTATTTTATTTTATTTTATTTTATTTTATTTTATTTTATTTTATTTTATTTTATTTTATTTTATTTTATTGTATTTTATTTTATTTTATTTTATTTTATTTTATTTTATTTTATTTTATTTTATTTTATTTTATTTTATTTTATATTTTTTAATTTTATTTTATTTCATTTCATTTCATTTCATTTCATTTCATTTCATTTCATTTTATTTTATTTTATTTTATTTTATTTTATTTTATTTTATTTTATTTTATTTTATTTTACTGTACATATTTTGTTTTATTTTAATTATTTCATTTCATTTTATTTTATTTTATTTTATTCTATTTTATTTTATATTTTTTTATTTTATTTTATTTCATTTTATTTTATTTTTTTAATTTAATTTTATTTATTTTATTTTATTTGATTTTATTTTTTATTTAATTTAATTTAATGTATTTTATTTTATTTTATTTTATTTTATTTTTTATTTTTATTCAGTTTCATTTAATTTATTTTAATTTATTTTTAATTTATAATTTATTTCACTTTATTTTATTTTATTTTATTTTTTATTTAATTTAATTAATTTAATTTAATTTTTTATTTTTATTCAATTTCATTTAATTAATTTTAATTTATTTTTAATTTTTAATTTATAATTTATTTTATTTAATTTAATTTTATTTTATTTTATTTTATTTTATTTTATTTTATTTTATTTTATTTTATTTTATTTTATTTAATTTTATTTTATTTTACTTTATCTTATTTTGTTTTTATTTTATTTTATTTTATTTTATTTTATTTTATTTTATTTTATTTTATTTTATTTTATTTTATTTTATTTTATTTTATTTTATTTTATTTTATTTTATTTTATTTTATTTTATTTTATTTTATTTTATTTTATTTTATTTTATTTTATTTTATTAGCTTTCCGTAATAAACTTTTTTTAATATTACGTTCAGCAGATGAATTGCGGTTTGAAATAAGCTATGGAAACAAATAAAAGCAGGCATGAAAGTGGTGGAATTAAATAAGAACTCATCCAAAATACAACTATAGCTTGTGATGAGAAACGATCTTGATTCCCAAACATTGAATAACGATCCTTCTTCTTTCTTTTTTCAAGCCTTGGTAATGTTAGAATTTTATACCTCACGGCAAATAGTTCTCTTTGTCCGCTGTTAAATTCTCAAAACACTCCAAAAACCTTCAATGAGCAAATTTTAGCTTCTGGCATTTTATTGTCACCAAACTTACATAACTGATTGCTGATGATCTACAACGCACATCACTGCTATTCTTTGCTCTGGTTTGAAAATCTTCAATCTTAATGACTCAAACATTTCGAATAATTACAAAAATGCATTGCTTAAAATGCAAAATTTAGCACGAGCCAGCATACAGAAATTCGAGTAATGCCGCCTTGGAGTTGTATAGTAATTATTTTTGTTGTTGTTGCTGTCGCTGTTGCTGCCTTTATAGTGAATATTTTGGTTTACTGCTTCACTATGGTTGCTGTCCATTTAGTTGGAATGCCTACTGATGGAAGAAGGCTAAAGAAAATCGGCGCGTGCGTTCGCTGCTTCACGTCGCATTGCCAACATTTGGCGACATTGTATTTGGAAAACACTGTGCTATGTAGGATTTACAACATTTTGCAATTTTCATGCATTCAAAATGCATAAATTACGCCACGCTTTATGCAGAAATGTTTAATTTCTTCCGAATAGATATGGCGCGCCTAGAATTAGTAGAAAAACTTATATGTGGCCTAAAAATATATAAATAAATATTTGTCATGATGCTGAAAATATGCAAACAATGTTTAATGATTCAATTGTAGGAAAAGATTTAGAAGAGCTTAGTGTTTTTTTTTTATTTATGGGCGTTAAATATTTCACTAAACTGAGGTTCGTCCATGTTTACTTAGTCAATTTAGTTGTTGACTTTTCATCAAAATATGCTCTCCAGTAACACTGCACAACAAAATGAAATTAAAAAATTAAAAAATTTTTAAATAACAAGGTTCTGACAATGGATTCTGGTAGAGGGGGCCAAAAAAAATATACGTGTATCGGACATTTTAGTACCAATTTTGAATAAGTACGAAATAGATACTTAAACACATATTAAGTTTTGGCTTAATTCTGGCGTTCAAGTTAATTTCTGAGCTTTGCTGTATTCAGAGACCTATAGTAGAATTTTATGGCGAATATTTTCGTGGTACATTTTGTCCTTAAAAAGTCCTGTTTTACAGGACATTTTTGGAATTGTGGAAATAAGGGTCAAATTAACCCATACAAATAGGAGCTACAGGGTTAAAATGCTCCACAAAAATGTTTTTCGTAGTATTTTACATCAAATTGCTGAACACATCATATACCTAAAATGTGAGGTTACATGGTTTTCGTATGCCGATTCACCATAAGAATGTGCAAAAAGGGAAAAACTTTGACCACCCCCTAAAAAAAATGCAGATGTAAACTTTCAAAACGCCGATACACGTATATTTTTTTTGGCCTCCTCTACCAAAATCCGTTGTCAGAACCTTGTTATTTTTTTTGTGTTGTACAGTGTAATTCCTCGAAAATCTATAATCACTCGTCTAACTTTTCATTTTATTCCACCTCCCCTTTTCGCCTTCGCTAAACAAAGCTCAAACTGAATCCAAATCTGTTTCCCAAGCAGCACGAACACTTTGATGGCGCCCACGAAACGCCCGAAACCAATCAAAGTTCCGCCAGACACTTTCAGCACGACAAAGCCGAGCGATCGCCAAGTCCGGATAAACTCGGTGCCGATCTGGCGCCACTGCGCGATCGCATCAAACTGGAGCCGCATGGCCACGAGCAGTCGTCCAACGATCTGGTTGCGTCGAAGGCGGCGCTCGATGATTGCGGCAGCACGCACAGCTCCACGGCAGCCACGCCCACACCTACGGCGCTGCATCCGCTGCCACCGGCCTTTCAAATGCACGCCCAGTCAGAACAACCCGAGGATATGCCACTCGGAGCGCATGCCGTCAACGCCGAACAGTCGCTGATGAAGATGCAACTGCGTAAGTAATTGGACGCGTCCTTGAAATCTTGGCTGCGATTTATCTTGTTTGGCATTCTCAAATCTAACCTGTTTAGTATCCTCACTTCCCCATGAACCCTATCAATACCATCATCATCATCACCACCATCAACAACAACAACAACAACAACATCATCATCACCACAACCACCATCATCATCATCAACAACACCATCACACCCAACCATATCCAAATCGTTTCGAACAATCACATAAAACATTGACCAACGCAGATGCGCACCGCTTTCCGGCCAGTCCGCTGGACTTTCAGCAGGCATTAATGTCGGTGGGACCGCCCAATCTGAGTGTGGATCCCACGGCCAACACGAAACACTACTGTCACGTGTGCCGGCGCAATTTCAGCTCCAGCTCGGCACTGCAGATACACATGCGAACACACACCGGCGACAAGCCGTTCCAGTGCAATGTCTGCCAGAAGGCCTTTACCACCAAAGGCAACCTGAAGGTGAGTGGAAGTTTTGATATATGATACATTTTCGTGTTGTAGGACTTGGGAAGCCATTAAGTTGGGACGTTTTGGATAGAAAAGGATTAGGAGTTCAAATCGGTTAATGTGACTTGAGCAAGTAATTGAAGGTCCAGAACAGTGGCGCACACAGGACGATCAAACATCCCAAAATAAAAAAATTGCTGGTACAAAACATGTTTTCAAAAGGCATTGGGCTTCAAAGTTTACGTATAAACCCTCCTCAAAATAAAATCCTATGTGCGCCACTGGTCCAGATTATAGACTGCAATAGCTGAGCTCCTTGGCACTCCAGGATCTATCAAGATTTCTCTGGAGGTCGGGTAGATTTAAAACACTTTAACAGGGAACAACAAGTCTGACAACAATTGTCTGAGTGCTGCGCTTGCTAGATCGTTCCGACAAGGAAAAAATACAATAGCTGAGTAGTGCATAGATTTTGCTGATTCTTAAAGAAAGTCGGGTCAAAAAATCCTATGTCTCCAAAAACTCTGGGTCCTTCCAACAAGCAAGATTTTAGTTTTCTCATTGGAAATAATTCTTCTAATGTGTCTAAATCCGAGTTGTCTAAGACCACACAGCTGCTAAGATATAACTTTTGAAAATGACTAAAATCCTTTTGTCTCCCTCATAATATTCGACTGCTTTCCCAGGTACATATGGGCACTCACATGTGGACCAATCCCACATCGCGTCGCGGCCGTCGCATGTCTCTGGAGCTGCCCATGCACCGGCCCGGCAGTATCCCACCCGAAACGGACTTTATGCCCAGACGTCCCGATATATTCTTTCCCTACTTGCCGCCCTTCTTCAACGGGCTACCAGCCAAGGTAAACCATCCACTAAATAGATGAGTTGTTGCACTCAAGAGCTCACTTTGTCGCTTTCACACAGCCCGGCGATCTCAGTCCCGGCGCCTTTCCCAATCTCAATGCGGCGCATTTTCCCAATGGCAGCGCGGCGCCCAAATATCCGCCAGGACTCTTAGGACTGCCGCCGTTCCTAGCGGCACCCTATAACTTTGCCGGCATGCCGTCAGCCGAACGACAAACGAGCAACAAGTCACCATCCGCATCATCACTGGACGAACCCACAAAGGCAGCGGAGAGTCCGCGCTCGGCGCTGGATCAGTCGAACAGTTGGAACATGTTGAGCCGAATTAAAATGGAGAACAATCAAAACGAAAGTGGCCAAGAGGACGAGCACTTGGAGGAGGCGATTGTCGACAATTGAGATGCGGCAATGACGAATTGGAGGCGCTTGAGGAAAAACTGAAAATATGGTTTTTGTGGAGTACATATCGTAAAGCATAACACATAACAGTAACTACGTAAGCTACAGTCGGTAAGCATAAACTTAAACGCTAATCTACACACACACACACACATAAAGCAGCAATTAATGTCTATGTAAAATTATAATGAAGTAGAAAACAAGGTAGAACAAAATGAAATTTGCACCGCGAGTGCGCAATTATTGGGCACTAAGCTAGCAACTAAGCGAATTGTATAGAGGGCAGCGAATTGCCGCTGCAGACCGATGCAGCCGGGCGGTGCTGGGGGGTTAAGCAAATGCAATTTGTAGTTAATAAAGTTAGTAAGGAAACGACGAGACGAGAGTTGGGAACGGAATTGTGGTGGGGAGTTTTAGGTGAACGATACATTTCAGCTTTGAAAGATGATATGATTGAGGCCGAGGCAGTTATATGTATTAGTGCTGATGATAATTGAAATTACAATTATGATTAAAACATAAAACATTAAACGAACAAACACAACAATTGTGGTAGTTGCTAATTAAAACAAATGTGAAGCTAATTGAATAAGCGGAAAAGAGATGAATGGAAATAAAACAAACTAATTTATTGTGAAAAGATAACAACAGTGTGTGTTTTTTATTTTTATTGAAAAATGAATACATAAACAAATGGTTTTGGTAAGTAACGAGGTTAATACAAGAGGAAATTTTTATTGATAAATTGTTGCGAGATGAATGAGATTTCGCAATGAAAGCGATCCGGGTAAGTAAATTTGATTAATGTATTGAATGATTTTTCAAAAGAAAAACCTACATACACCAAAACCGTATAAAAACAGAATAAAGTGTATTATACAAGCGAAGCTCCGGGGTTTTGCACGCAAGTTTGTAGTCAATGGGCCCAATAAATCCAGTTCTTCTTAACCCATGTTGATCCCTTTAGATTTTTGTGAAAAAATATTTATTGAATTATTTCTCTTTTGAAGTGCTTTCACCACATTTGAAGTCAATTAAGCGTAATAAGTCATTAAGTCATGTTTCCTCATATAAACTCTTAACCCGCAGTTGACCCGTGAGATTTTCATTTTAGGAAAAAGTAAAAACACGTATTGAATTATTTCACATGTTATGCACTTTCAGTAAGTTCAAAGTCAAAAAGTCAATGGGCCCAATAAATCAAGTTCTTCTTAACCCATGTTGATCCTTTCAGATTTTTATGAAAACATACTTATATAATTATTTCTCTTTTGGAAGTGCTTTCACCACATTTGAAGTCAATTAAGCGTAATAAGTCATTAAGTCATGTTTCCTCATACAAACTCTTAACCCGTAGTTGACCCGTGAGATTTTCATTTTAGGAAAAATTAAAAACACGTATTGAATTATTTCACATATTATGCACTTTCACTAAGTTCAAAGTCAAAAAGCGCAGAAAATCATGTTTCCCCATACAAACTTTTAACTGATTGTTGACCCTGTTGGATTTAATTTTCGAAAAAATTGAATAACTCGTGTTGAACTTTTTCTAACATATGAGTATTTGTACTAAGTATGAAGTCAATAGGCCCATTAATTCATGTTTTTTTCTTAGTTTTTCCATCTAGTTTATCCAACTTTTAACCCGTCCATTTTGATTTTCAAAAAATTTAAATATTTATAATTTGAAGTGCTTTCACCACATTTGAAGTCAATTGGTGTATGAGGTCATGTTTCCTCATACAAACTCTTAACCCATCGTTGTCCCCGTCAGATTTTGATTTTAGGAAAAATTCAAAACACATATCGAATTATTTCACATGTTAAGTGCTTTCACTATGTAAGTTTGAAGTCAAAAGTCTATAAAATCTTATTTCTCCATGTAAACTTTTAGCCCTTGGTTCACCCTGTTAGATTTTAATTTTCGAAAAAAATAAAAAACTCGTGTCGAACTTTTTCTAACAAGAGTATTTGTACTAAGTTTGAAGTCAATAGGCCCATTAATTAATGTTTTCACAGTTTATCCATATAAACTTTTAACCCGTCGATTTTGATTTTCGAAAAAATTAAAAACACGTATCGAATTATTTCTCATGTGAAGTATATACTTTCACCAAGTTTGAAGTCAAAAGGCGTAAAAAATCATATTTTTTCGTCGATCCCAAAGTTGCCTGAGAGCAACTTCACCTATTTGTCATCTTATAGCAAAAGCTACTATGGATTTATGGGTTTAATTTAAGTAGGCACCAACAAATTAATATTTTTAGAAGTGAATTCAAAACAAATTACAAAATTTTTACTGTTATAGCCAAAATAATTTCCAATCATTTGCAGCGATATCAGGGAAAGTTTGTGTTCTAATTGAAGTCTACGAATTGGGCGCGTTGGATCAAACCCTGTTTCTTTAATAATGGTTAAATAAAGTCAAAAAGTGATAATTTTGTATTTTTCCATAAATAATAAAGAATTTTTCTGTAATTAAAAATTATTGATACAAAATTTATTTAACCCTTTTTAAGCTAAAATTTTTCAAAAGTAAACTAGCTCTAGAACTCTAACAAAATCTTAGGCAAGTGTTTCATGATTTAAATACCAAAAAGTAATATCGAGGGTAAAATTCGGGGTCGAAAGGGTTAACAGAGTGTACCGCAAAATTTGGATTTTCGAAAAATTGAAAAATACCTCTCGATTTTTTTTGATTTGGAGTATTTTCACCAAGTTTGAAATCAATAGGCCTAATATACCAACTTTCTCCATACAACACCTTAACCCATGTTTTGCCCATTTAGACCCCGGATTTCTAAAAAATTCCGTCTTAGCGGAGGTTTATTTTTGAAGCTGTGCCTAGAGTTAAAATTTGATTTTTGTAGCGTTAGCGGTTTGGGCTGGGCGATGATGAATCAGTCAATCAGTTAGTCCTTCAGTCAGTCAGGACAAACAATTATATGTCATAGATGGTGTAGTAAAAATAAATCCATTATCTTTTCATCATTTCTTCAATGGATTTGAAATTTTAGTCCATTCATAAAATTAGTCAAAACGAATCCTAACTTTCCTTTCCGTCTCAAGTCGCAAATTGATTTCATTTAAAATTCCCAAAAATTAATTCGAAAAAACCATACGCCAAGTAATGTGGCCGCATGTGCTCGCTTAAGTGATTGTCCCAAAAATAACGCAGTTGTCGCTTGAACTAAAGTCAAATGAATCATGCAGCGTGCAGGCGAAATGTGTGTTCAATAAATTGTTGGATTTATTACACCGAAAATTGGCACGTTCCAGAGTGGTAAGTGCGCGCCACACGCGACAACAACGACAATGAGTAGGTGTGTGTGTGTGTTTGTGTGTGTGCACAGCTGCCCGCACGCCCGTAAGTGTGCTTCGCGCCATACGCACACGAGCAGTTCGCCCCTTTGGCTGACGTGTAATAAATATTCCAAAAATTTCGTCTGCACTTTAACACAAAACACTGCCACAACTGATTCCCCACGCCCCGACAACGTTGTTGTTGTTGTTATTGTTGCATGCCGCTTTTCAAGTCTCGCCATTCCGCGCAACATTCATCATCTTCAGCAACTATTAAGTGCGGCATTTTTGTTAATAATGACAACGCCAATGGGGCAGCACTCTTTTTCTGCCCCCGTTGCGTTCGCACCCTCCCCACTTTTCCCCCAAACGCAACAGCACATTTTGCTGCACAGCCAACTTGACTCAACTCAGCGTATTTGTTAAATATTTTACGCATTTGCCACCCAAAAATCACGCCGACCACATTTGCGTCGAGCGTCGAGCGTCTCGTCGTCGTCGACGGCATATGGCAACGCGCCGCACTTCATCATTTCATTTTCAGGCGATTTCACTTGCACGCTGACTGACTGGTTGGCTGACTGGCTGGCAGGCTGGCGAACAGGCGAGCAGATGTGCTAAGTGCCGCGGAATTTTATTTAATTTTAATTTTTCAGAAATTGTTTTCCCTCTACTTGGGCGCTGGTTCGACGCTTTTGGTTTCCTTGTGTTGTTGTTGTTGTTGTTTTTTTTTTGCATTTGTACAACAGATGAATAAATTATAATTTCTAGACCGAGACATCTTTATGTCTGCGTAAATTAAAAATTGAATTTTCATTGTGTTGATTTCCCGCTTCGGCGTGCCGACACACACAGCTCGGCACTGTAATGGTACAGGGAGCAGCCAGTGGCGTCGATATTTGGGGGCTTTTACACACCCAAATGGGGAAATTAAAGTTGGAGGGAATATAGTCTTCAGAGAGATTTTTAACTTTGAGGCCTTGATTGGAAGTGTCTGAGTTAAGTGAAGATGGTTGGTGATGGTTGATTTTCAGACTCTCATAGAAACCTCTCATTTAGAGAAGCCTTGAACTAAGGACTGAAGAATTTAAGTTTGGAGATCTGTAACGAAACTCAGAACTAAGGACTGAGCTATTTGAATTTTAAAATCTGAAACGCAATTCACATTGTTCAGTCAGTCTATTCGAATCTTAGGTTGGGTTAGGTTATGGCGGCAGTGAATACGCCTCACATAGACACAATGGTCCGTAGTACTACCGTATATGTACGTCTGACCTTTTCCTCATTTATGGACTAAGTCCATTGTTATTGCATTAGTCTTATTTGCAAAGAGTAATAGGTCCTTCAAAAAGGTTTCTTCCAAACCGTGTAGAGAACCCAAAAAGGCGCTACCCAAAACTTTCATCCTGCGTCTTGCTAAAGCTGGGCAATGGCACAGGACGTGTTCTATTGTTTCTTCTTCGAATCTTGCTGAGGAATACTTGAGATTTGGAACGAATTTCACATTGTTCAGACATAGGTTCGTAGACGGATCGTTCTTGATCTCAGAGAGGCGATCTAGCGGTGTTCATTCTCAGCGCGCCACGTTGAGCTGAAATTCCGGCACATTATGATCCGAAACACATTGAAAACGGCAGCGTCAGGGCCACACGACTACAAGATTGTATCGGCTTCAACTGTCACCTACTTGATTACAATGACAACGAAGCCATATCACCACAATCATATTTTTGGTGTGCCTTATTACAAGTTGGAAGGTATTCACGCACTTCTTCTACTAAATATTCGTCTATTTAAAGTAAACAGAACTTTTACAATAGGGACGTTTCTGGTGGTGCCATCTATGAGTGAGGACATGCGTTGGAAAGGTACATCTTTCATTCACATCCTGTCAAAATTTCATGACATTTGGTCTAGTAGAAGCCGAAATATCCCGCTCAATGTGACAGTATGTTTTTAACTTTGGTACGAGAATGTCGATCGAACAAAGAGCTAAGTTACGACCCCAAAGCCGTAGTTACGACCGATTATTTGACCAAAAATCGCATTTTAACCATCAATCATTCACCGTATTCGCCTGATATGGCTCCCTGTGACTTCTACTTATTCAGTCAGTTGCATTTGCCGATGAAAGGAAAACGTTATAAGGATGTTGAAGACATCCAAAAGGCTTGTAGCAACATTCTGAAGGCGATACCGGCCGATGGCCTAAAACACTCATTCCAAATGCTTTTGGACCGTGCAAAACGTTGTATCGAAGCAGAAGGGGAGTATTTTGAATAAATAAAAAGAATTATACAAAAATAATCATCCGTTTTCTTTATTTTATAAAAGTCCTGTTTACTTTGGAACGCACCTTGTATATCCATTTTATCGTTCCACAATCGATTTAAAACAAATATCAATGTGCAGTCTTCAAAATAATCATTTCCATAGGAACGTTCTGATTCTATATTTTGACAGATGTGCTCGGATCGCTGCTGTCGTCAATGTGTTCAGGGCATTAGGCACTGAGACTGAGGCAGCTTCTCTGTAAATAGCCTCTTCTTTAATTCTAAAAGGAAACCCAGCAGAAGCAGGTTAACAGAAAGAGTTATTGCTAAACTATTATAGGGGGCGTGGTTCACCTATTTCGGAGTCCCTATTGCTCACTTAAAATGCATTTTTAAACAACCTTATTTTAATTGCTTAGAGTTTTACATCAAATTCTCAAACAACAAAAATACGTTCTATATTCATCGAGTTGACAACCGAACTCAACTCGGCCTAAATGCCTCCATAAATATTTGTCACCCACCAAAGCGACAGACATATTAATAACAACTTACTCGTCGCACATCTGTCTCGTGATAATTTTCGATTTTCCACTATGTTGCGTTTTTCCCGAGAAATATAATTTATTTAATCATCATATTTCATAAGCATGAAGCGCAAAAATGCCGCCGCCGCCGTCGCCGTCACGATGACTTTTCAGCATCGTGGAGACAGCCAGCAGCCAGCAGCAGCAGTGCCACTTGTGGTGCAAATTGCAGACACAACATGCAGTGCGACAAGATCCGCCCGGACGGACATTGAGGCAGCCAGATAAACGGCCTAATATGTAAATAATTATTGGGTTATGCCATAAGTAATGCGGTTTTCTGTTAGATTTCTTGATACTTTTTCGATGTGTTAAAAAATCAATAAATATTGCATACACATTTTAAATGTATGGAATCAATCAAGTCTTACTTTAACTAAACTAACTTAACCTAACCTAACTTAATATTTATTAGCTGAAGTTTGACAATTAGTTAATAAAAAGTTGAAATGATAGATAAGGAGTTGAGAGGGGTGTAGTTAAATGGATTAGTAACTCTTAGATAAGTCATAAATTCCCATTCTTATTGCAATGACTTTTCAAGACCTGATCAACACAAACTGAAATGCATTCTAAATGCTTCTTTGATATCTAAACTTCGATTTTCTGTTAGTTTTCTTGATACTTTCTTCGATATGTTAAAAAATCAGTAAAAATTGCTTAAACATTTCGAATATCTCAAGTCTGTTTCATAAAAAGGCAGCCACAGAAACTAACCTAACCTTACTTAACATTTGTTAGCTGAATTTTGAAAATGAGTTGAGTTTAATTGTATTTTGGATAAGAAGACATTTGAAAACAAGTTGGAAGGGTAGATAAGAGGTGTGAGAAGGGTTAGTAACTCTTAGATGAGTCATCAATTCTCTTTCTAATTCAACACAAAATAAAATGCATCCTAAATGCTTCTTTATCATCTAAATTTGATGATTAAACGTTTTATTTTAGAAAAAAAATTTATTGTTTCAATGAAGACGCCGATACTGCAGTGGGATCTAAGACCAATCTATCTGCAAACTTCTATATGAGCGTCCAATTTAATATAACAAATCGTGGAAACCGCTGAAAAATGTTATCTAATGTCATCTTTTTCCTCCAGAACAGTTTCTATTGACTTTATATAGTATATCGACTATCGACTTCATATAGTACACTGTGGAAAACGCTAGTAAATGTCATCTAAATTTATGTTTTTACTTCAGAACAATACTTAGTGAGTTTATATAGTTTATCGACTACCAAACTTATAGTACATTTTGGAAATAATAACAAAAGTGTATATGTTTTAATCCAGAGTAGTATTTCTCATTTCATTTCATTTTCATTTTATTAAAATAAGTACATTTAGTGTTGTAAGATCGAGTCTTTTAATAACACCTCAATCAGTATTAAATTTCTTAGACTAGAATTAAAATTAAACAATTACAATTACAAAATTAAGCAATAAACAGAAGCTTAAACTACATAATATAAATATTATAAATAATATAAATAATAATATAAATAATAATTTATCTTATTCTTTTTAGGTTAACTTATGTTAAAGTAAAAAAAATATAACCTAAATGCTTCTTTGACGTCTAGATTGGTTGATTAAATGTTATATTTTAGAAAAAAAAACAACTGGATTTTTTCAATGAAGATACCGATGATGCAGTGGGACGGGGAAACCGCTGATAAATGTCATCTAATGTCATCTTTTTCCTTCAGAACACATTGCCCAGAGACACCCCTAAGCTGCGGATGGACCAATTGTGATACTCGTACCACAAAAAGGGTGAGGAATTTAATTTCTGGAAGACGAGTAGAAGAATCCCAACAAGAAAATATATAATTTTGACTGATGTGAGGATATCCAAGTCATTAAAAAAGGGAAAACGTAGAGCGTCCCGACCACGCGTTGGTATGTTGAGTGGGCTGGGCAAAAAGATAACTTATAGTCTCCTACTTCTCTTCGTTGCAGTAGTTGTGACTACTCATAATCCCAACAATCCAAACTTTATCTACTGATATGACAATGTCCTTTCCCTACAATGAATGCCTCGTCTACTGATATGAAGACTGAATAGACAATGTCCTTTTCCCAACTATCAATGCCTCGTCTATTAGTATAAAGTGTGGATAGACAATGTCCTTTTTAAAAAATGCTGATATGTTGTTTGTTTAGCAATGCAGATTATGTGTGTTCTCAGTTCATCAGAAAGAAATCCCAACTAAATTCTGCTCCTTAAAAATAACTGACAATAGTAGGCAAGTTCCATAATTGCTACCATTAAAAAGCAAAAATCCACATTACATGCGACACTACCCAATTTATATGAATAGAGCAGACAGCTAGACAGATTGCATTGTGTGTCTGCTCATAATTGCGACAAAAATTTAAGGACACAGCCAAAGGCAGACAGTTGGTTTGAAGGTGGCACAGCGCATGGCGACTTATGAGATGTGATGGAAGTGCAGTAGTTGCAGATTTTACCTCCTGGCGCGATATGACAAGATTGCGCGCTGGCTGACTGGCTGGCTGGCTGGTTAGTGACTGGGGAGGGCGCGTAGGGCCAGAAGGTGGACTTTAGCTAAGCCCAATTTGTGGCGGCTGCCTTCAGGCAGGCAGGAGCTCATTTAGTGCATTTAATACATGTTGCATGCAATTTGTTTGATCTTTATGACTAATTAACAATGTCTGCGGTGCAGTTGTGACGCAGCACAGTCACATAAAACATAACAAAAAAACATAGAAAATATTCTCGCTTTCGTTCTAATGAAATTCTTTTGCGTCTAGCGTTGGCGAGTAGAAAAATTATGAAAAATTTGCCAGAGTTATATGAAAAATATGCAATGCATTTGCCACATACATCAGATGCCGCTGCCACTTGTGACATTTTGGGCATGCAGCGAGCTGCTTTGAAGTGCCGTCTGTCGGTGTGTTGTTAGAGCTAATTGGGCGCGTGGAGTTGCTGGCTGGCGCCAAGTTGTCTGGAATTGTGAAATCAATTCAAATCGAGGGAGTTTAGAAATAAATTAAAAAAATGTTATGGAATAAAAATCATTCTTTTAAAGATTACTTAAACCTTGTTTGATAAAAGAAAATGTCATTAAATAAAAAAATTATTTTAAAAGGGTTTTCTAGCTTCTAGTTGAATATGGAAGCTTTTCTAGCAAAGCATTGACTGCCTGATGGCTTCATTGCAAGCGGCATCATTGTGCACCAATGCGGCAACATGCAGCTTTATTGGCATCGCAAATTTCGTGCTAATTGTTCTATCAATGTCCACTTGCCAAGTTTTTTCATTTTATTTTCCTATATTTATTTTTATTTTATTTGTTTATACTAAAACACTTTTCACACATGGCCAGCGCGGCCACTTAACTGCACATAGCACTTGCTGTACGTTCAAAGAAAAAATATATAATAAAAAAGAAAATATATAAAAAAAATCTGCACACTACGCGACGTGCAGCAGGGCGTGCAGCATTTGTGGCCCCAAATATCATTTGATCAGTTTGTGGCATCATGTGTGCCGCACGTAGACATCGACGTCGACTACGCCTACGCCAGTGGCGTAGCCACAAAGATACCCACTGCAGGAGTTTGAAGCACTTTTTTTCATTGGAATTTTGAAATATGCGCTCAGCCATGCACCCAAACCGCCTCTTGGCCGACATGTCCGAGCGCGTCTACGCGTCTAGGCCAACACGCCAGGCAGCACCTTGGCTGCTGCCGCTCCTCGGCTGTCGTTTGCTTTGTTGCTTTCAATTTTGCCTCAATTACTACGCTCGTTTGTCTGCCGTGGAATCTTCAATCTTTGGCTGCAACCTGTCCCTGCAGCGCTGTGCCGGGCAGCAGCCGCCTCAAGGTGCCGCCGCGACCTGTACGAGCCGCATCAACTGCGCGTTCGTGTCTATGTTGCCCCATCGATTTTTATTATGCAGTGTGCGCCGATCGTGGCAACACCTACAAACGATGGTGTGCCAAAATGGAATATTCATGTTCGCTTTTTTTGACTGCCAGTACACGTACTTTGGATTTTGTTTTTGTTGTTTGTTTTTGTTTTCGTTGCATGTAGCCGATCGGGTTGGGGCGAAAATTTTAATATTCGTGGTAGAGAAGTTGAAGCATTTATGAGCGAATCGAAAAATGAAGAGTGAAGATTGTCGTCAACAGAAGAAAGATTGGAATGTGCATATCACACATACATACAAACATATGAGTACATTTATTTATGCATTGTTTGACTGAATTTTGCTGTTAAGAAGTACCACAGCGCGGTTGGGAGCTTACATTTTCAATCACTTTTAGAACATCCGATTCGAATGCTTAGTAAAAATATAGCCAACCTTGGCTTCAACGTCATCTAAGGTTGCTAGCTAATCTAGAAAGGCTAAGAACTTAATGTGTTGCATGTGAACTTAATGTGTTCTCCAAAATAGGTAGTCCAGAGGCCTCAATATATACAATTTTTTGTTCTCTGCTTGATGTCCTGAAGTTCGTAAAACGGTGTACGAACAGTCTAGCAAATTCCAATCCTCTTTTTGCTATCGTCCTGAATAATGCTCCTTCAGTAGTTCTATTTTCTGGGTTCGCTCTCACATCTATCGATCAATTTATATATTCCTTCTACAGAAGGGCCTCAGTGTTGTGGATAAAAAGTTTTGACGTACTAATACCAGCATGGGTCCTTCCTTTTAAGGCATTCCCTGGTCCCATATATCGATCCCGAAAAGGCTCTATGGCTGTCACAAATATTTAGTTATCAACCAGACTGACTGACACTGTTCAAAGAAACAATAATATCGATAATAATTTGGAAAATAATTGAGCTGCAATTCAGTTGAAACCCAAACAGATGGAGAAGAAAAAAAATCTATGGATTTGGTCGTTTCTCGCTCGGCACTCATAGATATATGAGTTGAATTGTTTCATGGCCAAATTAAGTGATGTTAAAATTTGCAGTATTTGCAGTATGACTGTCACAAATATTTAGTTATCAACCAGAGTGATTGACACTGTTCAAAGAAGCAATAATATCCATAAGCAGTAAGAAAATGAAACGTGCATTAAATAATTTAATACTGAAATAACGACTGAAGCCTTAATAATGACTTTTTTACCCCTTGTAAACTCGAAATTTGGTTCAAATTATTTCAAAATTTCTGGAGACATTGCCATCGAGTGAACTATCGATGTCTTTCAAAGCGACAAAGTAAGTCACTGGCTAAGTCTCTAAACTGTAAAAGATCTACTTTACGGTACGAAATCATCAAAACCACAAGTAAAATCGCTGTAAGGTTAAGTTTGGTAAGGTTATGTTAGGTTTGGTTAGGTCATAGGTCTGGTAAGGTTATTTACTGTCTGCTCGTACCCAAATGTCCCCAAATGGTAAAACCAACCTTACAGTACGAAACCATCAAGATCACAAGTGAAATCCATTTACTGTTAGGTAGGGTTTGGCTGGTTTTTTAATTTAGGTAGGTTTTGTTAGATCATAAGTTAGAATAGGTTTGGTTATAGAATGTTAGGTATAGTTTTTTACTAAGTTCCTAAATGGTAAAAGACCATTCTTACAGAACAAAAACATCAAAATAAGTAACGTATAAGCTCTCTGTTGTGTTAGATTAGGTTATGGTATGCTAGAATAGCTCAGGGGGGTGTTTAGGGTTCAAACCACTCCAAACACACAAATTGCTGGTACAAAATATGGTTTCGAATGATATTCAGATCAAAAGTTGTACGCAAACCCCCCTTAAAATGGAATCCTGTGTGCGCCACTGAATAGTTAAGTACCAGGTGAGGTTAAGTCTCTTTCTTTTTCAGCATTTCTCTTTATTATCTATCTCCCTATATCTACACACATCTATTTCTTCTCTTTCTCTGTTTTCTTCTGTATTTCTTATTATTTTCTAAATATTTAATGTTATTTTATTTTAATTAATATTTAATGTTATTTATTATTATTACTCGTTACTAATGTACTCTTTTTGTAGCGTTTAGAAGAGCAGTCTTGTATGCTAAATCAATGTTAAATAAATAAATAAATGATTAAATAAATAAATAAATGATTAAATAAATAAATAAATGAATCAATAAATAATAATAATAAATAAATAAAAAAATAAATAAATAAATAAATGATTAAATAAATAACTAAATAAATAAATAAACAAATAAATAAATAAATAAATAAATAAATATATAAATAAATAAATAAATGAACAAATAAATAAATAAATAATGTGAGTAGAGGTTAGGTTAAAGTGATTAACTGTGCACAGGGCTTTCATTTTTTCGCATAGCTTCAAATGGTTCCATTGTGATATCACAACGCAAGATTTTAGAGTCTTTTTAAGACCATTTAATTCGTGAATGATTACCAATAAAGGAAAAGTTTAAAAAAAAATCATATTTTTTTGTAGACTTTTTTATTCATATTCTTTCTTAACAACCAGTCTGCCATGTCACCTGATTTCGGAATATCACAGTTCTCGAAAAATTAGAGCAAAACTCTCCCCATCCATCTACAGAAAGTCAAGCAATGACAGAAGACGTAATTTACATATAGTCTCTTTTCTAATTGCTGTTGCTAATTAAAAAGAATTTATCTTTCTCTTCAAATAAACTGAAACTAAGTATCATAAAATTCTAATAATAGCGCTATTAAGAATCTAAGCAACAAATAAAGTCTAAATCTTTAAAAATCTTCAAACTATCAGCAAGTTGCCACAACGAACGATTAATTGAGATTATGACATAAATTCGCTTGTCGTCTGCGGCCGAGATCCGCCGCCGAGGCACAGCCAGCGGAGCGAACGAATGCCGCCACACTTTGCCACACTCGACGAGTGTTGGAGGCGCATTTTGCGTGTGGCGGCTGCTGTGTGAAATTATGACAGACACCGGCTGATGTTTCGAGGCATTTAAATGATGATAAGTTGTCAAAATGGTCTGGAGAGATTAGGCTATGCGCGGCGATGACGGATGGGCGCAGACAGCGGCAGCCGCACCCTTCAACACAACGTCTGGAAGCAGTGGCGGAATGGATGCGTGCAAGCCTGTTGCTGGCTGTATGGTTAATAATGTTGTTGTTGATAGTGTTTTGTTGTTGTTGTCGTTGTTGTTGCTGCCACAAATAATTACCGCAAAGATATTTCATGCTTCTGCATGGGAGACATTTAATGAGCTGCTTAGTGCACTCTGACAGCGCATTTTCGTTGGGTGTGTGAGACGAAAACGGCGCGCAAAATTTAGAAACGCAACGTGGCATTGTTTTTGGTTTGTTTTTGGTGTGCAGCACAATTGTGTGTTTGTGGGTATTGTTGTACAATATTTTCATGTCTTTATTATTGCTCGCATGCGAGAAATTGTGGCCTTTTCCCCCTTTTTTCGTTTTATTTAATAGTTTTTGTTATTTTGTTTTGTTATTATCGACTGGGGACTGCAAGCCCACAACACATTGCACTCCCTTAATTTAGTGTGTGTCTTGATTTTGCTTGATTTTTGCATCTTTGTGGGCAGTAAAGTTGTCAGTGTGGACCATAAAGCTGAACTTATGGCCAGCACTTTGCCGCACGCAAATAACGGTTTGATTTGAACACCAGCGCTTCGGTCACTTGTGGCATGCTCTGGCAAAATCAAATATGGCAACGAATAGCAAATATAACAACAACAACAACAGCATACACTCTCAACGCACCCCTAACCTCGGAAGCAGAAAAAAATATTTGCAAAAAATTTATATTATTCCATGTAATATTCCACACTTACATACATAAAGCAAAAAAAATATATTATTGACCTTTGCCGCTTACTCCCCTGAGTCGCTGCCGTGCCGGCGCGCAATAATATTTCAGCCAAGTGCAGCGATCCCCTAACGCCGGCAGCGCTTCTGCTGCGCCTTCACTGTCTGCCAGCGCGCTGGAGGGCTTCGGCGTTTGGATTTAGGTTTTGGCAAAAATATAGTTATAAAAGTTATTGAACTGTCTTTCGCTGGCTTTGCGGCAATCTTGCGAAATGTTGCCCACCTTCGGCCGTCGTGCAGGTCAAATTATTTTCGGGTGGTGGCTGGGTGGATTTGGTTGGATTTACTGCTGGCCAGCTGGTTTTATGAGCCTTGCTGATTGGAATATGATATGAAATTGGGATTTATACGGGCAATGAAGTTTATGCTTTGCTTATTTATAAGTTGAAAATTATGAGCCTCCTTGGAATCGGTGCGCACTTTGGCCGGTTGCGGCGATTACGTGACGTGGCAGTTGGATTTTTGCTGTCGCCGTCCTTTGGCTGCCAGCAAAAAGGGCCGCCAGTATCATTTTAAGTTATGAATAGGTTGATTTCTTTTATTGGTTTTATGGCGTTAAGTTGATTGGAAAATAATTGAGCTGCACTTCAGTTGAAACCCAAACAGATGGAGAAGGAAAAAATCTATGGATTTGGTCGTTTCTCGCTCGGCACTCGTAGAGATAGTGAAAAGAATTGTTTCATGGCTAAATTAAGTGATGTTAAAAATTTGCTGGGCAACGTTATCGGCCGCACATGACCACTGGCAGCCACTGCTTTCGTGTCTGAGACTGGCGATTTGTTGGGCTGGTTGGTGTGCCCTTCTGTCTGAACGTGTGGCTGGCAATAATTGCAATGTTTTCTGTTGATTTGCTGTTTTCTGGAAAGGGGCGTGAGGTGATTTTTTCTATTTGGGCAGCCGAACAATGTGTCAGGTTTCGAGCTTTTCTGACTTCAATTGACTCAAACTATGGCACTGGTGAGTTGAGTAGGAGGTGGAAAATTGCAGTATACATAAACTTAACTAAAAACAATTATTTACTAAAGGCCGATAGTTTGTGAATCCAATTGCCTTTTCGATATATAACACAACAACAATAAAATTTTCACACCGAAAATATCCATATGGGCGTGAAACTAGAGACCAAACATAGTGATACTGCGTACTCAGTTTTTCATTTCTACATCCTTTGTCCTTTTAAAAGGACTTCAAAATTTTGAAGGGATAACAAATAAAAAAAATATAAAAAATACTTAACCTCGGTAGAATATGGCAATATGTATATCAAATGAAAGAGGAAAGGCTCAAGAATGTAAATAAAATAGATTTTTTATCTATTTCTGAAAAAAGGATATGAAAAAGGTCCTTTGAAAATTTTAATCCTTTATATCCTTGAACATGTATATAGAATTTTCTCGAAAAGTAAGTATGTTAAAATTCAAAATCTCCTTGATCACATGTCAAAATTTCATTACTCTCGCTTCATTGATTTTGTATCTTTTTATTATTTAAAATACTGATACTGAAATAAATTAAAATTTTTTTACTTCATTAGAATTGCAGCTTCCGCCTTTTTTTAATAACTTTCGAACCAATAAAGTTAATAAAATAAGTTAATAAAAGTGAAATGAAATTTTGACACGTTATCAAGGAGATTTTGGGTTTTAACACATTTACTTTTCTTACTTACTTAATTTTCTAAGGACCTTTTTCATATCATTTTTTTACAAATAGATAAAAAATTAATTTTATTTAAATTATTGAGCCTTTCCTCTTTCATTTGATATATGTATATTACATATCGCCATATTCTAACAAGGTTAAATATTTTGTATACTATTTTTATTTTTTATCCCCTTCAAAATTTTGAAGTCCTTTTAAAAGAACAAAGGATGTAGAAATGAAAAACTGAGTACGCAGTATTACTATATTTGCTCTCTAGTTTCACGCACATATGGATTTTTCCAGGTGTGAAAAATGCTGTCGCACGGTGTACTTATACAAATAAATAATAATGCTGCTAGCACTGAAAAGGGATTTAAAATGAAGTGGACAAACAATTCTAAGGTTTTATATTATAGTACAATATGAGAGTTGAATAAGATCTTTGGACAAGCCATTCGAGTTTAATGGCTTGAACTACAAATTTGCTGGAAATGAGTTCTTAGATCAAGTAGAAGTAACTACTCAAAGTCAGTTAACTTACAATTCAGCTCAGTGGGCTAAGGTGGTAGTTCGAAGTAGTTTAGTTAGGCCACAGTTGATGCATTGAGATACAAAAGTACTGATTGATTTTAGGTATTGGAGGGATACCAATTCGATACCATAATCCAATGATCCAAGTAAATTATTTTGATCTCGCATAAGTTAGGTTAGATTATGTTAAGTAGGGAATGAGGTGTTGGAGGCCAAAATGATTCATTCTGAATCCCAACTTGTTTTTCTCTGGTGCTACCAAACAGTCTCAATTGGCAGCAAACAAGTTCGACTTCTAAATGTAGGATAGCAGATCCAATATTTCGTTTGGTTCGTCAGGAATCTTAACCCCAGGGATTTCTACAGAGTCAGGCAGTGTCACCAAAAGTGTCTCCCTTAGTCTCGTTTCCACAGCTTCTACAGACATCACAGTGTCCGGTGATGAAAACAAGCTGCTGACTGAAGTTGTATCGATTCTACGACTTCCTGATCTCTATAGCTTTTACAGACATCACATTGACCGGTGATGACTCCAACTGGATGGCGAATAAAGAATGGAAGGAAGGAATGAAGAAAGTAATGTGATGTGAGGGTGGACAGGAAGTCTACAAGCCTTCCATAGCACTCAGTCTGCTTTGACCATTGTACTTTACTCATGGGGGATAGGGAAGGAGAGTAATATCTCATATTTCATTGTTTTTTCGATAGAAGTAGATGAGTAGATGAGCGTTTCACCATCCCGAGCTAGGAATCGAACCTAGGGCCTCGGTGTGAGAAGCCAGCGCGCTACCCGCTGGACTATCGAGGCCGGCTAAAGGAAGGAAAGAAGAAATGAATGAAAGAAGGACTCAGGGGCAGTTCAAATCGCGTACAGCACGTTTTTTGCCACTTATCCACATGCCACATTGAAAGTAGTCCATAGACGAGAGACCAAGTTTCTCGAGAAGTCTTGTTAAAGTTATTTTTCCTAACAAACATTATCGGTTTAGCCATGTCTTCCATATGGACGATAGTTGGAGGTCAACAGCGGGAGGGAGAGGGAAGAGAACGTGTGTCCAGGAAAAGACTAAAGTGAAGACTATTCTTGGTGTGGCCAATTTAAGAAACCGCGCGCAAAGCTGATACGCCTGGAGAGAAAGTTTTCTGAGGTCCGTAACCCGGTGACAGGTTGTTATGGTGAGTTCAGTAGGGAAATACATCTTTTGAAAGTTTACAGTCTTACTTCGACCGCTGCCTCTCTTCGAAGGAAACACTAACCAGTCAGTGATCAATATTTCAATAAGGAAGCACATTTCCTGAAAGTTCTCAGTCTTACTGCGACTTCTACCTCTCTCCGACGGCCTAACTCACCAGTCAGCGTGTACAATTAGTAGCACTTCTCGCTTCAGAACACAATCTATGTTTATGGCTTCCCAAAAACTACGAAGAGAGGGTTTCTTAGTGTCAGAGTACATCAGATCTGATGATATCACATTTAGTCAACCTTACCTCACCTTAACCTCACGTAACTCAGCCTGTTCACCAAATGATTTTAAACAGAGATTAGTAATAAAACAAGCTGAGTAGGTATATCAGAAACTTATCTGATAGATCAGTTCATGATTTCCTGGTACACAGATGGCTTCCTAACGAAGGAAGGTACCGGAATCGGGGTGTATGGACCGAAGATTAGATACTCGGAACCTACAGGAAAGCTGACCACCATTTTTCAGGCGGAGATATACGCCTTTGAAAGGTGCGCGCACTTCAATCTGGTGAGGAAATACCGGAACCGGAAGATTGCGATCCTGTCAGACAGCCAAGCAGCAATCAAGAAATTAAGATCTTACCAGGTATCCTCGAAACTGGTGTCGGAATGC
Source organism: Melieria crassipennis (assembly GCA_963668005.1). Lineage (NCBI taxonomy): Eukaryota > Metazoa > Arthropoda > Insecta > Diptera > Ulidiidae > Melieria > Melieria crassipennis. The sequence goes on from OY764961.1 coordinate 19,194,512, forward strand.
CTTGTGAAGCTGAACGAACTTGGCCGTTACAATCAGGTATGGGTCCTCTGGGTTCCGGGTCACGCCGGTATTGATGGGAATGAGCAGGCCGACAAACTTGCAAGAAGGAGGGGCGTCTACCCCATTTGTCGGCCCAGAACCCTTCTGCGATCTGGTGTCGGAATGCCTTGTGAAGCTGAACGAACTTGGCCGTTACAATCAGGTATGGGTCCTCTGGGTTCCGGGTCACGCCGGTATTGATGGGAATGAGCAGGCCGACAAACTTGCAAGAAGGAGGGGCGTCTACCCCATTTGTTGGCCCAGAACCCTTCTGCGGTCTAGGCAAAGGAGCCCTATCTATCCTTTCCAGGAAAGACGAGATAACCATCCGGAACCAATACTGCGAAAATCAACCAGGTCTTGAACATTCCAAGATGGTTATTGGATCTTATAACAAGAAAAGGTTCGAGGAATGTATGAGTCTCTCAAAGAATAATCTAAGGATTATCACAGGTATACTGACAGGGCATTGTAGATTGAACTACCATCTAACCAAACTAGGTATCAGGGTGAACGAACTCTGTAGGTTCTGTTTGCAGGAAAATGAAACTGCAATATACATACTAGGCATATTCCATGCACTAATATACAATCGAAAAAAGCATCTGCGTAATTTTATTATACCAGGTTCGGACTGGGTTTCTAGAGGTTTAGTAAATATACAAAGAAGGGGGCACAATAGATCTTTTAGGTCGCAGTGCACTTTCCCCGGCAATAATAATAATAACTCAGCTAAAAGAAAAGATCCAGGTTTTCCTGAACATCCTCCCGTATTGAGCCTTTACCTAAAGTCTGTTCACGTTTGTCCGTCCTTTGGTTAAACAAATTATTATACTCGTATTAATCCAGACTTAACTTTACGGTAGACAGATCTATAGTCTCCACAGCAAACACTGTCAGAGTTTAGTGCTTTCTTCAGAATTCCCTTTTACGAATTTGCCCCAATACAAATATCTTTCCATTATTCTTTCGAAGTTGTAGCTTCTTATTCAGACATTTCATTAGCCTGTCCAACAACCACTACTTTAGTTCGAACACCCACCAAAATTGCCAAGCTACATATTTGTAGTTAAGACACTGATGAAAAAAGCACAGAGCTGTAAAGAAAGAGGACTCGTTCCAAAATTTTAATGAAGTGTCTTAAAACTGAATTCTCAGACTTCTGAGACAATGAAACTTGTGACTTGAGTTGGTTTCCGCACTGCGTGAATTTCACCGATGCAACTTCTCCAGCGACTGACTGGTCATACCGTCAACGGTCGCCGCATGGTTTGATAGGCGGATGAGCATGTCGCGGCCCTGTCATCGTCAACAATAAGCAAGCAAACGACGATTTCTTGTTGCATGATCAGATCAACAACAACGGCTGCAATATCGGCGCAACGCATCAAGCGGAGCAGCAGCAACAAAAACAACAGCACCAGCAGCAACAGGCAGCAGTCGATCCGTTGGCAATCAGTGCGCACAATCAATAAACGAGTCGATTTTGTTCCGCAGCTACTGTTGGCAATAACTAAGCATCATTGTTATGGTGCTGGCAATTGCTGGCAGCTGTTGTTGTTGTTGTTTCTTGTTGCTGCTTGAATATGCAAAGTCGCCTTTGTTTTATCGCGTTTGAATATCGTTCGAGTCGAGTCGACTGTTGCGTTTGGGGCCGCATACCGCCGCCATTGGACAACAAATGACAATGGCAGCAATGATGTAGTTGCTGATGATGAAGTTGCGATTGTTGTTGTTGTGGTTGTCGATAACGTTGATAATGCCGTATATTATGGTTCAATATTTTTTCTTATTAGCCATTCGCTGGCGGCGAGCGCGGCTGCGTCCGCAACCTGTCACTCGCGTTCGCATCAAATTAAATTGTATTTTGCAAGCGAAAAAACTAAAACTACGCCACAGTGGATATGAGATGAAATGCAAAAAAGCAGCAACAGCGCGCAGGCCAAAGAAGTTGGCCCCAATTGCAGAACATGTCCGGGCTGCATGAGTGCCTCCGTGTGTGTGTGTGTGTGTGTGTGAAACGCAGTGGTAGGAGTAGTTGTCGCTGCTCTATTTTAACCATCACCTCACTCCGCTCCAACCTCCTTCGCTCGCCTGTGGTGGCCATACTCGGCCGTCGTTTGGTGTGCGTGCAGCACAACCTGTGCGCTGCTTTTTTCACATTCGTCCGCTGTGTTGCCGCAGCCATTTATGGCGGCTGCCCGTACGAGCCGCGGCCGCTGCTGTTCAACATGCCAATTTCCGGCGTAATTTATTGGTTTAATTTAATTTGAATTGAATTGAGCTGTGCAGCTCGACGACAAGACATGGCAAGTCCATACATTGCACCGAACGTTGAATGACTATGGCGGCGCTGATGCTTATCGCCGAGTGACCTTGCCGAAAATGAACGAGGAAAATATGCGGCGCAACATGATTGCACTGCTTTCTATTCACATGTTGCACAGTATTGTTGTTGTTGCAGCAAATGTGCGCACACGCACAGGTTTGGCGAAATGACACGAATGTCCTCAAAGACACACATTTTGGTTAAAGCAATCGGAATTTGGGTGAGGAGTTTGCACCTGTTGCATAGTAGAGTTTTTCACTGTGTCCATGTCCCCGTTTCGAACAGTTAAAACTGTTCTACCGAGTATGGTACACATCTTCACTTCCGCCTAAAGGACTTAAGTTCTTTTGGCGTATCTCCCTCTTCAACATTCTCAAAGCATTCTCACCAAAGTTGCCCAACGTCTCAGATACAAAAAAAAAATTTTAAGCATTACGATTAGTGTCCGACCGAAACCACTTTTTTGGGCCGAAACCGAAACCGATTTTCGGTTTTTTTTTTAATATTCGGCCGAAACCGAAACTTTCTAGTTGAAATAAAAATCACCACATCAAGCATCAAAATCACCATTTTTCAACAAAGGAATTTAATTTGAAGTAAATAAAGAACAAACAAACAAACATAATAATTAATAATTAATAAATAATAATTGACTGGCACGACAGCCCGCTTACGCGAGACTAAGGCCTAGCTTCCCGCAACCACCCGTGTTGTGCGTGTGAATTTGTACGCGGGTGGGAGGGACCTACAGTTTTATGCCGGTTCCGAACGGCAGGTTGGGAGCTTTTTCATAAGCAATTTTTACTCTCAGAGGTTTGCCATTTCCAGCTGAGAGGACAGCCACCGAAAGAGAAAACGAGTTTTCCCGTTATTTTTTTAGGTGTTATTACAGGCAGTATTTGAACCTGAGGTTGCTGCCTGCGACTCGCGGTCCAACGCACTAACCAACTGAGCCACGGCGGCTGCCTTTATAAATAAATAAATACTTTTTAATAAAAACCATTCTCTCTTTTTTTCAAACATAAACATAAAAAAATTACCCATGCATACCTTTCTCGCTAATATTCAAACTAAAGTAATTTAATATTATATACTAAAAAAAGACGTTTATTTACATTGGTGGCATCTCTTCTAGAAAGTTTCGGTTTCGGCCGTTCGGGCATTTTTTGGTCGAAACTGAAACCGAAACACTTATTTGGGCTGAAATGGAAACCGAATATTCGGTCGGACACTAATTACAATTTAAAAAAGAGCAATGAATATGTAGAGTTTCCAAATGTTGTCTTAAAATGAAGCACAGACTTTATCTTTTGGTTCAAAATATAATCTTTTTTATTTTGCTTCCTAACTTCAGTAACAAATTTTTTGTAAAACTAAATACCAATTCCACTTTTCAATGATGCTCAGATTGTTACTATACGAGAATCACCTGATTTCAAAAAATTTTAAATTTTTAGAAACCTACGTAAGGTTAGGTTAGGTTAAAGTGGCTGTCTTGGCCTGGGACTTGCCGAGAGACACACGTAGGCCACGGAATGGGCCCGTTGTGATACCACAAATTGAACGGTCTGTCTTACTGCAAGTCGAGAAGCCTATTCAAGCCATTTCGAAGAGTGGATGAACTCAAGCAAGTCTTTGATTCTAGCTGAACTGAGGTCATTCAAGTTGTCGAAGAAAGGAGATCCTAGGGTTATCCATCTTCGTCTAGATAGAGCCGGACAGTTGCAGAGAAGATGGCTGATAGATTCCTTCTCCTCTTCATTGTGGCAACTGCGGCAGAAGTCAAATCTATTGACACCTAGTCTGGAAGCATGGCGTCCGAAAAGACAGTGGCCAGTCAGGATTGCGACGACCGTGCCAATGTGTTGCCTGCTAAGCGATACAAGTGCTCTTGTTCGCCTAAGATTAAAAACAGGCCAGGGCTGTTTGGTTATGGTACATGTGCTCTCCCCTTGCCATCGCCTGTTAGCCTTATCGAGGAAGAGGGAACAGATCGTTAGTTTAGTTAGGAAGCAAGAGGAATGCCTGCCGTAAATGTGGTGTTGAAGTACGGGAGGGTGGTGCCACGTCTGACAAGCTCATCAGCTACACAATTTCCACTGATGTCTTTGTGGCCCGGTACCCAGATAAGGGTAATGTTGTGCGCATGCCGTAGCTCATTTAGTAGGGAGCGGCAAAGAGTAACCACTTTCGATGTGGTTGAAACCTTCTTGAGGGCTTTAATTGCTGCCTGGTTGTCGGTGAAAATGCGAGCCGTACCTTTAGGAAGGTTGCATTGTTTTAGCATAGACAGGGCTCTGAAGATGGCCAGAACTTCCGCTTGGAAGACAATGCAGAAATCTGGAAGACGAAAACATTCTTCCATGGGTGGATTTTCACACATAACTCCACCCCCTACTTTGCCATCCAATTTGGAGGCGTCAGTGAAAAACATACTCCAGTTTTCGGAACCGTGTCTTGTTCCCACTCCTGTCTATGAGGTATGAGGGTTGAGAATTTAGAGTCGAAAACAAATGATGGTAACGAGTAATCTATGTTGTGACGTAGGTCAGGTGAACTGCCTAGAATGTGGCAGTGACCGAAATCAGTACGTGTCCATCTATTGATGGTGTTTAGTCTCACTGCAGAGAGGGTAGCCATTTGTTTACCGAAAAGGTCAACAGGGAGAAAGTGGAGCAGGGCGTAGAGTCCTTTGGACGGTTTCGATCGCATGGCCCCAGTTATTATGAGCGCCGCCGATCTTTGAACTGAGTCCAGAGGTTTCTGGTTAGTCCCCTTATCCAGGGCAGTCCACCATACTATTGCTCCATAGAAAAGAATGGGCCTAATCACGGAGATGTACAACCAGTACATGATGCGTGGTTGGAGACCCCATTTTTTGCCAACTGCTTTTTCACAAGAGTACAGTGCAACAGTGACCTATCTAAAGACTGTTTTAAAGAATAATTTTCTGCTTTCTTTATTAGATTACTTTCGGGGTAATTTGAACAAGACGAGTGACTGGCGAGAAAATCCAACATTTGCTCGGAGTCCAGATACGTTGCCAAATATTTTGAAATCAGATTTTGATAAGTGACGGGTGTTGGATTTTTAGCCTTTCAGAACTACTGGGATATGCCAAATACCAAATTTCAAATGTTCGTTAAAAACACTTAATGGAATTCAGTTGAAGGGTTCCGTACACAACTTTTGAGCCTTAAACCATTTGAAACCATATTAAATACCCAACATGTTTGTTCAAAACATATATTTGGGTGGTTTGAACCCCAACTCTTCGAATCAGCTTCAGTCTTTTATAGCTCCAGAGTTTGTACAAAATATGAATGCATGTTTCACTCTTTAATATGCAAAATCAATCATTTTAAGTATCATGTTTCTTATGATAAAAAAAATAAAAAATTAAAAAAATTATACTAAAGCTGTTGCAACTCAAATTCCCACACAACACCAACGAATTGGTCGACTTGGCCGTTTCCTGCTGCTCGTCATTATTGTCAGCAGCAATTTTCGCTTTAGTAATTTTTTTCTCATGCTACAATTTTGCGGAATTTTCTGCCATATCTCGGCATGAGCACTGCACATTAAGTTGACTGGCTGACTGACTGCCAGGATGGCTGAAAGGTTTACTGGTACATAAATGCTGTTGCTGCTTCTACCAACCAACCGAACAAAAGCGAAATACAAATTAAATAAAATGAAACTGAAATAAAGTAAAAAATGAATTAAAATAAGGCAAAATAAATAAAACAAAAAAGTCAAAACAGAACTGCGCTCAACTGAACCGAACTGAAATTGAACATCATTATTATTTTTTGGGACAACGTGCACTGTGCGCTGGCAGGAAAATTATTGAATTTGAACTCGGCGTCAGTGCGCCAAACCAACCAAGACAACTGGCGGAAGGCGGTCGTACTTATACGAAGTCTGCTGATTGGAGCAGCGACAAGCACAGCAAAAAGTTGAAACGAATCGAGCGAAATAATAAAAAGATTTTTATAAATGCAAAAATATCGCGAAAGGAGGAGCTGAGCGCGCAATTCTTTTCTCAGGCACATTGTACACTCCGTCGGCTGTCGGCTGGTTTTTATTTTACTGCCTTTAATTTTGTTTGTGCTTTATGTTGTTGTTGTGTAGCTTGAATGCCATTGCTTGGTTTATGAGAGTTTTATGCGTATGCAACGTTTATCGTTTGGTTGATTGGTTGGTTGACTGGGAGTGACGACTTGAGTTAAACGACTTTGTTGGTTGAGAACGTTTGAAGGTTATAATAATTTTTAAATTTTTAAAAACAATTTTTTAAATTTAGTACTTTTAAATTATTAAATTTTGTACAACTATATGCCTCATAATTTGACTTTAATAATATACTTTTTGTTATTAATAAGAATCCATCTCAAATTAAATGTGCACTGACATGTTAGCTAAATAAATATTTGAAAAATTTTCATTTTGAAATTAAAAGCTAATGTAAATATGAATTTTGTACTCACAAAAAAAAATTTATATATATCAGAATATGCAATTCTAAATTGCAATAACAACTCATGGCATCCAATGCCAACGTTGCCAGCGATGTGTTTGCTGCACAAACTATGGTTTCACACATTATTTTAACTATTTAAATATTTTCATATTTACACAAAAGTGGCTAAGTGCACAAACACACACACATAGCACATAGATGGATATATACACACAGCACATAGTTGCATACATATGCACGTTGAAAAAAGCCCATTGCTGTGCTTTGTCATTCGGCAAAATGTAAATATGGCAGCCGCACTAATTTGAACGCTGCTCCCGCCTCTCGCCGTTGCCGCCGCACATGCCACTGCACTGTCCAATTAAAATAATAATTACATTTCTAATGCAACCGAATTTACAATGGCACTAAAATCGCATAAATATTGATGATGGGCTTTGCGTATGCAAATTTTGCATGATGCAATGTCCATGCGGTGGCCATGCTGACCCATTCTAGTCCAATCCACTGGCGGCTGTGTGGAGCGAAGTTGTGACGATGTGCCCGACACAATCATTGACACTTCCCACAGTCGGTGTGGCAGCAATCTACATTCACATCTGGTGCTACCTACCCAGCTATGCTTCCTGTAGGAAAATGCTTACTTAAAAACTTATCTAAAACGAGTACATTACATTTTTCAATGACAGAGATATTGTTTAAAAATGCTTAGGCCTTGATGATGATTTAATAAAAAATAATAAAAAACTACTTCTACTTAAGGTTTTTCCTACTGGGAGTTTTCTATATTCAAACAAAAACCCCTTCAGCATTCATGAATGCAAGATTTCATTTGGACCCGAGTCTTCCGTACATAATTTTCGAATCTGGCACCATTTAAACTTGTCCAAAGTTTTTGTAAGAAGTATATTTGGGGAGTTTGAAACCCCAAAAGACCCGATTAAAACCCGTCCAAAGTTTTTGTAAAAACATATATTTGGGCAGTTTGAACCCCCAAAACACTCCTTGTACAAGCCTTATGTGCACCGTTTATCTCCATGTGCCTCGTTCATAAGTATATGTGGTATGTTTGTATTTGAGTTACAGTCCATGACCATTTATTTAGAATTTAAATAAATAATATTTTAATTTGACAAGGTGAATGGTAATTCTAATAAATCGTTGAGTGCAAGGCCAAAGTGTTTGCCTAATGTTGTACACATACATACAAATAAAAATTCTACAAAGAATTATGTATAGAAATAACTGAAAAAATAATACATGGGTCAGACCAGCTAACCTGGCAGATTGGCTGGACCTTCTTAGTGTTGCCGATCGACGTAAAAGTGATCGGTGAGAAAGTGGCTGTTTCTATCGAAGTTCAGCAATGATTTAATATTTCGCTATGGGACCCATCCAACCTGGAGAAGAGCCCCCAAATGAGTAAGGCTCAGTCTTAAGAAAGCTTCTAAGAAGCAAAGAATGTGCTCCAAGGTTTTAAATTCAGCACAAGACTAGACAAAAATAACTGCAATATTTTGCATCTGAGTGCCGAGTTTTCACGTCTTACATACCATAGTTGATACATTTCCTTAGTATGTCCATGTTTTTGATTCACCAAGTAATGATACTCATTTCTCTTCCCAAAAGAACCGAATTTACTCAAAAAGATATTTTTATCAAAGGCTTTTTGTAAGGTTAAAAAGGTGAGTGTACGGCATGCACTTCCACCCGGAGACCCCATTCCAAGTCTATAATTTTCACTTCATTCAGCACTTCAATATTGACCTGCAACTTATTATAATGAATTTTTGTTATACTACTGTGTACAAAGAATACCCGGAATTTGTTTATAATTCAAAAAATCTTTATTTATTCTTCCAAATCAATTTCATCGCCTTCAAAGTAGTCCCCCCCCGATGCAATGCACTTATGCCAACGGACTTTCCAATCTTCGAAGCATGCCAAATAGTCACCTTCCGGTATGGCCTTCAATGCGCGCGGCGATTCTCGTTGAATCTCTTCAATCGATTCAAAACGGTGTCCTCGAAGTGGTCTTTTGAGTTTGGAAAATAGCCAGAAGTCACAAGGAGCTAAATCAGGCGAATACGGTGGCTGTGGAACGATATGAGTTGGCGAAATGCTCACGAAGAACCAATGCCGTGTGAGATGGTGCATTATCGTGATGCAAAAACCAAGAGTTGTCTCTCCATAAATCCGGCCTCTTTTTGCGAATAGCTTCACGCAAACGACGCATAACGCTCAAGTAATATTCCTTGTTGACAGTTTGGCCCGGCGGAAGGAACTCATAATGCACAACACCACGATAATCGAAAAAATTGACTTCCGGGTATTCTTTGTACACATTAGTACATTTATTGTTGTAAGATACAAAGTCTTTGACCACTAAATGCATGGAGAATACATCGATGTTTTGTTGGACCAACAGGCCATGTGTTCTCTGATTTTTCGGCCAAATTTTTCTTTAGGAATGAGACCCATTTCTCGTTGCACTAAGAATAAGCAGAACTGTCATACTTATCAGAGAAAGTGAGAACTCATAAGATACCAGCAGAGTTCAATGCATACTGAAAATGTGGCTGCCTAAAGTGCAGTTTGATCTGGTGAACAAAAACGAATAACGAAGAATTTACTGTCAGTTTGCAGCTTAGGTTATATTAGGTTAGGTTAAAATAATTGTCTAAGCACGGGACTTGCCGAAAGGGCCCATTGTGATACCACAAGGAAAAAATGTTCAGTCTTACTACAAGTTGGAGGGCCTACAAAAGCCAATTCAATTTGTGGATAAACCTTAGCAGTCTATGATTTTCACTGATCTAAGGTTGTCTAAGTTGTTGAAGAGGGGAGATCCTAGAGATTTTCATCTTCGCCTGGAGAGAGCCGGGCATTCACATAAAAGGTAGCTTATAGTCTCTTTCTCCTCTTAATTTTATTCACAACTCTGTGATCTACATTGTTATGTATTCATAGTGACAGGCATATATGTATGTATATTGCTATTGCCTGCCTCTTTGACTTGTAAGTGCCCGGGGCTCGCAACAACTTGAAGTCGATAGTCAATAGTTGCAACTTGAGATCAAGTTTCTTAGAGATTCTGGATCTCTTTTAGCTAGCCAGTCGCTTTGGTAAAGCGAAGTATGACCGACAGCTCGAGTTAAAGTAGCTCATCCTCCGCTAGAATCATCTAGCCAAATCAAATGTTACTGGAATGACCGATAGCTGAGCTAAGACCTTATGATGATTAACTATTTTTGGTCTGAAATTGAAGATATGTAATGGGACAATATATGGTTTAATCATGACAGCGCGACCCGTTTCTTCTCTACTGCAGTAGTAGTTCATGTAGAAAAGAGATTTGAGGTTGCTAATTGGCACCAAGGTCAAGTGATTGGACCAAATACTTCCCAAACCTTTGAAAAGCCACTACCAACATTTTTGTTTGGAAAAAATGCGCCCTTCATGGTTCAAATCATTTTAGTAAGAATTAAATCCTGAGGGGCTTTCGAGCGTAAACTTTTTCTCAGCTTAAAACATACTCTTCAAGGAACGTTTATGACGAAGAAAGATGAGGAAAGATAATTGTCAAATGCTCAGTTTTGTGTCGATAAAATTGGCTGTTTCCAGTACTTGAACGAATTCAGCAGAGTAGAACAAACTATTATATAAAAGATTCTTCTAACAGGATCATTACTTAGTCACTTAGATATTTTTTATATGCCTTAAATCGATTAAAAACAGCAAACATTGGGTGCGTCTATACTAGTGTCCGAGTTATCGAGTAAGGTACGAAAGGGTGATTTCTTCTTGTTTACGTTTTTAAAAAATGAATAAATGGTTTTTATTAATAAGTATTTATTATTATTATTATTATTATTTAGTATTATTATTATTTATTAGTATTATTATTATTATTAGGCAGCCGCCGTGGCTCAGTTGGTTAGTGCGTTGGACCGCGAGTCGCAGGCAGCAACCTCAGGTTCAAATACTGCCTGTAATAACACCTAAAAAAAAATAACGGGAAAACTTGTTTTCTCTTTCGGTGGCTGTCCTCTCAGCTGGAAATGGCAAACCTCTGAGAGTAAAAAATTGCTTATGAAAAAGCTCCCAACCTGCCGTTCGGAACCGGCATTAAACTGTAGGTCCCTCCAACCCGTGTACAAATTCACACGCACAACACGGGTAGTTGCGGGAAGCTAGGCCTTAGTCTCGCGTAAGCGGGCTGTCGTGCCAGTCAATTATTATAATTATTATTATTAATTTATTTATGCTATGTTTGTTTGTTTGTTCTTTATTTACTTAATGTAAAATTCGTTTGTTGAAAAAAGTGCTTGATATGGTGATTTTTATTTCAACTAGAAAGTTTCGGTTTCGGCCGAATATTAAAAAAAAACCGAATATTCGGTTTCGGTTTCGGCCCAAAAAAGTGGTTTCGGTCGGACACTAGTCTATACCCAACGGGAAATCGAGCGCTCGAGGAGCCCTTTGGGAGCGCTCCTTAGCCAGCAGTGATCGTTCCCCCGTTCCTTATGGCCTTCCTTGTGTTTTATCATTGCATGTCATTGGAGCGAAGCGCTCCCTTTGTGCTCCCTTAGAAGCACTCGGTGAGCACTGCATCCATAGTTCTCTATGGTGTCTAACCCTGTATGAAACATATCCACTGGAGTCTATGGAACACAGCCATTTTCAAAAGTTCTAAAGGTCCAGCACAATTCACACCAAATATCATTACGACAACTCAACTATAGCACAAGTTGCTGTATGTACTAAGCACCACTATCCAACAATCCTCATCATATGTACATATGTATGTTTGCATATAGGTATTTCTATTCATAAGTAGGTATATACTTTTCTGGAATCTCAACTCTGTGTAAAAGACCTTTCATGTTTGCATTGCCGCCATAACTAAATAAGACTTGCTGCAAAATTTTGTCACATATTACACACATAATGCATTCTTTTACTAAATTATATATGCATGTATAATATGTAAAACTATATAGTTAATTATATATAAACATTAACCGTATAGTACATAATTTTACTAAGCAGCAAGCAACACATAACTTACGCCAATTTTCCAAAATTAACGCATCTTTAGACAAAAGCTGGGAGGCACCAATGAGTGCGCATTCGTGTACATCATAAATTTAGTCTTGTTAATACACGCACACGCACACACACACACACACCTACGCATACATATGCAAAACATCCAGTAAAACCAAATCACAAATGCCGATTTTTGCATAAGTGCCACAATGCGTTGACCGAAAGCGCACAAAAGCACGCTCCACCTTGCGCGTTTCGGCCAAAAAGCAACAACAAAAAATATTATTGGCAAGTGGCTTATCCGCAACGGCTGAACAGCCAACGGCTTCCGTAGCAGAGGGAAGAAATTATGGATGCTGGCAACGAACACGGACGCGAAACGTGTGCGGCCAGCCAACAGGCAACTGGACAGACGCGACCAACGGACGGCGCAGCCAGATCGACAGGAGGTGGTCGGTGGTACAACAAGCGGCAACAGATGAGACGTACGCAGCAATGGTTGGTTGGTTCGTTGGTCAGTCAGCGCATCAGGCGAGCACTTGATGGGGAAGTTGCAAGCCAAGTTGCAACATGTGGCAATGTGCGGCCATATGCGGCGGCCGCATAGTTGCGTGGGGAACATATGAATGCATTATGATTATGTAGTCAGCAGCGGGCGGCTGTCTTTGTGAGAGTGTATGCATGTGTGTGTGTGTGTGTGCTGGCATAGCGACAATCCGCTGCTCATTCCATTCCCACTGTTGCGAGCGCATTGGACGCGGCCTGAAATTCCACTCGACTCACAAACATAACTAAAGCATACTCGAGACAGCGACAACAACAACAACAATAAATGACGCAAAACCCAAAAACAACTGTACACATTTCATATGCTAAGCGTTCGCGTACAGCCGCGAACCTGAGCGCTGCCAGCCGCCCCAACTGCGGCCACCATTTAACAGTCGCCGGCAATGGGCAACCAACAACCGGCAGCCAGTCAAGAGCCTCCAACGCGCGCCAGCCATCGCAACGTGCCGGCCATCGCCTACCTGCCACCAGACTCTGTCGCCGTCGCCGTCGCCAACTCCAACTCCTCCTCCGCGCTGCGTTTGCGCCACGTCCAGTCGTCCGGCAGTCGTCCGGCAATGTCGATATATTTTACGAGAGGGCATATGACATGAGCAATTTGCATTTTCAACATTACCCGGGATTGGTTATTAGCGAGATTTATGGATATCATATTTGCAAATGTGTGCGTGTACGCCGTTGTTGTTGTTGTTTGTGGCCACTGGCAACTGGGGAGGACGAAGACTACGACAACATCGACGACGATGTTCAGATTATTTGTTGTTGTTGTAATTGCGCTAAAAGGCGAACATGGCTTTTTACCATATTCACAAACAAACACACACACACACATACATATATACATACACATCCAGCTGCCTTGACGGTCAACGCGGAGTAGCTTCGTCCTCATCACACGGTCACATGTTCGCTGCGATTTTTGTGCCGCTTGTTGCTGCTGCTGCTGTGCGGCATTGCTGTTGATATTGTTGCTCTTGTTGTTGTTGTTGTTGTTAACCATCTGCCGCACTAGGTGCCGCTTTTGCATTTGCTTGTGGCTTTTGCGCGCGATTGCGGATTGAAAAGATATTAAAATGAATATTTCGCGGATAACATGCGGCAAGTTGAAATTACGCTCGACGCTCCATCTTTTGTGGCGATGGTAATGGCGACAGTGGCAGCAACAGCAGCAACACTAAGACCGCCAATAGCCGCAGTAGCGGCAAATTTTTGCACTGCACCGCTGTTGTGCATTTTTCTTTGGATTTTGTTATTGTACATTTTGTTGTTGTTACTGATTGGATTTTGTTGGTAGCCATCGTCAGTCGAACAATGTTGCTGCTTAACTCTGCCGCTGCCTGTGTTCAGCCATCGTTGCGATAGCCAACGTTGACGATGATGGAGTCGCTTCATTTCGCCTTGTCGACGATTAAGAATTATTCGATTGACTCCATATTTGTGGATGGAATGCTTGCGTTGCTTAATTTTTTTTGAGATTTTTATGCATAAATACATATGTACAAATATTGTGTACGGAAATTTGTGTATAGAGTTTCAGTTTATCAGTTTATCAAGATTATTAAAGTTATTTAATGTTTCAAAAAAATCAAAAAATATTGTTTTGTTGATAACACTGTGCTAGTGGAAAATTCAGACAAGGGGGGACCTACAGAGCGACTTTCTATAGGTACTACTGAGTTGAGATCCACCAGCCGTTTGGCTGGATTGGCTCTAGTTTAAGAGAAATCCGACTTTGAAGTTTGCTCATTTGCGTCGAGTTCGTCGCTTAAGTCTTCGAACGTTTAAATGCTAATAGGTCCTAAATCGTTCCGAATATCGCTTTACTTTCTTCGGCAAGTTTGTAGATATTTTAACGACCAACAAATTTGCTTAAGACACCAATAAAAAAAATACATTCAAACTGTGTTTTCGACAAAAATGTCTCAAAAACCCCACTTTTTCGTCGAGGCATAAATGCAGTATAGCGAACCCTCGTGAAAAAATAAATGAGTATGCTTTTATATAGAGGGTTGACTCCTGCATCTAACAAATTAAAAATGTTGCCTGGGAAACGCCCATAAAAGGCGTGGCTCGGCGTCAAATTTCAACGTTTTTATCAATAATCTCCAACTGATTTACACGATATGGGTATCAAACGAAAGGTATTTTTCATACCTTTCTTTTGATGTGGAACATTAGATACATAAGATGTACTAATAAAAAGTTTTAAACGAAGAAAAAATTTTTTTATAAAATCTTTTTTTAACGGATTTTTTTATCGAAAACTTCCATTACTAAGGTACAATAAGTTTGCCAGCATATTGTAGCCTGTGAAATTCTCTTTACAATGAAATATAAAACAATTGGTATTTTTGTTTTTTCTGAATAAATTAAATTGATTGTGAAGGTGAAGTCAAGTTAGAAAAAAATTTATTTTATTTAAAAACCATAAGAAACTTAAGCGACATACATAGTTAATCACAAAATGTACTCGAATAAATAAGATGTCTAATTAGCCCTTAAATTAACTTACTTTAACCCTCAATTAATTTCCCTTTAAGTGTTTCAAGTGTTTATAAAAGAAAACAACAATTGTGAATGTTTTTTTGTAATTAAAAATCTATTTATATTAGAAAAATTATCAGTAAAAATTATTTATCAATTAAAAATAAAATTAAAAAAATTACTACCAATTCATTAAGAAAAATTTATATAACTGGTTGTTTATTAATAAGTCAAAAATGATTTTAATAATAATTTTTTTAAGAACTTGTAATAATTGAAACATTACGGAAATATTATTTATTGTTGATATTTATTTATTTTATTTGGTTGTTATGACAACTTTTATTAAAAATCAGATTAGCGAAAAATAATTAATGAAAATGCATTAATATATTAATTCAAAATAATTAAAATACAATTTACAAACAAACAAATTTACAAACTTATAATTAAAAATAACTAAACAAGGTAGCAGTTAATAACTAACGCATAATAAAAAAATAATCATTTAAACAATCACAACGGACTTAGGTATTATGGAAACTTTCCTTCAAAGTCGGATTAACATAGAAATAATTAATACAAATTAATTAGTATTTAAAAATAATAAAAATATAATAAACTGATAAATAAAAAAAAACAGGCATTATAATTTATAATTAAAATATATAATTAAAAATAACTAAAAAATGAAATTATGTAGCAGTTAACCACTAACGCATAATTAAAAAAATAATAATTTAAAAAACATTATGGACTTATTATGGAAACTTTTATTGAAAAAAGGATTACATAGAAATAATTAATAAAAATTAATTAGTATTTAAAAGTAATACAAATATAAAATTAATAAAAATTAATTAATAAAAAAGTAAAAACTGGTAATTATGTATCAATTTATAATTAAAATGTAAAATTAAAAATAACTAAACAAACGAAATTATTTAGCAGTTAACAACAAATGCATAATTAAAAAAAATTATAATTAAAAAAAATTACTTTTGAAAACTTTTATTGAAAATTGGATCTTATTAGAATAAATAATTAGCCAAAATTCATTAATAATGACAAATAAAACAAAATATAATAAAGTTATAATTAAAAATAACTTAAAAAAAGTAATTATTAATTAATTAATAATTAACGAATAATTTAAAAATCTACTTTTCTTCAATCAATAGAAAAACTAATCAGTAAACATTACGGTAACTTATAAAAATAAAAAAAAGCAATTAATACTTGGCGATTAATTAAAAAAATATGAATTTAAAACAAAATAAATAAACATTGTGGACAAGTTCTGGAAACTTTTAGTGAACACTGCTTTACATAAGAACAAATTATTAATAAATATTAATTAATAAATTAAAATAATTAAAATATAAATTACTAATAATTAAAAGTAACTAAAAAAGTAATTGCTAAATACAATAATTAATAAGTAACGAATAATTTAAAAAATTACAATTTCTTCAATCAAAAGAAAAACTACTCAATAAATGTTTATTACGGTCACACTTTAGATAATTTTATTGAAAATAAGATATTATTAGACAAATTGTTAGTAAACATTAATTAATATTTAAACATAATTTGGAAATATTTAATTTATAATTAAATAAATAAAAAGAGCTAATATTTTTTTAGCTAGAAAATAATTTAATATATACAATTTTCCAATTCATAGTAAAACCAACTCACAAGCAACATTACGGACACATAAATAATAAAAACCCAGTGAACCTCATCCAACATAACCTACTGAATATAACGGTTTATTCCAATTCCAGCTTAAAAATTACTAGTTCTCTACTAATGTAGAATGAAATCAGAAGCACAGCGTTGCTGAAAAATCTTCAGTGGCATTGCCAAACTAAAACCAGGCTAGAAAACTAATTAACGTTGTTACTAATTTTCGCCTTCACTTCACTGCATAGATCGCTAAGCACAACAACAAATTTGCATATCAATTTGTAGACCGGGCAAAGCACTAACAACAATAAAAACAATGCAATTTTTTTTTAACAACAGCAAAAAAGGCGAAAATGGTAAAAAATCAAAACTAGTAAACTAACAAAAAGATATCATGATTCTCATTATTTTAGCAAAAATGCATAGCACATTTAAGCAAAATACAACAACAAAAACAGTACACACACACACATGAACTCAATAATATGTTGATGTGTGTGTGTGTGTGTGTGTGTGTGTATGGCACCCAGAACACCAAATGAAGATATGCAGATTTAGGGAACCTTCAGCGCTGCCGACTTGCGGCGTAACCACTGGCAAAACGACAACAACGACAACAACAACAAAATCAGAAACACGGCCAATAAAAGCGGCCAAAGGCGAGCTGGGAGTATGGACGCGCTGGCTGGCGTCGCATTTGAAGCGATGGTGGAAAAATTACGATGAGCATTAACCGCATTTAAAAAGGCACAACCACAGACAGCAACAACAACAACAACAACAACGACACAACAGCATTACCAACAACAACAACAATAACAAGCAACTTAATGCGCTCACCGAAAAGCACTCAAAAGATATGAACGTTGTATTTAAACTAATAATGAAAAGTCGAGCACGGCGGAACGACAGCAGCGGCGACATCGCTGGCCGTGGCCCTGGCCATGGCCGCGTCCGAGTTCGAGTCGGCGGCAGTGGCAGTGGCAACCGCAAAAATATTGCACAGCAATGCGTTCACTTTGCGCGCAATGCGATAATAGTGTCGACTTTGTGTGTGTGTGTGTGTGTGCGAGTGTGCGGCAGGATGCTGTCGCCCGCCAAGCGGAGGAGGTTGGTGCAACATGGAAAAAAAAATCATAAAAAAATTACAAAAAAATTACAAAAAAAATACAAAATAAATAAAAATGAATGGCAAAGCATACGCGCCGCCATAAGAGATCATCTGCACGGCGCGGCCAGACTTGAAACGTGCATTATCCCACATCTGCGGCACCAACGGCGGCCGCCACGGCTACCGCACTGCGGTCCGCAAGGGCCGCTTGGGCTGCGTGAGCGCCGCTTAAGGTGGGTCGCCGCCAGGGTTCAGCAATTTGCTGCTGCAACAACTAAACACAATTTCTATGTAGTCCATACGAGTACAAATGCGAAAATGCTTGGCTGCGATATTATTTTAGTTGTATGTACATATGTATGTGTTGCTGTTGTTGTTGTTACTGTGGTTTTGACCGTCGACAAGCAACGGCGGCCAATGGTGCAATTGTTCTTGCACTCGCAAAAACTCGCGGACGCCTGCACAGCGCCAACAGTAGCCGCCGCATTGCCGCTTGCGACTGCCGGCTGGCGGCTGGCGGCTGCCGTTTGCCGCTTGCGCCATTGTAGCCGGCTGGCAGCGTGTTCGCGATAAGCGTCAGCGAGCGAGTTAATAGCAACAAATAAATGCAACTAAATGCTCGCCCGCCTATATGAAGATATCCGAAAGGACGACACAATGTCGCAGTTGCAATTGGCATATTGCCGTGTTGCGCTCGTACATTTGGCGCGCCCATTGTTGTTGGCGCTACTGTGGTTGCCGTTGCCGTTGCCGCTGCCATGGCCTAACCGCAACCAAGCGGCCGTTTGCGTTAGGCGCACACACAGACGTACGACTACTTGTAACTTGTTGCCCGGCTGTGCAGAATCCATGCAGCGGTTGTCTATTGTCTGCTGGTCGTTGCAACGGTTCAACTGTTTATGTGGTGCATTGGCTCCTAATGTTGTGTGTGTGTGTGTTTGCATAATAGAGTCGCGTCCGCCAACTGTTTATGTTGCTATATTTGGTCGCGAGCTCGTGATATATTTCATAATTCAAGCAAACGACATCTTCATTTGGAGGTTGCGGCCAGCTGCTGTACAGGCAATGCCGCCAGTTTCAAGAAGTTTATGGCTTGAATGACCAATGGATGGCGAAGAAAAATGTGCTTCTACTAATATTTTTGCAATATGATAAATCATGATATAGATTAAAATAAAATTAACTACCTATTAGAGCGTAACATTTCTGGCACAAACATATTAGATGTGTGATATTAAAGGATCAGTGAGCCAATGTTAACAAAATTAATAAAATCCCTTTTTATTGTAGCTCGATTCGGATAACACTGCACAACAGCATGCCTGTTGCATGGAGTTTTTTACATGATTCTGAATCGTTTTTTCACGCTGTTTTCACAACCATATTCCGTTTTTATGTAACAGCTCTAGTTTTCGCAAAAAATGGGCGTGTCACTTTTTCGAATTTTCTTCAGCTTTTTTCTCGTTTTCGACATTAATTTCTGAACCAAAAATCCTATCAACATGATTTTTATATAGTTGCACTAACAACATCTCACGCCATCTTTTCTGACATTAACCAATTTTATGCGTTCTAAATTGGCGTTGTAATAAGGTTTCAAAGTAGGAAAATATTGAATGTCAAGGCGTTTCTTCTGATGGCGAAAGTTGTACAGCTGTTTCATAAATCAAGTTACGAAGTATATGAATATCTTAAGAAGAAACATTAAGCAATACAACACAGCCAAATTATTTGGCGGAATACACATTCGCATCGAAATAATAGCAAAAATGTACCATAGCCATTTTCATCATTTTTCATACATTTTCCTTAAAAAATTAGGTGCCTTAAAATATGCAAATGTTTTAATATTTTTTGTTTCGAGCAATTCAAAATTTTGTTGTTTTTTGCTTGTATTTCAGACTATAAATGGAACATGTAAAAGAGTATATTTTGAGGCACCTAATTTTTTAAGGAACACGTATGAAAAATTATGAAAATGGCTATGGTACATTTTTGTTATTATTTCGATGCGAATGTGTATTCCGCCAAATAATTATGCTGTGTTGAAATGTTTGATGTGTTGGCTTTCATTATACACCTAACTCGTTAATTGATTTACGAAAATTGTGTATGTTTTTGACCACGAAAAAAACACCTTAAAATTCAATTTTTTCCGAATTTGAGGTCCAATTACCGCGGCATTTTAAAACTTATGGATATAAGTTGCATCGGAAAAGAAGCCGTGCGGTGATGTTAATGCGATAAGGTGAAAATCATGTCAATCGGTTATTTGGTTTAGAAATTACGATTACGGAAAAAGTAGAGGAAAAACTGAAAAAATGACACGGTACCTATATCTCACTAACTAGAGCTGCTAGAAAAAATCTGAGGATAGATTCGAAATCAGCGCACCCAAATTAGTAAGAAAGAGTAGAAAAACTCCATGCAACAGAAAAACAGTGTTTTTTGTTGTGCTGTGTAATTAGTCAGAGAAGTACTTACTTACTTACTTAACTGGCCATAACAACCCGTTATCGGGTTACGGCCTGCCGCAAAACTTCTCTCCAGGCGCCTCTGCTTCGCGCGCGCCTTCTCCAGTTGGTCACACCAAGAGATACCAGGGCCTCTTCCACTTGGTCCTTCCACCGGAGACATGGCCTCCCTCTTCGCCGCCGACCTCCAACCATCGCATCGAACACCTTTTTCGCCGGAGCTTCGTCGTCCATGCGGCAGACATGACCGAGCCAGAGAACTACTCCTCAAAAAAGAAGACAAGTCTTTTACTACCTAGTATACCCTACAACAACAATATAATTATTTTGTTATTACCAGCGGCGCACGCAAAGCGGATTTAGGGGTTTCCAATCCCCCCAAATATTTTTATCTTGCAAACCTTTCGAGTGGCAAATATAGGTTCAACTGGTATTGGGCTCAAAAGTTGTGTCTGGAAGTCCCCTCCCCAAAAAGAAGAGTCAAAATGGGGAGTCAAGTTGTGATATCAATTAAGCCAACTTCAGTAATAACGTCATTCCCAGGCAGGAAAAAATGACAGCAAATTCTATTCTTCAATCGTTTATTGCAGTCTTCTTCTGCCCAACGAGATTGCAAGTAAGTTGGATGACAAAGTTCGAGTTGGAAAAGTGCCAGTCCATGCTTTGAGTTTTACAACTTCAAAGTTAAGTTAACAAAAAGCTGAAAGTATACCGAAATTAAAAAAAAATATTGCATTATTTTGATAAGGTTAGTGTTGATTGTGATGCCTGAATGTATGGAAACGGCTCAGTTTCGTTTAGTTAGTTCGTTGACTCGTGAGTTAGAAACGAGGGTCGACCACAGATTCGATTGCCCATCATAACCAGACAAATAAAAAAAATATAGAAAAAATAAAGGAAAAAAAAATATAAAAATATTGACAAAAAATGTTTCTCTCAGTGGGAAATAGCAAATCTTTGAGTATAAAATTGCTCAAAACAAAGCCCTCAACTCGCTGTTCGGAATGACCATAAAATTGGAAAGTCCATTCCATTCGTATATAAATTCAAACACATAACACGGATTAGTTTCGTTATTTGCCTTTCATTCCCAGTTACATATATAAATTACAAAGGATCCCTTCGTACATATTCTTTTTGATCGATTGAAATCACTTTCACTAGTACGAGTAACCCTTAGCCCTTTCAATGACACATAGGTTAGGTTAGGTTAGGTTGAAGTGGCTGCCTCTGTATGAGACACACTTAGGCCTCTTAACGGGCCCGTTGTGATACCACAGGATTCCACCCGTTTGAAATGCGTATGCAACACTGTTTTTTTCAACATGTGATATAACACACATTTCAAACGGATGGGGAAAGGGAGGGGAGGGGACCTACAGTTTAACGCCGAATCCGAACGGCGATGGGCAGTTTTTTCTTTCACACTTGGAGGTTTTGCCATTGCCTGCCAAGAGCGCACTTGTGCGATTCTTGTAATTCTCATTCCCTTCATGTGGATAGCGCCAGAAGTAGATGAGTGTTTTTTCCAGCCCTAGCCAGGAATCGAACCCGGGGCGCTCGGTATGAGAAGCCAGCGCGCTACCCGCTGAGCTATCGAGGCCGACAATGACACATAAGTCACCACCTAAAATCAAAAAATCAGTGACATTTGTTTTGGGATGCAGGAAATTTAAGTGCTTCTTCTTCTTCTCAGTGCTTCTGGAGTAATTTAGCCCTTTTTAGAGAGAATATGCCACAGCGTTGAGTTAAGCCTATGTAACTTAATATATATTGTCATGAGGTACCTGAGCATTATTTTTTTGGATCGACCGATTAACGATCTGGAAACCTATCAACCAGGTATGTCAGAACATTTACAAACATTATCAATGTGAATGAAGAAAATATTGTATTATTTTTAAGGAGAAGTTGAAGTGCAAGAAGTCATTGTAACAAAAATAATTTCTTGCACTATTGAAAATTTATTAACTGCAGATATTCTCCGATATTTTTATTTATTTACAAGTCAACAGGAAACATGCAACAGATTACGAGTAGATGCGGTGCAGATACTGCGATAATGAGGAATAATGAAAAAGTAAGCCTTAAGCTTAAGTCCCTATTCCTTCCCTACTACTTTCTTTTTTAACCCCACCTAACTGTCCTCTATCATCCTTTTCCTCTCGAGTCTGAAGCACAAAGGGTCACTTAGACTGAGTGCTTGAGAAATTGGACCACTTTCTCGGCTCCCCGCATATTTATTCCATTCCATTCCAAGGCAGTAAGCGTTGTGTCAGTTGGTTGTTTGGGGAAGAGCTCAAAGTCTCCGCAACTGAATTATTTAATTTGAAAACAAATTGTCAAGTTCTTTTGAATTAGTAAATTTCTAGCCATTATTATCGACCCAAGTACACTTAAAAAATAGTCAAAGTTTCCCCCTGATTAGTGATTAAATGTTCTAATCACCACATCACAATGACTCAGTGTAAAAATTACATTAAAAAAAATCACCTTGAAATAATATTTTTTATATAGTAGTATAGTATAAAGTATAGCATTTTTAATAGTGTAACGCTACTTGATCTCATCAATGCTCATGCGCCACTTTCTGCCGTTTAGTTATTACTCTGAGCAACGATCACTGCCGCAGCCATTTACTGCCGCTGCCGCTTCCTTGTTGCACTATCAGCACTCAACGGCCCACATCTTGTTCGACTCGCTTTCATGCCGCCAACAGATCCGCAACGGATATTAAAGTAAATATTATATTTGAGCAAATGCATTTATAATGTGTTTATCGTGCTGAAATCAACTTTATCGCCCAATTCGCCGCGATTCCGAATTATTATTATGGCCGTTGAGGTGTTGTGGCAAAGCGGCCGTTTGTGGCACGTTGTCATGCGATCGTCGAGAATGCCCAGCAAACGAGTTCCAATGCTGTTGCTGCTGCTGATGTTGTTGTTGTTGGGTTTAATGTTGTTGCTGCTGCTGCGCGATCATGTTCGCTGGCGCACATGTAATGAGCGCACACACGAGCAACTTATAAGGATTTGAATTTATCCCCAACCAACACACACACACACACACTCACTTAGGTGAGCCGTATTTATGGCATTTACGGCAACGGCAACTTGCAATGTGCAACGCGATGCTTTGGGCGCACAGTGTTGTTGTTGCAATAAATATGTTTTTGTTGTTGTGAGTTGTCATCGTGTGCGCGTTAAAATGAAAATCAACTCCATTTAAACTGCGCAAATAATAAAAATCATTTTAATAACATATTTTCGCGCAGATTTGCATAGACACGGCCCGAGCTGGTGCGGAGTGGCGCGAGTCGGCACTGTGCGGATCAATGATTATGATCGTGTCGAGCGCATACGACAGCCGGCAGTCGACAGCGGGTAGTCAGAGAGTTTAATAGTCGCGGATAAGATAAGAGGAACTTGGCCGGAAAAATTATAGTGTGGCATATTAAATGACAAGATATGGCCACCTAATTGACGTGTGTCCATGGAATGTAACATCAAATGTGATATGCAAGATTAGGCCGGATTGAGTTGGTGCATTGTGGAGCTGAATGCTGGCTTTACTCTGCTGGACTAAACTAAGCTCGACTCAAAATGCATTAGACGGGCGAAATTGATTGGACAATTTATCTTTTTTAAGGTCAATTTTGATAGGTTCCCATTAGGAAGTTATTATTTGTAGAAATGAGATGAAACATGAAAAAGGGTTCCGACTTTCTATTCTAAAGAAAATTCCCTTCTATTCTTAGGATAGTGGTGAAAATAAAAGGTATTTGGTACCGAACTTCTCGTTAGGGATACGATATTAGATTGATCCAAACAAAGATAGATATATTTTCTTTATTATTTTTTGTACAATTTTTTCTTCTGAGTTTGTTCGGAGACAACTTTCAGTGTTTCACAGTGCTCATATTGCAGATTTATACACTGCCACAAAGGCACTGCCAGCCAGTAGTCACGTAGTAGTCACGGCTTGAACTATCAACCACGATGGCATAAAAAACTCTGGTTGAGTTGCCCAAAGAAAGCAGGATTGCATAGCAGCAAACCCTAAGCAGATAGAATGCGGATAGAATATCCTTTAGGAGTCCCAGCTGGGCTTATGTCCTTAACGAGTACATTAGCTCAGGAGCTCATCATTGTGTTCAATGTGCCTAAAAGGCACATAGAGTTCTCACTCCCAACTTTAGAAGGACTCGACACAATTACTTTGTTAAGACTATCAGCGATTTCTAGAAATAATTGCAGCACAGTAGTGCCAACTCAGGCAAGAGTTGAGGGATACATTTTCTCCTCCTTATTCACCCCGCTTGGGGTCGTAGGGGCCCAACAATGCAAATGCCTTGTATTGGTTACAGTGGCGCACACCGGATTTCATTGGGGGGGAGGGGGTTTTGGCTAACACTTTTGAGCTAGATTCCATTTGAAACCATTTTTGGCACCAGCAATTTTTGTATTGGGGCGTTGAACCCCAATCCCCCAGCCCCTCTGTGCGCCACTGGTTATGGTAATCAATTGAGAGTCTGCCAGTATGGGTATCGGTAGCAGTTCTACCTGTTGGGTCTCCCATCTATGGTCCCCTAAAAGAGACTCCTCCATTGCTGACCGATAGGAGGAGTTCATATCAAAGGGTTGTTGTCTTCGATGAGCGCTGCGTCGTTTTCTGTTAAGGCTTGATTACACGTAACGAGTAGAGTGGCAAGACATCAAAATGGTACTAGGCCGAGAGAATTGGAGAAAAAGCGACGAGTTGTTCAAACGTATTTTCACACGTGGCGAGTCAGTTCGGTTTTACAATGCACAAAATGAACTAAGAAACTCGCGCAATTAAACTCAACCGAGTGAAAAGTGGTGTGTGACGCATTCCGCATGTTACGAGCGATTCGGCGAATCGCTGCGAAAAAGAGAAAAATATAACGTAGAAATATAACGTAGTACTCGGCCTAGTAAACAAAATGTGATTCTAGTGACTCTCTCGCCACTCTACTCGGTCACTGACTCAATCAACAACTCGCCTTACTGTTTAGACGAAACGAGTACTCGTTCGAGTTGCTGTCTCGTCACTCTACTCGTTACGTGTAATCAAGCCTTTAAGTATAGAAACTTGTCACAAGGTAATGAATTGGACTGGGTAATGTAGATGGTATCGGAAACAATTAGAAAGACAAGGAAAATGGAAAATTTGGAGAACAACAACCTCTGTAATGGAAGCCCAGTACACTAACGCTGGGCTACCGAGGTGCTCAGTACTTACTTACTTGACTGACCATGAAAACCCGTTACCGGGTTACGTCCTAACGCAAAAGTTCCCTACAGGCGTCACTTCTCCTGTTGGCTACAAGAACAAACGATATGATAAGGCGTCCTCAATATGACTCTTCCTCCCGTGGCACGGTCTCTCTCTTCGCTTTCGACCTTTAACTATCGAGTCGAACTTCGTTTTCGCCGGAGCTTCCTGGTACCTACGGGAGAAATGGCCAAGCCAGCTAAGCCGCTAGATGTTGATTTACTGAGGTGTTGAGGCCTCCCTCGACCGACAAAACTTGCACTCTATAGGACGCTTACTCTGCCCGTGCTCCGCTGACGACGCAGCGGCCCTTGGGGTCTTCGAGAGGAAGGTACTTCGCAAAATCTTCCACCCTGTTTGTATTGGTGACGCCTATCGTATTCGAACCAGCAACGAGCTGTATGAGCTGTATAAGGACATGGACGTAGAACAGCGAATTAACGTCCAAAGGCTACGCTGGTTTGGCCATGTCTGACGTATAGACGATGCAGCTCCGGCGGAAAAGGTGTTCGATGCGGTAGTTGGAGGTCGATGGCGAAGAGAGAGGCCGTGTCTCCGGTGGAAGGACCAAGTTGAGGAGGCCCTATCTTCTCTTGGTCTGACCAACTGAAGAAGGCGCGCAAAGTAGAGGCGCCTGGAGAGAGCTTTTGCGGCAGGCCGTAACCCGATAACGAGTTGTTATGACCAGTTAGGTAAGTAAGTCAGTTGAGGCCGGATATAATATGCCATAGAGCCCAAATCCCTGGGGAGAGGTTGGATCGAGGATGTTTTTACCAACGCTTGAGGTTCTCGTAGGACCGGATTTAAAAGATTTGTGTGATTTTGTATGACTCTTTAAATGAAGGAAGTAAGAAGTAAGCACTCGTGCTTCCGAGCTCCACGTGATCGGATTTCTGCTATACAGCACTAAGGTTATATTTTGTTGCATTGTGTAATCAAACAAATCCATGCAAGAACAAAGATTTGACCATTTTTAGCTCACACTAATGAACTCACCCATTTTTTCCTTAACCAATGCATTTGTCGCCTAGCTTATGTACCCCACATAATTGAGTCCTTGCGGCCCAAGCATGGTGACACCGTGCTGACCACAAGCGGCAGCAAACGTTCCCAAGAACAATTAAAATTCCATGGAAAAGCACAAAAAGTGTTTCTCACGATAATTATCGGCAGCGTTGCAATTGTGGCAACATCGCCATCTCCATCACCATCACCATCAGCACCAGCAACATCGCCATCAAACCGAACCTATTGGCAGTGTTGTTGCAATGGCAGCCAAACAGCGCTAGCGGCACTTTGCATTGCGCTCAAAGCTGCACTGTAAATGTGTTGCGCCTGTCTGTGTGTGTGAGTGAGTGCATGTTTGTGTGCTCTGTAGTCGCATGCGAAAACATAAAGTAACTGTCAGCGGTAACAAATTTGCAGCTTAATCGTTTGCAGCAGCGCCCAAATCAAAGCCGCCCCAAACAACAACAACAACAACAACGCAACGCCAATAAAAATGAAAATGTTCTAGTTACGATTTTTAGAAGCGAGTTTTGGTCGCATTGCCAGTCATATTGTCGGCATGTCGAGCGATTGTGAGCGGTGCAACATGGCACAACTGTTGACGCCAACTGGCCGCGGCGTCCTGTGTGTTGCGTGCGCCAAAGCTGGGCATGGCCGAGCGACATCGGGCAACCAAAGCGTGCTGGCCGGTGTTGGTGTTCAGACGTGACGCGCCTTGCACTTGAACCTCAGCTGAGCGCAACTGACTGGCTGACTGACTAACTAACTGCGGGCGGAGCGAGCCAGCCAGAGCCAACCGGCAACGGCGGCCTCTTCGTCGTTTGCGGCCTTTTTGCGTCTTGCACTTGTGTCACGATATTTGGCCCAGCAATTGCTGTCACTGCCATGGCCGATGTCGTTGTGGTCGTCGTTGTCGTCGCTGTTTTTTGTTGTGGTTGCTGCCAAACTTCAGTGCAGCCGCCTGCTCTGCTAGCGCTAATCTCTAAGCGATTGTGCCGCTTTTGTTGCCGCTCTTAACGCTTTTGCGATCATCGCGACATCATCTTTGACTTCTATCGCCTTGCAACAGTAGTGCGACCAACAACCAATAGCCAACAACAACAACACTCTATGTTGTTGCATGCAAGCACTGCAAAGTCTATCTCTTTCACTCTACTTTACATGTATGTGTGTGTGTGTTTGTGTTTGTGTGTGCATGTTTATGTGTTTGTATATTTTGGTGTCTCCAGTCGTTTATGGACACTGCGAAACTTTGGTGTGCTCGAAGTGTGACACTCGTTTGTTAGCGGCGCAAAAGTGTTGTGCGGCAGTCAGTTAGATTGTCAAGCACTGATATGCCAATTTTTATTCGCCATATTGGCAGGTCACAATCGTTTGACATTGTTCGCACTGAAGGCAAATCAACATCAGAAAATCACACAATTCGTTGGCTGCGGCGGCGGACGATGAGTCTTTTGCCGCACTGGCTGCGCGAAGGAGAAGTTCAAGATTTGGCCGAACTCATAACTTTTATTTGTTAAAAAATTTTTGCATTTTTTGTGAACTTAGAAGAAAGTCATTTGAGACAAAACTGAGCGGTATTGAAGATTTGCATAGATGTGAAAGGGGAAGTTCGAGACTTGGCCGAACTCATAACTTGAAAAAGACGTCCGACGGAAATGCTGCAGTGTTGTCATTTGTTAAAAAAAATTTTGAATTTTTTGTGATATTAGAAGGAAGTCATTTGAGACAAAACTGTGCCATATTAAAGATTTCTAACATAAAAAAGACATCCGACAGAATTACTTCACTGTTTTCATTTCTTAACAATTTTTGAATTTTTTGTGATATTAGAAGGAAGTCATCTGACCAAAACTGAGCCATATTGAAGATTTCTAGTTGCATAGATGTAAAAGGGGAAGTTCAAGATTTGGCCGAACTAATAACTTGAAAAAGACGCTCAACAGAAATACTGCACTGTTTTCATTTGTTAAACAATTTTTAAATTTTTTGTGATATTAGCAGAAAGTCATCTGAGACAAAACTGAGCCATATTGAAGACTTCCAGTTGCAAGGATGTGAAAAGGGGAAGTTCGAGGTTTAGCCGAACCCATAACTTGAAAAAGACGTCCGAGAGAATTCCTGCACTGTTTTCATTTGTTAAAACATTTTTAAATTTTTTGTGATATTAGCAGAAAGTCATCTGAGACAAAACTGAGCCATATTGAAGATTTCTAACATAAAAAAGACATCCGACAGAATTACTTCACTGTTTTCATTTGTTAAAAAATTTGTGAATTTTTTGTGATATTAGAAGGAAGTCATCTGTAACAAAACTGAGCGGTATTGAAGACTTCCAGTTGCATAGATGTGAAAGGGGAAGTTCAAGGTTTTGCCGAACTCATAACTTGAAAAATACATCTGACAGAAACACTGCACTGTTATCGTTTGGTAAAAAATTTTTGAATTTTTTGTGATATTAGAAGAAAGTCATCTGACCAAAATTGAGCCATATTGAAGATTTCTAGTTGCATAGATGTGATATAAGAAACTAGAGAAACCAGGTGCTTCGTAGAGATCATAGAACGGGTTGATATTCAACAATCGGTCGACATGACTAATTAAATAAGTTAAGGTAAGTTGGCTGTCTGAGGCGCAGAATAGTCCAAGACAACTTTTTCATAAAGAAGAATCGGTTTGGAAGTCGTTGGATATAAAAAATGGTCATAAAGAAAGATCGATTTTCGCTGTTTGAGGCGCAGAAAAGTCAAAGACAACTTTTTCATAAAGAAGAATCGGTTTGGAAATCGTTGGATAGAAAAAATTGCCATAAAGAAAGATCAATTTTGCCTGTCTAAAGCGCAGAATAGTCAAAGACAACTTTTTCATAAAGAAGAATCGGTTTGGAAATCGTTGGATGGAAAAAATGGTCATAAAGAAAGATCGATTTTGGCTGTTTGAGGCGCAGAATAGTCAAAGATAACTTTTTCATAAAGAAGAATCGGTTTGGAAATCGTTGGATAGAAAAATGGTCATAAAGAAAGATCGATTTTGATTGTCTGAGGCGCAGAAAAGTCAAAGACAACTTTTTCATAAAGAAGAATCGGTTTGGAAATCTTTGAATATAAAAAATGGTCATAGTTAACGAAAAATTGATTTTGGCTGTATGAGGCGCAGAATAGTCAAAGACAACTGTTTCATAGAGAAGAGTCGGTTTGGAAATCGTTGGATAGAAAAAATGAATAACTCACCGCGCACACAGGATTTCATTTCAAGGAGGAGGAGGGGGCATTTGCGTGCATTTTTTGAGCGGAAGACCATTTGAAACCATATTTTTACCAGCAATTTTTGTGTTAGGTGGGGTTTGAACCCCCAAAATCCCCCTTGTGTGCCCCACTGACTCACCGACTCTAATAATTTAGTCATAGGAACTTCAGAGATCAGAAGTATTCAGTTGATTCAACTTTTTCTTCACATTGATTTCTTTGACTGGAATAGACCAACATAAATACACTAACAAACATTTCTAACTATCTACAAGATCTGCGTTATGTAGAGCATTTTTTCGCCATCTCCGATATTACCGGAAAATTAATGAACGCAACAATGGAAATTTTTGCCAAAGCACCAACAACCAGAACGAAATAACGAAATGAAAGGCAAAAGAAATGCAAACTGCCAAACGTCTCTGTCTGCGTACTCGTCATCGTCATCGTCAAGACGACGTTCACTCGCAGTGCCACACATTTTAGTCAGATTTCATGTGAACGTGAACAACCGATAAATAAATGACAAAATCCCATTTCATAAAGAATTACAATTGCCACGAATGTGCTGCTGCCACTGTTGCTGTTGCTGCAATATTAACAAGCAACACTTCAGTTGCTGAAGCATATTGACAGCAACAACAACAACAACAATCGTCGAAACAGCACTCACTCACTTGCAGCGCCTCAAATGGCTGCAAGTTCGGTTGGCGCGGTGTGACTTTGAGACTGCTGCCGCTGCTGCGTGATTTTGATATGCAACACTGTCGCTGTGGCATTGCTGCTGCCGATGCTGTCGCTTGCAAATGTTCGTTAGCTGCCGCATTGATCGTCATTTTCATCTTTGACACAGCATAAATAGCAGCGCACAGTGGCAGCGCGGATGTTGTCGGCTGCCGGGCTGCTGTGCCATTTTTTCGTGCCTCGAACGTTGGCCTGTCGCTGTAAACTTTCACATTGTGACGTATTTATGGATATCAAGTGCCACAATTTCTATGCCTTCGCATCCATCTTGATGTCACACACAGATACACAGAAATGGCAGCGGCACTGCAGGCAGCAGCGGCGGCGGTGACAACAACAAACGCAAAAATGCTTTCAACAAATGCAACTTTAGTGTACATTATACAGTAAGCAAATTTAATGTTGTTGATGGTTTCCATTTAATATTTTTTATATTTAGTTGTTGTTGTTTTCGAAATTTTTGTGTGTCAAATTTTGATTTTCGAAAAACTTTAAAATACATGTTGAGTTATTTCTCACTTGGAGCACTTTCACCGACCAAGAATTATGTTTCTTCATATAAACGTTTAACCCATTGTTGACCCTGTTACATTTTGATTTTCGAAAAAGTTTTAAATACGTGTAGAGCTATTTCTCACTTGGAACGCTTTCACTAAGTTTGAAGCCAAAAAAAAATCATATTTCTTCGTTCACCCCTTGTTGTTTGATTAAAAAAAATTAAAAACACGTGTCTAATTATTTTGTATTGTAAGTGTTTTTACCAATTTTGAAGTCAATAGGCTTATCGATTCCTGTTTTTTTTTATAAACTCTTCTCATAGGAACCGTAACCCATTGTGGACTCTGTTAAAGTTAGATTTTCAAAATATTGAAAAATACGTTCAAATTCTTTGATTTGAAATATTTTCATTAAGTTTGAAATCAATAACCAATCAACACTTTAACCAATGTTATTCAATTTTAGACCCCGAACTTCAAATTATCCCGCCTAAGCCGAGGTTCATTTTCTAAAGTGGACCTACAGTTCAAATTTCATGTTTGTAGCTCCAGCGGTTTGGGTTGGACGATGATGAATCAGTCAGGACAAACAATCATATGAACAGTGGCGCACATAGGAATCCATTTTGGGGGTGGGGAGAGGTTTTACGTACACTTTCGAAACCATATTTCGATGCCATTTTTGCCATTTCGAAACCATATTTTGTACCAGCAATTTTTGCATTTGAGGGGGTTTTGAACCCCAAAAATCCCTCTGTGTGCCACTGAATATGTATATAAATATATTGGTATAAAAATTAATTTAAATTCCTTAATGAAGAGGCAAAAACCGATTATACGAAATCTGACAATCCCAGATAATCTTTGTTCGATATAATTTGTTTTGTTAGTCTTTGTTCTAGTCTAATCTAATTTCGATTAATGTCTTTTACATCTGTTTAAATTTTTTTCGTACTCTGTTCCTACTTTTGCTGTTTTAACCCTAATTCCCAGAAGAGAGCCTCACAGTCTCACTAAAGATTTCAAATGGTGATAAATCCAATCGATTTTCGATTCCATTATTTTATGTAATTCTCTAATGGAAAGTTAGAATTATATTGTATTAATAAACGTAACATTTTAGACAGTTTTTGCACTTTTTAAACAAATGTTTTCAGTAATTTAGCTCATATAAGCCTGACAGTGTCACTTCTGGGTTTACGTTACTTTTAAAATTCTGGGAATTAGGGTTAACTTTTTCCTTCCTAGCTGTTTTGTTTATATCCTCGTGATACTCCTACTGGTTTTTCTCTAATTCTACTTTTAATTTGAATTCTGTTCAAGTTTTCTTTATCTTTGTCTTTGCTTCAACATTCAATTACCTTCTTTTTCTGATACCACAAATCTTCTAATCTACTATTTCATTAGCTTTTGGTCTCCTCTTACACTAAAACGCATCTTTTTGATATCAACATTGCAACTTCTGTTTCAACTTATCTTTCTCCCCCACTTTTTTTACGTTTACCGTTAATTACATCTTTTTATGTTTCTTCTTTCATTCGTCCTCCAATAAATCTCCCCGTTTCCTTACTTACTCTCTCTTTCTAACAATCAGTCGCATCACTTCATCAACATATCTTTTACTCTAACACTGACTTAAATCTTCGAAATTTCAAATTCTCCTGATTCCATTTCTACGTATCTCCATACAGTTTTTCATATTTTCTTTATTTTTACACTGAGGTGAATCTCTATTCAGCATCCACAATCATCTTCTCTTAGGGTTTCCTCTTTTCTTCTTCACATCTGTTCCTCATGATTTTATCTTTTCATTCTACTATGCATACACTTTGATATTCCTTACCCTTTTCCCGGTCTACTATTTGTCTGTCTGTATTTTAACTTTACTTTTCCTTGCATCTCCGAATTCCTTCCCATTCTATATTTCCACCTTCCATTCATTGCCATTGCTTCTTTGTTATTACTTTTTCTTCCTTTTCCCCTTCCATTCTTTACCATTGCTTCTTTGCTATTACTTTTTCTTCTGCTTCTTTCTTGTAACTCTTCTTTAACTTCTTTTACTTTAATTACTTCCTACTATTTTCTTCCTTTAACCCCACCTCACCCTCCTCTATTACCCTTTTCCTCTTAAGTGTTAATCACAATGGACTATCTAGCCTGAGTGCTTGAGAAATTGGACCCTCTAGGGTTCACTATCTCGGCTCTCCTCATATCCATTTCATTCCATTCCATCTTTCTATTTGTTCATATTTCGGTTGTTGAGTTCATTAAATTTTGCTGCTTTTGATTTCGTTTGCCTTTCATTTTTTGGCCCTTATTGTAAATCCACCACATGTCACAGTTATGAATCAATGAAGAAGAATTCCTTAAATTTTTGATGCCAGTGTCCAGTCTGACCAGAGCAAACTAAATTCCTATGACTGCCAGCATAACCTAACCTAACCTTTTTTCAGAGTCCGTGGCTTACTGATTTTGATTTCATGGTGTTTTCCATTTTCTACTTCTTCTCCTTTCTTTTCTTTTTTTTTTTGCTTTTTCTATATTTTTAATATATCAATAATTTTTTTTTTCATTTTTGCATTCTTCGCTACACTATTTAATTCTTTCAGTCTTCACATCACCAATATTCTTCTTCATATTCGTTCTACTATATCTTTTACAAATTTCAGCTCATCCCAACAGTGCCATCAATATTTTGCAGAGCTTTCTTGTGGCAACTTTATTCTTTGCGGCCAACATACACAAAATCACAAAAATATTGCTTGACACACAAAATAAAATGCTCCCCAAACTTGAGTCTCATATCATAATGGCGACTCATCAATTTCCATTAAATTTAATATGTGTTACTTACGCCCGATATGATAACTTACGGTCACACGGAGACAAATGGACAATGTTGTCGTTGTCAGCATTGTTGTTGTTGTTGCTAATGTTGTTGTTGGCGTAACTTTTTACAACCAACGAATGGTGGCCACTACAAAAAAAAATACGATAATGGTCAGCATACACGTAGCGTGGCACACAATAACAACAACAACAAAAACAACAAGCACTTTGCTAACAGCAGCCGCCCCATCAACGTTTGCTATCATAATAAAAAAAGTGGCTAAGCCATAAAAAAGCTTTTTCATAATTTCGCTCTAAACGCAGCCAAGCAACAAAACGTTTTTGTTGTACACAAAAGAAGCGAACGGTGGCTACCAGCACGAAGACAAATAAATATGATCTGAACATAATAGATTTTTATCACTTGCAGTGAAACGGTGGACACTGGACAATGTCAACAGTGATAACAACAACAGCAACAAGAACTGAAGAAAAAAACTGACCACTTTGCGGAATTATTAAAATAAATGCGAGACGCTAAGTGAAAGTTTTGATTTATGACACTCGAGGGACTGATCCATTCGCTCTGCATAATTCACACATTCCTGCACTCTCGCTGCTGCCACTAGAAAACTTTGCACTATTCTACTCGTAACTTCAGCTTGGATTATCTTTTGCGCCACACATGCTTTGCCCTGCCTGAATTTTTTCGCTTCGACTGTGTCACTTTCGTTCGTTCATTGGAAGCGCACTAAAGAGCTGACAAATGCGCCGCGCACATGCGAGCGTGTCGTGCAAATCAGCGTTACTCAAATTTAATTGAAAATCCTTTTTAGTGCCAACTAACACCAACTCGTCCGCTGCCAGTAATGCAGTTCATTGTGGCCGCTTCTTCTTTCTCTGCTTCTTCTTCTAATTCAACACATGTAATCTTTTGTAGCAAATCAGTTTACCTACTCGTATAACCATTTTCAAATGGCCAACAATGACTGCAGCAGACAGCGTCATCGATTGCGCCGTCAATTGGCGACACGTCAGCGACGCTGTCCTGAGTGCGGTTTTTGGCAAAAGCGAAAAATGTGTTCAAAAAATGACAATTCGCCATAATTCAATTCATTTGCGCGAAGCGCACATTTAACTGTCACATAAATGAAGATCATCAATGGCTGTCGACCAGCCAGACGACCAGCCGAACGGCAGTGGAATGGAATGGAAGAGACAGTGACGCGGTGGCGGCGTTGGTCACATTGACTGCTGACATTGTGCCAAACTTCACGATGAGATGAACAATTTTCTGAAGTTGTTGAACAATCGAGTTTCGGTGTTGGTTGAGTCGAGACTCGAACCTGAAACCATTATCTTATTCATTTCCTTTGTTTATTCTCTCTTTCCCGTTTAAGTTTAAGTTTAAGCTTAGGTTCCATTTTGTTAATTAGTCTGTAAGAATTGTTCAAAGGCTACTACTAAATAAATAAATACGTGAACCACTGAGACAAAGCAGTCACCAGATTAGTACAATTTTCTTTACCCCTAATTCCCAGAATTTTTAAAGTAACGTAAACCCAAAAGTGAGTCGTTCAGGCTTATATGAGCTAAGTTACTGAAAACATTTGTTTAAAAAGTACAAAAACTGTCTAAAATGTTAAATTTATAAATGCAATAACATTCTTTTCGAGGATTACATAAACTAATGGAATCGAAAATCTTTTGGATTTATCACCATTTGAAATCTTTAGTGAGACTGTGAGGCTGACTTCTGGCAATTAGGGTTAAAGTTACTCACTACAAGTTCCTGAGACAGTCTGATATGCAGTAGCGCACACAGAGGGGGGTTTGAAGGTTCAAACCTCCCCTAACACAAAAATTGCTGGTACAAAATATGGTTTCGCATGGTATTCAGTTCAAAAGTTGTACGCAAATCCTCCCAAAATGAAATCCTGTGTTCGCCACTGGTGATATGGGTATTTCAACGCCCTGAAAAAGTGGTATGATTATCAGGGTCGGCAGAAGAATTAGTTTACCGTATTCCTCTGAGAACTGAGTTGAGATATAAGCGATCGTACAATTTTCGAAGCGTTGTTATCCCCACTTTCACTTGTCTTTTACTTTTTTTGGGTATATTTTGTTCTTTTTAAGTTTTTAGGTTATGCTTTTGCTTCACTCTTTGAATCATAGTGGCACTTGTTCTAGCTTTTTTTGGCAAATTTCGTACAGAATTAAATTGTTTTTTCTTATTAATGTTAGCACTTCTTTTTCAAGTTTCGGGTCACTTGGACATATTTTTCTTCCACTTTTTGGCAAATCTTTGAGAGAACAAGTATCTCCAAATTTGATGATTACATTTTTTACACTATTGACACTGAATTCGTATCGATTGGCCAACTATCTGTACGAAATTCCATTTTCAGAGCAGTACTTGTGCACAATTTGCTTACGCACCTGCTCTTCGATTCGCGGCGTCGGGAAAACTGTACTACGAGTAGCAGAGAAAACAAGGACAATAAAAGCACAAATGATCATGCTTTCTAACGGTACATTACGCATTGCGATCAAACGCCTACACTAAGAGAAATATTGAATCAAAAGTGTGAAGTTTCTTTTCGGTACAGTCCTTAGTTAGGTAGGTGGATCGGTAACAATGCTGTCTTGGCCATGTCTATTGTATGAACCATGAAGCGCCGACCGAAAGATATTCGACGCGGTAGTTGGAGGACTTTGGTGGAAGGACCAAGGAACTTTTGCTGCAGGCCAAAACCCGGTATCGAGTTGTTACGGTCAGTTAAATTAGTAAGTAGGTAAACAGGTGGGAAAGACTTTCATAGGGTTTTGACAGAAAGACACACATAAGCCAATATGGTCCATTGGAATACCACAGGACTTAATCCTACATAAAACTCTACACTACATTCCTATACTGAACTAAACTCGAGTTGCCGAAGCTAGTCGTGTTGACTTTACATTTATATAGGAATGAAAATGTTTTACTATCTTCTGACAATTTCTAACGGTATATAAGGAGCGTTTCTTGTTTTAGTGGCTCTTGAAAGCTTTTCATTGGGTGCTAAAAAAAGCCAGGCTGCGTTGGGTAAATGACCTTTTGACTCACAGTTCAACCCTTTGACTCACTAACCACTGAGCTACGATGGTCTACACTTTAGTTCAACTTTCTTTAAGGTATCTCTCGCATGGTTTCCCATACATATAATTACTAATCTTCAAAGGGTTGATCCCTCTAACAAAGATTCCGTGGATTCGTTGCAGTTCTACGACTTTCGAGACCCTTTATCCTTTTATCAAGGGGAATACCTAACGGTAGCTAATGAAGACTCCTAGGCTTCATTGTGGTTCTACAATTTTGATGCCAGCAAATTTTCATAAAACATTTGTAACCTGTTCGTGGGAGAATCTAATGGGGGCTAATACGAGTAAAGGGTCCTTGGCTTCGTTGTGGTTCTAAAACTTGTTGAACAGATTACAAACCTTTTTAAGACCTTTCAATCTATTAAGTTGAATACCAAATGGTGACATTGCTTAACCAAATTCGAAATCTCCGCTATATCCTCAGCTTTAAATTAGCTAATTGACTACTGTTTACGCCAAGTTATGTCATCCTATGTGTGTCTTTTGGTAACTTCTGTGCCCCGGCAGCCACTTAAGCCAATCCCTCTAACACTAAGTTACGCTCTAACAGAATCTCCCAGAACAAGTTAGGTGGACTTTATAGAACAACAAGTACAACCAATTATGGCACAATGAACAGTCGTAAACAACTGTTGGACAATGTGGTTGTTGTTACTGTTGTCAATAAATGATGTTACGCGCCCAGCAGTAACAAAAACAACAACATCGAGTCAGTTGCAACACCACCACGAATGAGTTAAGCCAGCGACTTTAACCCATTGATGACGGAAGTTTTTGGAAAAATTTTTATCAGAAAGTTGTATGGGCAATGTTTGTAGTAGAAAGTTTTAGATTTGTATTTTCTTACATATACAATATGCAATGTCTATTTAAATACTCAACTAGAAGGTCTGGGTTTTACATGAAAAAATTATCTATGGTTGCACTTTTTAAGTCATAAAATGGATCTTATTTGCTGTTTTTGTAGTTATAGTAAAAAAAAAGATTTTGGGAGTTCAAGCCCCCTCAATACAAAAATTGCTGGTGCAAAACATGGCACGTTAGAAAGGGGAATTTTTAATGATTTACAAAATTATTTATTTTTCAGCTCCTTTATTATAAATCTTTTTTACAATATATTGAAGGTTTAAGGAACACAAAAAAATTGTTTTTCTTTTTTTTAGCATATTGTTTCTTATATAGGTGGAGCTGAAGTCGCGTAAAAAAAAAAGCACATCCTCCATTACGGACACTTAATCTCCGGATTGGCTAATCTGAAACAAAAAAACAAAAAAGATTCATTATTATTTTTTTGTGTTCCTTAAACTTTCAGTATATTGTAAACAAATTTTCAAAAAGATTGATAATAAAAGATCTGAAAAATAAATAATTTTGTAAATCCTTATTTTGTAAAACCTTAAATGGTATTGAGCTCAAAAGTTGTAGGCAACAACACCCCTAAAATGAAATCCTGTGTACGCCACTGGTAAGGTCCATATATTAAATAATATGAGGGTTAATGTAAACAAGTTCTAATTTCTATTATCTATAAAATTCTATACAGTCTAAGATATTCAGCCAAACCTGCGATAAATTCCGCAATCATATCGCAGCTCATTCGAGTAATTGTGCGCCCAATCCGATTAAAGGACGAAGCGCTACACAGACAATTGGACAGACATGACAGTTCAATTCTCCAAAGGAATTTGATCACAACTCAATACACAACTCAATTCAAATCAGTTTAAAAAAACCATTTATTTTTCATTACATCGAAACCCAGCTGGAATTTTCATATATTTAGAGAGATTCAGTGCAATCCCTAATATATTCCATAACAATATCCCAGCTCAATCGAGTATTATTGCTAGCATCCGACTGGTAGATGAAGAAACAGATGGACAAATGGACAAACATGGGTAATTTGATTCTCCAAGGAAATTTGATCACAATTCAATACACAAATTCAAATGAGTTCTCAATACAACTGATATAAAAATAATTTTTTTAAGTACTTTCTAGAGCGTTTGGCACTCACTTCCATTGGTAAGACATTGCTTGTTAAAACAATAATCAGTTTTTAAAATAAAACTAGTATCTATAACTGATGTCTACAACTAAACAGTCGTCATTAATGTTTTCTACCCTCTTCAGTCAGTTGGGTATTTCAATATCCAAATTACGACATTGGCTTCCGGAATCCCTGAAGATCTGTAAAGATTTACACATAAACTTTATTTCTCACAACTTTGATTTGGAGAGAGATCATCTAACCAAAGAAAATAGCCTTGAATCCTTGGGACAGTAATTTGTTTCAAGTTTCCTCAATGTTTGGCAAATGATTTGATTCGATGTCTCTTACCAGTTCCAAAAAGTTATTCTTTGAAGAAACATATTTTTTGTGATACAGCAGTAATAGGTTAAGTGTGCATTGAGTGCGGCCAACATTACCAGGAACTGTGCACCAGCAGTTGAGACTTTCACTCGTACTCGTTGCATTACAAATTGAGTTCGAGAGGTGTGTGCTTCAACTTGTAGACACACACACACACATACAAACACTTGTATAGGACTTTAGTTTGGTGTATTCTTTCAGTCAGTTAGTGTGAACATTTTCGGCATTAAGAGAATTGCTGCACAAGATTCTAAACAAATTCTTAAAATGTTTATAAAAATTTGTTCCTTTTTTAATATAAAATCCAACCCTGAAATTGTGTTTGCTATTAATAAAACCATTTAAATTACTTCACATCAAATTTTATATTCATCGAAATATCAGTTTTTATGTGCATCGAAACATCCATCGTCGAGCCTAAATAAATATGCCGCCATGGGTGGTCCACGCTGTTTTATCATAATTTGTGTTGATTTTGTTACTGTTTATTGTCGCTGCCTGTTTATGTACGTTTTTGCGAAAGCACATTACGAATGCGAAATGCAAATGTGCCACTGCCAGACTGCCAGAGCGCCCCATGATGCATCACTACTGCGCACAGAATACATACATCCATACATACACACATACACGGACCATTCATGCCTACATACATATCTGAATTTTTAGTTTGTTTCTTTGTTCTGCTTCTTTTGGCTTTTAAGGAGCCCAATAAAGTTTTTATGACATTTGCGTTGCATAAACACAAAATGAGACATTAAACGTGGCCCAAGTTTGAAAGGAAAAAAAATCGCGAAATAAATATTTCCAATATTAATTAATTTTCAATCAGTCACGAATGACTTGTATAGTACGACACCGAGCCAGAGATTGGCGTGTTGTTGTTTTTATTGTTGTTGTTGTGTTGAATGTTGCAACTGTCGTCGCTGACGTTGCTCGATGGCAAAGGCGAATAAAAAGGCGCTGCGGCTCGGATGACGCACACACAAGGACGAGCGAGCACAAGGCTGCAGCTGCACGCCGCAGGCGACACAGTGCAGCAAACGTTGCGTTGCACTTTATGATGACAACAATAACGATGTTGTGCTTGATGACTTTGTTGATGCATGCAACCAACAGTCAGTCAGCAGTCAGCAGCCAACGTGCCCCAAGTGCTGCGTTCCTAA
The DNA here is from genome assembly GCA_963668005.1 of Melieria crassipennis. Classification (NCBI taxonomy): domain Eukaryota; kingdom Metazoa; phylum Arthropoda; class Insecta; order Diptera; family Ulidiidae; genus Melieria; species Melieria crassipennis. The sequence goes on from OY764961.1 coordinate 19,235,042, forward strand.
GCAGAGTTTAGTAAATTATTGTTGCTCGTTTTTATTGTTCGCACACACACACACACACACAAACTGACACACGCACAGTGGGACCTGGCGTCGAGTGTCCTGCGCAAGTCTACCAAGCACCGAGTATAGTTTATAATCGCATTTAAATGCTGCCAACGATCTTTGATTGATAAACAGTGTAAAAGTGGTTAATGGCCGCAGTTATTCGAAAGCTAATTAACTGCATTGGCAACGTCGTCAAATTGCACAAATCGAATTTTAATTTTAATTATTTCGATGGGGATTATAAAAAATAGTAATGATGTAATGGTTTAGAAAAATTACCAAGTTGATGAGAAAAGTGCTTCGACTTTTATGTGAAAACGACATATTTGGTAGATGGCTAAAGGAATGAAACGCTCAGGAAACATTGGTTATTAAATGACTTCACTTGAAGGATGGACTTTTCTTTAAGAAGGACATTTAATGTCCATTCGACAAAAACCAAAATATCACAGTTAGTAGTAGTGCATATTTCCATTATTAAACTTTTTAAAATAAAGGTTTTTTATAATTTAAAAATTAATCGAATAAGTTATCCAAAGAAAGCTTGCAATTTTCATAACCCAAAACATGATATCTATGTATTTGATTCCATTTTAAGAGTACAAGAACATTTATTGCCTACCTTGTAAAAACCAAAATACTATAGTTAGTAGTAGTAAACTTTGAAGTAGTAAACATTTTAATAAATATTTTTTTTTTTAAATAAAATTTTATTCAATGAAGTATCCAAAACATTATTTCGAATGGTTTTTAGTTAATTTTTTGGGTACATGGACATTTGTCGTCTACCTTGTAAAAAAATAAAATAATAATAATAGTAGTAAACTTTAATAGTAGTAAACTTTAATAGTAGTAGTTAATAGTAGTAAACTTTGAAGTAGTAAAATTTGTAATTATTATTTTTTATATGAATTAAAACTTGATAAAATTATGCAAAAAAAGTGTAAATTTTCATAACCAAAACATGATTTCTATTGATTTTTATTTAGGTTTTTGGGTACAAGGACATGTATCGTCTACCTTGTAAAAAAATAAAATACTATAGTTAATAGTAGTAAACCTTGTAGTAAAAGTAAACTTTGTAATTCATATTTTTTTAAATTAAAATTTGATCTAATTATGGAAAATGTGTTTTTCCACAACATGATTTATGTATATTGATATTTAGTTAATTTTAGTTAAATTAAAAAAAATCAAAAAACTACAGGTAGTAGTAAATAATTCCACCATTAACCCTAATAACAAATATGTTTTTTTTTATAAATTAAATTTCAATCCAAGTAGACAAAACGACTTTTAATCCAAATCCAAACTGAGATACCAAAACATGATTCCAGTGGGTTATAAAGTTAATTTTAAGGATACAAGGACATTTATTGCCCATCTTGTAAAAATCAAAATACTATAGTTATTATTAGTAAACTTTGTTGTAGTAGTAGTAGTAAATTTTGTATAACATATTTTTTTATACATTATAATTTGATCTAATTACACTACTCGACAAAAAATGGGTTCATCGCGTGCTCCTAAAAACAAAAGTATTTTTTAGGCTAATCTTCGGCTGCTGCACACGAAATTGAAAATCAAAAAATTTTCTTAAGAAGCGTTTTCGAAAAATCTTCGAAAAACACGTTTTTCCTCTTATTTCAGTTATGAGCACATATCTCGTAAACCAACCATCAGACTAACGCAAGTGGCCCGTCGTTCAGAAGGTAATTAATTAATTTCCAACGATATATAGATTGTCCAAATCAGATGAGATTTGGGGAAGTTACTGACGATGAAAGTTGTAAAAAAGTGAATTTTTCGACCAATTTCAAAAATCATAAATTTTCGAATACTTTTTTATAGATAAAATAAATGATCTCCTCTGGTTTTAAAATCTAGGATGAAAGATATATTATTTGAGCAAATATTAAGCCTAACATCAATAGAATTGAAAGAAAAGTGACCTTTTTATCTGTAGGAGCATTTTTCGTGTCGAGTGGTGTTATCCAAAAAAAGTCCAAATTTTCATAACCAAACCAAATTATTGTCCACCCGATAAAAAGTAAAATACCATAGCTAGTAGTAGTGAATATTACGATTATTAAATTTTAAAGTGTTTTTTGTAAATGAAAAATTATCATTAATCATGCAAACCAAGTTCAAATTTTCATAAACAAAACATGATTTTTATAGTTTTTTGGTCAATTTTTTGGGTACAAGGACACTTATTATTCATCCGATAAAAACCAAAATACCCTCGCTAGTAGTAGTGCATTTTTCGATCATTCGAATTTGCAAATAATTTTATAAACAAATAATATTTTTATATAGTTAAAAATTTAATCCAATTAAACAAACGACTTTCAGTTTCCATAATCAAAAACATGATGTCAATGAATGTTTTAGTGCTTCTTCGTATATGAAACCGATTGAACTCATTATTACCATTTCATTTACATCGAGTGTAATGTTGGCATTACAAGAAATTGATATCATAAAGTCAAATAGTTGTGCGCATTGAGTTGCTCTGAGAATTGCCAAGACATATCCGTTGCTGTCCGTACGGTCTGTCTGCACGTGTGTACACCGGTCTCAATGAGTTGACCTTTTTGTTGCATTGACACTGGTATTAATTGTGGAATATTTAGTTTCAATTTGCATTTTACTGCCGACAAAACAAAACAACACTTCCTTTTCGGGCCAACAAACAAGAAAATACAAAAAACAATTCAAATGGAAAAAAATTGTATGCTCACAATATGTATGCACATAATACTTTTGTAGATATCTATCTATGTATGTACTTGAATGTATAAGGAAGTAGACAGAATGTTTTCAGGGAGGGGTAGGAAAACATATTTTATTTTACTTAAGTAAGTAACGCGTTCGAAAGTATAATATTTACTCTCGGTTGCCTTAGTTGTATTCTACTTTTAGAAATACAAAATGTGGTTGAAGAGACCATGCCCATATTACTGTATACGCCTACTTTTTCTATTTTCCTTTTCGAATGTAGACAGCACTTATAAGACAAGTCACTGAATAATTTTATGAAAATACAGAATGCGTTAAATAAAATAAAATATAATAAAATAAAATAAATAAAATAAATAAAATAAATAAAATAAATAAAATAAATAAAATAAATAAAATAAATAAAATAAATAAAATAAATAAAATAAATAAAATAAATAAAATAAATAAAATAAATAAAATAAATAAAATAAATAAAATAAATAAAATAAATAAAATAAATTAAATAAATTAAATAAATTAAATAAATAAAATAAAATAAAATAAAATAAAATAAAATAAAATAAAATAAAATAAAATAAAATAAAATAAAATAAAATAAAATAAATTAAAATAAATAAAATAAAATAAAATAAAATAAAATAAAATAAAATAAAATAAAATAAAATAAAATAAAATAAATAAAATAAAATAATATAAAATAAAATAAAATAAAATAAAATAAAATAAAAAAAAATAAAATAAAATAAAATAAAATAAATTAAAATAAATAAAATAAAATAAAATTAAATTAAATTAAATTAAATTAAATAAAAAAAATTAAATTAAATTAAATAAATAAAATAAAATGAATAATAAAAAATAACAGATGTTGTTATTAAAAAAAAATTAACTTAATTCATTAATTACGCGTACATAGCAACCCTGCTTTAAAGTGTCTATATTGAAACCATATTGGTCCAAATTATGCGAGATGCGAGAAGTATTGGTACCAAATTTCATATCGATGTCTGTACTCGCCCAATTGTCATTCATTTGACAGGCAGACGAACGGACGGACATTGTTTGATCGATTCAAGTCAGGAGCCTGCTCCTGAGCATTGCTGAGCTTTTCAAATCACTGATTAACTTTTTGATACCATAGAACTTCTGTTCAAGCTACAAAAACAATTATTAAGGTTAGTTTTAACACCAAAAACCCTCTATTCTCTACACCTCTGTACATATATTTATGTATGTTTGTATATACCATCGACTGCAGTAAGCATATCGTTTGCTTTGTGTTGTGATTTAAGCAATTCAACCCACAAATGTGCACAGAATGACAGACAGACAAAACAGAAGGACAGACAACAAAAAAGCGGCAAATTGCATGAAAATTAAAAAATACACCAAAGCTGCAACAATAAAATGCTAAAATTCTATATCATATGCAGTCGGGCGGTCAATGGTCAAGCAATATAAGTATACATGTACATAGGTGTGTGTGTGTGTGTGTGCTAAATGACCACTGCCAGTGCCACTGCTGAACTGTCACCGGATGCGCCTGAAATCGATCGTCATGGTGAGAAATTTCGTCGTCTCACTCTCCATCCCGTTGACCACTGCATTGGCTTTTCAATGCAAAACACAAATTTATTAAATGTCTGTGTATGTGTTTGTGTGTGCGTGCATGTGATTTGCGGCTTCTTGTTAAATTTTCGCACATTAGTATCATAATTAATATGAATTTCATACGCCTGCGTGCACTCCCCTTTTACATTTGCTTTATTTCATTTAGTCATTTTATTACATTTTTTTTCAATTTTGTTGCATTCGCTTTCGCTCGCTCGTTGTTCGTGCAAATAATGCGGTCAGTTTATTTAAATATGTTTAATGTCCGAAACCGCAATTTGTAAAAATTCCCAGCATTGAGTGGCCGCCAATGCGGAGATGCATTATTTAAGTCAACACACACACACACACATTGACTCACTTACACATATATATGTAGCGGCAAGCGCGAGGCGTGCAAGTCAAATGAAATTGCGGTTAATAAAGCCTGAAATTCGATACTGTGCCAACTGAGCGCGAAGGAAATGCCTTTTGTGGCCTTTGGCGGTGCGCATTGTGGAGCGTGTGGGGCGAGGTGGAGTTGCTGAAGTCACTCGTAAGCGAGTCTGTTTGCTGCACGGAACTGAACTTTAATGGACCTGCTTTGGTTGAGTGTAAGCGACACTGTTCCACACAACGCACTGACACCGGTGTGAGAAACAGGAAGCGAGAAAAGGGTTAATTGTTGACGAATGCAATGCGTCAAAAGGCAACGGGGAATTATGAAAGGAATCGAGTAGCGCGAGAATTAGAGCAGCTTGCACTTTATGACATTTAGAAGTGCGAAAGATATTATATAATAAAAAAGAAATAAATATAAATAAATAATTAAAAATTTAAAATTAAAAAAAATTAAAAATAACAATTGAGAAAAATTTCAATAATTTATCAACATTGTTGTTTTGTCGGCACAAAGCTAGTACAAATGAAAGTAATCGTGTAGCGCGAGAATTTGAATAGCTTGCACTTTATGGTATTTATAAATCTAAATAAAATTTCTATAGAAATGCGAAAGATATTGTAATAATAAAAAAATTAAAAAAAATTATTCTAATGATAACAAAAATTAAAAATAAAAAAATATAAAAAATAAAAATAACGACTGAGAAAAAATTTCAATAATTTATCAACATTGTTGTTTTGTCCGCACAATGCTAATACAGCACTAAGACGAGGATATTAAATAATTGTATAACAGTAATCATTGTACAGTGGACGTCCAGTATAATGAACTTTCCATTTAACGAATTTTCTATTTAACGTACAGCCAAATTTTTTCCATTGATGGTTCTATATTACGAACGAAAGTTAAATTTGCTATTCGATATAACGAATATTTTTGTTGTTTTTCACTCTTCGAATTGTTTTTATTTGAGCATTCACATTCTTTACAATAACAATGAATGTTTGGTTTTGTTTTTGTTACGTTAAAACTTTCAAATTTACGTCAAGTTACCAACATTTTAAAATTCTGTTTGTATGCATTGCTGATCATTTTCACAGGATTTGTTTTGCGTTCGGTCGGCTTTTTTCTTTTAAAAATTAAAATTTCAATAATCAATCAAGAGAAATTGCCATACAGAAAAGGTTACTTGCGGTAAAGAGGCAATCGCACATCGAAGACATTTTCACTGTACACACATTTACTTATTTCTTTAAGAAGTATCGTTTGAAACAAAAAAAAATTCGATCGATTTAACGAATTTTTCGATTTAACAAATTTGGGGTGCATAAGATTCGTTATATTGGACGTCCACTGTATTTAGAAATGCGAAAGATATTGTAATAATAAAAAAATTAAAAAAAAATATTATAATAATAACAAAAATTAAAAATTAAAAAAATATGAAAAATAAAAATAACGACTGAGAAAAAAATTCAATAATTTATCAACATTGGTGTTTTATCCGCACAATGCTAATACAGCACTAAGACGAGGATATTAAATAATTGTATTACAGTAATCATTGTACTTTAAAAACATTAAACAATTTAAAAAATTGAATCTCCGCACAAAGATCTACACACTTAATCTTTCGTCTAGGAGAGATTTCGAGACGGCTCAAAGTTCTAGAGTCAAGGCCATACAGTCATACTGTCTTCTGACACTTTTACTTTTTTCCAAGCAGAGATCGTTGCCATTGAGAAAGCAGCCAAGCTCTACAAAACAGTACGTTTCAAGCTACATTGGCAGCCAGGCTACCCGGGGGGATATTAGAAGCTTTTAGAATTTCTAGAATTAATGGAATCATGGTCCTAGTGAATGCTTGTAAAGAAATTACGTACTTCAATGATGTCCATAGAAGGTCAAAAGGTCCTTTTCTTCTATCTGTTTGGACTTAACACCGTGCGACGACAAATTTTACACACGAGAAAATCGATATATATATATAAAAGTTAGAAAGACGAAATTCAAGGATGTAGTAGTGTACAAATTAGTCCTTAAGATATATTTTTTTCAAAAACGACTATTGAAAATTTGCAAGGATATTCAAGAATAAAGTTTCAAAAGGACATTTTCCATACCTCTTCGTCCTTTTGCACCAAAATATTAAATTTTCCAAAATTCTAAGCATTTTTCTCTTTCATTTGATGCCCATATTGTTATTCTACAATGCACTCAATTTATAAAATAATTTCTTGAAATAAACATGTCCTTGAAATTTCAAAGTCCTTTTTTAAAAAATCCTGACATCAGAGAGAAAAATTAAATTTTACTACATTTGGCCCCTAATTTCGCGAGTATGTAGCTTTTTTCGTGTGTTTTGAAATTTTTTGATTTGATTTTTTGAAAATAAATTAATTAAAGGTTCAAAAACTTACCGGAGTTTGCACAAAATATTCAAGTAACTAAAATCAAAATAATTTGTGCAAAAATATTTCTGAAAAAAAATCATGGCACTGTAAACTTCACAAAAAATCTCACATTGAGAAAAGTGTGTCTGCACTTGTCGCAGTGAGACAAATTCGATAACGGTTATCATGCTAACTGTTATTTTTCGTTTTGCTTTGAGCATATATTCGTATCACTTGTATATTCCTCTATTGCATACCAAACAATTTTTGCGATCGGAGAACATTTTTTTTACTTTTGGCATCCTAAAAATGATAAAAGTCACACTGTGCGGTACTTGAAAAAGGGTATCAACAAAGCAGTTAGGTAGGTAAATAATGGCTGCTTCAGTATGAGACATAAGGCTTGATTACACGTAACGAGTAGAGTGGCGAGACATCAAAATCGTACTAGGCCGAGAGAATTGGGATGGCGAGCAAAAGCGACGAGTTGTTCAAACGTATTTTCACACGTGGCGAGTCAGTTCGGTTTTACAATGCACAAAATGATCTAAGCATCTCGCGCAATTAAACTCAACCGAGCGGAAAGTGGTGTGTGACGCATTCCGCATGTTACGAGCGATTCCGCATGTGACGAGCGATTCCGCGAATCGCTGCGAAAAAGAGACAAATATAACGGTAAAGTAGTACTCGGCCTAGTAAACAAAATGTGATTCTAGTGACTCTCTCGCCACTCTACTCGGTCACTGACTCAATTAACAACTCGCCTTACTGTTTAGACGAAACGAGTACTCGTTCGAGTTGCTACTCGTTACGTGTAATCAAGCCTATACTTTGGCTTCTATATGGACCCGCTGTGAAACCACAAATTCTACCCGTTTTAAATATGTATGCAACACTGATATTTCACATTTCAATCGGATTGCGGTTTTTTGACAGTTTTTCTTTCACACTTGGAGGTTCTGCCATTGCCTGCCAAGAAATCTTGAAATTCTCAGCTCCTTTATGTGTATAGCGATAGGAGTAGACGAGCCTTTCACCAGCCCGAGCTAGGATTCGAACCTAGAACCTCTGGTGTGGGAAGCCAATGCGCTACCCGCTGGAATATCGAGGCTGGTATTAACAAAGCAGTCACCTTTCTAACATCTCCCCTTTGTGATCTACTGAGAGGAATTGTTGTTGAAAACATTTTGAGTTTATTCTAAGAATTCCTTTGAAAAATTATTTCATACATTTACCCTATGAACATCCTTTCGCTGCTTACGTACAGATATCTTGACTTTCATAATTTAGATTTGACTTTGTCCTATGACAGCATTTGCCTGTTGTGCTGTTTGTCTTGGCTGACTGGCTGGTGGGCTGATTGACAAACTGAGCTTGAGAACCGATAGATGTTTGCGCAGTTGGCTGACACAAAGGGTTGCGCATTGAATTGTCATTATGACAAACTGACAACATACATACATACATACATCAATACAAACATTCAGTGAACACAAACCGATAGCTGGACACACGTAGCGCACACAAAGGCGAACAATATGCGAACATTATCGCACTGGGCGTTGGACTTATGCAGACTGCCTTCACTTACATACATAACATACTTGTATGTATTATTGTTGTTGCTTGCAGTGTGATGTGTTTGGCTCATGTTTGCATTGGATGCAGCAACACAACAATCGAGCAACTGATATTAATTTCTATACCTATGCACATTTGTATGTCTGCGTATGTACATATGTAAGTATTTTATGTGTATATATGATGCGCTCCAAAATTGTATACTACAATTATTGCATGCTACAATTTTGTTTGTATTCGATATCATAAATTTAAATGTTGCACTTGTCGGCAATTGAAAGATGTTTGCATAGTTGCCAAACTGTAGACAACTGTTGCTGTGGTTGTTGTTGTTTTAGTGCAATAATATCTATTACTGTAGTTGTTGTTGTTCTTGTTGCAGTGCGGCATAAGACACAATAATATTATTGCATGACATATTTAATGATAAACAACACAGTCAGCCTAGCAAATGTTCAGATATTACACGACACACAAACCAGCCGAGCCGACTGCCAGGTGCAGTGTGTGTGTGTGCTTTGGACTTTGGACTTTTGTATGTATGCGTGTATGTGCGTGTATGAGTGTCTGCATGCCGGCAGTGCACAGCAGTGCAAATTTGCCAAATTAGTAGCAAGCGGACATATCACCACATGAATGCATATATCAATCAAAGCTATATTTAAATTGTTGTGGTCAGGTTGGCCGTTGCATTGGCATTGCGTAGCTAAATATTTACTTTAAATACTGGAAACGCCAAAGGAGGCGCCAACAGCAATCAAAGTACCAAAATTCAGATTGTATGTTTGTCATTAGTTGAATTATTTTATGAAATTTTTCAACAACACTTAACATTGCTGAAGATCAAAACTCCTTCAAGGAAGTTTTCGATTTGTTAGAAAAACTACTAGAAGCAGTTTTGAGGTGTTAAAGTGATGTTGCTGAGAAAAATGAAGTCAATAGGACGCGTGCTAAAAGCTATAAAAATGATGATGGTTCGATTAGGGATTGCAATCCAACACCAGTTTTACAATCTCGTGAATTTCGGTACTGAAAATCGCAATCTTGCGATACCGGTATTTCTTTCGGGATTATTTTAAGGACCTAAATCAGACGTGTTTTTCAATTAAATAATTTTTTATTATGGTATTAAATACAATTCTGTGCTCTTACCAAACTTCAAAACTCCTTTAAGGAAGTAGTCAATTTGTTAGAAAAACTACTAGAAGCAGTTTTGAGGTGTTCATGTGATGTTGCTGAGAAAAATTAAGTCAAAAGGACGCGTGGTACAAGCTATAAGTCAATAGTTGTTGAAGGCCCGGAACCTTATTTTTTAATTTCATTATGTTGGTAGATCAAGAAATTAACCCGAAAATGATGTGGTCCGATTAGGGATTGCAATCCCGGACCAGTTTTACAATCTAGCCCAACAAACACTGAACACAAAAATCTCAAACCTTTGAAAAACCCTTTGATATCAAATTGTTTTCCAGCATTATTACAATTTGAAAATGAATTTTTTCTCAAAAGTTTCTCAAAAGTTTGCTATCAACTTGAGTACGACTTGAGAAGAGTTGAGAAAAATTTACATTCACCACGTTTGATAATTTTGTAATTCTCAATGGGTTTAACCTACGCTTCCTTTAATATGAACTCAATTTTGTACCTTAATAAAATGTTATGTTATCACTGGTCACTGGTTATGTTGCCTTAATATAAAATAAATGAAACTATTGAATGAATCTATGAATCTATCCATAAATGTATCTACTCTGTATTTTTATTTCACGCTATTGGCAACGGCAATCTATACAAAAGGCGAATTGGATTCCATCCGTTCCGCATGTTTGAGATTCATTTGAGAATTTTAAATTCTCAATTTGAGAATAAAGGCAAATTTCCATATTAAAAATGTGCCTTTTAAGTTGAGAATGCCATAACAGTATATTTGAAATCAATTTGAAAACAAACGTTTGAGATTTGAGAAAGCAATTTGATTCAAATGTACCTCAATTTGAGATTAGTCATAAATGTTTGCTGGGTAGTTAATTTCGGTACTGAAAATCGCAATCTTGGGATCGCGGGATTTTTTTCGAGATTATTTTAAGGAACTAAATCAGACGTATTTTTCAATCAAATAATTTGTATTATCGTATTAAATACAATTAGGTACTCTTGCACTAAAACTAAGAACAAAATATTATAACAAATAGCAAAAAAATGCATTTAATTGCCAAATCCTGGAAAACCTGCTGATAAAAAAGTATCTCTCTGCTTCAATACTGCTAAAAGCAATAAGTCGACAGGTGTAGAAGGTAGAATCCAGCTTGAATTTCATTGCTTTTCTTGCTTACATAGAATTTGTTTATTTTCTTTAAAATTGGTCTATATTTATACGACGGTGGTCTCAACAGTTTTTAAGCCAACAAAGATACAAGACATTTTTTCATCAAATTTATTTTTAGTTTTTTACAAAGTGTTCTTGTTAGTCCACAGAGTTGCCCCATCTCTAATTTATTGGGCCTAAACTGCATTAACAGACCATTGCAAATGTGCATTCGAACAAGTTTTTGTTCTAAAGACAGCAAACCTGACAGCTAACCGCGTTGAAAACTTTTTCATGCCTAAATCTTGATTTGAGATGTGACAATCTCTCTATCTCTCACTTTAATTTTAAGGCTGTCCAGCACTGTTTGGTGAAGTTGAACGATGTTATTGTCAGTGGTTGCAGTTTTCGGACGTTCGGAACGTTCATCGTCTTTCAAGCTCCCACGTTCAAATTAAGCTGCTCAACATTTCACGGTGGGATATGATGATGAAAGTCCAAAGCGTACAACTCGTATTGCCTTTCAAAAACCAGATCTTTTCGCATTTTCATAAAGACACTCACATCAACTGATTAAAACCAATGTCAAACAACAACTGCGCATCCAAAATGGTTGAAAATTGTATGATTACCTTTCAAAAATTTAAAAAGATTCCGCACCTTTTGTTGACGAGTGCTGCCATCTTCATGTTGAGGTCGGAAACTTTTCAGACCAGCCTCATATATCAAAATATTTTTTAAAATTTATTAAGTACAATTTCCCTATGTGTCCATCTACAGATTGTATCATCTATATCGATTACGCATCCAAAATGGTTCAAAATTTGGTGACTACCTTTCAAAAAAGACTTCCCTACCTTTTGTTGACGAATGCTACCATCTTCATGTTGAGGTCGGAAACTTTTCAGACCAGTCTCATATATCAAAATATTGTTTAAGTTTATTAAGTACAATAAAATTTAGATATTTCACTATGTGTCTATCAACAGATTTTATCATCTATGTCGATTACGCATCCGAAATTTTTAAAAATTTTATGAGTAGTTACCTTTCAAAAGAGACGCCAACAGATTCTCTACGTTTTGTTGACGAGTGCTACCATCTTCATGTTGAGTTCGGAAACTTTTCAGACCAGCATCATATGTAAGTATATCAAAATATTGTTCAAATTTATTAAATACAATAAAATTTGGATATTTCCCTATGGGTCCATCTACAGATTTAATTATCTACATCGATTACGTATCCAAAAGGTTTGAAAATTTTATGAGTAGTAGCTTTCAAATCATACGCTAACAGATTTCCTATCTTTTATTGACGAGTGCTGTTATCTTTATGTTGATGTCGGAAACTTTTCAGACCAGCGTCATATATCAAAATATCGTTAAAATTTATTACAATTAAGATTTCAAATATTTCCCCATGTGTCCATCTACAGATTTTATCATCTATATCGATTTGTTCAACACGTCCTGTGACTTGAAGTGCACACCGTGTGATTGGCTCCATTTGACCCGCATCGATATAATAAGGTTAAAGCGCCTTAGGGCCCCCCAACGTAATCGATATGCTTTGCTCGTCGCAGACTTAACTGCAAGACGATACACATTCCGGCCGCCCTTTGGGGGCACGTAGCTAATTAATATGAAAATTTCAATAAGCTTAAAAAAGTAAAGAGCGCCCTCACTGCCTCGTGGCCGCCCACTCACCGTAGCGCTGGTCATGGTTGACAGCAAAGGCAGCGCGCTCCAACGCCGAGACCGGCGCGTCACCTCATTACGAACAGACGGAGCACAGCTAAGCGCTGAGGAAATGTGCAAAAGACAGCTGGCAAAAAAGGGTTAATTAACAACATAATTACTGCGTAATCCGATATGTCAACAACAACAACACAACAACACTTGCAGGCACAAAAATAGCGACAAAGTTTTGTGCCCGAGACGAGGACGAAAGCGGCGCGAAAGCCAAAGCAATAACATAATTTCAAACAAAGTAATATTGTACAACAACAACAATAAAATGTTATTGTTGCTGTGGAATTATGAGGCACTGAAATAACTAATAGACATTTCTTTAAAGCTGCCCAAGCGGAGGGAAGGGATGAAAAAATGCAAAGCAATTACGTTTGAAATTGAAAGCTACGCCGATTTGCAGTTTTTGTTGTAACCTATTTGTGTTTGTTGTTGTTGTTGTTAAGTCTTCAAGTTATTTATATGCAATTTTACGCTTCCTGCCGCACACTTTGGCGTTGGCATTGTCTCATATTTTTATGCGCATAAAATGCACAAAATGCAAAAAGAAAAGATTTGAATGGGTGGAAATGCGTAAAAAATCCAAGTGGCGCCCAATTAAAACGACACACAAACACACTCATACATGCATACATACAAATACATTGGAACAAGCCAACTCATGGCTGGGCCGACGGGCAGACGACCCATTAAAATCACAGCGCCAACGGAATCGGCAACGTGCAGAAATATTGTAAAAATGTCAGCTATAAAAACATCAGTGCAGTCGCCATAAAAGTCGAAAGCAAATAAAATGTTGAAAATAAAAGAAGGTTTTGCACATATTTTCTGCATATTTCGAACAATTAGAAAATTATTAAAATATCATAAAATCGCCGCTTAGCGGTGACTAATGTGATTCAGCGGTTTTGTTATGGTGGTTGTTGTTGTTGTTCAGGGACAGAGGGGCATTAATTGTTGTTAATGGGTAGATTTGTAAGTCAGACTGGAGGTAGAAAAAAATACTTAAGAAGTAGAAAGAATGATGCTGAGTGGAAATGGTGTGTGGTGAAATGAAATAAAGTGAGGTTAAAAAGTTTAGTGAACACTATTTGATTCTTAACCCTTTCGACCCCAAAGTTACCTATTTGTCATCTTATAGCAACAGCTACGATTGATTTATGGGTTTAATTTAAGTAGGCACCAACAAATTAATATTTTTAGAAGTGAATTCAAAGCAAATTACAAACATTTTACTGTTATCCCCAAAATAATTTCCAATAATTTGCAGCGATATCAGGGAAAGTTTGTGTTCTAACTGAAGTCTACGAATTGGGCTCGTTTGATCAATACTCTGTTTTTTTTAATAATGGTTAATTAATGGATAATTTTGTATTTTTCCATAAATATTAAATAATTTTTCTGTAACTAAAAAATATTTATACAAAATTTATTTAACCCGTTTTAAGCTAAACTTGTTCAAAAATAAACTAGCTCTAGAACACTAACAATGAGGCGTGGCGATTTAAATACCAAAAAGTAATATCGAGACACGGTAAAATTCGGGGTCGAAAGAGTTAAAGAGATATAAGTTAAATCAAAGTAATTTTGTTTCACTATTCGTACCAAAGAAGATTCGATAGCTCAACTTACTGGCTGACGTGATGTTGTTTTAACGCAGCAGGTGGAAAATCTTCAGAAAAATGGGTGGACCCGTATATGCTATGCTGCCGAAGTATTACCTTAACTAGCTCTTGTTCGGGGACTTGCCGAAGCGAACCCAAGTAGGAGTCTTTTCATACCATGAAGTTCATGATTAGTCATCCAGAGGTTTGTTGTAATCATTGACCTGATTTCTAATCACTTGTAGCTTTCTGTGACTAATGGCGTATAACTTGTTCTCTTTTATGATCTATTAACCTAAAAGGTGTTCGAAAGAAAAGTCGGAGAGCAAGACTTATAGGAAGACCGTGTCTCCGGTAGAGGCAGCACAGACCTCATCCAGAGATCTGGCGCAATCTTCGACCTATTTCCTAATCACTAATAGCCTTTTGTGACTAATGGACCATAACACTACTCGACACGAAAAATGCACCTAAAAATAAAAATATTTTCTAGACTAACTTTGGGCCGCTGAACACGAAACTGAAAATCACAAATTTTTTTTAAGAAACATTTTCGAAACATCCTCGAAAAACCAGTTTTTTCCCTGTTTCGACTTTCGAAAATTTTCCAGAATAATATTTAGATGTATGAATCTACAGACTGAGATCCAAAACATGTATGTTTCCCCTACCTGACATATTTTGGCTCTGAAACTTCAAAATAGAAAATTTAGTTAAAAGGAGACAATTTTCCTCTTTCATTTGATACCCATATCTTCATCATTGCACCACCGCAAATATTAAAAAAAAGATTTGAAATGTGTATGTCCTTAAAATTTTTAAGTCCTTTAAGAAGGTTTTTTGGTCAGAAAATGAAAAACTGAGTATGCCAGGATACTATAGATGACCTCTAATTCCACGTCCATATCAACATTTGGATGGGTTTCGGTAAAAAAAATTTGTTTTTCGCACTGTGTAATAAATGTAAAGTTGTTGTTTTCACTCACTGCATCATAACTTTGTTATTTTTCTTTCAATTCTAATTTAATATTTGCTCAAATAATATATCTTTCATCTTAGATTTTAAAGCCAGAGGAGATCATTTATTTTATCTATAAAAAAAACATTCGAAAATTTATGATTTTTTTTAATTGGTCTTTTTTACAACTTTCACCGTCAGTAACTTCCCCAAATCTCATCTGATTTGGACAATCTGTATATCGCTGGAAAGGCTAAGGTATTATCTTCTGACTGACGGGCAGTTTGTGTTAGTCGGATGATTCGTTTGCGAGATATGTACTCATAACTGAAACACCAGGAAAAAACTGGTTTTTGAAAGATTTTTCGAAAACGCTTCTTAAAAAAATTTTTTGATTTTCAGTTTCAAATCCCGTGACTCAAAGTTAGTCTAGAATATACTTTTGTTTTTAGGTGCACGCGAATGACCCATTTTTTGTCGAGTAGTGTAACTTGTTCTCTTTTATGAACTGTTACCCCAAAAGGTGTTCGAAATAAAAGTCGGAGGACAAGACTTATAGGAAGACCGTGTCCCCTTTAAAGGCAGCACCTCATCCAGGGGTCTGTTGTAATCTTCGACCTATTTCCTAATCGCGAGAAGCTTTCTATCACTAATGGCCCACAACTTGTTCCCTTTAATGAACTGTTACCCCAAAAGGTGTTCCAAACAAAAGTCGAAAGAAGAAGACGTATAAGAAGACCGTGTTCCTGGTAGAGGAAGCACTGCACTCATACAGAGTAGCTTTCTGTGTAAAAACCCTTTCGACTTCACTGCTCATTGGTCATCCCATGCCACCAATCTATCTTTGAATTGCTTAGTTCAATTCATGACTTACAAAGTCTCGTTTTGACCGCTTTTTACCTACAAAGACTATCTGCCAGCTCATCTGCATTGCCTAAGAGGCAATCTATCTGCCAGCTCATCTGCTTCTTCTTATCACACTTATAGCACAACATGGCATTAGCTACTTAAGCTTTACAAAATCATTTGACATTTCATAGCGTTTATTATTGATTTCGATGTGCTGGAACTTATTGAAAAAAGAAAAGATTTCTAGTAATTACTTTTTCACTTACAAATGTTATGAAAACTTGCCTACATTGACAGCTCAAAGTCCAATTGGCTCTGGATCATCACTTTTGCATGCAAGAGCTTTCTGCAAATTAAATCATTATCTATGGCTGTAATAAAAATTCGAAACGAAAATTTCCCACAGTTAAGTTTTGTAAATTTATTGCCTCGCATATGAGTTGGCCGGAACGCCACTAAAATTTGCCTGCCAACCGCTGGCAATATGGCAATTTTATGCAGCACCGCTAGCCCCCCCGTCGCACCGACTAACCACAAACACACACACACACACATACACAACACTCTGCCAATGCTTTATGATACTTTATTATTATTTATGTACAACAACAACAATAACAACAACAACAACTTGATACTCATTGCTGTCGAATTCGCTTTGCGCTGTCGAGTGTTGGAGACTGTTGGTGTTGGTGTTGGTGTTGCTGTTCTTTGGATAAGATCTACAACAGCGACAATTCAATTTTGACATTTATGATGAAATTTTTTGAATGAACTGTCATGTTCGTTGGTCATATTGAATTATTTCGTCGTAGGTTTGTGCGTCCACGCACACGCATACATAATTGATTTATACGCCGATGTATTGATGTATTGTTGTTGTTGTTGTTGTAGTCTTTAGGGTCTGCTCAAATCGCGCTGGAACTACGCACGCCGACCTACACTCATTCCTAATTGAGTGCCAATGCCGAGCTACGTGCCGTCCGAGACGTTTTTTCCGCGACACGTCGCTGCAATATCGCAGCAACAGTAGCAACAACACAAACCAGAGCAAAAACCCAGCAAGTAATAATGCCGTTTCGTTTCATCAAAATACTTTTATTAAAAATTCCAATCAGGCGCGCAGTTAATAATTTCATTTTCGCACACAACAACAACTATGAATGTGAGTGCCGCAATTTGCACAATGACAACAACGCCGACAAGCAACACAACAACGGTAGCAACATGATTTCGCGCTGATGGCCAATAAAGATATTGAAGCTTCGCATCAAATATGTCCAAAATGGGTTATTAAGAATGACTGTGAGATCATAATGAACAATTCAAGTCATCCACAGCCAACAACAAAAACAACAACAATGACTAGCAGTAGTAATAATGTCAACGTTGAGCTGACTGTCAATGCGTTTGTCGATCGTAAAATTTAGTTTTGGGATTTGCCCACACAAAACAATAAACAAATTGAAGTTTTGTTGGATTAGTTATGGATTTTGGGGACAGTTTTTTTGTTGTGTTCAACTCACAAATATCTATAAAAATGTTGCTAAAAGAAAAGAAAACACTAATAAAAAAAACTAATAAAAAAACCACACTGAACTGTTTCGCCACACCAACTGTCACAGACTGCATTCCGTTTTGTCACAACAAATCTCACACATTACTCTTGAAATGACCAAACCGGACTTCAGTTCAGCTTAATTTTCAACTTTTTCTTTTAATAGAATTTCTACAGAGATTTTTTGATAAATATTTTATGTTCCTAAATTTTATTACTTAAATTTTACATTTTTTTTAAATAAAAAGTTGTTCAGATTTGAACTGTTTTGCCACACCAACTATCACAGAGAGAGCGCAGTTCAGTTCAGTTTAATTTTAAACTTTTTTTATACTCTTACAATAGAATTTCTACAGAGATTTTTTGATAAATATTTTTGGTTTTAAAATTTTGAAGCAATTTTGATAATAGAAAAATAAAAAGAGGTCCTCAACTGAACCGTTTGGCCAAACGAACTATCACGGACTACATTTCGTTCTGTCACACCAGATGTCACACACTGCACTTCGTTTTGTCACACCAAATGTCACACACTACATTTCGTTTTGTCACACCAAATGTCACCCACTGCATTTCGTTTTGTCACACCAAATGTCACACACTACGCTTGAAAAGACAAAAGCGCAGTTCAGTTCAGTTTAATTTTAAACTTTTTGTTTTAGAATTTCTACAGAGAATTTTTTACTAACTATTTATGGTTTTTTAAATTTTAAAGCAATTTTGCTAAAAAAATAATAACAGGTTGTTCCGAATTGAACTGTTTTGCCACACCAAGTATCACAGACTACATTTCGTTTTGTCACAACAAATGTCACACACAGCATTTCGTTTTGTCACAACAAATGTCACACACTACGCTTGAAAAGACAAAAGCGCAGTTCAGTTCAGTTTAATTTTAAACTTTTTGTTTTAGAATTTCTACAGAGATTTTTTTAATAACTATTTATGGTTTTTTTTAATGTTAAAACAATTTTGATAAAAAAAATAAGAAATTGAACTGTTTTGAACTGTTTTGCCACACCAACTAGTACAGACTGCATTTCGTTTTATCACACCAAATGTCACACACTATCTTTTAAACTTTTTCTTTTAATAGAATTTCTGCAGAGATGTTTTTATAAATATTTTTGGTTTTTAAATTTTAAAGCAATTTTGATAAAAGAAAAAATAAAAAGTTGTTCTGAACTGAACCGTTTTGCCACATCAACTATCACAGACTACATTTCATTCTGTCACACAAAATGTCACACACAGTATTTCGTTTTTCGGAGTGCAGTTCAGTTTAATTTTAAACTTTTTCTTTTAGTAGAATTTCTACAGAGAATTTTTTAATAACTATTTTTGGTGTTTAAATTTCGAAGCAATTTTGCTAAAAAAAAATAAAAAGTTGTTCTGAACTGAATCGTTTAGCCACACGAACTATCACAGACTACATTTCGTTCTGTCACACCAAATGTCACACACTGCATTTCGTTTTGTCACAACAAATGTCACCCACTACATTTCATTCTGTCACACTAAATGTCACACACAGCATTTCGGTTTGTCACAATAAACGTCACAGACTACGCTTGAAATGACAAAATTTGAGTTTAGTTCAGATTCACTTTAACCTTTTTCTTTGAGTAAAAATTCTACACAAATTTTTTTTAATAAATTGGTTTTTTTAATTACCTAGCAATTTTGCTAAAGAAAAAACTAAATATTAAACATTTTTATTTTTCATAAACTTTTGAAATTTCGTTGTTGTTTATACTCTTCGACCCTGACCTTGAACAGTCAAATGTCTCAGACATTGACACCCACTCAGCAGCGGCAGTCAACCTGTCGGTTGACATTCTGACCGCGAATCGTAAAGCTCAGTGTCCATGTTACCCAACGGCAGCTTCGAGCAACGTCGACAACATTTTGATGTACTCCATGTTGGTTGTGTGTGCTTCTTCTTTTTCAGCAATTATCATATTTGTAGTTGAACGAAAAAACCATCGAAGCAGCAGCAGCAATGCAGATGGACTTTGTGTGCTGAACAACGGAGTATTTTTATGGTCTCGCCGCTGCTTTAAACAACATTTTAAATGTTGTTGTTGTTGTTATTGTTTGTGCTCCTTGATCGCAGCCATAAGATCTTGTTGATTTTTTCGCTCAGTTAATTCCTACCCGTGACGTCTTACCACCTCACACTGCCGCACTGTGCCAGGATGCAGCAACAACAACCAAAACGACAACAACAACAACAACAACAACAAACAACAAAACAGAAGGAACAAAACTGCTGGAGGAGGAAAAATCTTGCGTTGCCACAGAAATTGAAATCATCGAGAGATCAGCAAAAGCATCGCAGCCATCGACGGCGCAAATGTTGCGACAAGCAGCAGCAGCAACAACAAAACGAGCCACAGCCAGCACAACGGCAACAAGAGCACAGCAGCGTGTGTGTTTTTACGAATCACGGTTTCGATGTTTCGCATGAATACGTAATTAAATCTATAAATCGGCCAATTAAAATGCTTTGATATCGTGACAACATAACATCGGACATTGCCGCAAGGAATTAAAAATAAAATTATTACTTGCAACAACACAACAACCAATGACAAACACCAACAACAACAATTACGTTACGGCCATTTAGAGTTCTAAAGGACTCATACGTACGTACATTTTGTAAGCTGGAACAGAAGAGCGAATGGGTAGTTTTCTGAGAAGGATTTAAATTTTTTATTTGAAGTAAAATTTTTTCATATCAACAGTTAACTAAATATGAGCCAATCTTTACCACTTCTTAGACTTAAAGCTCACTTAAGCTGTGAAAAAAAAATATTTAAAAAATACATAAAACTCCCTAACAACTTGGGAGTCCTCGTAGGCGCCTCTACCCACCACTGCCACGCCACCATCGGCGCCTCCTCACTCCACACTAATTATAATCACGACTGTTTGTCGCCATCAATTGTTGCCGTTGTCAGTCGTATATGCAAATGTGCTAGCGCCACCCATTTTAATATCGGCCGACTGGTGCGGCACACATGCAGATGCAACTGCAGCAGCGCAATCAGCCAACAATGCCGCCGAAGACCTCCTGGTCGCCCACCTACAACACTGTGCGCGACAATTTGAGCTGGGAAATTATGCACAAAGCGACAATTTCTGTGCGCGATTAATCGCACAAAATCAAACAAACAAAAAATATAAACCAACTAGAAGAGAAGCCGAGGAAGCAACGAAAGAGTACAGGAAAGACGATAGATGCGAAATATACAAACGATGGGCATATTAAGGGGCCAATAGGAACGTTTTTGTGGCAAGGATTTTAGGGTCTTCAGAACAATTATTAACAACAACAATTTGGGTTTAAGTTGTAACTGCTTAGAACTAAATGTCGGAGATTGGAATTTCAACTCAGCCGACACGAAATATTAGGGATACAAAAAAGTTTTGATTGACTTAGAAAAGATGGTGCGACTAGCCTTAAATCTCATCCTATCATCTGGTAACTGCATTCATGGGAAAGCATCATCATTGGATCTAAGTTGTAAGTGCGTAGGACTAAAGATCAGAGACTCATATTTTGATCCAGTTGATACGAAATATTAATGGTACAAATAAATTTTGGGGGACTTAGAAAAGATGGCGCAACTAGCATTAAATCTCATCATATCAATTTATGGGAAAGCGCCATCATTTCCTTTTAGCCATCAGTTCTTGTCATTTCACTTAAGTCTAAACAACATATCTATGTACTATGTACTCTTTCAGCTATAACCATGTCAACTTTTGTCTCAATAAAACACAATTTGCTGGAAGGAAATCCTGATCCTTCTACACGACAATGTGCAGTTACATGTTGCAAAAGTCATAAAGGAAACGTTCAAGGTGCTTCAATGGGATGTCCTACCGCACCCACCGTATTCAGCAGATATTGTGACTTCCGACTAACCCTTGTTTTGGTCGGACTGACCGAGCTGTACTTCACTTCTTTCGAGGAAATAAAAAATTGGGTCAATGCTTGAATCGTTTTTGAAGATGTGTTTTATACAACAAAGATGAGGAAAAATCGCAGCTAACGATGGAAAATCTATATAATTAATTAATTAATAATCTGTTTGGTTATTTGTTGGTCACATGATATTAAAACTCAATAACTAATCTTTTACAGAATGTTCGTCTTGACTAAATCTTGATAAACCGCATTGTGCGAATACGACCCAACAAGTGGGCGTGACACCTCCCTCTAATCTAAATTTGTATATGAAATATCTTTGGAATTATATGTAGGTCGGACAGCATTGAAATTTGGTACAGGGAAACCGTCTGTGTCGTTTCACTGGTAAAAATGTTTAAGCGTTGGGCAGGGGGCGTGGCACTTTTCAAGCGACCAAAATGTTTCGAATAATTTGGAACTACAGGTCCACAGGTCCTGGTACTACTTTCAATAAAAGATTGCCTATTGTATCAATTTCTCTGAATAAGACTTCGAAGTTAAGACTAAGAACCGATCTTAGCGAAGTCTCCAACCTGCTGTCACCTCTTGTACACAACATATGGTGCTATGAGTGGTAGCGGGTGAAGAAGAGCTTGAATGCCTTCCACATTTGTCAGAAGGCCTTCGGGAAAAAGTGGGTATTATGGCCGAGCATTGTCTACTGGATGTATACAGCGATCAGTCGGCCGATCTTATGTTACGGAACCATCGTCTGGTGGCCGGCCACGGACACCAGGTCCCTGACAACGCAACTTACGAAGGTGCAGAGACTGACGGCTATGGGAATAGCAGGAACTGTCAAAAGCACTCCCAGGCGGGCCTAGAGATGATTCAACATCTCCACCCAATAGAGCAGTTCATTAAGTGCTGTGCCGCAAAAGGCGCTCTCAGGCTGAGAGAGGCCAACCTGTGGAAAGAGCACACTTATGAACACTCTGGGATTCTAAGGTCATTTACGAGGCCAGGTACAGAACATCAATTCGATTCCTGCACGGACTATCTGATTCCACATCTGGATTTTGATACGCGCGCACTTACCTCCTATCCCTCAAGGGAAGAATGGTGACTTACAAGTGTGACAAGAGACGCCTCCATCACCATTTTCACAGACGGTTCTAAGATGGAGGAAGGTACAGAAGCTGGTCTCCACTCAGATGTACTAGGGACACAACGATCTTTCAGACTCCCAGACCTCTGTAGCATCTTTCAGGGGGGATTTTTGCAATCTGGAAAGCTGATGAACTAATGCGCGACAGCAGATTATCACCCACGGATATCACAATCTGTGTCGATAGTCAGGCAGCCCTTAGAGCGCTGGAATCAGCCACGGTGAAATCAAAGGTAGTGCAAAGTTGTCGCACTGCACTTCGCGGCATCGGACATCACCGAGTCACTCTCTGCTAGGTTCCGGGCCACTCTGGAGTGGCAGGAAACGAGGCAGCGGACGAGATGGTAAAACAGAGGGTCGCCCTGCCTCTCACCCTGATATCTGCCCTGTATATGTATATTGACAGGTTGAGCAAAAATTACATCGAGTCCTCATGGCGGATCAGAACTGATTGCAGTACCTGCCGGGCAATATGGCCTTTCCTTTCCTTGAGGAAAACACGATTTGTACTGTCCTTGAGTCGAACCCCTATTAGACAGCTTGTTGGAGTCATTACTGGACACTGCGCCATTGGATTCATCTTGTCAAATGGTGCCTCTCGTCCAGTGATGTCTGCAGAAGCTGTGGAGATGAAGAAGAAGTGAAAAGGATCCAACACTACCTGTGCCACTGCCCGGCTCTGCAGAAACGCCGTCTCCGCACCCTGGGGTCAAGGTTCCTGGCAGGCTTGGCTTGCGCGGCAAGAGTTGAAATTTCGGATCTACTCTCCTTCATCAAGAGGTCGAACTGGTTTGCCCCGGACTGAGGGCCATTGGTTAGCTCCAGAACTTTGCAAGAAGGGATTCACAATGGGCCATTTTGCCCTCCGAGTGGAAGTGCGGCGTCTAGGTCGCACACAACCTTCCCTACCTAACCTAACAATGAGTGGTAGCTCGGAAGGGGGGAAAAAGACAAAATTACTTAATCTTTTTACTGTAAACCTCGGGGAGATTCAAGGTTCATATTGGAATTTTCGTAGTTTCCAGCTTCGTAAAAGGGATGAATGGCATAATCTCAATGCGGTCTCGGTAGGTAGGTACAGATAAGTGGTCATTTCAATCACATAATTTAGGCCAAGAGATCCACTGCGTTATAACGAGGAGTTACCCTTCTAGTTACTTCCCTTTGAAAACCAGTGATTTCCTGGCTCTTACCTTGCGGAGATCGCTTTTCGGTCCTTTTCTATATTCGAGAACCAATAAGCATTTCCTGAGCATAGTAGTTTGTTGACGATGTTTTCTGAGATTCGCTACGTAGCTTAGAAAAAGCTACTCTATAATCTCAATCTGCAGACATATCTACTAATGAGACAGTGTCCAGTTGTGATACCAACCACCATCCTTATAAAAAATATATTCAGTTGCATCAATTCTTTGATTTTGCTCTGGTTGATTGTGGTCCACCAACCCATCTCTTTGTGCTTTTGTGAGTTGACCACTGGCTGCCACCCCAACTCGAATCTTTGCCTAGCGGTCACATGGACTCGTTCGCGTGCAATAATTATTTGCCATTTGTCTAAGGATTTCAGCTTTTTAGTGCCTCTCATTTCTTGCTCTTCGTCTCCCTTCACTTAACTTTTCCTTTTTGTTGCAGTTGTGGTCGCCGCCAGCGTGTCGGCGACGGCGTTACATTCAAAAAATTCGACTCCTGCTAGCAACTGGCGAATGTTACGTCGGCGCATAGCACGTTCGCAGCGACGCGTTTCTGTC
Organism: Melieria crassipennis; assembly: GCA_963668005.1. Classification (NCBI taxonomy): domain Eukaryota; kingdom Metazoa; phylum Arthropoda; class Insecta; order Diptera; family Ulidiidae; genus Melieria; species Melieria crassipennis. The sequence continues at coordinate 19,259,662 of OY764961.1, forward strand.
GCTGTTGCCGTCGTCGTCGTCGTCGCTGCTGCGACTGCGTCTGTGGGTAATCATTGCAACAATATGTTGTAAGCCGAATGCCAACATTGTGGGGACGGCACTTTACAGCAGCCGACAGTCAACAGTCAAGAGCCAACAACGCAACGGGGCACCGGCAACGGAGACGGCGACACCCCAGCAGCCGCTGCCGCCAGATTACATGACAATTGGCCGCGAGCGTGTTGCCTGTTGTCGGAAATTCTCAGCATAGCTGTGCCCCAGTACGCCCCAGCTGCCGGCCGGGGCCCTTGACGGGGCGCCCTTGTTGGCCGATCGTGAGATTTTCTCATTTTTCTCATATTCGCGCTGACAGCGATGGCGGCAGCCACGTTGCCTTTGGCCATTTTATGCGCAACGCATCCAATAATCCGGCGCGATTTTGATGCTTATGCGGCGTGCACTCATCATTCGTTGTTGTTGTTGTTGTCATCATTTTATAATTGTCGTTATAAGTCGCGGCTTGAGGGCGCATTGTTGCTGTTAGCGATTGTTTTTGTGTTTGTTGTTGTGTCTCATTTATTTAGTTTTTGTTTTTATACGTTTTGGTTGCTCGCTGTTGCTGCAATTTGGTTGTTTTTTATTTTTGGGTTCTTTGTGCCGCCTGTTGCAGCCAATCGCAATGCCGACTGTCGACGGCGAGACGCCGTGCAAGTTGTTAGCTTCATTTGTCGCATTGCATGTACGCTTTGTAAGTTCTGTTGGCGCGCATCCGAAGGATACGCCGGCTCCGTCTCTGGCCGCGACTCCGGCGCTGGCAGTTCGAGTATTTATGTTGCAGTTGCAGTTCGCGGTTGCGCTTGCGCCTGCCTACCAATGCTCACTGGTCATGTTCTAGAAGTGGTTGTTGTTGTTGATTGTCGTGTTGTTGCTGTTGCGATTGCATTAAATGGGAATGGGTGAGTTATTTCTGCAACTTGTTGGAATTTTCGATTTTGTTCGTTCATGTTTTTGTTGTTATTTTTTAATTTGCTGTTTGCCGTTTATGTTTTGCCATATTTTTAAATATGCGCAGATTGTGTTGGTGCTGTCGTGTTCGAGTATGGGTGGGTAGCAACTGGCAGGTATGGTAATTGGTAACTGTTTGCTTTCACCGAGGTGCAAAAACTCCTACGGCTGCAGCTTGTTATCGCGCCATATTTGGCAAGCAAGAAAATGCAACCCTGTGCAAACTACTCTTTGAAGAAAAGTCGACCATATGTGACTGTCTTGAAAGACATGGTTGCGATGGCCCTTCGATTTGTTATGGGTTGGTCGGCCTGATTTAACACTCAAATACGTAAAGTATGCGCATCAGTAGTTAAGATAGTCCTCGATCCCTATCGAAGAGGCGTGGTATCAGTTGCGACATGGTCTGAGTGCTATATTAAGCTTATTGAAAACAAGGTGGGACCCGATAAAGAGACATGTTTCCAATTACTTTTCATCCCTCTTTAAAATAAAACAACTTTAACTCAAATAGACAAGAATTAATTTCGCACTATCCCAATTTGTAGCCTAGGCTCTTCGTTGTACACGAGCTTTACTGGGCTTTCATCTGTAGATATCAGGGAAGGCTGCAAAGTTTATAATATTTAGAATCCTCGTGATTTCCTTCCTAAATGGGAAAGTCGTGTGGCCCCAACGTGGCATCGTAGCAAGCCAATTCTTTTAACTTAAAGAAGCTGTTAACATAACAGAAGAAGATGTCAGCTAACAGAACCAACTGCATGAAGGAATGAAAGATACTTAAAAAATTATTTCGTCTTGCAAAACCTGTAGAACATGTGCAAAGGATTTTGTGAAGAAGTTGGACTTTAAACTACTACAGAAATTGGTTTCAAAAACCCGAGTCTTTTGAAATAATTGCCAATCAAACACCTATTTTCCCTTTTTGCTTTACACTTCATTTTTTTTAGGAGTATGTTCAAGAAATTTTGATTTAGGCTCAAAGTCGTATCAAATTCGATCGCACTACAGACATCAGACTCGGCTTCGAATGGAAGTTGCTTATTTGGTTGCAGACGAACGCACACACCAACTTCGGATTCGGTTGGAGTAAAAATCACAAATTTTTTACTTTCCTTAAACCATTCGTCAGACCCGAAGTTTTATCAATATTCCTACAGATTAGATTTTTTACTCAGAGGTGTTATGTTTGCAATCGCGTTCGAAAGCAAGTCTAATGTTTTTGGCGAGCTTTAGGTAAAATTGGGAGATAAAAGTAGTTGCTCCGAGGAGAGCTCACCTAGACCACAGAGGCCCATTGTTTTACTACAGAAGTTTGGACTCAAATCCTTTTACTGTAAATCTGACTGTAAATCGATTTTTCGGCTGGATCTCCTAGATTATTGAAGATTATTGCCTCAGCCGTCACTCAATAAGCTCAACGGCCTCGTTACTCACGGGTCACCTGTCTTATGGGTAAACATACAGAAAGACTGAGACTGCATTCCAACGACTTCTGTCGAGGGAGCGGCTTCAAAAAGGAGACCGTTCCCCACCTGTTGTGTCAATATCCTTTGGCTCAGCTTTCTTCATTAGTCTAACCGAACTATCGCCTCTGAATATCAGGGATATAGCCAGGTTCATAATGGAATCCTCTTGGTTCTCAGTGATGCCACAGTGAGCCATAATTTGTGCATAAGTGAGCTTTTCACGTAGAAGGCTACCACTCTAACCTAACCTAACCTACTACAGGAATTCCAACACAAGTATTCTTACTCATTAACTTACTCATGAGCTTCTAAAGCTAAGTAGATTGTGAACAGATTTTTCAGCTGGATCTCCTAGACTATCGAAGATTAGACTGTGATACTACAGGAATTCGAACACATGTTCTCTTAAGTCATTAAACCAGTTTGAGTTCCTAAAACTTAGTAGATAGTAAACATACTTTTCGGCTGGATCGAAGATTAGACTATGATACTACAGGAACTCGAACACAGGTTCTCTTAATCATTAAACCAATTTGAGTTCATGAAACTTAGTAGATTGTGAACAGACTTATCGGTTGGATCCCCCAGACTATTAAAGATTAGACTGTGATACAACAGGAATTAGAGCACAAATCTTCTAACTCAACAAACTAGTTTGAGCTAATAAAGTTACATAAGTAGACTTTTCGGCTGAAGCGCCTAAATTATCAAAAATTAGTGATTAGTGACTACAGGAGTGTGTGTGTAGTGTAGGAATTCGAATACAGGTCCTCTTACTTAACCTCAAGTCCTCAAACAGAGCTTTCGGCTGAATGGCCGAGGCTATCGAAAAACAGTTGCCCAAGTAAGTTTTACTTCTGCTTGAGACTGCAAGATAAATAAGTACATAACAGATAAAGTTCAGTTTGTTCTTCTTCTTTGTCCATGCAATTAGTGCAGAATTCGTTAGAAGGCAGTTCCAGTTTTTTTATTTTTCTGTGAGTGACGGAAGTACCAAAATTTGGTGCACAATAAATTTTGCATTGGCTTCAGCACATCTAAAGTTATTTTCTTATATAGACATTCTATAAAAAGAGTCCTTATGAAGGTTAGGGTAGAAATTCCTAGTGTTCTCGAGACCTTCTATAAATAAGAAGCATCCAAAACTTAGAAGAGAAATCCTAAGTGCAATCATATTTTGGCCCATTTGCTCAGTTACTAGATTATACAAAATTTCGATTTGAATACGCCACTCTTGCGTCTTCGAACTTCGAGCCACCACATACTCGTACTTTGGCATTTCAGTAACAACTCCTGCCAACCGCCTCGCAGGACATTCAAAGCGTCGTGCTGCCGTTGCCGTTGTTTGCGCTTTAAGCGCTACTTTGAAGTGGCTTAAAAGCAGTTGAGGCGCTAACCGGTGACGCTTGGCGCTAGCTGCAACTACAAGACGACGTGTTCATCGGTAGCAGCGGCAGACAGTCAGAGCGCAGCGTTTACGTTAACGTTTACGTTTCGTTACGCGCAGGTCAACAGGTTGTTCCCAGCCACATTTGGGAATGCGTGTGCGGCAAATGTAAGCGGAGACGTTGCGGCGGATGTGCTCAGCGCCCAGCGAGGGGTAAGAAACTTGTAATTGTTGCTGTGCTGTGCGGTGAGGTGCGGTGCTGGCTGGTTGGTTGGTTGGTTGGTTGGGTCGTCACGAGGCAGCAACATGTGAAAATTCTTAACATGTTCCAGTATTAGCCACCGGTGTTGATTTTAGACACCACAGCACAGCCGAACATTAATTTTTCGCATCTAATCGATTGTCTGATGCCGTCTGTGCAGGCTTTTATCTTATTGTTCTTGTTGTTGTTGTTCCTGTTTTTTGGTTGCTATTTTTACTGTCGAGCTTGTTGGTGTTGGGATTTTGTCGACGGCAGGTTGAGAGGTTGCACGCAGCAGAATAGCTTTTTTGTGTTTTTTTTGTTTGCAAATTTGTTAAATAGTTGTTGTTGTAAGTTAAAGAATGTAAGCAGCCTAGAAGTGCAATGGTCTGAAGGATTCATTGGCTGCATAGCCAAAGGGGACCTTATAAGGAACGATTTTTCAAGCATATTAAATGTGGCAGTACCACAGAAGTTGGTTAACTAAGGCCTCACCTATTGAACTAAGACCCATTTAATTCGATGGCCCTTCCTTTTCCTCTCAATGCCCATTCACACTGCCGAAAATTCTCAACAACAAAAAAAATTATAGCCATCCCAATTTACGTCACAACAACAGCAACAACAACAACATTCGCCTTAGTGATCACAATAACAAAAAAATTAACGAATTGAGTTCTGTTCTGTTGGACAGAAAACAAACAGTTTGGACAAACTGGCCAGAAAAAAACTGAACTGTGAGCATTTACAGCATAAAAATTACGAATTGCTAGAAACAAAAACAATAACAAAAATAATGAGAAGCGCCAAGTCCCTAAGCAGAAAAACGAAAACCACCGACAGACTAGTCACAGGACCAGCAGCAAAGAAACAACAACAACAATCAACCAAACGAACGAATGAAGCCAAACAACCAACAACAATGCAACAAGGAGTGAAATGCATTCGAACATAAACGACAACGACAAGACAATCGACGACTTTGCAGCTCGACAATAACAACAACAACAACAACTAGCATCTTAACACGAATTTGCACCATTGGCGCTGGTGGTGGGCAGACCAAGAGACAGTGGCAGCCACTATGCGCCGCCAGCGCTGCAGCTCGACAAATACCAAAATAGCCAAGCAACAGGCGCACACACAGACCCAAGCAAGCAGACAGACATACAGATAGACAGACAGCCAGCTAGCCAAACGGACAATCGACGGGATAACACTCGTAAGTACAACAGTTGCAGGCGCTAAAAGAGCCGAGAACCAAAAGTTCTCGCCGCAAACGTGGCGAAACAAAAAACTAATGCAAAGAAATGCACAAAAACAAAGTCATGCAGCCGATTACCACATTGGCGACAATTATTGTCACACACAAACATTGACCGGGTTGGCAACATGTAAGCAACAGCGATTTTCATGCCAATGTTTATTGACGACAAGCCGAACGGCGTCCAAAGCGACAAGCAGTGGTTAAGGGCTTGAAGCAAGGAATGAAAAGAAAAGATTTCGGAGGATATTTGAAGTCGCTAAAAAAACCTTAATAAATACTTAAACTGCTTCACGAAATCTCGAAGGATATAATGTATGTAGAAAGAGACAATCCAGAATATAGGAAGAGAAAGTTCAGATAGGACATAATATATAGAATTAAAAAAATACAAAATTCGAAAAATTCTTTTATTCTTCTATTCTAATTCTAATTCTATTAACAACAGAATCCAGATGAAACAGAATTCAGATAAAATAAAATTCAAAAATACGAAATCAAAAAGCTGAGGTCCATACAAACTAAAGTCAAGTCAAGGAAGCCAAAGTAAAGGTCACTTCCTGAAAAGCTGAATCCAGATCTCTTGTTTTCTTTGAACGACAAAATCCAGAAAAGAAAATCCAGGATTCAAGACAAAAGATTCCCACAAGATTGAATGCTAAAATCCAAGGAAGCTTTCTTTCTTTCTTTCAAAAATTGAAGCCACGTCAAAAGTTCAGTTAATTTTTGTTTCCTATTAACAGAATCCAGATAAGACTAAATCCAGACAAAATAGAATTCAAAAATATAAAATTTTAAAAGATGAGATCCAGAGCAAACGTTACTTTCTAAAAAAAATAGTCCAGATCTGTTGTTTTGAACCAAAAAATCCAGATAAGACTGAATCCAGACAACAGATAATTCAAAAAGATCGAATGTTAAAATCCAGACAAACTAAATTCAAGAAAGCCAAAGTAAAGCACTTTCAAAAAATTAAAGTCAAGTTAAAAGTTCAGGTAATTTTGGGTTCCCTATTAACAACAGAAACCAGAAAAGACAGAATTCAGACCAAATGGAATTAAAAAAATCAAAAAATGAAAAGCTGAGGTCCAGACAAACTAAAATCAAGGAGGCCGAAGCAAAGTTCACTTCCAAAATCCATTTATGAACAACAGAATCCAGATAAGATAGAAGGAGAGAACACTTTCTAAAAAGATGAATCCAGATCTGTTGTTTTCTATGAACAACAGGATCCAAATGAGACAGAATCCAGACAAAGGGAAATCCAAAAAAATCTAATGCTATATTAATATTCAGATAAACTAAATTCGAGTTTAGGTTTTCTATTAACAACAGAATCCAGATGAGACAGAATTCAGATAAAATAGAATTCAAAAATTCAAAATTCAAAAAGCTGAGGTCCATACAAACTAAATGCAAGGAAGCCAAAGCAAAGGTCACTTCCTTTCTTCCAAATCCAGAAAAGACTGATTCAAGACAAATGATTCCCACAAAATTGAATACTAAAATCCAAACTAAATCCAAGGAAACTAAAGTTTAGCACTTTCAAAAATTCAAGCTAAGTCAAAAGTTCAGGTAATTTTTGTTTCCTATTAACAGAATCCAGATACGACTGAATCCAGATAAAAAAAACTTCAAAAATACAAAATTTGAAAAGCTGAGGTGCAGAGTAACTACAGTCAAATAAGACAAAGCAAAGGAAACTTTCTAAAAAGGTGAATCCAGATCTGTTGTTTTCAATGGACAAAGGATAAGACTGAATTCAGACAAAAGAGAAAACAAAAACACAGATTTCGAAAAGCTAATGTCCACATAAACTAAGTTAAAGGGAGCCAAAGCAAAGAACACTTCCTAAAAAAGAAAAATTCAGATCTGTTCTTTTTTATGAACAACAGAATCCAGATAAGACTGAATCCTGGCGTAATAGAGTCTAAAAAGATCAAATGCTAAAATCCAAACTAAATCCAAGGAAACTAAAATTTAGTTTCAACAAGCGTTTATTACATCCAGAAAATAAAGCCAAGTCAAAAATTATTTTAATATTGGTTTTATATGAATAACAGAACATAAAAAACATGATCCAGACAAAAAATAATCCAGAAAAACTGAATGCAAAAAACTAAAATCTGGACGAACTACTTAAGTTCACGAATGACAAAGTCTAGTAAAAAATAAAAAAAAAAATAAAAAAAATAAAATTAATAAAAATTAAAAAATAAAAAAGAAATTTGTAAAAAATAAATCCAAATTGAAAATTTTGGTTTCCTACGATATCTCAAAGTCAAAAAAGACGAGATCACTCGGAATGCTTTTTCTTAACTCTAATCTTCAAAGTTTCACAAGCTTCATGCAGAAGAAAGCAGAACAAGATATAGTGCGTGTCACTTTTGACCGATCCTAAACATCCATCGTTCTAAAGAACTAAGAAGTAACTAATTGAGAACCATCTTTCGACTTCTGCATTGTCACTCAACTCTGGCAGTCTACTTAGACTTGCTGGTACTAAGATCTGTTAGTATTGAGTTTATATTGATTCTGTGAATAAGGGGATCTGAGTTGCTCTAATCACAGGCACAATCTCGGTGACCAATTGACATTCGAATTTCGGGAAATGATTCGAACTGGATATCGTTGCTCCAGTAAATTGATAGTTTATGTGCGTTGTGCGAGATGCCGCCGTTCTAATGAAACCACATGTAATCAAGATTTCCACCAGTTGAGACCTAAAGAGAAACCTGCCATGTTCCTCAAGCGAATGCAATTCACAGTCCAGCACTTTTATTGGGGCAGCGTATGTCATAAATAAATGTTTCAAATCTTTTATAGCCAGACAGAACAATATTTGCTATTGTCAGATCTCTCGCGTTTGCTGTTTTATATTTTTACAACAAAATCCTTTCATTTATTGGATTTTGTGTTGAATTTTCTCCAGCACCTTTGACCTCTATGGGTTCAGCAGTGATAGTAAATTCTTCCATCAAAATCTTGTCTCGTAATGTTTGCTTTCAAGGGCCCACTCATTGCTTCGCATTCTTTGAAGTAACTCCTACACGTTGGCTCTTTAAAAAAAATTTTCTTAGCTTCCCTTTCTTTTCTGGTTTTGTTGTAACTTTGCAAGTTGACTGTATTAACTACGACCAGTCTGAATTTTGTCTGTTTGAATTATAATCTGATTCCTAAAAGAAGTTATGCGCGTTTTTCATTGACAAGTGGATAGTACAACGAATCTACAATCAGTAGTTGTGCTGGTTCAACAATAAATAACAATTCTTATAAAATACAAAACTCCAGCAAAAATAGAGAATTTGTTGCGTAAATCAAAGGTCAACAATGATGAAGAAGGTAAAATCTCCACTGGATGAATTAAATAAAGGAAGCTCTATCAATATTTGGTGTGACCGAATGGAAAAAAGGAGCACATACATTCAAGTCAGAGGCACTTGGAGCAAAGCTAACTTTGTGAAGGCTTTCATATTGGACTTGATGGAGGGTTCTGACAGTGTCAGTGCTTATCACAAAATGGGGAGTCAAATATTTAAAAAAACTAATCGAAATTATTATAACCTACTCGTATTTACCTACTTAATTGCCTATAACAATCTGTTACTGTTGCCGCAAAAGTTCTCTCTATATTACAACCTTTCAGTCAAATTTGTATTATGATGTCTTACTACACATACATATACATACATAGATATGTAGTAGCTAAGGCAGATGTGACACTATCAAAAACCGCGGTCGAAGTTATGAAAGCTGTCTTTTTTTTAGACATAGATATGAACCCACTTTACTTTGATTATATCCATTGCGAAGCAATACCGATCTTTAAAGACGTTTCAAGTATGTCATTCAATTAGAAATACTAAGAATTTTGAACATTTTTTAACTGTGTTGAATTTTTCCATCACTCCTTACTTTATCTTTTGAATTTCGTTATTAAATCCACTCAGTCATCATTCAGCCATCAGTTGTCCCTCTTCACATCACAACATCGCAATAGATAATTGTCCATTGAGTTGCACAACATATAAACGATAATCGACCTCGCATATAGTCGCATTTAATTATTTGTTTATCCAATTGAGATGGCAATTTTAATTTTAAATTTCCGCTCGACTCACCTGTTTGCTTGTTGAACGATGCCGCCTGAACGCTGCACCCACAAAATTGCTTTTATTTCTTCGCATACAGCGAATGCTTTTACAAAAAATTTATAATCACAATTTCACAATAACAACAAAAATTAATCAAAATGAAAAACAAAAAAATTGAATTACAACAGCAGCGAATAATGCGAGAGCTTAACGCTTCACTAGCGACGCGCCCAATAATTTTATTATTTAGCCTCGACTGACTCGATTTGCTGCGATTTTGCGCTATGGAAATTTTACAAAAATACATAAAGGCATTATGCCACAGATAATTGTGTATTTGTGTGTGTACATTCGTATTTGTTATTGTTTAGTTTTTATAAAATGTTACATTGATTTATATAAAGAAATTAATTTGTGGAGCATTTTCGACGAGCTGCGGCGCGCGTAACCGGAAACGTAAATATGCGGCGACCGGAAGCAAGACTATTTATTGTCGATATGGCATACAGCTAAGCAATAACAACTACAACATTGTTAATATTGTAATAACAACGGCAAATCGACAGCAGCAACAACAATTCCCAGCACTATTTAGTCATCAGCTCATCACAGCGTGCAAGCAATCAACCTGACACAACAGCCATGTTTAACTGATTATTGAATTTAGAATATTTTACATTTTTACAATCGTGTTTCAGCTTTCATTGAGTACAAAAATTGAATTGCAATTGCAAAAACAAAAAAAAAATGAAAATGATGTAAAAAAACAATGCATTTTTATTCAGCTGCGGCGCGCCAAGTGAAACGTGAAATTTTTTTCAGTGCGATTGCAGCGACTTGTTGGCATATGGAAAATAATCACAACAACTAAACAAACAAACAATTTTGCAGTTAATAATTTGAAAAAACAATTCACATTGGTGCGCATCTCAGCCGCTTCACACTCGCGTTTGGCGCGAAAAAATTGGCCATGTTGCAGGTGAGCTGAGCAGACGCCATCGTCGATTGCGACAGCTGAAATTGCAATGCGGATTCCTGCCTGCCACGTCTCTCGCCCACACACAAACTGCCCACTCACTGCCTTTGTGACGTCAAAACGGACAAAAGTACTTGCGCACATTTTGTTTATTTTTTCTTTTATTTATTTGCTTGTTTTTCACTTTTTTCTTCATACTCACACTTGATGCCGCTGCTGGCTCAATATGTGCTTTGTATTTGTTATTGTTTCTTTTTTCCTATGAATGACTAATTTGCTGTCGTGCCTGTTTTTTGATTCAATTCTCAAATCGTTTGTTTGTGTGTGTGTGCATGTGTAATTGGGCCATAAAAATTGTTAAAGCACTTGTCGAATTTGTACAAAAAACGGCAACGCAAAAATTTAATTTTCATTATATCTTTGCTGTACAACGATTCTTATATAAAAACATTAACAAATTATAGTTTCAAAGTCAAATAATTTAACGAAAAAATCAAAGAAAAGTCAAACGAATTAACGTAGAACTATTTTTTTTTAAACATCAGCTGTCAAATGGTGCAAATGAGATGAAAAGAGCAGATTATTTTTGCATCAAGTGTGCGTGCCAAGGCAACAGATTTAACGATTAATTATATCGAAATTTTCTAACCTTTGTACTCCAAATACTTTGGGGAAAAAATTGCATTATTAGATTAGAAAAAATATCATTATTAGATTATAGATTATACAAATGAATACTTCTTTGTGAATGTTTCTTTGTGTGTTCCAACATATATCACAATCATAAATACCAATTTCTAAGTCATTTCCTTTCACACGCAGTGTCTGTGAGAATTATTAAATTTCAATAAAGCCATCAGCCCCAATAATACCAAAGCACGCAGCCCACTCTGCCACATGCGGAACACACACAACTTCTTGGCTTGTTTCTTATGCCACACACCCCCTCCCCCCTAATAAAACACACACGCAGAGCTACAACATTTTTATGGCATGTTCGCCGACAGACTTTCGTATAGTTTATGGTTCAATATGACAAACAATAACATGACCGAATGCAATAAACATGAGCCAAATGGATGCTTGATGGCATTTGCTGCGCAAAAGCCACATTCACACTGGACTAATAAATTTATAATGTTGATATTGCCTGGCAATGAGCGATTCAATGATACGCAGGTAACCGTAAAAAGTAAAAAGCTGGACTATTGCACGTGACGCAGAGTAGCGGTGAATGCGAAGCGATGAGTTATCTACTTTGTGGAACAATCATTTATGTGCAATCACTCGAGTGCGAGTTTTAATGCGATTCAAATTCATTCAATTTGAGTCTGAGACTTTAAGTACTTAGATCCTGTGACATCAAGACGATTGATTCTTAGCTTTTTTGAACTAAATAAGAACCAATGTTGAAAGTTTTTAAAATGTAAAATTTTGCGAGTGTTTTGATATCATTTTCTTGAACTTAAATTTCAAGGATTCCATGCTTTTTCGAGCACAATTAAATTTTCTATTCTTTCTCAAGTTCATTGCGCTTTTAAAACCAACACAGTACTCCCTCTTTAAAAGGGGAATGCCATGAATGTTGTTACAGTCTGTTGAGCTGTTGAACCAATGGTTGAGTTGCCTAACATCTTTGTTCGTTCTTCTCAGACTTCACTCTCTCTCCATCCTAGATATGCGAATAAGTAAGCCAATAATATGGCCAAGGAAAGTTATACACAAAAAACTGTGATAAAATTCCGATATTAAGCACTGACATCTATTTCATATATAGACGAAGAAAGCAGAGTGAAGGACCTGGCAAAAGCCTTCTAAAGCCATTGGAGCGACTTTGATTCGAGTTTTTAAAAATCAAAATATGAAAAATACTACGAGTATCAATGTATTTAAGTATACGCTGACTCATCAAAGACCTGACAGGGATGTGAGTACGATGACTGGCACCTATTATCCAGAAGTATTTTTATGTTCAACGATATAGTAGAAAGTAGAAACATTTCCAGCTATCCAAAAACGATGACACCTACTAATGGTATCAAAGTTTCTTCCATACTCGTATCTTTGCCTGGTTAACACAGTAAATGCACACATATTGAATCAACTCAGGAAAATAGGTCCTAAGGTCCTAATAAAATTTAGTAGTTTTAATTTGGAGAAGAAAGCCTTAAATTTTCCTTTTTATGCAGAAAAGCATAATAAATTGAAATAATTATTTAGGAGTAATTTTAGAAGCTACGAAGAAAAAGATAGAGGGAAAAGTACATACACTTTTCCGGCTGTCCAAACTCGATGACACCCTACCAATTGTATCAAAGTTTCTTACATATATTTGCCTTGTTAACACAGACATACTGAATCTACTCAGTTTTGGGAAAATATGCGATCTCCTGAGAAAGTAAAGTTGGAGTCAAAGTTCTGATAAAATTTTGTAGTTTAAACTTTGAGAAACAAAATATTAATTTTTTCTCTTTTTGTGGAAACTCATAATAAATACAATTTGTCTTTGAGTGAAATCCAAGCCAAATAAGCCTTTCACCCTACTAACGATTTGTATCTTCTCTTTGTCTTCTTTTCCTCCGGTTGTAGTCACAGTAAGTCCAAGCCTCTTTTATCTCGAAGATTTGTCATCTTGGATCCAAGATGACAAACCAGTTTTATCCCAAAGACGGACTATCTTCATTCCAATGATTTCGGTGACCAGAATGTATGCACTTTAACTGGCGCCTATTATCCAGGAGTATTTTCAGAAGCTACGAAGAAAGGGATAAAGTGGTAAGTATATAAACTTTTCCGGCTGTCCAAAACCCATAGCACCCTACCAATTGTATCAAAGTTTCTTCCATACTGAATCTACTCAGTTTCAGGAAGCTATATTAGACTGAATCCCCTGATAAAATTTAGTAGTTAAATATAACTTTGAGACCGAAGCCTTAAGTTTTTCTCTTTATGCAGAAATTCAAAATAAATTGAAATTGTCTGCAAGTGACAACCAAACCTAAGCTAAAAATACTAAAAATGTTTACCTTCTTCTGGTTTTTCTTTCCTCCGAGATTGTAGTCTCAGTAGATCCAAGCCTCTTTTTTTTCAAAGATTTATCATCTTGGATCTATCGATTTTGCAGGAGGAACCAAACCACTTGTATCCCAAAGACGTACTTTCTTCGTTCCAATGATTTCGGTGTTATTACTGGCCACTGGATGGGTGCCACTGGGTTATTGAAAGGTGCACCGGAAAATATCGCTTGTCTTTTAACATTAGAAGTGCGCAGCCAATCAAACCATGGAATTATGCTACGAAATAGGAGCTCATATTTTTTTTAATTTTTTTTTTTGGCTTCAGTTACAGTCGCGGAAAATTTGCATTCCAAATTTTTAATTTCATTTCATTTTCATTCCGAAAGCAATGCAATTAAATATTAAAAATCATTAATGATGTAAATTTGCCTCATTTGCGAATTCTAGAGTCAATGTACTTAAGCTATGTTTTTAACTGGTGTACCTACGGGGGCGTAGCCAAGGAGGGGGCGGAGGGGTTTGGGTGTCAGAACCTCCATGGCCTATAATTATTTTAAATTTACAATCACTTTGCATGGAATGTACGTTCCCACAATAGCAAAAGGGTCTTTTCACCTTTAAACATTTAAAAGAATAACAAAAAATTTTTACCGAAATGGTTTCTTTAAATAATCCCCTTCAGGCTCAGTACAACTATTTGCATGTCTAATGAGTGTTTAAGATCGTCGGCAGGAATATCTTTCAGGATGTCGGTACAAGCTTTTTGGATGGCTTCTGCGTTCTCAAAATGCCTTTGTTTAATCGGTAAAGGTGAAAGGTTATAAGGTGAAAGTCGCACGATGCCGCATCAGGTGAAAATGATGAGTAGTTGATTGTCAAAATTCGACTTTTAGTCAAAAAATTAGTCACAAGTGTCTATCGATGAGATGGCGTTTTTCGATAGCCAAAAGTTCAGTTAAAATGCGATAAATTTATGTTATTGAGATGCTTAACCTTCGCCGTACCAAAGATTTTTGTACTCGTCCTTAAACAATACCCACCCGGATGACGCCAGGCGCTTCCGAAGCTAAGTATTTTGAATAAAACTGTCAATAAATAAATAATAATAAATAGTTTTTCCATATCTCAGTATTTAGTATCTTCCTCTGGTGATAGTCCGTTTTTCGAAAAAAAGGCCTAACTTAAACGATTTATTTTGCGACTATCGAAAGTAAACACATTCTGAGGTACGTAAAAAAAAGTTTTGAGTGAGTTCTATTTGGTTATGTTGTTAAAAACTAAGTACTTTCGAATTTCTGGCAGATATTGAACATGAATATTAAAAAGATCACTTGGATGGCTATAAGAAAAGCGAAGGTTAAATCCAATTTCAAGTAGATTTTCGCTAATCTATGAACTTTTCTATGATGAATTACCGCCAAGTTTTGATGGAATCTGCGGTGATTGCGAATTTCAGTTGGCTAATACGTTGGTCATTATTTACGTGGGCAGTCCGATAAGTACTTAGCCCCACTGCCCGATGGTGCCACTATCATAAGAGAAATTTACTATCGTGTAGTACATCCTCGTAGACGGCTACTGTCAAAATTTCAGCCATATTGCATTTGTAGTTTTGTTTTTGACCGCGTGTGGAAACGAAAGTGTCCACGGATTTTAGAAAAATGGAAAAAGAGCAATATCGGTCGGTGATTCGCCAAATTGGTCGCATTAGGCTACGAACAGCTGCCCCATCCACCGTATTCTCCAGATTTGGCCCTGTGTGACGTCTTTTTGTTTCCAAACTTGAAAAAGTCACTCGCCGGGCAGAAATTTGAGTCGAATGAGGAGATTATCGCCGCCACGGAGGCCTCCAGAAAATGTATTTTTGAGAAATAAATCGCCACTTTTCAAAAATTTTCGTTTTTCTTTTGTAGGCTAAGTACTTATCGGACCACCCACGTAGTTAGTTTCCCTCTAATCCATGGAAGATTAGGGTGTATGGCTTCTGTAGTGAAGGCAGTGACTATGACCGAACTTTTATTCTAATTCCTTATGTTTTCTTAAGGGGGTCGTCTACGTAGCGGCCTGATTTTCCAGCCTGTTTTTCAAGATTTATTACGAAGGAACGAAAGAAGATATTCACTCACTTTTTTTTTTGTTTATTTAATCGTAATCTTTCAAGAGTCAAGGTCATAAAAATTATATTTCTACATATTCGAGTGCAGGACGACCTTGAACGTGCCCTCATAGAATTTTGATATCAATCTTCCTGCAAGATTTTGGGTCAACCACGTAACCTACAACAAAAAATTAAACTAATCTATAATTGATCTAACATCAGCTATGCTTAGACACGAGCTTTTTGTAAAATTCAAAAATCTTTCGAAATGGTGGACATTTTTGAAAGAAAAGTTATTTGTTCCCCTTTTTTCAAATATTTATTGACTGTTGTAATAAAAAAAAATATAAAAAATATAAAAAATATTTTGTTAAAAGCTCGTGTCTAAACATAGCGACATGTTTTGTGAGCAAGTAAAAAAAGAAATCGAATCGATGCCTGTAAAACTTTTCTTAAATACTTAGAAAAATACGACTGTCGGGAAAACGCGTTTAAAGTTCACAGAGAGCGCGGGGAAACACCGTGAGCGAGCGTGCTCAATGCTCTACAGCTCAATAACCGTGAAGAGTTTACCCAAATCCTTTGGAAATAACATTCCTCACGTCTTCCAAATGAAAATTATGTAAAAAAAAAAAATGATTTTTTAAAACTTTGTACGTAGACGACCCCCTTAAAGTATCTGGCAAGAACGTAAAATTGTTTCCATACTCCACCTCCTCTTCTACCCGACCACATAGTTTTTCCTCTTCTTTCTCTGCCTCATCTCTTTCTAGTTTTTCATCTCCTTTCTCTGTCTAATCACTTCCGTTTCCTTATAGCGTGTTCCTTTTAACAAGTTTCTCCTTTCTCTATTTTTTGGTGTCCTTGCGTCTTCAGTGTTCAGTGCTCCCTAACAACTTGTAACTACTTTCAGCACTTCAGCACCGTTACGCCATTCAAACGGTCCGCCATTCTGAGAGATTTTGCCCAATAACCTTTCACCTCAATAGCCGCTAACAAATGAATACAAAGCTCGAAACACTTGAGTACAAATACCAATTATCAAATTTTGTCATCTTACCAAACAAAAAAAAACGTGTGCCGAAAAAACTTATTTATTTGCTACTCGTGCTTACACATTTTCAACAAATTTTATTAACACTCGCACACGATGTAAGCGAACAGCAACAGACACGACTTCCGTTTGTAAGCGGCACACAGCGAGATGTCCAAGTGGTGATTAGGATTAAAAATGAATAAAAAACAAATGAATAATAACAACAACAACAGTAAAAACACAACTAACAGCAGCGACATAATTTTTAATCAAAAATCCACAAAAGTCAACGTGGTGCAGAAGAAAGAGAACAACGCCCGATAGACTCGTAAAACAGCGGCAGCACAACAATAACAACAACAACCAGAAGAAGCCGATGACAACAACGAATGCGATGAGGCAGCAGTGAAATGTTGTTGATAAAAACCGCTCGATAGCGTCGAAATGCCGCAGCCGCTCATTACAAGCGTCACAACAAATTTATGCAAATAACTTTTTAAGCCGGCCGCCGCAACTAGCCGCAAGATGCCGTTGCGGGCAACACTGGCGCGCACAAGTACGCGTGCGCGTGCGCATAGAGTGCGTACAGCAACACCGACAGCGACGAGAGTGGCCGACGCGGCAGCAATGCGCGACAATTAACATTGCGCCGCGGACATTAATCATTTTAATCGCAATTTTCGTGTCGGCGCGCATGCGTTATTTGCGCAATAAATGAGCTTTAAACGGACGCGTTTATGCCAAAATTAAACGCGCGCAGCGGCCAACGCCGAAGGTAGTCGCCGCCGCCGACAAGCAGACAAACAGACCGACACATCGCACGGCTCCGTACACAGCTTTGGCCACAAAAAGGGCCAACACTTTTTGCTGGCGTGCCACTTCTTTCGCTCGTGCAGTGACACTGGGCTTGGTGCTGCCGTTGTTGTTATTGTTGTATTGTTTTTGTTTTTTTTTATTGCAGCCAAACTGAAAATATGGTTCATAAACGCTCGGAAATTGTGACAATGATTTGTTACAATTTTTAAGTTATTTCTGTTTTTTGGCGGCGTTTTTCTGGCGTTTTTCAGTCGGCTGTGCGGCTCACTGTCTGGCTGACTGGCTCGCCGCCGGATGCGGCCGTAAGTGCTGTGAGCTGGCTTTTGGATTTTTGGATTTGGTGTGTTTTCGCGTATCCTATGGAATTCTTGGCGATGCCAAATTGCTGATAAACGTTTTTGCTTTGTTGTTATTGTTATCGTTGCTGTTGGTGTTGTTGTTGCTGTTTTTTGGGCGATTCATTGCCGCCTGCCGAATGACAGCAGAGAATAAAAATGTTTGGCCAATTTTTGGTATTTTTTTTTGCTGAAGCTTTTGTGTTGATCTGCTTAACGATTGCGAAGGCATTAAACATTCAGAAGTGATTGTGGATAAAAGAAGAAATTTTAACAAAACAAAGATTAACTAAACTATTTACTTGCTTTCACAATAAAAATTGTTAAAGTGCTATCATGAAAATCAAACAAGTTCAATCTTTCAAAAAAATAAAAAAATATTTAATTTTTCCAGTTTTTCAATCATAAAGATATAATTTCAAGGCGCTTATTTTGGTGTAATCGGCTTTTTTCTATGACATTTAGTTACAGAGATATGATGTATAGCATTTCAACCATTCTCGAAATTTGTATGAGATTTGCTCTACACTTTATCAGTATTTACGCTCTCCTGAAAAATTTGAAAATTAGACTTAGGTTGTTTTGTCAAAATGCCACAGATATTTACTTAACAGAGAAAATTAGTTAAATTCAATTAATCAAATAAATTTGACAAATACATAACACGAAAAAAATCAACATACGGTTGAATTTTGTACCCACACAACAATTTTGGAAAAATATATCAGAAATTATGAGATTCAATGACATACTTAATTCAAATTAGTTAAAAAAAAATTAATATAATTTAATAAAATTAATTAAATAAATTTTAATTCAAATTTTTGTTGAATTTGGCACTATACACAAAAATCTTAAATTGGAAAAATATACCAAAAATTATCACTTCCAAATACATAATTTCAATTAATTCAAACAAATATTAGTGTTTAATTTGAGTTTAATATTAATTAAATTTTTTTAATTTAATAAATTTTAAAAGAAAAAAATATACTTAAAACAAATTGTTGTTGAATTTTTCACTTCATGCAACAATATTGGAAAAATATACCAGAAATTATAAGATTTAGAAACAATATAAGTGATTAATTTGAAATGCAAATTAGTTAAATTCAATAATTGAAATAACTTTGACAAATACAAAAAATATAATTAAAACACATTACGGCTGAATTTTGCATTCCACGCAAAATTAAATTAAATTTAAATTATTAAATTAAATTCAATTAATATTAATTAAATTAATATTAACTTAATTTAATAAATTTTAAAAGAAAAAAAATATACTTAAAACAAACTGTTGTTGAATTTTGCACTTCAAGCAACAATATTGGAAAAATATATCAGAAGCTATAAGATTTGGAACCAATATTAGTGATTAATTTGAAATGAAAATTAGTTAAATTCAATAACTGAAATAACTTTGACAAATACAAAAAATATAATTAAAAGACATTACGGCTGAATTTTGCACTCCACGCAAATTTGCACTCTAAAAATTATTAAATTCAATTAAACCCATATTAGTGAATAACTTTAATTTTAAATTAATCAAATAAATTCAAATAAATTCAATTGAGTAAAACAAATATTAGTGATTAACTTACAATTCATATTAGTTTAACGCAATTAATTGAATAAATTGAAATTCACATTTCTGTTGAATTTTACACTGAATGCAACAATCTCGAATTGGACTAATATACAAAAACTTATCAGATCTAATTGAATAATTAATTCCAATTAATTCAACCGCAATTCCAAGTAGTTATATTAAAAAAATCAAAATATAGAATTAAAACAAATTACGGTTGAATTTTGCATTCCACGCAGCCATATTGGAAAAATATACCTAAAATTATCAGATTCAATTACTTATTTAATTAAAAACGATATTAATACTTAATTAACTTTCAATTTACCTTAATCAAATAAGCTTAATACTTGCACAGAATAAAAAATAAAAATTCAATTCAGAATAAAAATTCAAAATCTAAGGTTACGTAATTAATTCCCATTAATTTAAACCAATATTAGTTATTAACTTAACAATTCAAATTAGTTTAATTTAATTAATTTAATAAATTGAAATTAAAATTTCTGTTGAATTTTGCACTCCACACAACAGCCTTGAATGGGAGAAATATAACAAAAAATATTACGTCCATTAACATAATTAAATCCAATTAATTTAAACCAATATTAGTGACTCACTTGAAATTCAAATTAGTGAATTCAGATTAGTGAAGATTAGTGATTTGTGCACTTAACGCAACCATATTGGAAAAATATACCTAAAATTATAGAATAGATTCAATTAGGTATTTAATTAATTCTAAATAAATAAAGCCAGTATTAGTCATGCACTTTGAAAGAATTATAAGATTTAATCACCTAATTAATATTAACAAAAGTTTACCAAAAATTAAAATTTAAAATTATTAAAGATTTAATTACTTTATAAATAAGAATACAAAAAAAATAATTGAAATAAAAAAGGTTTAGTAAAAAGAGTTCCATACAAAAATTACAAGATTTAATTGTTTAATCAATATAAATTAACTAAAACCATTAATCATGATTAACCTTCAATTCATATTAATGAACTAAAGTCAATACTTATAATTAAAAATATAAGGTTTAGTAAAAATAAATCCATAACCCTCGTCTCTATTGGCAAACAACTACGACAGTCGATTTTCACAAGTTTCTTCTTCAGCTCTGGACTACAAGGTGGATGCATCAGAATCTCCCAACCAAGCTCCCGGCGCTTCTGGCGAGTTCACCATCGATGTGTGTAGCCTGGCATTGTCCTGATAGAACACAATTCCTATTCTATGGACCAAAGCGGGCCGCTTGTGGACAATTGCTTTCTTCAGACAGTTCAATTGTTGGCAGTGCTGATACGAATTAAAAGATTGTCCGTAGGGTAGCAGCTTATCGTAGATGATTCCCTGCCAATGCCACCAAACACATAGCAAATCCTTTCTGGCCATCAATCCTGACTTGGCCACAGTTAGTGCCGGCTCACTGCAATTCGAACACGACGGTTTTCGCTTGACGTTCCTCGTAGGTGATCCACCTTTCATCACCAGTCATCATCCGCTTTAGAAATGGGTCGATTTTTTGCTATTCAGCAACGTTTCGCAGATTGAAATTCGGTTAATCTTTCGTTAATTCGTGTGGTGCCCATACATCACAGTAATTTTTGTATTCAGCCTTATTTAAAAGGTTCCAAACGGTTTTATGTATAATGTTTAGATCCTGAGCAATCGAAGTAGTGCTTGCATGATGATCGGACTTGACGATTTCCATGATTTATCGACATTTTTGACAATTGACTTTCCAGAGCATGGTGCATCTTTGACATCAAAATTACCAAATTGCTAATGATTAGCAGATACAGTACCAGCGAGATTTCATTTTGGAGGGGTTCTACATACAACTTTGGCGCCCAAAAGCATATGAAACCATATTTTTCACCCACAAGTTTTATAAAAATAGCACATATTTTGGGAGTCAAACATCCTTGTGTGACCAGAAACATAGGCACTATACACAATTTTAGGCATCTTTATCGAAAAAAAAATGTGAAATATGGTGCATTTTCTTTTGGCTGACGTTCACGTTTGAAGCGCGCTCAAACAAAATTGAGTGAAGCAATCACAAAACAGCCTGAGAAGTTGTTTAAGTATGAAATCGTAGCTTTCTAATGTCATCCAACTTAATCCGATCGCATTTATACAACGCGAGATAGAGATTGCTGAATTCATTTATTCAATTCCTTTTCATTACACCTTACAACCTACGACTAATTCAGTATACCTATATAAAAATTATATCGAAAGCAAAAATAATTTACAAAAGATTCAATCTATTTTGAGCTCTGGTTGATGTTAGTTTTAAAAGTGACTGAGTAATTTGAGGTAAATTTTAGTAAGTTTAACTGAGTTAAGTTCATATGTGATATTGTTTCAATCTATCTACAGTATCTTTTCAAAACTTGTATTACACTTATTCCTATATATATTTATATTAGTAAAATTTCATAGGAAACTACTGCACCACTAATTATTTCCGCTCAACTTTTTTAGTTTCCCTTCACTTCAATTTGTACACTTCTCACAAACCAGAGCCGGCCGCCATATCCTCAACTTTGGCTCATCCCAACGTTCGCAACGTGTGCGCAGCTTAACCCTTTCGCTACAGGTTTTTACTGGGGAAAGTTAAAATTTTAAATTTTACGTCTTAGGCTTCTGTGTGATTATATTAGCAATATTCCATAAGAAATTTTATAATTTTTATACTCGGACCCTGTTCTCTAATTTTTTAATTTTTTTTTTTAATTTTTTCTGCTTCTTCTTCCTTCACAATGTCAAGATATACCATTAAAAAACGTGTATACTTCTCTTCTTTAAACTTAAATATTCAGTTTATTAATTTCGTATTTTTCCTAAAAATTCAAACTATTCTAAAGGCCAACAAATAAATGTATTCTTGCAACCATAGAGGATGCAGACGTCCACAAAGTAGCATGTTGCCATATGGCAACACAATAGCGAAAGGGTTAAGCAAAAAGCTTATACAATTTATAACTGCGTCGCAAGCCGAAAGCCAACCAACGACCAGCGACATTTGGGGTGCATTTTTCTCCCAGAATTGTGCTGTCCGCGATATTAATTTGGTCAATTTATATTTTATTTGGAATTTTTAAATTGGTGAATTTTGGTTGGCATAAGGTCGGGTTCGCTTAACAGTTTGGCCAGTGTCGAACAGTATCGCATTTGGCCCATCATTGTCAGCCAGAGTCACATCAACACGGCACAGCAGCAGCAACGATGGCCTCAGAGTTGTGCGAAATGTTCTTAAAAAACAAAAAAAAACCAAACAAAATTGAAAAAACACGCAGCAGAATATTTGGCCAAAAATCGGTGCAATTTTATTTATTTCTTTGTTTTTTTTTTGGCATGCATTTCGGTACTTTTGGGCACCGTCTGTCTCTCATGCAGCGGTGGATGAGTGTTGAGGTGCACGTGAGTGAGTGAGTGTGTGTGTGTGTGTGTGTGTCGTGTGAGTTTGCTGCAACAGCGCATTTTATAATGATGCTTATAAACAGTTGTTGGCTTAGTTATTGGTGTTGTTGTTGTTGCTATTATTGCTGCACAAGCAACCCAGTGATACGATTTGCTGACAAGCGGCAGCAACACATGCAGCGAACAATAACAACAACAGCAAACAAAAAACCAGAGCAGTCAGCGCAACAGCTGCGCAACGCACAAACACACAAGTGGACAGACATTAAGAAATACATACAAACAAACAGAGAGACATACAGACAGACGAATGGACAGACATACAGCTTGAGCGCGATCATCACTTAAACTGTCCGGATTCAAGTGTTGGCCACTCTAATGTGCGCTTTTAAGCCGCATGCCTAATAAAGCAACAACAAAAAACGGTGGCTGCAAAAGAAGAAGAAGCAGCAGCGGCCAAATCGAAGGGTTTGAGAAAAGCAGACACGTTCGAATATTGAAATTCCGCCGCTTGTACGCCGATCGAGTGGAATAACACATCCTGAACGGAGATTCTGCCTTCTCATGTCTTTGTTCCTGACTTTTGGCTTAGTTAGTGCAGCCCGCACACCGGCAGCGCAGCACTTTAACGACCGCCGACGACAGTAGCTGCGGCTGCCACAATTGCTGAGCGGTTTTTGATCGTTTTGACCATTGTCTCGCTTATGGTTATGGATATTGGCAGTGCCGCGCAGCCCAACGCACCAACGCACGGCAAGTGGCTGCTTGATTTGTGCGCTTTAGAATATTTTCCCTTTTTTCATCAATGTTTTTTTTTTGTTTGTGAATTTTTTGCCCGCTTTGCGTACAGAACGCATAGGTGATACGTTTGTGTGCGCATGCGCGCATTGCGGACCGTATGTCCGTCCGCGCTTGCGCCTTGAGAATGCATACAGTAGCGTGCCAGATAAATCAATGTGTCAACACCTCTTTTTGTGTTGTCAGTTTTTATGGTTTTCGATGATATTCTCTCCTACTATTGTTGATGATGATGATGACGACAACGACAACAACGACAACAACAACAACAACGACGACGACGACGCCGCCAGCAACGCTGCAAAACGCCGATTGTCAAGGATCGGTGTGTGTATGTGCGGCGGCTGATTGGTGCGTTTTGTTTGGTTTGCGTTATTGGCAGCAAACGACAGCAGCATCGCTAACCGCTACGCGCACCCAGCGCAGCTCAACTCAGCTCCACTCAGCTCGATTCGAGTCATGTGAGTTTTTGTTGCCTCGGCACGTTATGAAGCATTTCATAGTTGTTGGTGTGTTTGATTATTGGCAGCAACTGCAACAACAATAACAACAACAGCAACATTTGTGCGCCCAACTGGATCAATTTCACTGTCGCTTCCTTTTCGACTGCGATGCATCTTTTTTTTGGTTTTTTGCTCTTGTTTCATTTTTTATTATTTTTATTTTTATTGTTTTAAATTGTCTGCGCTTTTAGTGAAGATTTATGGCAGTGTTGTTACTTTTTAATAAAATAAAAAATCAGATTAAGACCGAACATAAACTCGTAAACTGAGCGCAAAGTAAAAATGCAAAATAAGGATGCGCCGGGCCGTGTAAAGGAGTCGGAAAAGGCAATGCAACTGCCATAAAAATGTACATAACAGAAATTCGCCAATAAAGTTTGAGAACTAAACAATCGATTTAAATGCAATGTTAATTTTCTTAATCGCGATTAGTTGAAGAACGACGATCTCGATTGTTACAATTAAGCACTAAACACAATAACGCAGTTGAATTTGTTGGCCGCATTCAGCCAAATCAAGGCTGACGGTCAACAAAATATTATTACTGAAGATATAAAAAAATAAGATGAAGAAGAAGAAGACGTGTTATGCCGAAAGGGCAACAAATATTAAAGTTGAAATAATTTGAATTAATCCTGTGGTCAGATTTCATACGAGCAAAGTCTGAATTGGTCTCTTAAAACCTGTTTAAAATTTCTACTCTCGCCGGCAAATTCTGAAGCAGTGCAAAGCCCAAAACCGCAATGCCGAATGGGACCGATTTCTAAAGCAATCAAAAGCAAAACATTTCACCTCTAGAATACCATTTGGTAACCTTGGAAGGTTGACCCCTTTGCTGACCTCGTTAAATTTTTATGAAAAAATAGTTATCTAATTACACTGCACAACAAAATTAAATATTTTTTTTAATAACAAAGTTCTGACAACGGATTCTGGTAGAGAGGACCAAAAAAAAATATACGTGTATCGGCGTTTTGAAAGTTTACATCGGCATTTTTTTTAGGGGGGGTCAAAGTTTTCAACACATTTGCAGTTTTGGCTCAAATCTGGCATTCAAGTTAATTTCTGAGCTTTGATGTATTCAGAGACCTATAGTAGAATTTTATGGCGAATGTTTTCGTTGTACATTTTTTCCTTAAAAAGTCCTGTTTTAAAGGACATTTTTGGCATTTTAGAAGAAAAGGGTCAAATTGACCCATACAATTAGTAGCTACAGGGTTAAAATGCTCCACAAAAATACTTTTCGTAGTATTTTACATCAAATTGCTGAACCCATCATATACCTAAAATGTAAGGTTACATGGTTTTCGTATGCCGATTCACCATAAGAATGTGCAAAAGGGGAAAAACTTTGACCCCACTAAAAAAAATTCAGATGTAAACTTTCAAAACGCCGCTACACGTATATTTTTTTTTGGTCCCCTCTACCAGAATCCGTTGTCAGGACCTTGTTATTTTTTTGTGTTGTGCAGTGTTATTTCTCATTTCACCATATTTTAAGCACAGATAACTCATCACATAACTCATGATGAGTTATCTGTGTTTTAAGTCAAAAGACCTCTTTAATCATGTTTCCCCATACAATTCTTAACCCATTGTTGACCCGTCAAACTTTGATTTTCGAAAAAATTAAAAACACGTATCGTATTATCTGTCACTAGCAGGGCTCCTCGTCTTGGCCCGCAAGTTTAAGGTCAATGGGGCCAATAAATCAAATTTTTCTTAACCCTTTGTTGATCCCGCCAAATTTTTATGAAAAAACACTTAACTAATTATGTTTTACTTGAAGTGCTTTCCCCATATTTGAAGTCAAAAGATCTCTTTAATCATGTTTCCCCATACAAAGTCTTAACCCATGGTTACCCGTCAGATTTTTATTTTCGAAAGAATGAAAAATTATTTCTCAGAATTATTTCTCACTGAGAGTACTTTCACCATGTTTAAAGTCAAAAGGCTCATAAAATCGTGTCTCTCCATATAAAATTTTAACTCATCGTTGACCCGTCAGATTCTGATTTTCGAAAAAATTAAAAACACGAATCGAATTATTCACATCTGAAGTACTTTCACCAAGTTTGAAGTCAAGAGGCACAAAAATTGATGATTCTTCATATAAAGTTTTAACCCTTAGCTCACCCCGATAAATTTCGATTCTCAAAAAACAGAAAAAACACGTATTGAATTATTTCATATTGGAAGTACCAAGCACCAAGTTGAAAGTCAAGTCAAAAGGCTCATACAATTTTGTTTCTCCATATAAACTTTTAACCTAAAGTTGACTTCGTTAGGTTTCGATTTTCGAAAAAATTAAAAGCACGTATCGAATTATTTCTCACTGATTACTCACTCTCAGATATTACTTTTCTCAAATTTGAAGTAAATATGCTGATTAATTCATATTTTTTCACAGTTTTTCCATATAAACTTTTAACCCTTCGATGACCCCATCAGACTTTAATTTTTGAAAAAATAAAAAACACGTATCAAATTATTTCACATTTGAAGTACTTTCACCAAGATGGAAGTCGAAAGGCACAAACAATCACGTTCCTTCATACAAAGTTTTAACGCTTGGGTCACCCCTTTAAATTTCGATTTAAAAAAAATGAAAAACGCGTGTGTAATTATTTTTGATTTCAAATATTTTCACAAATTTTCAAATGAATATTCCCATCGGTTCATGTTTTTTTCGTAGTCTCTCCGTATACGCATCTTAACCCATTGACACCGTTAAATTTCGATTTTGGAAAAAATAAAAAATATGTGTCGAATTATTTTTTATTTGAAGTGTTTTCACAAAGTTTTAAATTAATAGGCCCATTAAATCGCGTTTATTCATACAACACCTTAACCCTTGTTTGGCCCTTTTAGAGCCAGAATTGCAAAAAATCCCTTCTTAGCGGAGGTTCATTTTTCAAGGTATATTAACAGTTTAAATTTCATGTTTGTGCCCTCAGCGGTTTGGGCTGGGTGATGATTAATTATTCAGTCAGTCAGTCAGTCAGTGAGGCCAAAAAAATTTTCTGTGTAAAGATTCTACAAAACGATTTTATTCAATTTCAATTTTAAGAAACTCGATAATAAAAACTTATCACAGATCATCGATTAAGTTACCAAATCTTTTCAACTAAAGAACTGTCAAAGCTGGCTGTAAATTTTAACAATTCATTCAGCCTTTCATAGCCAGTATTCATAACGCTCTTTGACCCTTCCTCCATCAAATGGGTTGACATTTCAATGTTGCGCTTTCAATGTTGCGTAGAAATTGAACCCTTTAGGGTCAGCACAACCCTCGCAATTGCACTAATCCATTGCGCCCAGCATTCGCATTCAGCTCCTCAGCCCATTAATTAAACGCCCACTTCAATGCCCCCAACAAAGAAAGTCAAAATATTGACGGCTTAAAAAGTTGCTTGGCGCAATTGTTGTGCTCATTGAATATTTTTGCTTTTATGCTCGTTGCGTTCAACATTTCAATCACGATACACAAACACTCATGCACACATACACATACACACAACAATACACAATACGCAACCAACAATTACTCAAATATCGGCGCCCAAGTGAAAAGGGAAACGGCCTCTGTCGTTCATATCCGTTTATCATTTTTGACCTGCTGCACAGTGGCCCGCACAAAAGGATCTTCATAACAATTTATTGCAGGACTTTGCAAGTCGCTCTAGCGAGCACAAAGCGGCCAATTTTTTGCCTCTTGGCCCTTTGCAATTTTTATCTTTTTTTTCGTTTTGCTGTTGTATGCGAAATGGAGCACAAGTCGCATAAATATTGATGAGTTTTATTTCGGTCATATTGCAAACACTGCAAGCGACTTCACCCTTTTCGCATTCGATGGGTGGCTGTGTGGGTGGGTGGTCACCCCTTCTGTGATCGCAACGCTTGAATGCCATCGCCGCACTTGTACAACCGGAAGTTCTATTTAAGTTATTGTTTATGGACCGCTGCAAGGCTCTTCTGATTTGAACCAGCCTCCGTGTTCGGCTGCGTAATGAATTATTATGCGCTGATTTCAGTGGGCTTTATTGTTGGCCAAGAAAATTATTAAATGGTTCGGAATGAATGATTTAATGACGGACACACATGCTGTCGGCTGTGCCGGAGCGACGTTAGATGCTCGAGTAATTAAAGGGGCAGCGAAAAAAGGGTTGAGTTGCAATTAAGTTAGAGCAGCACGAGTTGTGGTTCTCTGTTGTAGTTGTAAAAATATTGTACACTATATTATAGAAAGCTAAACCAGTGGCGGACACAGGATGTCATTTTGGAAGAGGAGATTTTCATACAAAACTTGTGAGGAATTGGAAACCACAAATATTTCTAAAATTTTTTTAAAAGATATCTAACAGTGGATGGCACTAAGGGACGCTAATGGTACCCTAACAAACTCATTTGGAGACACTCTAGAGCTTCTTTCAAAAACTCATTTCCCAGAGTGCAAAATATGTGAAAGGGGTCAATGCACTCCCGAAATTATCTCACCTGTACAGCCTAGGCCAGGTGATACCATAGCTAACAAAATTATTAGCTTTGATAGGGTAAAATGGGCGATCAACTCATTTAAGCCCTACAAATCGCCAGGACCAGATGGCATATTTCCGGCACTCCTCTCAAGGGGCACGGATAAACTAATTCAAAAAATGGTTCTAATCTACAGAGCCAGTATTATACTTAGTTATATTCCAAAAGTCTGGAGGGAGGTAAGGGTTATATTTATACCTAAAGGGGGTAACAAACCCCCTGACTCCCCCAAATCCTACAGGCCCATCAGCCTCTCATCGTTTATGTTAAAAACAATGGAAAAGCTTATAGACCTCTACATAAGGGAAGAGGTACTATTACAAAGTCCACTACATAAATATCAATTTGCATACCAAAAGAACAAATCAACTATCACAGCACTGAGTTGCTTGGTGACAGATATAGAAAAAGCACTCGATGCAAAAGGCATAGCCCTATGTACATTTATGGACATAGAGGGCGCCTTCGACAATGCTAACTTCCAATCTATGGTATTAGCCCTCTCTAATAGAGGGACAAACCACAAGGTTACCAATTGGATATGCAGCATGCTAAATCAAGGGTAATAACCGCTAACTTAGGGCCCGCAGTACTAAGCATCAACGTAGTAAAAGGCTGCCCGCAAGGTGGGGTTTTATCTCCCTTATTGTGGTCTATACTGGTTGATGAATTAGTTAAATTACTAAATTCGAAAGGATATAAAACTATAGGCTTCGCGGATGACCTAGCAGTAATAACAAAGGGCACGCATGAAGGCACATTGCGCGACCTTATGCAAAAAGCTCTAAACGAAACCTGGAAC
Source organism: Melieria crassipennis (assembly GCA_963668005.1). NCBI lineage: Eukaryota > Metazoa > Arthropoda > Insecta > Diptera > Ulidiidae > Melieria > Melieria crassipennis. The sequence continues at coordinate 19,289,051 of OY764961.1, forward strand.
TGGTGCAGTAGAGAGGGGCTATCAATTAACCCCAATAAAACTACCATCGTTCCATTTACAAGAAAACGGAAGCTTGATCTTCCAACACTAAAAATAAATAATATAACTGTACCCGCTAAGGCTGAGGTCAAATATCTAGGAATTACCCTAGATCAAAAACTCACCTGGGAACCGCATTTAAACACAGTCCTCAAAAAAGCAACGAAATCGCTATGGACCATAAGACAATTACTGGGTAAATCTTGGGGCCTTTCACCCCGTATGACATCCTGGGCGTACACACAAATGGTAAGACCCATCATACTATATGGTGCTCTAGTATGGTGGGTCAAAACCAATCAGAGCACAACAATAAAAAGATTAAACAGAGTTCAAAGGCTTGCATGCCTTAGCATTACGGGAGCAATGAAAACAACCCCTACTGCCGGCATGGAAGCCTTACTCGATCTAACACCGCTACATATAGCCATCCAAGAGGACGCAATCTTAAGTGCACTCACGCTATATAGGCATAACCTACTTAAACAGGGCAACCTAACGGGCCACTTGGCAATTTTAAAACAAATAGAGGACACCCTCCACAAATCCTCATATCTTGACTTCATGAAACCCCATTTCAGCCCAACAAGGAAATATATAGTTGACTTTCCGACTAGGGAACAGTGGGACAACAACCCGAAATGGTTAAAAGAGGACGCTCAAAAGTGGTACACCGATGGCTCTAAAACACCTTGTGGTGTAGGAGCTGGAGTAGTGGGCCCTGGGGTCAACTTAGCCCTTCCGATGAGCTACAATACCTCAATATTTCAAGCTGAACTCTATGCAATATATGAGGCAGTTCGAACAATTGCTAAAATGCACCCTCAAGGAACAAGGTTCACCATACTTTCGGATAGTCTGTCAGTTCTAAAAGCCCTTGACAGCTACTCCTACACATCAAAAATCCTGCTTGAATGCCACAAGGAACTCAACGCCCTAGGGACCCAGAACAGGGTTGTGCTCGTCTGGATTCCTGGGCATGAGGGCCATGATGGCAACGAAAGGGCAGACACACAAGCTAAAAATGGTGCAGAAAGCCCATTCATAGGGCCGGGCCCGATGTTTGGATTCGGTAAAACCGACCTAAAACAGGACATCCACAAATGGATCCAGAAACAAAAACAAAAATACTGGAATAACATTGAGGGACTACGGCACTCAAAAAGATTCCTAAACTTTAACACAAAACGAGCTAAATCTGCTATACTTCTTAGCAGAAGACAACTCAAAATCCTATGTGGCGCTCTAACCGGCCACTATTCTTGTAACTACCACCTCCACAAACTTGGCTTGGTCGTCGACAAAACATGCAGATACTGCAATGAGGTCGATGAAACAATGGAACACGTTATCATAAACTGTCCAGCTCTGGCACACAGACGTGCAAAGTTTCTAGGGAAACATATTCTCGGTGATGAGGACCTGATGCAAATATCGCAGAAAGGTCTGATTCAATACCTGAGCACATAAAACACCAGATGATTCAAGGGGCACAATAAACCTACTAGGTTGCAGTGCGCAAGGGCATTGTCCCTACCCATTATCATTACATTACATTAACAGTGGATGGACTGACGAACTGTATATTATGCACAGACTGGTTCAGATCATTTCTTGTAAAAATTTGATGAAAAGGAGGGATTCCACAAATTTGAACATCACACTAGGCCTTCTGTAAGCATCGAACTGTCCCCCAACCCCACCCATACAAATAAAATCAAAGTCAAAACACTGAGTTCAAGCAACAACTCTGTCCATCTACATACATGCTCGCTGAATTTTCTGCTTTCGCTCACGTCACGTAGTAGCCATAATCATTTTCATATTCCTTCAAGTGCCCAAGTGCCGAAATGCACATTACACGAAACCACATTTAGATTTTAGTTCCTTGCAGTTCCGCTGAGCGCCACTCACGTCGATTCATAATGTTCGCTCTCATGGCACTTTGTTGTGGGGGCGAAAAGTGTGCACGTCAACAGAAAAATTTCGCTACATTTTTACTATTTTGCCACTCGCTTGGTCGGCCCTGGCCCTCGGGGAGAAATCACAATCACAATCAAATTGTTATGTCCTTGGCGCAAATGTTCAGTGTCTGGCTTAGCGACATAAATGAAAATGTTGCTATATTTTTGCAGCGTGCAGAAAGCAAAATTACATTTATAGCGCTGACAATATTCACGTTGTTGCTTTAGTCTTTCTGGTTTTATATATTTTTCGTATTTTTGTTTATATTTGATTTTTACAATCTTCTGCATATTCATGCTTGGGCATTTTTATGTTGTCGCCTACATAAAGAAAATTGGAATTGTGTGTTATAGAACTTGAAGAAATGATATGGAAAAATCATTAAAATTGTTATAGAAATGTTATGTTCAGTGTCACGTTTTCTACATAGAAATAAGTTAGAATTTAACTTACTGGAGGGACTTCGTGCCTTTGTATTTAGAATCCATAAAAAACAGATAGAAATAGATACAGAAACAGATAGAGATGGAGATAGAGATAGAGATAGAGATAGAGATAGAGGTAGAGATAAAGATAGAGATAGAGATAGAGATAAAGATAGAGATAGAGATAGAGATAGAGATAGAGATAGAGATAGAGATAGAGATAGAGATAGAGATAGAGATAGAGATAGAGATAGAGATAGAGATAGAGATAGAGATAGATATAGAGATAGAGATAGAGATAGAGATAGAGATAGAGATAGAGATAGAGATAGAGATAGAGATAGAGATAGAGATAGAGATAAAGATAAAGATAAAGATAGAGATAGAGATACAGATACAGATACAGATAAAGATACACATTCAGATACAGATACAGATACAGATACAGATACAGACACAGATACAGATACAGATACAGATACAGATACAGATACAGATACAGATACAGATACAGATACAGATACAGATACAGATACAGATACAGATACAGATACAGATACAGATACAGATACAGATACAGATACAGATACAGATACAGATACAGATACAGATACAGATACAGATACAGATACAGATACAGATACAGATACAGATACAGATACAGATACAGATACAGATACAGATACAGATACAGATACAGATACAGATACAGATAGAGATAGAGATAGAGATAGAGATAGAGATAGAGATAGAGATAGAGATAGAGATAGAGATAGAGATAGAGATAGAGATAGAGATAGAGATAGAGATAGAGATAGAGATAGAGATAGAGATAGAGATAGAGATAGAGATAGAGATAGAGATAGAGATAGAGATAGAGATAGAGATAGAGATAGAGATAGAGATAGATATAGAGATAGAGATAGAGATAGAGATAGAGATAGAGATAGAGATAGAGATAGAGATAGAGATAGAGATAGAGATAGAGATAGAGATAGAGATAGAGATAGAGATAGAGATAGAGATAGAGATAGAGATAGAGATAGAGATAGAGATAGAGATAAAGATAAAGATAAAGATAGAGTTAGAGATACAGATACAGATAAAGATACACATTCAGATACAGATACAGATACAGATACAGATACAGATACAGATACAGACACAGATACAGATACAGATACAGATACAGATACAGATACAGATACAGATACAGATACAGATACAGATACAGATACAGATACAGATACAGATACAGATACAGATACAGACACAGATACAGATACAGATACAGATACAGATAGAGATAGAGATAGAGATAGAGATAGAGATAGAGATAGAGATAGAGATAGAGATAGAGATAGAGATAGAGATAGAGATAGAGATAGAGATAGAGATAGAGATAGAGATAGAGATAGAGATAGAGATAGAGATAGAGATAGAGATAGAGATAGAGATAGAGATAGAGATAGAGATAGAGATAGAGATAGAGATAGAGATAGAGATAGATATAGAGATAGAGATAGAGATAGAGATAGAGATAGAAATAGAGTTAGAGTTAGAGTTAGAAATATAAATAGAAATAGAAATAGAGTTAGAGTTAGAGTTAGAGTTAGAGTTAGAGTTAGAGTTAGAGTTAGAGTTAGAGTTAGGGTTAGAGTTAGAGTTAGAGTTAGAGTTAGAGTTAGAGTTAGAGTTAGAGTAAGAGTAAGAGTTAGAGTTAGAGTTAGAGTTAGAGTTAGAGTTAGAGTTAGAGTTAGAGTTAGAGTTAGAGTTAGAGTTAGAGTTAGAGTTAGAGTTAGAGTTAGAGTTAGAGTTAGAGTTAGAGTTAGAGTTAGAGTTAGAGTTAGAGTTAGAGTTAGAGTTAGAGTTAGAGTTAGAGTTAGAGTTAGAGTTAGAGTTAGAGTTAGAGTTAGAGTTAGAGTTAGAGTTAGAGTTAGAGTTAGAGTTAGAGTTAGAGTTAGAGTTAGAGTTAGAGTTAGAGTTAGAGTTAGAGTTAGAGTTAGAGTTAGAGTTAGAGTTAGAGTTAGAGTTAGAGTTAGAGTTAGAGTTAGAGTTAGAGTTAGAGTTAGAGTTAGAATTAGAGTTAGAGTTAGAAATATAAATAGAAATAGAGATAGAGATAGAAATGAGGAAGGAATTAGATATAGCTGCGTCAAATTGTATCTGAAACTATGTTAGCAAGAATGCAGGGTCCATGTTGAGGTCCTTCTGCAAGTACTTCCATTGAGAACAAAAAAGGCTTTCCACCACAACGAAGGTAGGAAATTATTTGAATCGTTTGAGAGCATTTATGATTTTAGACAATTCCTTGCAGATTCCCTTCAGTGTAGATGGATGATGTTACGGTCGTAATAAAAAAAAACAGTGATCATTTTGACCATCCATGTTTTTATCAGTTTTTTTATTGATACTTGAAATGTAGGTACAATATAACAGTTGAAACAAAAATTCAAAATTGAAGTCGGTAGAGGCCGGCAAAGTGGGGATTCAAAACAAAAGGTGTCTCCTGGTTGACGTGATTCCAATCCTCCTGGTTATCTGAAATATAAAAATAAGGTTAATTCGTATTAAACAAGGATGTGGAATTATCTGGACGTAGCCGATTTGAAACAAACCATTTTTGTCTTTCTTGTTTTGTCTCTTTGAGATATCGAAAAAAGTAGTTTTGAGAAAAACTTGTTTAAAGTTTACAGCCTCACTTACTTTGAAAATATAAAAAAAAAATAATAGATTTTTTTCGAACTTCTAGACTTGGCTTCCCCTTAAAAATTAGTGATACATATTTTTGTATGCTTAAATGTTATAGTAAAATCGTTGTAAGAAGCAAATAATAGACTCCTAGATCGCTCTAAAAAGACAACGAATTTTTTCTCTCTGAAGGGGCAAAAGTCTGAATAAAGCTTCTAAGTCACAGGAAAACTAATAACTCACCTGTACCCTTAATACTTTCCTATCGCTTGTGCTCTCAACAGTCAATGGTAAACATCTGAGAGTAAAGTAATTTTCTACAAAAAGCTGCCAATTCGCAATCTTAATCATTTCCATTCATCAACTTCGAACTTAGCTCACATTGTCCTCAAGGAATCATCGTGTCAGCTACAGAACTCACAAGTGCGCTGGACAATGCTTTAAAGTTTAAACTCATTGCCATTATGATCTAACCGGAACCACCAGACAGACTTTCATTTGAAATCGACTGAAGTTTCTTTCGAAGTTTTTTTCATGTCACAAATCATATTGTAAATCTACTCAAACTCGGACAACTTTCATTAGTTTACCGATAAAGAAACGAACCTCAAGAGATATTATTATCAATTTATGCGAAAAATCATAAAAATTCAACAGAAATTTTTTGTGAATTCCTTTTTAAATTCGCATGAGAACTGAGACGCATTAAAGCTATGCAAATTCGATCATATCAAATTGCTCATAATAATTTTTTATGCTTTTGCTGCAAGGACGTGACATGAAGTGATATTACAATTATAACAATAACAACAATATCAGCAAAAAACAATCGCTGAATATTAAACAACATGAACGAAAATTTAAACTGAGCCAAAGTTTCATATCGAGCAGAAAATTTGCATTGAACTCATTCATGCTTGCGACGACATATGTTCTTTAACAACAACAAAAGCAACAACAACAAAAAATAACGACAACGAAAACAAGAACAACAATAACAAAGCATAAAGCCAACACTAACAACAGCCATGCATCGCTGATATGAAACACTGAACTGGACAACTGGACATACCCAACGTTTCGGGCTGTAGAAATTTTCGCAATGAAATTGTAATTCATTGCGAAATGACTGAATTTATGTTAAACGTCAGGCTGATGTTGAATTTCGATATTGGCATTGGCGGCATTCACAATATGTGGCAACTTATATGATCGAGATTATGATTCTGTGTCACCCGTTGGAAATTTATTTCTCAATGCTTTATTCTAGTTTGTCTATGTTCGGAGAAGGATCGCATTAAGAGAAAGAAAGTTCCAGCTACACAGCGACTGTTTTTATTCATAATACTGAAATACAAAAATTTTTACAAAAAAAGAAATTTTTTAATTAATTATAATTTAATTTTATACAACCATTTTTACAAAAAAAATTTTAGTTAATTATAATACTTTTATACTCGCAGAAAATTAAAACTTGGACTGCCATTGGACATGTTTCAACTTTAATCAACTCACATTTTTTCAGCAATGAATATTTCACTACAACAGAAAAAGTCAGCTCAACGAACAACAAAGTTAAATTTTTTTTATATATTTTTTAAGTATTTTAAATTGTCTACAGATCTTCTTGGGAGCTAAAGGATTAAAAGAGATTCGTAGTAATCGGTCAAGGCATTAAAATTCAAATTCAGTTCAGCTAACTCAAAATCAGAACCTGAAAACAAAATATTGGTTGTCGTCAGGTTAGGTAAGCTGGCTCGCGTAGTAGGTCCCCCATATTTAGACCCTATTGGGTCCCTAGCGGTACCACTTAGAGCACCTTTGTGTTGCGAATAGGCGTAAAAGTAATCGATTTGAATGTGGGTGCTCCTAGCGTAGATCAGCAGCGGCGTAATATGGTATTAGGGGACCTCCTTTAACTGGGTTTTATTTTGAAGGAGGTTTACGTACAACTTTTTTCAGCCCAATACCATTTGAAACCATATTTTTGACCAACCAGAGAAAGTTCGTTTCTGGCCTGTACAGCGCGGTTGTGGAATGGTCTCCCTTCAGATATTTTCCCCAGCACTTATGATCTCGATGGGTTCAAGGCAAGAGTCCACAACCACTTCACTCTTAACCCTATCTCCTAACCTTTATATCATTCCTGAACCAACGCAATGGCTCGCATTAATGGGGGACATCCCCAGCGCGTTTGTTAGAGTTAAAAAAAAATTTTTGTTTCTAAGAGGGTGGAACCCCCAAAACCCCAAACAAATTCAAATTTATTTTTTCTTTCACTTTCTGTCGCATATTGTGAACGCCTCCATTATCACTGTCGCAGTTATGGTTGTGGGTTGACTGTGGCCAGTGTTTCGTTGTTTCGGTGGCGCACACGCCTGCCTGGAATTGTTGAATATGATGAATTTATGATGTTGAATGCGTGATTATGATCACGATTGTGTTTTACATTCGGCTATTTTTGGCCCCTGTCTGCGGGGCGCTCGTGCGCGTACGAACTGTGAATTATGAAAGGAAGCTCGCGCACAGTGTCTCGAGCGGGTCTGGTCGGCCGTCTGTGCTTTCCGCGGCCTTTGTCCATCACATGTGCGACGCATATTTCGGACGTGACGTGAGCCGAAATAATAATCGAAATTAAACATAAATAAAATTATGTCAAATTTTTGTTTATGATGACTTAAATAGCGTCAACACACGTGCAAAATAACCAAAACGGCCAACATTTCGATTTTGCTCGTCGAACTGTTGGACTTCGTTGCGGCGTTCAGCACAGACACACCGGACCACACCTGTGCGTTTCATTGCGCTGGTGCGTTGCTGTCAATAACCAGCACAGACACACACTCACACATGCACAATTGCCAATGCAAAGCATTGTTTGATTTTTGAGGTTAGAACGCGCACAATGAAACTTCGTTGTCGTTGTGTCTTCTTCATTGCAGTCAAATTTGATTTCACTTGACGATAACGGCGCAAAATGCAACGTGTTGCAACGGCAACATGCTGCAACGCCGTGCAAAAGAAGCGACCATAGAGCGACAGCAAATTACCCATCGACACCAATACGCGCGGATTTATGAAGAATTATGTCTAGGCTAGGCCGTCGTTTTGGACGTTTTTCGCGCGCCGATTGCTGGCAATTTGCATGCGAAACATGCCCCAAAACCGGCCGCCAACGCTGTCACTGCTGCCAGCGACGTCTGGTCGCCGGTCAGCTGGCCCACATGCAGCTGCCCGGCTCCGAGTGCAACGTACTGAGAAAAATTATGAATACTTAGTGTGGATTTTTTCACTTTTATTGTACAATAAAATAAATACGATTTCCTGTTAATTAATAAAATACTCGTAATATAAAAAATATTCCTATGAAAAGCTACAAATAAATAAGTTTTAGAAGAAGAAATTTACTCAATAAATTAAAAGCATTTTTGAATTAAATTTTTACTCTAAACAACAAAAAATTCTTTACCAAATCTGCCTCATTCTGGACAACATTTGATTTCCTTTCATCCATTGGCTAAAATTTTTTTACAAAATTGTTTCCAGTGTTGTCCACTGCCACTGCCGCATTGGCCATGCATTGTAAATGTACATTTTGACTGCATATTAGTGGCAAATATTATGCAAATAGCAAATCATAAAAACCTGCATATTTGTACTTTGCTTTTATTGTCATTGTTCTTTTTGTTGTTGTTGCTTTCACTATTGTTTTCATTCTGGCGCGTTAGTTAGTTGTTTATTATGCATAATGTGTTGTTATTGTAATGTAGATTTCAACATTGAGATGTGTTGGCAAGTCAACGTTCGGCTCTGCGTTCGATGTTTTTATTTGTGCATTTTTACATTTTTTTTTTGCAATTGACATTATTACTTACACTGAATGCATTATGAATTTTTAATAAATTTTTTCGTATAAAGAAAGAATGGTGTCAGTCTGGGCCAATGAAGTCAGACAGACGAGTATTCTCTATAAATTGGAAATGAAAAATGCAAAATGTAGAATTTCAAATGCACCATGAAAGTTTCCAAAACATTTGTATTAAGATTTAGTAGTGTAAATAATAATTTTGTTTAGCTCAAAAATAAATTAGTTTTGTTTTAGCAAATTAAAGACATTAGTTTCATGGATTGACAAGTCAATTGAAAAATTGAAAAAAAAATAATTTCAAAATTGAAAAACTTCACTGAGTCTTGACCAGTGGCACATCAAAGGGGGTTTTAGGGGGTTCAACATCATACACATATCTGGTTGCCATAAACATTTTGGGTGGCCAATAAGGTTTCAAATAATTGTGGGCTCAAAAGTTGAGTACGAAACGCAACACAAAATAAAAGATCTTCAGATCTCTACTTAAGAGGTCAGCGAACTCCCAGTAAAGTTGTTTACTTTTCACTAATGAAACTTCAGCTCATGGAACTAAAAACGAAAAAACAAAATCAGTTCATATTATTGAATTTAAGTTAAAGTTGTCTGAGTATTATACTCCGAGTCGATTTACTATAAATTAAATATAAATATATAATCAATTTAAAGTCGCCAGATATCAAATCCGAGGGCAGAAATGGACAGGACACTCACTCCACAAAGTAGGCGACAGCATTGTAAAGAAGACAATAGATTAGAGCCCACTAGCCGGCAGAGAAGGATTGTCTTGTAGGAGTGGAGACAAGTCCTGGAGAACGACAATCGAGTAGGATTGAAAGAAATTAAAACCAGTTGACGTGCTGTGCTCTGTTTTGTATTCCAGAAAACTTTCATACTAACGAATGTAAATTAAAACTGTTTCAAACTTGTGAACATTGCTTAGGTTAGGTTAGGTTAGAGAGTGAAGAGTGTTTGCGACACATACTGCACTTCCACTCGAAGGCCAAAATGGCTCATTGTGAATACCCTTTTTGTTTTTCTTTGGAGCTAAACAAGAGCCTCAGGCCAGAACAAACCAGATCGACTACTTGATGGAGGAGAGCAGATCCAAAAGCTAGCCAGGTCCATCAGGAACCGTGACCCCAAAGTATGCAGTCAGCGTTCCTGCAGTGGAATGGTAAATAGTAAAAATTGTGAACCAATTAATGTAACCAACACAAGGCAATGTCTTGTGCAGGTCCTATGGTCCCGAGAACAAGTAAAAATGAAGAAAGTGAACTCCTTTCGATTTCATTACAGCTGCTTCCAGTGCTCCAAGAGCTGTCTGGCTATCCACAAAACTTGTGACAAATTAGTTCAGCAGCCTTTCAGTTTGTAAATATCTCCTTTTGAAAGATGCCACTGAGATCCAGCAGCCTGAATGAACTTTGCGTCAGTAGATCGTCTGAGTGAAGGCCAGCATTCCTGGGCATTCATATATTTGAAAACGTTGATGAAAACAGTGATGTAGGCGTCTCTCGTCGCACTTGGTTGCTCACTGCGAATTCGGATAATCCGTGCATCAGTTCAGCTGATATTAACTGGTCTTACGACTTGTCTTGTCGAATGTCATGTCTGACCCATGATTGATGTTAACCTTTAAAATCGATAAATTTCAGCAAGGTTTTCGAGTACAGTTATTGAAACCTTACATATATACATACCTGTACTTTTCTATGAGCTCGTAAGCAAAGTAGGAAAAAGAAAGTTGAAAAATAGCCAAAGACCGACTTATCCCATGAAAGAAGCACGTTGTGATACCACTTTCAAATATAAGTATATCCACATTTATAATTTTGAATAAATATCTTCAACAAAACAATTATATATCTCTAACAAAAACTAAACCGACATAAAATAAAATAAAATAAAATAAAATAAAATAAAATAAAATAAAATAAAATAAAATAAAATAAAATGAAATAAAATGAAATAAAATAAAATAAAATAAAATAAAATAAAATAAAATAAAATAAAATAAAATAAAAAAATAAAATAAAATAGAATAAAATAAAATAGAATAAAACAAAATAAAATAAAATAGAATAAAATAAAATAAAATAAAATAAATTGAAATAAAATAAAATAAAATAAAATAAAATAAAATAAAATAAAATAAAATAAAATAAAATAAAATAAAATAAAATAAAATAAAATAAAATAAAATAAAATAAAATAAAATAAAATAAAATAAAATAAATAAAAATTCAATTAAATTAAATTAAATTAATTAAAATAAAATAAAATAAAATAAAAAAAATAAAATATAATCAAATAAAATAAAATAATATAAAATAAAATAAAATAGAATCAAATAAAAAGAATCAAATAAAATAGAATCAAATAAAATAAAATAAAATAAAATAAATAAAAATAAAATAAAATAAAATAATATAAAATCAAATAAAATCAAATATTACGCCATTGCATATTTCAAGGCACCGAAGCGCAACTGCAAAACTTCTACAACATTTCTGCAGCACTACGTGTTCGTTTTTTTTAACAAACTAAATTATCTGACTGCTGTGTGCAGAATTCACACAAACACTCGTTCAGTTAGTATGTGTGGAAGATGTTTTATATAGAAAAGGACTTTAGGCGCAACCATGACGGCAGCGCTATTTACCCGCAAAGCAGGCAGCACAATAGCTGCTTGAGGCACAAAAGACGCCTTAAAAGACAAGGAAATAGCCTTAAGACAAGACATTGGTAAACTAGCAACTGGCACTCTTCACTTTAGACACATCCGCACACACCTTTGCTACACACTGGGAATGTGTTGGTGACTGTTGGCTTCCCAGCGAGCATTTTCGTTTAGGTTTTCTCGAAGGCTTTTCAAGTGGTTAGAAAGATTGTTATAGAAAACTTTTCAATTGATGATCTTTATGTGTTCATCTCACTGGCACTAAGAGATTTTAATTCGATTTTAAATTTTTGAGTTTTCATTTTTTCATATTCCAGAGAATTGCTTGCTGAAATCTCTGAATTTTAATGTCTTTTCGTTCAGGTTTTCTCAAGGCTTTTCAAGTCTTTAGAAAATTTGTTCTAGTAAACATTTTCAATTGATGATCTTTATGTTTTCATCTCACCGGTACTAAGAGATTTAAATTTCATTTTACATTTTTTGGTTTTAATATTTTGATATCTTTGATATCCAGAGAATTGCTTGTTAAAATCTTTGAATTTTAATATCTTTCGTTTAGGTTTTCTCAAGGCTAGAAATTTTGTTATAACTAGTAAAAATTTTCAATTGATGGTCTTTATGTTTTCATCTCACTGGCATGAAGAGATTTTAATTTACTTTTAAATTTTTTGGTATTCAATTTGTTAATATTTGTTTGTATGATAACACAAAAGACCCTTTATCCTAAGTAATTTCTGAACCAAAATTTCTATATACCATAAATATTTTCGTTGTTTTTTGGAGAAGCTTCTGTACGAACTAAAGCATCGGAGTTCATAAAAGGTCTTAAATTCTATACATTTTCAGAGCCTATTTAACAACATTCGTGTATCCGTTCATAAACTGGCTCGTATGCAAAATCGATCAAACGATTTGAAATATCAGAATAAAATTAGTTAGGAATTTGACTGTTGCTCGATTTCGCCTACTTCAATATGTCAAACCTGCAAGCATTTTAAGAAATAGTATAAACTTTAATATTACAGAAAATCTGGTATTTATGGGCCTTCATTATTAGCTAAACTAAACCCATTTATACTGTTCCGCTGACATGAGATGAGATGAGAGAGAGATGAGAGATGTCACAGACATGAGTTCTGTTCTGTTCGAGGGGCACAAGAATTGTATTCCGCTCACTGGGTTACATATTAATCTGTGTCTATTTAAGTGTATACGTGCGTGTGGGTCTGTATGTGATATGCACAAAAAATAGTTTTCCAATTAAACTTTATCCTGTTGCCTTAATTTACCGGTTTCATGCCTTGTCGCCTCTTTTAACCGCAATAATATCGCAACGAACGGAAAAGCGAGTTTTTGACTTTAGTCGACGGACTCTGTCGGGTTGCGGCACTCAATCGCATTCAAAAAGTTTAAAGTTTCTAGTCATTTGTGCCTATCTGAGTGTGTGTATGTGTTTCCATGTATGTGTGTTTGTATGGATGGAAAGCGTTTAGTTTTGAAATTAAGATTTTCATTTTAATTGCAAATGCAGACAGCATAACTTAACTGCCAAACGTTGCGTCCAAACATTTTCACCGACTGCAGGCTTTTCGTTGTTGCTGCTTTTGGTTGGTTCATTTAGTATCTAACTGTAAATTATGTTGCCACTAGTTAATTGCCTGTCTGCTGCATCGGCTACATCGAATTATATACTTCATTTTCACCATAAAGACATTCATAAAAATATTAACACTCCCATTATTTCTGCCGTTTCAGCTGCATACGTCTCGGCGATTGCCTCGCTGGCGTTTGGCATAAATAAAGTAAGTCCGCCAACGCTTACTAATTTGTACAAATTTCATATAAATTTATGATATTTCATGACTTCACTTCCCTTCATTCGAATCCAACGGCCCGAAATCGAAACAAGTGTAAACAAAAGACGACTGTATACAGTCGAGCATCGAGCGCTGTGCTGTGTTATAAAAAATTATTGTTTACAAATAAAAAGTAAAGTGTCGGCATTCGGTGTTCAATGTGCGTAAATGTTCGGATTCGTACAACACAAACACACACAGCAGCATGGCGCGGACAGACAGCCGAATAGACGAATGGCTAGTCAAGTGTGAAATGCCCGAATATTCCGGATTCCAATGGCTGCTGCGAGTACACTTCGATTTATGCTCATCTTTCATACTGGACTCACATCGACCGTTGGCGCATTAAATTTTTAATGCAGCCATTGCAGGTGCAGATGAATAGTTGCTAGTAAACAACAACAGAATCAAAAACGTACAACAAATACGAATAGTCACTAGTAAACAACAACAGTCAGAAAGTCAAAAGCTGCAAGCAAAACAATCCGAGCAGTGTCAGTGTTGAGGCGGACGTGAATGGGCGAATGTGTGGCATGCACTGTGGGTATGAAAAGTATGTGCACGATTCGATTTATAGCCTTTTGTCGAAAGCAATTGGGACACAGATCCCAAAATTCAGCTGTAGCTGCGTTAATAAAAGAAACAATTAATGAAGAATTTAAGCTGGGAGCAACGGTTGCAAGGACTCACAAAGATATTTTGAGACCTTGAGAAACCTTTGCTTATAAGATTTTGATAGGAAAGTTCTTAGTTTGAATTTACAAATATATTCTGAGACCTTGAGAAACCTTTGCTTATAAGATTTTGATAGGAAAGCTCTTAGTTCGAACCCTCTCAAACTTTTTTGCGCACTAGAGAGAAGTTTTCAGGGAGTCTGTACACCCATTATTTCATGGACCATTATTCAAAGATTCACCAAAGCATTTGGGTTATTTTTCGTTTTTCCCGCTTCCTGTTTAGGCGTCCGAAGGTGTGTCGTCTTCGTTGACCTCACTACCAACAACTTTATTGAACGAAATCTCAACTTAATCTTTGTAACTGATGAAGCACAGCTCACCAGTGTTGCCAGATACCGGAAATGACTTTTTCCTAAATCTTAAAACAAAACAGACATTTTCTCCCAAAAATTAAAAAAATCAAACATTTTTTAAAATAATTTTTGTCATTATTTGCAATGTTGGTTCTATCTTTTTGCATCCACCAAAACAAAAAAAAACAAAATTTTCTCACAAAAATTAAAAAAATCAAACATTGTTTTTAAATAATTTTTGTCATCATTTGCAATGTTGGTTCTAACTTTTTGCATCCACCAATTTAATGAGCAGCGTATTCTAATAATTGCATTGGCAGTTTTTAGACTCATTTTGTTTCTTAACTTTTCATAATAACATAAAATATTAATCTCCTAAAATTTCACCTAAACAATTCTTCCTCCTAAAAATTCTCCTGAAAGGCCAAAAATCCCATAAATCTAATAGGAAATCTCCTGATCTAGCAACACTGAAGCTCACATTCAGATACCTGAAATTACTTTTTCCTTAATCTTAGAAAAAAACCGAAATTTTCTCACAAAAATTAAAAAAATCAAAAATTTTTTTAAATTATTTTTGTCATAATTTGCAACCTAGAAGGAAACTTCCTGATCTAGCAACACTGCAGCTCACATTCAGATACCTGAAATTACTTTTTCCTTAATCTTAAAAAACCGAAATTTTCTCCCAAAAAATTTTAAAAATCAAAAATTTTTTTAAAAATAATGTTTATCATTATTTGCAATGTTGGTTCAGACTTAATGCATCCACCAATTAATTGAGCAGCGTACTCTAAGAACTGCATTATCACTTTTTACACTAATTTTTTTTTAAATTGTCATAATAACATAAAATATTAATTTCCAAAAAATGTCTCCTAAGCAATTCTTTCTCCTAAAAATTCTGCTGAAAGGCCAAAAATCTCCTAAAACTAGGAGGAAATCTCCTGATCTAGCAACACTGTAGCTCATATTTTTCTAAATGAATTGTTGCCTCCTCGCCACAGCCTGATACCTCTTCGTTTTCGTTCTCCCCATTTACGGCTTAGGCATATTTTTTCTTCTTCATTGACTTTACTTCTTACAACTATGCCGAGCATAATCTCAATCTCAGTTGATTTTACGCACTTCAATGTCTATGACTGATGGTCCGTAACTCATATTTTTCTAAGAATAGTTGTCAATATCCTTTTTGCTCGCCAAATCCTTATACCTCTTCCATTTTATTCTCCCCATTTTTGTTCAGCTGTTCAGAGGTCTGTCGTCTTCATTCACCCAACAACTATAACGAGTAGTCTTAGCTTTATCTCTGTGACTGATGGTCCACAACTCATATTTCCTCTTATTTATTTATTTATTTATTTATTTATTTATTTATTTATTTATTTATTTATTTATTTATTTATTTATTTATTTATTTATTTATTTATTTATTTATGTATTTATTTATTTATAATTCAGTCAAACAAAAAATAAATTTTAACAGACCATCGATTTGTGTGTAGCTTCTCGTTGTGTTCTGGGCACAATCTTCAGCTCCACAGTATATTTTTTTTATGAATGATTGTTCCGAAATGCAAATCTTTCTTCTCGCCAAAGGCTGATACCTATTATTTCTTATCCTCCCTATTTTTTTCAGCTATTCAGAGGTCTGCCGTCTTCATGGACTTCCCACCGAACAACTACGTCGAGTACTCTCTAAAACTCATATTTCTTCTTATCGATGTATGTGTAGCTGTTCCGTCGTCTCCTAGGCACAATTTACAGCTCCACAGTCAAATTTTTCTATAAAGGGTTGTACCAAACTGCATGTTCTTTTACTTACCAAGGCCTGAAACCTTTTTCTTTTCATCCTCTTTATTCATATAACTATTTATTCATATTCAGCTTATATTTATATTTTATATTTCTTTTTTAGTTGTTCAGAGGTCTGTCGCCTTTATGAACTTCCCACCCAACGATTATATCGAGTAATCTTAATATTATTTCTGTAATATTATTTCTGATGGTCCATAACTAATGTTCCTTCACATCGATGTGTCTGTAGCTATCTCGTCGTCTTCAAGACAAAATCTAAAGGTCACTTCTCAGCCAGATTGAGACGTGCCTAGTATTTCGTGAAATGTTAATGTCCCGTTCGCAGTGCGGATTTCGGAGTTCTGTGATTTTAGCTATTCGGCAGGTTCTTTAAATTACCCTGGATTGTCTTTAATCAGTAATTCTTTGGTTTCGTATCATAAAACAAGTTCTAAAGTCTATTGTTCATACATATTCGATAGTCATCGCTGGTACCAAAATCAACCATCCTTCATCCTAATAGCTCTCGTTCCGTTTATCCGCGCTGAACCTTGTTTACTGATTCAATCATTTAGCAAGAAATTGAATTCTTCAATAATATAAAAACAATGAACGTTAAAAAAACCCGCCTTAATCTCCACACAAGCCACTTTTTTTCACTACTTATAAACATTTATATGTTCACAACATTCACTTAAATATTCATATAACAATTTTCCATTAATATTTATCATTTTAAACTATTCCACTACATACAAACTATTGGACTGCATACATATTCCACGTACTGTATCGACATTAGGCACGCTTATATTTTACGATTGCGTACAGATTTATATCTACCTGGTGATTTCTTAATTTGCGCCCGACCATCGACAGGCCAACTGTACGCATACATACTTAGTAAGTTGTAAGTTGGGTCCATTGCCGAACTTATTAAACACCTCAGTTCCCCCGAGAAAATTAATTACATTTCATTAAAAATTAATACCAAAAAGGCAACGGCATTCACACATACCAACATTCCTACATAGCAAATGTTTATTACATATGCAACTAGGCAAGTGGCCCCGTAGGAATGAAATACAAGGAATGTAATCCAAAGTTGTTGTTGCTGTAATTGTTCTAAATATTTACATTAAGAAGACTACGCAATGACTAACTAATGACTAATGTAGAATTTTACGTTCTAAAAGATATATTAATGCTTTCATGGTTAATAAGTCTAAAATGTCTTTTATATATTTTCTTCTAAGCCCTTTTAGGTCATATATAAAATACTTAGATTAGGCCATCATAACATAAGTGGTCGTTGGAATTAGTTTTCCATTAACAATTTATTCGGCTAAGAGAGAAAACAAGGGATCAGTCCTATCAAGTGGCGCACACAAGATTTCGTTGAAAACCCCCCGCGTATAACTTTTGAGCTGAATTCCATTTGAAACCAAGCAACAATCTTTGTTCTCGGGGGGATTTGAATCCCCAAAATCCACTCTGCGCCACTGGTCTTCTCAATATGAGATACAATAGTTTCGAAAGGTAGTTGGAAAATAGAGAATTTTTAAAGCTAACTTACGTTCTCTGAGCGTACTCTCTGTACGCTATAGGAGTCTTATTCCATCCGTGTTTGTCAATGGTTCGAAGGCTTGGGGGATGTACTGAAGCGACACTGGCAGCCCTTAGTATCCTAAGGGCTTCTAAGAGAGCTCAAGAAAAGTGCTTCTGTAAATTTCTCAACCTGTTTGTATTAACTCGACTAGTTTCATGACTCCGACATTGAGGTTTGGAGAAAGGATCAGAACGGGAAACAATTTGGCACTGTGTCTCAATATCGGTAATATCTTCACTAACAGTTCCAAGATGAAGAAAGAAGTTAAAGCACTAGTGTACAGTCCAGTCTTATCGACAGCTTGTACGTTGATTTCACTCGGCACTTTCTATATACTACTGTGTACAAAGAATACCCGGAATTTGTTTATAATTCAACAAATCTTTATTTATTCTTCCAAATCAATTTCATCGCCTTCAAAGTAGTCCCCCCCGATGCAATGCACTTATGCCAACGGACTTTACAATCTTCGAAGCATGCCAAATAGTCACCTTCCTTCAATGCGCGCGGCGATTCACGTTGAATCTCTTCAATCGATTCAAAACGGTGTCCTCGAGTCACAAGGAGCTAAATCAGGCGAATACGCTGGCTGTGGAACGATATGAGTTTCATTTTTGGCGAAATACTCACGAAGAACCAATGCCGTGTGAGATGGTGCATTATCGTGATGCAAAAACCAAGAGTTGTCTCTCCATAAATCCGGTCTCTTTTTGCGAATAGCTTCACGCAAACGACGCATAACGCTCAAGTAATATTCCTTGTTGACAGTTTGGCCCGGCGGAAGGAACTCATAATGCACAACACCACGATAATCGAAGAATCGAAGGTCATGTTGACAACCTTGATTTTTGAGCGACTTTGGCGCGGGTGTTTCGGCCTTGCCTCACCTTTGGCACGATATTCGCTCGATTGGTCGGCTGTTTCCGTGTCGTAAGCATAGATCCAAGTCTCATCTCCAGTAATAATGCGTTTCATAACCGATTGATAATCAGAAACCATTGTTTCACACACATCAACACGACGCTTTTTTTCGAAGAAATTCAAATTTTTTGGGACCAATCGAGATTTGACGCGTTTGAGACACAAAATGTCCTTTAAAATTGTGTTGGCCGATCCATTTGATATTCCAACAATAGAAGCAATGTCTCTGCATGTCAGCCGACGATTTTCCATCACCATTTCCTTCACTTGCTTGCCGTGTTGCTTATCAGTTGATGTGCGTGGTCCGCCTGGCCGCTCTTCGTCTTCAACGCGTACTCTGCCTTCTTTGAACATTTTATACCAATCAAATGTTGTTGTTTTTGATAGAGCATGGTCTCCGTAGGCCTTTTGCAACATTCTCAACGTTTCCGCAGCGGTTATTCCGTTCAGGAAACAAAATCTGATCGCACTTCTTTGTTGGATAATTTCAGACATTATAAAAATCGCCGAATTCACTTTTTGCATCTTACAAAACCAAGCGTAACTCAAACACTAATGAGTATTTTGACGTATAATTTGACATGTGAGCCTCTAACAGTTGTACCAACCTAAAAAAAAAATAATTCGGCGAAAATATTTAACCGCGTAGTTTAAATGGGAAAATTCCGGGTATTCTTTGTACACAGTAGTAGACTTGAAGAAGAGTATGAAAAGGAAGGCAGAGGCCTTCGAAATTCGTGTTTGAACTGTCTCGTTTAGACTGTAGAATCATTACAGACGCATTAACAGGGCACTATCTCCTGGCGGCTTATGCCCATATGATAGGTTTGATAGAAAGCGATGGGTGCAAAAAGTGAGAATCTCTGCTTCTGTTCCGGTATTTCAAGACTGCACTTGGCAACCATGGGATCGCATGAGTTTGCAGGACAAGATGAAGCATCATTACTATGATGAAGGTCTTTGTTTCGATTTACCACAAATATTTGCAATCTAATGAATTACTACAACGAATCCTTGAAGGATCTCTACCTGGTATCGCCCAATAGAGCTCTATCTGTGACCATCTCAGTCAAACAATTATGTCTACATACTTTGTGTTAATCCTTTGTAATACTTTGTATTAATCTTAAACGGATGACTGAACTCTGACGAAAAATATGTTGGAGGCGGTGGTTAGTAGTTTGAGACCAAAAAGATCTTTTTCCTGTAAGACAAATAAAGAAGACCACATTGGACGACACCGGCTTAGTAAAAGGCGTCTGTGAAAAAGGTTTTTTAAATTTTCCATAATCCGGCTATAGATTGTTAAAGCACTCTAAGAAATAATTTCCTGAAAAGTATTAATTAAATAATTAAATTTATTTATTTTTTAAATTTTTAATTTTAAAAAGTATAAGTATTTTTAAAAAGTATAATTATTATTAGTTCAACTTTGATCGACTAGTGAACACTTTTTAAAAGGCTTTTCTATGGAAGATTTTTCTTTTTTAAACGTGGGACAATCGAGTTCACTTTGACAACTTTCCTTATGTGTTGCTTTAGAATTTTTACATGCATTATATATCTTAAATAATTTGAAAGTCACAGCGTCTCTCCTTTAACCCTTTCGCTACAGGTTTTTACTGGGAAAGTTAAAATTTTAAATTTTATGTCTTAGGCTTCTATGTGGTTATATTAGCAACATTCCATAAGACATTTTTTAATTTTTATACTCGGACCCTGTATTTTAGAGTGTTTTTCTATGAGAGCAACCATATCGTTGTGGCTGTAATAATTACTTAAACAGAAAACTTTTTACGCATAACGAAAATTTGAATATTTCTTCATTTACTTCAACCAAAATTATAAAATTTTTTTTTTTAATTTCAAAATTAAATTGAAAAAAAACGTCAAACTAAAAAGTTCTCTAATTTTTTCTGCTTCTTCTTCCTTTACTATATCAAGATATACCATTAAAAAACGTGTATACTTCTCTTCTTTAAACTTAAATATTCAGTTTATTAATTTCGTATTTTTCCTAAAACTTCAAACTATTCTAAAGACCAACAAAAAAATGTATTCTTGCAACCATAGAGAATGCAGACGTCCACAAAGTAGCTTGTTGTCATATGGCAACAAAATAGCGAAAGGGTTAAGTATGTGACAAAAATGCATAAATCAAAATTTTCAAAAAAAAAATCGTATCCTCCTCAACTATTCCTATTGGGCTTCGCTATGTTTGCGTTCATGTGCAGCAGAGTGTTGTGTCTATCAAAAGTGCAACACGTTGAAAGATTGTGACGACATGCATTTTTTCCCCCCAAACTAGCCCCGCCATGTAATATGTGCGTCTATGCGAGACAGACAGCCCAACAAACACACACACACACACACACACATGCGAGCAGTTATGCTGTGCAACTACTAATTGCAATCGCCGTGATAGTTTTTCATCCATCTAACATGCTGAGCTAGTTTTACAGCTACAAACAACAACGATAACAACCAAAACAACAATAATAACAACAACAACATTTTCATATGTAACAAGTAGCACGAACAGTGGTCGGTGCAATGTGCAGTAGCGGCGAGCAGGAAAAAGGAAAAACTTGTGAAAAAAGATTTCATGGAACGGGGAGCAGCGCCGAGAGGAAATCATGTCAGTTTCAATTTGAAATTGTTTAAGTGATTTGTTTACACGCGGCACTGTCTATTAACGAATTTATGGTAAACAAAGGCAATGGCTGCCAGCCGCCGAGCGCTGAGCGGAGTTGCAGCCAACTTCACAGCGCCGTGGCATGTGCGAGTCGAGCGGCTCATCGATGCCCACCAGCCCAGCCACTTCATAAAATATTAATCTGCTGATTTATGAGTGTATTGTCCGTGTTGTTGTTGTTGCTATTGTTGTTTAGTTGCTCTTTTTGCCGTTGTTGATGCGCCTTTGTGTACACAACTCAAGCAATGTTTCCAAAGTACTCGGCCACCGCTGGCCGCTCCCGGCCCCCCATGCATCATACTCGTACAATGCCATAAATCTATGCTGGCTCGGCATAAATATTGAAGTATTACCAATTCGTATGATGCCACATTTTTCCAACATTCGATTACTTAATTATTGCATTGCCTCAGGTAGCTTTGAATATGTTTGTGTTTCCCCAACCATTCTTCAAACTTGAACATTGAATTGAGAACTGAACAAGACGCCCCCCTGGCAGCGGGCTTTTCACGCCCCATTACTGCGCGCCCACATCTCTCAGCCACTCGGCTGTCAGTCGTGTGAATCGCTGCTTCCGACACTTTTCAGTCATAACTTTGCACCCGAGACGCGCTACATCCTCTCCGTCAGCTCCATCACCGCTGAGCTCGTTCAATTATTTTCATAATATGTGGCTATATGTATTTGTTGTTTTTGTTATTTTACACATTATTAGCTTTTCTTTGGCCATATTAAATGACCCGCTGTGCGCTGCTCCTTTTCATGTTCTCATCGGTGTAAAATTGGCTTTTGTGGTTTTGGCATTTGACTTTAGGCACACGTTCCTCAGTTTGCTGTTGTTGTAATTGTTTTTTGTATTATTTCCCTTTTATTGTACATCCCACCAAGATTTATGCTTTCCACTAGTTTTTGTTGTCTATCGTTTGCTTTAATCTAAAGGAAACTGATTGAAGGCGTTCGCCACAGGTGGTCCCTGCTGGCAGTGGCAAAGCAAAGCCAAGTGATCGAAAGCGAAATTGTTTGATTTAATTTCAGTTAAACGGGAATTCAAGAGGAAGAGAATTCAAGCGGAATTTTGAACAAGGAAGTTTTGTTAAAATTTTTTTTTTTACTTGGCGTTGACATTGCTTCCTCGACGCTTGTTTGTACTAGAATAGCAGATACTTCTATCCAGACATGGTGGCCCCTTCATGGTGGCCCTGTGTTTCATTTGCCTGTACAAAAATAGATTTTATACTTCCATAAGTAATGAGTTTTAGTGTATTAAAGTCATAATTTATGATGAATCTCAATTTGAATTGATTTTTCATCCCTCTAAAAGTTGTTATCGAACAAAATCGACTTATTAAAACCGATCCGAAACTGAAACTAAAACTAGAAAATGTTTCTAATATTTGACCAAACCGAAATAGAAACTGAATATTCGATCGAATACTATTAAAAATCTGCGTCTCTATTAAGTATAGGAGTTCAGACAAAGGCATCGGAAGTACAATTGAATCGTCAACTTAAGAGCTTCTTTTGCCAAGCAAATAGTAAAATTTACATGTGAATAAAACATCCATTTAATATTCCCAGAGACTTTGACACTCGGCTAGCTGGATTGTCATTAAAAAAAAGTAAGAATGTCGCACAGTTCGAGTTTCAAGAGTTCACCCTCCTTGTAAAATCGCCTGTCAATATTTAGGTTTAAACTTGCACCTTAGTTGAGGCACGTCCCCCACTTACTTAACATAATTTGAATTCACTCTTATCAATTTTTAGTCATAAGATAAAAAAAGCCGCCGTGGCTCAGTTGGTTAGTGCGTTGGACCGCGAGTCGCAGGCAGCAACCTCAGGTTCAAATACTGCCTGTAATAATACCTAAAAAAAAAAACGGGAAAACTCGTTTTCTCTTTCGGTGGCTGTCCTCTCAGCTGGAAATGGCAAACCTCTGAGAGTAAAAAAATTGCTTATGAAAAAGCTCCCAACCTGCCGTTCGGAACCGGCATAAAACTGTAGGTCCCTTCAACCCGCGTACAAATTCACACGCACAACACGGGTAGTTACGGGAAGCTTACGCCTTAGTCTCGCGTAAGCGGGCTGTCGTGCCAGTCAATTAATAAAATTATTATAAAAAAAGTTCAATTAGGAAAGAAGCATTTGAATTTAATACAATTTTGTAACTTTATTGACTCAAAAGTTATTAAAAAAAAGGCGGAAGCTGCAATTCTAATGAAGTACAAAAATTCTAATTCATTTAGTATCAGTATTTTGAATAATAAAAAGATACAAAGTCAGTAAAGCGAGAATACTGAAATTTTGAACATGATCAAGGAGATTTTGGGTTTTAACATACTTACTTTTCAAAAAATTCTATATAAATTTTCAATTATATAAAGGATTAAATTTTCAAATTACCTTTTTCATGTCTTTTTTTTACAAATAGATAAAAATTCAGTTTTATTTAAATTCTTGAGTCTTTCCTCTTTCATATTTTAACGAGGTTAAGTATTTTTCATATATTTTTTTTTATTTTTTTGTATTTTTTTTTATTTTTTATCCCCTTCAAAAAGGATGTAGAAATGAAAAACTGAGTACGCAGTATTATTATGTTTGATCTCTGAACAATTTTTGTAATTCTTATCGCACGGTTTAATATGCATGTTTCTTCATCTTCCCTACAGAATCTGCATAGTTCGCTATATTTGGCTTCCAGTGGCGTTTTATGCATATTTAGCCAACCATGTCCGCTCAGAATCCCTTTCATGAATTGAAGTTTCGTTCTACTTAAACATCTTGAAACAGAATAGCTTGAAATAGAATCTTCATCTATTGATTAAAGGAATATGCAACAAAACACTGTAGAGGACTTAACATCCCACATACCAGAAACTATGGAGGACTGAAATCCCTTGTCTTTTAATCACTCACACCACAAGCTATGGAGAACTTAATAGATATTCAACATACCATAAGCTATGTAGGACTCAACTCCGTTGTATCTCAATCATTCAAGTAGTGCTTGCGAGTTTTTATGTGAACGTAATAGACCTCTAAGAAATGTTTCTTTACTTTGTGTATAGTCATTAAAAGGGAATTATTTTTAGAATTAATTGAAAAAATTAAACTGCTATACATTTATTCTTATAAATTTGTATCTGTGCATAAAAAAGGTGGGACTAAATAGATGAGCCAAGAGACATCAATTAGGCCTGAAGCCCATTATATTACTACGAAAATTCGAATCATATTCCCCACGTAATCCTACTCACCTCTGAGAATCAGTAAACTACACTTTGTACCCATCCTGGGTCCACTTCTTTAGCTTCAGGCAGCTAAAGAAGTAGACTGTACGTCACAGGATAATTTTTGTAGTCAGTTTTTGTTATTGTTTTTGTCAACGAAGTATTAACACATGATGGTTTTTCATTTTTTAATATCTGTATTTTCTTTAGTATTTCTGTCAACTTTTGCTTTGGTGATTTTTATTTTTCTATCGTGAAAAATTTTATATTTTTTATAATTCTTTCTGTGAAAAATTAGACAATTCTGATGTGTACTCTTCGAGATATCAGCGGATATGATATGTAGTCTTTGTAGATATGGTAAATTTGCGGTCTTTCTAGTGTTAAGCATTCAAAGCGAGCATGACTGAGCAGTGTTGCCAGATCAGGAGATTTCTTCCTAGATTTAGGAGATTCGTGGTCTTTTAGGAGAATTTTTTGGAGGAAGAATTGTTTAGGAGAAAGTTTAAAAGCATTTTATTTTATGTTAGGGGATTTTTCGGATCATTAGTGGACTTTTGGGAGATTTTTGGATAACAAAGTATAATGTATTGGGAACACTGGCAACAAAACATATTTTGGCAACTATTTTAATAGTCAAAGCAGCCGATTTTTTAACTTACAAAATGTTCGTTCAATCTCGTTCTAACTTATTGCTGTCACAATGAAATCCCGCCGAAAATTACACTTTTTGTTTAATTCATTTGTTATATGTTGTGTTTTTGTTAAGTTTTTTAAGCTGAAGATGAATAAAAAATGTTGCATTAAAAAATTATGTATATATTTGCGCTTAGAAGCGATTACTTTGGCTCATTGGTGTCACAAGGTCTTCTCTGATTTCTAAGCAAGCAGATCTGTTTAATTTAAAGTATAGTTAAAGGTAACTTCAAAACTCTGCCAAGTGTAACAATTAATTGTTCCGAAAAAAAACCCCAATCTTTTGAATTGAGTCTGCGTGGGTTCCAATGAATCAGAGACTAAAACACGATAAAAGGTCTATTGGAAATAATCGATGCTTCAGACTTGCCAGAATCGATTTTAGGCTATGAAGATCAGCTTTGCAGTGTTGTATTCTCCAAATTTAATTAAAGTCCTGTCATCTTTTTGTCTTCATTTATCATTTGGAATACCAAAAATTTTAAAAATCTTTAAAATCTTTTGAAGCACCAAAAAATCTAAATCCAAAGTCAAAGTCCAAGTCAAAAAAAGCTACTCGTATGTTTATTAAACTAGCAAGAAAATAATTCATTCAACTCTGAATTAACGAACACGACGAACTGTGTATTACTCTCATCTCAAACTTTCATATTCGTTAGATGTGCGCCAAGAATTATTCCTCCTATTCCTTAGAACAAACTACAAATATTTCAAAATGTCCACGTATGGGTAAAAAATTCAAGAACATCAACGGTCCGCGCACATCCTTTTCCCAGCCATTCATTCGCCACCAAATCAATACGCCACACCGACACGTTGTACCGTTCTCACACATAAATCAAACATTTAAATGTGACGAATCGCATTGCCGAATAATTCATCTAGCAAATTGCCAACGAATTACAATTTAATTTAAAGGCTTAACTTGTCGCTTGCGTGAAATTTCAATTCAATTCCTTCACGCATCATTTGTCGAAGGCCAACTGTGTTATTGTTATTGTTGTTGTTGTGTCGATTACAAAATTAAATATTCAAAATTCTAACACAAAAATAACAAATATCGCAGAACCAATTTAACTGCCTGAAGGCACAGTGCCAATATTTGCATAAATTAGTAACGCCTTCGCGCACCACGTGTGCTGCCTTCAAAAGCAGACACCGAGCAAAACCAACAAACAGCCAGCCGCCGCCAGACAGACACAGACACAGACACAGACAGGCAGCCAAGCCGAGTCGAGACAGCGACGTGCAACCCCTCGACGGTGCGACGCTGCTGGAAGCTGCGCGGAAAATTAATAAACCGACAACGACGAATGCAAATCGAATGCATCCCCTATTCGGTTTTGATTAGCTGCACGCCGCGTCCTGAACGCCAAAGACAACGCAAAGTTGGGCGCCTGTGTAATCTTGCCTTGGCATGACCAATTAATTTGATTGTAAAATTGGTATTAAAATCAAATGCAGCAGCGAAAACAGCAACAACAACCATGAGAGTAGCAACAGCCAGGATAACAACAATAACAACAACAACAATAACAAACATGAAGCCGAGTATGACAGGAATATTAAGAAGATTGCGTCGAATCTCCAGGTACACATAAAAGGAGCGCACAAGAAATATCGCCACAACAACAACAACAACAACCAGCAACAATGGTTGTCGCCCGCCCGTTATTCGACTGCGCAGTTGCGGCGCCACCCTTTTTGCGCCACAGCCGAACACCGAGCAGCGGCCGAAGGCAACGGCAGCGCCATTAAACTTTGCCTCGCGAATGCGCACAATTTCATTATAAATTTTTATTTCATCTGCACTTGGCATCTTTTTTTTTTTGCATTCTATATACTCGTCCTTTATGCGCGACGCCATTGCCATGCCGCATCGCACACCTCACCCCACTGCAACGCATAATAATTTTTCATTTTCCAAGCGCAACGAATTGTGGCCAAAAAGCTGCCGTCTGTCTCTCTTGGTGCGTTTTGTATGTTGGCCAAGGATGAAAAGGATAACTTCGAGTTGTGCTGTAGTCGAATATGAATCGGATAGGATACTGCAGCGATGAGTCCTTTCAGTCACACATACATATATATTTCTCTAAGTTAATGCTATTATGTTTGTATATATTTGCGCGCACCTTGAACATTCGCTGCTGCTGCCGCCCACTGTCACCAATCAAATTGTTGTCCTTGGTTGACTCTGAAATTTGCATGTCTACCAAAAATTGCGCATAAACTGTTGAATTTATTTTCCAAAATTAATGACTTGAAAAATTGCCCACCATTTGCCCATCTCCAGTCCAATACAAGTTTATGCAAGGATAATGCTAGGAAAATTTTGCAGCATTGTTCAATGTTATGAATTATTAATGAGTTGCTGCAAAAGGATATGGATCGTTTGAATTAAGGACGTGTTTGAGTTCTCAGATGCTCTCAAATCTTCTAATGCATACAAGAGAGATAATTTATTTTTGAGTCGACCGAATATTTCTTGAAATATTACTTCAGGATGCTTCGAGACAAGCTCCTTCTTCTTCTTTCCCATTGCTTATCTCAGTGGCTTTTTGAAATCGTGGTCATGATTCCATTTCATAGGGCAGACAGCTTGCGTACTAATATTAAGAAAAAATATTTTCTTTTTCGTTTTTTGAATATTTTAGTACATTCCAGCGCTCTACGCATTACAGATGGAGATAATTTCTGGACCCTATTCCTCTGCGCGTTGGCTCGTATATTAAAAAAAATGTTCAACATAACAACTCCTCATGCAAATGAGATCTTTGTGTTGTCATTTAAGAAACCAGAAAGGTTTTTCTAGAAATTTCCGTGAATCCTTGTGAAATTCAATTTGATAATACACCTTTTATAACAATCTAGTGTCCAAGGATACCTTGTAATATTTATGGGTTCAGAATAAATACAAGTCTGGAAAGCCAGTATTTTGATGTAAGAATTTGTGGATATTCGATTTGGCCAAGTAAAATTTTCGTCCTGTTATAACACCGTGCGACAAAAATTAAAACAAATTTTCCACACCGGAAAAAATCCATATGGGCGTGAAACTAGAGACCAAACATAGTAATACTGCGTACTCAGTTTTTTATTTCTACATCCTTTGTCCTTTTAAAAGGACTTCAAAAATTTAAATGGGATAAAAATTAAAAAATATGTAAAAAATACTTAACCTCGTAAGAATATGGCGATATGTATATCAAATGAAAGAGGAAAAGCTCAAGAATTTAAATAAAACTCACTTTTTATCTATTTGTAAAAAAAGGATATGAAAAAGGTCCTTTGAAAATTTTATTCCTTTATATACTTGACAATTTATATTGAATTTTCTTGAAAAATAATTATGTTAAAATTCAAAATCTCCTTGATCACGTGTCAAAATTTCATTATTCTCGCTTCATTGATTTTGTATCTTTTTATTATTTGAAATACTGATACGCAAATGAATTAGAATTTTTGTACTTCATACGAATTGCAGCTTCCGCCTTTTTTTCGAACTAATAAAGTTAGAGTAATGAAATTTTTACCAAGATATATTATATATATCCAAGATTATGGAAATCGATATTGTTTAACAATCAATACCATTTGTATGAATAATCTATATATATAAAATTGGATGTCTGTTTGTTGGTCACACGACACTAAAACTCAAAAACTAGAAGACCGATTGAGCTGAATCTTTCACAAAATATTCGCTTTAACTAAATCTTGGTAAACCATATAGTGCGAATACGACCCGACAGGTGGGCGTGGCATCTTCTATATAACATAAATTTTTAATACGGAATATCTTCGGAAATAATTATCGGACAGCATTGAAATTTAGTACAGTGTCATGGCTTAGACGTGTCGGTCCAGTGGTAAAATTGTATGTGCGTTGGACAAGGGGCGTGTCAAAATTTTTGTGACTTAAATTTCCCGCGTAACTTTGGAAATGTAAGTTGCACATCAATGAAACTGGGTCACACCCTTCGACTGGAGGTATGGATTGGGCATTGCATGAAAGGGGCATGACACCGCCCATACAACTTAAATCTATATATGATTGACCGCCCAGCCTA
The DNA here is from genome assembly GCA_963668005.1 of Melieria crassipennis. Taxonomy (NCBI): domain Eukaryota; kingdom Metazoa; phylum Arthropoda; class Insecta; order Diptera; family Ulidiidae; genus Melieria; species Melieria crassipennis. The sequence goes on from OY764961.1 coordinate 19,318,620, forward strand.
AACCTAAACCTAAAACTATTAACATAAAATTTTAACTGTTGGTACATATAGAAAAAAAAAACTTGCGCTAAGACGGAAGAACCTAAAACTATTAACATAAAATTTTAACTGTTGGTACATATAGAAAAAAAAAACTTGCGCTAAGACGGAATTTCGGAGTAAATTCGGAGTTTAAAAGGGCAAAACATGAATTAAAGTGTTGTATGAAGAATTGTATGAGAATTTAAACTCCATCCTCCTCCTCCATCCTTCCATTCATAATAAAAAGAAGGCACAACATGGTTGATTGGCTAAAAGTTTCACTTTAGTTCCTCATAGAGCAATCAATTCAGTTATAGCTTTAACATAATAAATACATTTTTTTATCACGTCACTTTGCAAACTAACACACTGTCTGATTTATAGGGCTTCCAGCGTGAGAAATCCGCATTCGAGCTCACCGTGCAAGGCTTGCATGCTCTCAGCTCTCATACTCGAACTAACCATTTCGTTCAGTAATTTGTCGCGCTGCAGCTGTAAACAGAATTGCATGTCAAAACTAAGTACCTGCAGACACACACACACACATAGATACACACAGCCATACTTATCTACCTATATATGCAATCAAATGCAGCCCAATGACGTTTAGCAGCACGCGAATTAAATTGTAAATTAATGGCCAATTAAAATTACAAGTGTATACAGCGAATAAATATGGAAAAAAAAACAAAAGAATAATGTAATAAAATTGCATTTTATGACTATTTTATGCGCTCCTCTTCCGCTGTGGCACATAGCCGCCACCCGCCATGTCTAATGGCGCCTGGCGCTTAGTGTGACGCTGCATTAAGTGCAATCAGCCGCTTTTAATTACCGCTAAATACGTCTACAACAACACACCAAGACACAGAATTTCATAATATGTACTTATAGATGTGTCTGTGTGTGTGTGTGTGTGTTGGTTGTGTGCATTTTTACTTATTTCTATAAGTATGTCGTTAATAATGCAAAAAGGTGTTGTGTCACGTTGGTCATAACATTTAATTAACATGAAAGAAGCGCCACGCATTGACAGCAGTCAACGTTTGTTGGCGGCGCCATGCCACAAGTGTGTAGAATGCAATGGCAACTTATGGCAGCCCATAATGACAATTAAAAGTTTCGATTTGAAGACAGTAAAGACAAGAATACATGAAACAAGTGATTAACCCTTTTGTGGGCAATGTTTTAAATTTGTTACAATAAATTCAGGAAATAATTTTGAGGTGTAGAAATAATGTTTTCTTTGAGGGGGGAGAAAATAAATCATTCAATTGCAAAAATTTTCAAAATCAGCTCAGCTTTAAAATTAAGGATGATGATTTCAAATGTCAGCGTTAAAACAACAACAAAGTATTGGATGATTTACTAGCTGCTAGAAAGAAAACAACGCGTCCTTGCAATGTTCTGTGTTCTGGCCAACTTTTGAGCCGCATACCATTTGAAACCATATTTTGTAACAGCAATTTTTGTATTTGAGGGGGCAGAGCTTTGAACCACTAAACCCATGCCTTTCTGGTTTTGGCCTCTTGTAATTTATTAACTGCCAACTGGCGCCCCACATGTCCCTCAATACAAAATTCACCAATGCACTTCGTTGTCACTTGGCAATTATTATTACCTGTCAGATATCAAAAAGAAATCACCAACAAAATGCAACATCACGAATTTTTTTAGCCACTGACTTCAATTGGCCTGACGAATTGCTATGTTCCTAACAACAACAACAACAACAGCATCAGCAAGCAATCGTCGGCATAATTGGCGGCCGCTTGCCACTTGAAGCCGGCCAGCGCGTAATTTGTTGAATTGTCGACACGTTCAAGGTGTGATATGCATGTGTCACGTTGTCGGCGGCGGCGGTGGCGGCGGCCTGCAATGTGCCGCTGTCCTGTTCCCGCCGCGCCGTCGCATTCCAGCGCTGCGTGCCGCGTCTGCAAACTCCAAATCGGCTGCCAACGCTTCTCAACGGTCGCTGGCGCGACACGGCAGCATTTCAACCAATTCGACTAAATGTCGCTGCGTCCCCCGCAAATCAATTTCAATCACGTTCCAAATGATTTTTATGATGGAAAATTGTTGCTGCTTCGGCGCGGTGGCAGCGAGAAGCGTTTCATGATTGCGCGTTTCGTTTGCTGTCATTTCGATTCAATTAATTTTGCCTCTGGACAGCACTTCTTCAGCTATTCGAAAAGAAGAACTTTTGCTTTGTTAAAAAAAAATATTTATTTTTTGTTTTTGGCCATTTTTGGAACTTACTTAAACAACAACAAGCAGTCAAAAGCGTTTCCTAATTGCCATTAGAATGTGTACAAATTTAAATGGCAGCTAATTGTTTGTCGTCCGGCTGTGTGCTGTCGCTGTGTCTGGTTTATGGTCGGTCGGCGTGGTACGCGCAGTTAATAAAATTAATAACACACCGAAACGGCTGTTGGCTTTATTAATGGGTTTACGTTCCACGCGAACGTGCTGGGAAAATGTCTTCAAATGTTCATATTGTGGCTTGTGTTGTTGTTGCCATTTGTTATTATTGTACACTGTTAGCTTTTCGTCTTCGGTGTGTGTTGTTTTTCGGTTTTTGACACTCTGCCACAACACATTCGATTCGCGCCACAAACGCGCCACATTGTTCGGTATGGGAATGATTTTTGCAGCGTTATGCTTTCTGAATTTTAATTGCCCTCTCTACGTTTTGCCTATAAAATATGAGGTTATTAGCAACAGTGAGAAGCATTTGCCACCGGGCAGCGCCAGCCGCCACGTGGGAGGTTCGTTCGGTGCAAGCAACATTGCCATGAAGGTAAGAAAAGTTTGACTGTTTGTTGTTGTTGTTATTGACGTTTCTACTTATCTCTAATTATCTGCAAACGAAAATGATTGATTTGTTTGAGTTTTGTCATTGTGAAAAGCTCCGTCGAACACGTTTGCAAAAAATGTGAACAATTACAACTATAAATATAACATGTATATATATTAGACATGATTTAGTGCAAGATTTCTCAATTTCGATGCTCCGCAACCTCTCATTTTATGCATGAGCCAACAAATTTTGGGGCTAGAGTGGTGCTGAATGGCGTCGCATCGAGCTCAAAGTTCACAAAAATGCTGGGAAATTCGATAAATTCCTCCACAGCTGGTCAGAAGTTGCTCTTAGAGAGTTAAAATCTATGACTCACCCCCACTAATTTTTTCTACTGAACATTTCTCGCAAACATATTTATAACCTATCTCCAACACTTGATGGGGCTCCCATACAAAATGGTCGTTTTTATAAAATAGGCTTCCACTGCTCCCAGGTTGCTTGCAGACGTGTCAAATGTATGACCGACACCCATTTATTTTCTCTTCCGAATGTTTCTTCCAAACATACCTACCCGCTATCTCCAAGTCTTAAGGAGGCTGCCATACAAAATTTGCAATTTTGTATGCCTTTGGCTGCCCACTTGTAAATGTAGTAGTTAAGTAAGCGAGAAAACATCGTATCTCGGAAACTAAACTAAATTATTTATTCAGTGATCGCCAACATTCTTGAGTACAAAAAATACAAATTTAGTTAAGGTTCAGAATTTCACCACCAGAGGGCGTCGCCCATAAGATCGGAGTTGTGAGGTTGTCAACTTTTGGATTTCAAAGCAATAACACTACTCGAAAAAAATGGGTTCTTTGCGTGCTCCTAAAAACAAAAGTATTTTTTAGACTAATCTTCGGCTGCTGAACACGAAACTGAAAATCAAAACATTTTCTTAAGAAGCGTTTTCGAAAAATCATCGTTCAGAAGGTAATTAACTAACCTTTCCAACGATATATAAATTGTCTAAATCAGATTTCGGGGAAGAGATTTGGGAAAGTTACTGACTTTGAAAGTTGTAAAAAAGTGAATTTTCGACCAATTTCAAAAATCATAAATTTTCGAATACTTTTTTTATAAATAAAATAAATGATCTACTCTGGTTTTAAAATCTAAGATGAAATATAATATATATATTTGAGCAAATACTAAGCCCAACATCAATAGAATTGAGAGAAAGATTACAAAGTTATGATGCACGGATTGAAAACACCAACTTTTCATTTATTACACCGTGCGAACAAATTTTTTTATTTTTCCGAGACCCATCCAAATGTTGATATAGGCGTGAAACTAGAGATCACTTATAGTAGCCTGGCATAGTCAGATTTTCATTTTCTGACTCAAAGTCCTTTTTTAAGGACTTTAAAATTTTAAGGACATACACATTTCAAATATTTTTTTAAATACTGAAAGTTCTTTAACGCTCTAACTGATTTTTCCTGTACACTTTGAAAAGCCGCAACTAGCTTTCTTCTCGAGCTGTAGCGAGTACAATTTTGATATAAGAATAATAAAATTGTATATGATACATTTATGTTCAGAATTTCATTTCGCGGGGTTCCTACACAATTTTGATCAATTCCGTTTCAAGCCATATTTGCCACCCAAAATGTTTGTAACAAACAGATATTTGAAAGGTTAGAACCCCCCTTAGCCTCTTTCTTTGTACCACTGTATACATCAATGAACACTAAGTAAATGTTATTTCAATATATACAAACATTGTTACTATCCCTATGATCGAAATCATCACTGAAGAATTGTGCCTTCTCAGACATTTCCCAGAAAATCCCAACTGCAATCAATTAAAATTTTATTCAACATCTGATGCGCATTCAAAATTAAAACAAAGTTAAACGATTGAACCTAAAAAGAAGTGGAACTCAAAATAGAAGAAGCGCATATGGTAATTAAAGCGGATACTACCAGGAAATCTAACATGTTCTATTATAATCTATCGATATGGCTGATGAAATACGAAATTTCCACTTCACGAGCACTTTTGTTGTGCTCAATTTGAGGTTAACGCCACTTTATGGCGTTGTGTACTTTTGTGGCGTTCGTAACATTTGGCTGAGGAAATCACTTTCTCATTACCTTAAAATGCAATTAATTTGATAATAATCAAATAATTACTTTTCACCCAAGCCAGCCGAATGAGCGAACACATCGACGACGAAGCAACTCGACTTAGTTATGTGAACCGGGACGGCTAATATGTACTGACGGCATTCGGTATGTGTTTGGTAACATTAACACTTGCATGGCCAAACAAACGGCCCTGGCCGGGTCTGGCCCATTAATAGATTTCATTCGAGTCCATAAAATCGTTGTGGTTGTTCTTTAAAAACTCGTTAAATCGCCTCCTAAAACAATGCCAACAACTGACAAGCGAATGTCGATGCGTTTCGTGCGTTGCTATTTTCTATTATTTTTTATTATCGCTGCGCCCCCCCGCACTCGTTGCTGTCAACATATTAAAGGAAAATTACGAAAAGGTAAGCAAGAAAAAAATAAGTAATAAAAATTAATGCCATCGGTGGTGATGGTGTGTGGATGTGCGCAGGAATGTGCTATAAAAGTGTGACAGGACATAAAGCAAATGTCTACACTATGCACACAAAACAGAGAACAAAAACAACAACAATGGCTGTCAGCCATCCGAGCAACAGGATATGTTACAGGGATGCGCCAACACACACATAAATCGGTCTGCATGCGCGGTCGTATCAACGCCATCCGGGCGACACACTCGTAAAGAAATAAATTACTTGACGAAAAATATTGATAAGGCGACCCGACGACAGCATGCAGACACACGGACGGACGGACGGACACGAAGATGATGAGCGTGATGATGCGATTGCAGCGCTCAGGTGTGTGTCGGTGTGTGTGTAAGTGTGTGTGCAATGCATGTGCTCAATTGTTGTTGTTGTTTATGTTTTTGTTGTAATTCTATTGACGTGGCAGGGTTTCATTTATGCGCTGTCAATGATGCCTTCGGCATTGTACAGTTTCTCGAATGCTTACAGCGTTCAATGTCCAAAAAGTGAGGTTAAGTCTGATGTGAGAAGTGAAAATTACGAAAGAAAATTTTTTTAAAATCTTCTATGGTAACAAACTGTTGAAAATTGCTTGATCCTTCCCTGATCTCACTGTAAATACAATCAGTATGGAGATCCTTGGCCGAATCCAAAACTCTGCGATTAACCCGGTAACGCCCAGCGTAACCAAATGGTCAAACTAAATATGCACTAAAAAAATTTTTTTTCTATATTGCTTCGTATTAAATCGATCAAAATATGTTTTTGCAAAATTTGAGAGAAAAAGAATTTCCGCACATTCGGGTTAAGGTTATTGGGTGCAATAGAGCATTAGTTCTATTGACTCCTTAGAGCTTGAGAGAGAGACTTGATTTTAAGCTGAAGTTATGAAGTTGGTTTCAGATGGACCTACACACACGCACACATACCAACGAGTAGAGTCCGACCGATACCAAATGTTTTGGCCGATACCGATGCCGATTAATCGGCCGGAAGGGCGAGTTTGGCCGATGCCGATTAATCGGCCAAAAGGGCGAAAACAGGCCGAAAGGGCGAAAATCGGCCGATGCCGATGCCGATTACATAGAAAAAATAACACGAATGAATTCAATCAAAAACACAGTCTATTTTATAAAATAACAAAAGGAACTATTACTTATTGTTTGTAATATTCATCACAAAATAACAAAACAACGAGAAAAGAAATAATTAAAAACTAAATAACAACGAGAAAAGAAATAAAAACTAAAAACTAAATAAAATAACAAGAGAATTCAAAATTCTAATACATTAACATGTATTAAAAAAATATAATATATCACATTTATCCACTGAGAGAGAAACGAAAATAGTGACGTAAATATTGCATACAAGTTCAGTTTTTTATTCAACTTAAAATTACGATTTTTATATTAAAATTTGTACTCTCAAATTGCGACCCGGCCAAAAAAGGCTGATGCCGATTCTTTTTTTTTTTTGGCCGATGCCGATACTAGCCGATGTCGATGCCGATTAATCGGTCGGACTCTACCAACGAGTATGTCTAATCTAGCTTTGATTTTAATGAAACTATTCGTTTCCGTTCGCCAACTTTGTCTTCAGACGAAGTAAAAATCAAAACTTTAATTTTTAATTTGACTCGAACCATTCATCAGACTTCGAATACGGTCGTCAAGACCAGGTTTTTTTACTCAGTCATGGCATGTTTGCAACCGCGTTCGAAACCAAGTCTGAGGTCACTAAAGGACTTAAGAGTCCTTTCCTCACAGTGTGCACACATACATACCCACACATCATACGCCAACAACAACAACAACAACAGCAGCACTACAGGAATGACGTCAACCTGCCGCACGTTTTTTTGCTTCACATTTTTCCACCTCCAGTTTCTTATAGTCTTCAATTCTCTTAATTTTATGTCTATTTCGTCGCCAAAAAAAATATATAAATTCTAGCGACACCTGTGTAGCGCCGCCAACACGCTCACACACACACACACATGCACGTACTCTTTTTTTATAGACTGCGAATGAATTAATGCCATCGTCGCATCCTTAACCGCAAAGAAAGTCAATTAATCGTTGTTCGCGTTCCAGCAATTTATGTGTTTACATTTCGCTTGGCAGTTTGTCTCATTTTATGGCCAACAATTTTCTTCTTCTATGCTTTTTTCACCATTCAATTTCTTTGCATAAATCATTTTTCAAAAACTGCAAATAATATACCCAGCCGCCCCTTAATGCGGCTGCGCCTGCTGGCAGCATTACCGACCGCATATTTCACAGCAGGATATTAGCCGCAAATTGCCACACATCTATGCATACAACAATACAACAGCAGTAAAATTTCAACAACTTTTCATCAAATAAATGCGGCTAGCTACAATTTTTTTTGTATCATTTTCAATTATGCCACAACGTTGTTTGCACATATGTCGCATCTCATCGCACGATTTGTCAACACGGCTGCCTTTGTTGTGCGCCACAACTTGTCAGCAACAACAACAACAATTCGCTGCCTGCATTGGGCGAAAATACTTTGCGAGGGTTCAATGCAGCTGGCCAGTGTGTTGTTTTTTTCCTAGCAGCCACACAAGAATTGTTGCAAGCACGAGTGCTGAAAACCCGCGCGCCAACCCCTTCCACCACACACACACACACACACAAACACACACACACACACATACGCGCACTCACTCATACAATTCAATTAATTGTGACAAATAATTTATGAATGTGCCAACGCAAAGCCAAGTGCCATCAGAGACAACAACAAAAACGTGCAAATACAACCAGTCGACGACCAGCAACAACAGAGCAAAGCGCGTCGAGTGGTTGCGCGCAACTACCGAAAACAAAAAAATCAGAATTGTATGAAATGAAAAATCCATGTTTCAAAGTAGATAAATGAAGGATATGACAAGCATTTCCAATTTGAAGGTGATCTGCAGTTCTGAGGGTTTGCATGCACACAGTCCATCCACATTTGTTTGGGTGACAACCTCGTCCGCCACCATGCCCCGGCCGGGCGTTGTCTCTTTCCGGCTGCTGTTAAGCGGCAAACCCCTTTTTCTGTAGCGAGTAGCATCTGAGCTTATTTATTTATTTGCTGATGCCCGACTTCAGAAGTTCGCAGAGATTTTCACACCCCACCATGTTGGGTAGGCGGCAGCGAACGCGGTGGGTGAGTGAGTGAGTTCTTAGGTGTGGTTTATAGAAGTTTTACTTTGGGGGAAGTGGTCATTTGAGTTGAGGAATGAGAATTTATATCAAAGAGATGGTTGGCTTCTTCAGCTAGAAATATTCTCCTTCATCTTAGAAGAAGAGTTGTTGGAAGTTGTCTAGTTATGACAACCTAAGAAATTCTATTGAAGTCTTCATTGAACTGCAAATCTTCCATACACTTTAACCATATAAAATTTGAACTACAAATTGTGCAATAGAATATGAAGAACAAATTTATGGAAACTAAGAAATTGTATTTTGAGCTCAAAGTCTCCAATGAGGTGCAGATCTTTCCTAAATTTTAGTCTATATAATTAGAATCGCAGATTACACCGTGCGACAACAAATTTTACACCTGAAAAATCTATATACTCACGACACTAGGGGCCAAATGTAGTAAAACTGCTGATTTTTTTAAAGGACTTTGAAATTTCAAGGACATGATTATTTCAAAAAATTATTATTATTATTTTATTATTTTTAAAATTGAGCGCATTGTAGAATAACAATATTGGTATCAAATGAAAGAGAAAAATCCTTAGAATCTTAAAAAATTTAATGTTTTAGTCCAAAAGGACGAACAGGTATTGAAAATATCCTTTTAAAACTTTATCCTTGAATATCCTTGTAATTTTCGGATAATTTTTTTGAAAAAAATATGTCTTAGGGACTACTATGTACGCTACTACATCCTTAAATTTCGTTCTTCTAATTTTATTAGTTTAAGATATAAAAAATTTAATACTTCTCTCTATGAAACAAAGATATATGCACCTTTTATATATGCATTCCTTTTTTTAAAATTAATTTTTTGAAATAATCATGTCCTTGACATTTTAAAATCCTTTAAAAAAATCCTGACGTCAGAGAGAAAAACTAAAAACGCAGTTTTACTACATTTGGCCCCTGGTTTCGCGGGTATATCGATTTTTTTGTGTTTTTAAATTTTTTAATTTTTGTCGCACGGTGTTTTGCGATAGAATATGGAGAATAGAATTAAGAATGGTTCGAATTTTATAAAATCACGGCGATCTAAGCAAATCTATTGAAACAAAGTCTCCGTTGAATCTTCAAAACTTTAACCCATAAAATTAGAATCGCAATTTGAGATTAACTAGAATATGAATTGAGAAGGGATCGGGTGTGAGTTATTCAGTCACTAAAAAGTTCTATTGAAACAAAGTCTCCTAAACTTTAACCCACAAAATTAGAATCGCCAATTGAAATTAGAATATGAATTCAAAAGGTATCGCGAGGTTGCGAGGTGTCCAGTCACTAATAATTTCCATTGCAATAAAGTCTGCATTGAGGTGCAGATCTTCCCCAAAACTTTAGCCTCAAGTAATATAAAATTATAATGAAAATTTTCGATTTGAATATAAATTTAGGAAGGGTTCAAGTCATCTTGTCATCAATAAGAAAATTTATAGAAACAAAGTCACCACTGAGTTGCAGATATCCGCTAAGCATTTCTTAGTGTTATATGGTTAACATTTTAATTTGAGGTTCAAATACGAGTTAAGAAAGGAAGTTCTTGGGTCCCCTATTTAGTCAGAGCAATCTAAGCAATATTATTCTGATAAAACCCCAATAATATTACAGATCTTCTCCTAACTTTACCCTCAAGTGTTATGAAGTGAGAATTTTATTTTGAGCTCAGAATATGAACTTATTTAAAATACATAGAATCGTTTTTTTCGTTTCGTAGAATCTTTTAATAGAATATGAATTTAATGTAATTGTAATTGCGGCCTAAGAAAATTTTGCGGCCTGCAAATTTTTTAAAAAAATGTCAGCCATGCATTTTCTATGAGGCTGGAGTTACAATATGAATTGTAAAGGTAAGAAACGAAAACTCCCCAGAAGTCCTATTGCAATAAAATCTCAATTGAGTTACAGATCTTTTTTAAGTGTTAAGGATTTAAAGTTTGAATTTTAAGTTACATGAATGTGAGCTTAAAATTGAAATGATCTAATCTCCTAAGCACAAAAGCCTAAAAAGCCCTACTGAAGCATAGTCCCTAGTATATGATGTGACTGGAGGCTTGGATACCTGTGTCAGAGAAGTGTCGCAATTCATTCCGAAACGATAAACCTTTCTTGTTGCTCGATCTGTTAAAGTTATATGAACAAGATTAGAGAAATGGATTTCCAAAGATTTTCGAACCATAATCTTAGGCAAATATTATAGATAGAAGCGGTTGTTGCCAGTTCTAAGTAGAATATAGAAGAAATACGCTGAGTTCAATAAGAAGCCATATCAACGAAAATTTAATATGAAGCCAAAACCTATAGAATTCTATATTTGTAGTTGTACTATCTTCGATAAGGGTATTCGTCCCCCTAAAACTCGAAATTCTATATTCTTTTCGCATTATATATTTTGAGCGTTGATATATAGATAGTTATGTCTTGCCTCCCTCTAAATTTGTTCCTGGGTACGCCCATGAATAAGACTTGTTGTAGATGTAATATAGATGTAGGGATATTGTTGTAGACGTGATAACTACTAATGTATTCTTTACTTTACTGATCAAGAGCCAAAAAAAAGCCAAAAGTTTGTAGGATCATAGCCTTGTCTTCTTAGTTTCTACAACTTCTTCAAACGTCGTAAGGTATCTTGGGCACAAAAGATCTTTTAGGTTTCAGTGAACTCTCTCAATCAACAATAAAATGAATTTTTTTCATATTTTTTTTATTTTATTTATATTTTTAATTTACATGTATCCATCAACTATCTTTTCTGACAAATGCCGTGCTGAATCTTTACCTCTTCTTCTTAGCACCTGGAACCTTTTCAAAAATCATAATGTATATTTGACGTGTTTACTAGGTTAGGTTAGGTTATGGTGGTTGCCTCTGTAAGAGATACACTCGGAGTCCTATTGTAAGAAGAACATTTAAAAACAAATTGGGTATCCCTCGCATATCTTCAAACAGGTCCAATAAATACAGTTTCTTTGATGTTCCCGTATGAAAATTTGAAAAAATCGAATTAAAAATACAGGAAATGCCGACCATTTTTAGTAGAAATTGCTAACGATTGAGCAATACGCAAAAACTATCCACCGATTTCATCCACGATCCACGATATCAGCGCAATGAGAATGCTTCTGTTGGTTAACCCTTTCCGGTAAATTTCCACATTTCTTGAGATAAAAATTTTTCCTTCAAAATATTGACTTTTATTGAACAATTTAGTAATAAAATGAAACAAAATATCAAAAAAATCATTTGGGTTGAGAATTACAGCTCAATCAATTTTGTACGATATATCGTACAATGGCCCACAAAGCAGTAAAAATGCATGCAATTTTTGTTTTGTTTTTTTTGTAAGTTTTATGATCAATTCATTGATGATACAATACAGCCTACTTAATCAAAATTAAAAAGCTTTTCCATAAAAAGTGCGTTCGCTGTCAAATAAAAAATCTTCGAAAAAATTGTACGATATATCGTACAAATTTCCGGAAAGGGTTAAAAAACTACTCATTAGGAAATCTAGAAAACATAACCTTCATTGGTGCTTTTTAACCCATTAAGCCCTGAGCGTTGCGTTTGCGCAACGTTTGGGAATTTCGCTATATTAAGTAATTCATAAAGACATAAGACTTCAAAATGGGTAGAATTGGATTAGAATTGATCGTTTTAGATTCTGCCATACTCAAATTTCAAAATTATTTAAATATTCATACGTTTTTTTCGATCCAAAGTCAAAGGTTTTTTTGGGGAATTTTTGAAATTCAATCAAAAATACTTATTCTTCAAACCTATCAAAACCTATTAGTGGTGCATTTTGCAATGCTAAACTATTTAAAAATAAGTTTTGAAAATTTTTTTTTTGATTTTTTAAACAAAAAATATGCTTTAAGTTTTGTGTTGCGCGAATGCAACGTTGGGCCTAAACACTGCCAATTTTCATACAACGCAACGCGTCAAAATGTCAAAATCCAAGCAGCTGATATTTTATTGGCACATTTTATTTTCCGCAAATGTTTGATTTTGTTTATTTGTGTAATGTTTGCGAAAAACATGACAAAAAAAAACATGGTATGAATTTTTTGCTTGATTTTTTTTCTTGATTAGGTCAATTAATAAGATTAATAAGATTGTAATAAAATTTTATGGAAATCGCACAAGCCTTTCTGGGGTCAGGTTTTAATGGGTTAAGGATGCTCAGTTATAATACCCAAACTCGCACTTAGTTTCAAGATTTTCAAGTTTATTACAATCAGAAATATGATTGTATTGAATAAAAAATTCTCATTAAAAAATCTAAGAGACATGACCTTCATTTGACATTAAGATGCGTTTAAAAGTTTCTCAGTTATAATGTGCAATACTCTTACTTGCACTAAGTTTCAAAGCTTTTAAGCTGTTTAGTCAATATCTAAAAAATTCCTTTTTATGATGCTTTATCCAAAATTCAATATAGCTTCATACTACTTAATTTATTCAATTAAGAATCGATTATCAGAATCTTTATCCAGTCTCAGACTCAGTCCAATTATTTCTATAGTCACCACCTTAGTCACACATTTAACAGCAACCAAACGATTTCCTGCTTTGTTGTGGAAAATCTCTTTATGACATATTTTGATATTTATTTATTATCTTGTCATTGAGATTTCCAAAAAAAAAAATGAATGTATGCCGACACCAACTGACTACTTACATCCCCGCTCAATGTGCATCAAACGGAACTGGGCGGTGTGTGAGGGTGGTGGATGCGGCACACACACACACACACACAGAGAGTTCGCGAGTAAATAATAAATGCTCAACAAATTGTCGCTTGTCAAGTGTACGCAACACCCTTCACTTGTCTGTCGGACAACTTTAAAAACTTATTTACCTCACAATGCATACAACAACAACAACAACAACAACAAAAAAGACAACCAGTCATAGCATAAAAGTAATAGTGAAATGGATTTAAATGAAGAGCACAAAAAGGACGCAACAGCAAATCAACCCAAGCGAACGCAAGTGGATTTTCAATATTTATAAATTGTGCCATTAAACACACACACACACATACATGCACCGTCATTGTGCTGTCGCTGCAAGTGCGCGCATATTGCTGAAACTTTATCAAATAATCGAAAGCGATTTGAAGTGGCCAAAGCGACAGCTTTTGTGCAAATATTTGACCAGATGCGACACACAGACACCGAAGCATAACGACGACGCCGGCGCTTAGCTGCTGGTCACCGCTGTGCGGGCGGCTGCGATTTTTCTGCGTTCTTTTTTACCGATTCACTTAATTTTTTTTATGACACACGACAGGACACACATTGAACGGCAACCAATGCTGCCGTGGCATAAATCCACCAGGCGGTGGCCAGCAAATATGCGTCGTGGACAACACACACACACACACAACTTTATGTCCATGAGATATTGGCTTAGTGCGGAAATTTATTAACCATAAATTTGGGCGCAGCATTTTCAGCCTTTTCAGCAAAGTTCAAGAAGAAGAAGAAGAGGAAAATGGGTGGTGGTTTTTGGGCTTTTGCGCCAAAAATGCTGAAGTTATGAAATTGGCAGAATTTATTGTAGAAGTCGAGTTGGCCGTATGTCTTCTATTACACCATGTAACAAAAATCTGCACTTTTCTTTATTATAAAAAAATGTAAGTATGAAAATATTTTGAAGCTAAATATCTTTTGAAAGTTTAAGAGTCCTACTAGCTCTAACAAAACAGGGAAAGGTCGTAGAGGTTCTTACTTGCAGAGACCTTAAGTTTTCTGGGGCCCAAAATTTAGTTTTATGGATTTTTTGTATGGAATTTTTGCAACAGGAATTTTTTTTTATGGAATTTTTTATAGGAGAAGAGCCTAGGAGGAAAGTCGCGTGTACCAGTCTCCTCCCGGCCGTAAATTTTTCCTGGCCACACTGGGTCTGACAAAAAGATATACCTAGAAGATTCGAGTACCGAGTACACTGTTGCGTTTTATATGAACTCTCATCAACCCTGTCGAGAGGGGGTTTTACCCGAACCCTAAGTATTCGGAGACCTAAATTGTATCATTATAAGATACAATTTACAACTTTAGAGGAACTTTTAAGAGAACCTTTAATTCGCAACTTTAGAGGACCTTTAAGAAGGTTCGTCCTAGCTTCCTCTTAGTCCGTTTTTTTTTTCACCACCCTGGATCTTACTAAAAGATACACTCCGAGAAGGTTGAAGGGTACAGTTGTACACGGAGGGGAAAGGTTATGACCCGATCCTACAGTTTTTGGGCTCTCAATTGTATTGTTGAATGGAATTTGTTCAACACTTCATAGAGAGAAAGTTAGTGAATCCTGGACTTGGCGAACTCTGGCTCTTACAAATAGAGAAATTTGCTATGTATGAACTGTCTTTAAATCTGTCGAGAGGAGGGAGGGTAGGAGACATGGAGATGAAGTTCTCGGGGGCCTAAATTGTATGGTTGTTCGAAATGCTTTTAATACTTTATAGGAGTCACTTAGGTCAGTACGTTCCTCGTGTTCGAATTTTCTCTCCACGAACCTGCTTTTACCAAAAGATATGGCAAAAAGATCGACGAAAACAGAGTACACAGTTTTGCTATGTATGAACAGATATAAAAACCCTGTCGAAAGGAGGAGGGTCAGAGGGTTTGTATCGTTAGAGGATTGCTTTTATCAATGCTTTCTATGAGGACCTTTCGACTACATTCTAGAAAGATAGCATTTGTCAGAAAATATAGTTGACGATACGTTTTTTGAAATGTTCTTTTTATTACTTACATATATAAATATATTTTTTTGTTGATGGAGAAAGTGTACTGGAACTAGGCTTCCCAACTATTAAAACGGCTTAGGGAGGACAAAATTTAGCTTGAGGAGGACTTTATATGGGAACTACTTTGTTTAAGGAGGACATCACATTCCTTCAATATTTCACCATGTTTTTAGAAAATACGAGTGTAAAAAGAGAAAACCTAAAAGCACATGCAAATTTTAACTTTTTAACTGTAATCAACAATATCAAACAATATTTTCAATATCAATATCGAGATCACACAATGCTTTTTTAATGCATTGTGTATTATGTGCGCGTGACAATTGCCTTTTAATATGTTTTGGTTTGAATTCTTAAGATTAACGATTTTTGCCAATGATTTTTACCAAAGTTTGCATTCGTATTATCAGCACTTAGGCACACAACAATTTTTATTTTTAAGTCTAATTTTTCCAATGCGGCTTTAATCATGTTCAACATTCCAGCAGCTGACTCATCCGGATTTTCAACGAAGTCTATAATTTTATTTTGAATGCCCAAACCAGCATTGAAATATTGGACACAAATTGGAAAAATTTTCCTAATTAGTTAAGTTGCCACATTTGAATAAAAAAAAATTTTTTTTAAATTCAATTTAATTTGAGCTTGAGGAGGACTTTTTGGCCTTTGAGGAGGACGGATGACATTTTCTGTTCAAAGAGGACTGTCCTCCTCAAAGGAGGACGGTTGGGAAGCCTAACTGGAACCCAAAAAATCTTTTGTTCGCAGGATACCTTAAGACTTTTGAAGAAGTTGTAGAAAGAAAAAAGGCTATGATCCTACAAACTTTTGGCTCCGTTTTGACTTTTGGTTTGTGAAGTAAAGAATACATTAGTATTTATCACGTCTACAACAATATCCATACTACTACATCTACCAGTCTACAAGTCTTATCCATGGGCGTACCCAGGAACAAGTTTAGGGGGACAAGACATAACTATATTTCAAAACTGAAAATATTTAATGCGAAAAGAATATAGAATTTCGAGTTTAAGGGGGGCGAATACCCTCCCTTGCCCATACATGTGCACGCCCATGGTCTTATCAAAGAGACATAGTACAACTACAAATATAGTATTCTATAGGTTTTGGCTTCATATTAAATTTTGGTTGATTCGAGGTCTTATTGAACTCAGAAGGTGAACAAAAACGACAAACCGAGAACATAGTTGTGCCACCTATGAACTCTTATCAGGACTAACGAGAGACGAGGGGGTGGTAAAAGTTTTTACCCGGGCCCGAGATTTCTGAGGCCAAGATTTTATTGTTATATGAAACCTGTTTAATACTTTTTAGAAAGACCTTTTACGGACCTTTTTTGACGTGGATTTTGTCTCCACGGTTCTGCTTAGTTCAGGTTAAGTTCGGTTTGGTTAGGTTAGGTCAGGTAAAGTCCATTAGGTTATATTTTTTTAATTATGTTACGTTGTGGGTCAAAGAAACTCCACTCTTCGGTGTTTTTCAAAGATTTTGTAGCACAGTGTTATAGTCGACGCACTGCCCTAAATAATGCTAAATGGATTTTATGTTCCATTGCGATCGTCACGATATGAACATATACATAAATATTGAGGTAAGCTCTGATTTTCGATTGCTATCGCCGGGCTTTCCGTTTGCCCTCAATGCTTTCAGCCCATTTGGCTTACTCCCCCAAACATTCTTTGCCTGCCTATCGTAAATCATTTGCCACTCGGTATGATTTTTATGTCGCTTATGGCCGCCAGGCGAGAGTGCAAAATTCCGTTTCATATTAGAGAATTCAGGTGCGTAATACGATATCCATATCTTATGGCAAATTTAATCAGCTGCGGGGCAACAACAAAGCATTGGCACTATATGCTCATTTTTCTTTCATAGCCGAAACGCCACGCCTGGCTGCGTATTAAATACCTTCAGCCGACTGCTAATGCGGCCAAGTGCTGCTCACCTCCCCCCGGCGACGGCTCAGTTGGCTGCTCACTTTCCTGCCTGCCACCTTAATGAGCATCCAACTCAATTAAGCAAAGTAGCAGCAAAAAGTGCCTAATGGCAATTAGCAAAATTGGTTTATATTTATATTCACTTTGCTGCCGGCGCGCTCGCCCCCCGCCCCCTCGCCCACGCCATCTTAATCTACTGGCGCATAGCTAAAATTACTTATTACAATGCGCGCGCGTATGAGCATTTATGATGAAAGGGTGTCGCTGTGTTTCCGTCTTCGTGCCGGCTCACAGCAGCGCCAGCGAATTTCGGGTAATTGTATCTTGTTGTGTTTTGTGCGCACTTCTTATGGCTCATTATGTGCGAGGGCGCTGTTGGAAAAAACGTTTCGAAGGTGGGAAATTAATCAGCGTGCACATTTGGAATGAATGGAAACGAGGCGAGGCGAGACGCTATTCATGAAACATGCGTGAGATATGAATGAGATGTGGGGAACTTTTTCCTGGGGTGCTTAAGCTGCTCACTTTTGAAAGGCTAATAAAATAGGCAAATACGCATTTGAACTCTTTAAGTCGTGGTGTGATGCGTTACAGGATATTTGTGCTGGAGCTAAGAACTAAATGTTGCAGAGACAAGATTCGTTCAGGAGCTTGTTCAGCATGTTTTCTAAAAGTGTTTTGCATGAGGAAAGAAGTCCTGCAAATTTTTGTTTCCTTGTTAACTCCTCTTGGGAGCATAGGACCTCAACAAGACATTGCTTTGTCTTGGTTATGTGTTTTTCTGCCAAGGTAGAACTATCGGGTGTTTTTTTAGAGGTATAGAACTTCGAATTGAAATAAAACACAAGAAAATCGTTTTAATGTCCATCAATTTGGCTTTATTGGAAGGATAATTTTATGCCATTAATGTTTAAATATGATTTCGGGCATGTGGCCGCCGCGGCTGGCTCGATTAAAGCCAATTCTACAGGTCCAATTTTCAACAACTTTTTCGAGCATTTGGGGCCGTATGTCGGCAATAACGCCACGAATGTTGGCTTCCAAGTCCCCTAACGTTTCTGGTTTGTTGGCGTAGACGAGCGACTTCACATATCCCCAAAGAAAATAATCCAATGGTGTCAAATCACACGATCTTGGTGGCCAATTGACAGGTCCATTCCGCGAAATTATGCGCTCATCGAATGTTTCCTTCAATAAATCGATTGTGACGTGCGCTGTGTGGCATGTAGCGCCGTCTTGTTGGAACCACAACTCATCCACATTCATGCCATCCAATTTGGGAACAAAATAGTCGGTTATCATGGCTCTATACCGGTCTCCATTAACGGTAACTGACTCTCCAGCATTATTTCGGAAGAAGTATGGCCCAATGACTCCACCAGCCCATAGAGCACACCAAACAGTCAGTTTTTGTGGATGTAATGGCGTTTCAAGGGTCTCATGTGGATTCTTTTCACTCCAAATGCGGCAATTTTGCTTGTTGATGTAGCCATTCAACCAAAACTGAGCCTCATCACTGAACAAAATTTTGCAATGAAAATCAGCATTGAGATCAATCTCATTTTCGGCCCATACACCAAAATCACGACGCATTGCATGGTCTCGCGGCTTTAATTCTTGCACAAGCTGGATCTTGTAAGGTCGCAAGCCAAGATCTTTGCGCAAAATCTTCCATAAAGTTGATGGACAAAGCTCCAATTGCTGTGCACGGTGGCGAATCGATTCATTCGGGTCCTCTTCAACATTTTGCTCTACAGCGGCAATTGTTTCTTCGGTGCGCACTGTTCGACGTCTCTGCGGATGCGTATTATCACATAGAGTAAACGTAGTGCGAAAACGACCCATGGTTAACCGAATTAATTGCTCTGATGGACGATTATGTCGACCATAAAATGGACGGAGCTTGCGGTAAACTTCGCGAACTGAACCATTATTTTCGAAATAAATTTGCATGATTTGCAAGCGTTGTTCTTTTGCCAACCTGTTCATGATGAAATGGCAAACCAAACTGAACATAAATGACATTCGAGTTGCCAGATTTGACCACAAAATGCCAGTTTTATCTCTATTCGAAAAACAAACCTCTAAAAAAAACACCCTATACATGCCGCAAATAGTCCTAAGTGATGGAGCTGCCATCTATCGGCGGGCGCCGTCTGTTTTGTAAAGGAGGTGACGGCAAAATGGTTGGGGACTTCGCTAAGATCGGTTTGGTGCACTGTTTTTCGCTAATTCCCGCTTCCCAGCCATGATTGCGCATAATTTGACGTAGGAGTGAGTAGGAAAGGATTATGTAAGGGTCAGAATTTTTGAACTGGGGTACGTTAGGAAGTATTTAGAGGACAGGAAAAATTGGAAAAGTTTAAAGATTGCGGAACCATGTACCAGGTACTAGTCGAACCCAAGACCTATGGGATGATAGGCTACTGGACTCACGCTGGACTATCGAACTTCTTTCTGCATATCATCAAAAAATGTCCTGCAATGCTGCCAGCATATTTATTGGGTACCGCTCATAAGGACATTGAGGGGAAATGAGGCAACAACTGTTGTCGTCAAAGGAGCTATTCGCCTGCCAGATCAGCAGCGTTCTGATGCCTCTCAATAAGGGTTTAAAAGGCAACCAAATGATAAAGACGATAGCTACCTACAGAACCGCTAAAAAACGCTCGGAAAATTCAATGAAATGCTAGAATCGTTGTTTGGCTTCCGAGAAAATACTGCAAAGCCATCAGGGCAATGCTTAAATTAAATTTTTTTCCGACCAAATCCGACCTCAACCGACCAAATTAAAAATTTGCGTTATCTTTAAAGTCATTTTTAAATTACAATTTTATTGTCTTAATAAATTTTGTATACTAATAAAAATATATTCACATCACAAAACGGACCGAAATTCGTTTAAGCAGACCAGCGGACTAGAGTAAAAAAATCTGACCAATTTTGGTCCGAAAAGACCATAAGCGGCAACTCTGCAGTAAATCCAAAGAAAATGGTACAATGAAAACTTTGAAGCACACTCTTTGCTGCTGTCCGACTTTTTCAAACCTGAGCCTTACGCACTCAGGGGCCCCATGCTTTTCTGGATAAGCTAAGCTGCCCAAGCGCGGCATTCGCTAGAAACACAAATATTCTCACCAATCACATTTGCGGCAATCCGCAAAATTAACGAGTTTTAGCTGGTACCGTTAAGGACCCAGCAAAATGGCCGACCCAGCCAGCCAGCTTACCTTAACTAATCTTAACTAATATACAGTCGAACTTCGTTTATCTTAATCTTATTCTTAAAAAAATACTAAAATTTCCTCCTAAAAGTTGAAAAATCTCCTAAATCTTTTCTTATAATTTGCGTCATTTTAAAGGAATTAAACTTCTCATAAATTACCAAAATATGTTTTGTTGCCAGTGTTCCCAATACATCATACTTCGTTATCCAAAAATCTCCCAAAAATCCATCCCTAGCATAAAATATAAATCTACTAAACAATTCTTCCTCCTAAAAAATCTCCTAAAATGCCAAGAATCTCCTAAATCTAGGAGGAAATCTCCTAATCTGGCAACACTGGTCTTCAATGTATTCCAATTTAATTTAATCGACAACTTTATTCAAATAGTTTAAGTTCTTTAACAAAACCCATCATAAACACTGCCAATTAAGACTGAAAAAGGAGCTAAACTCGCAGCCTTTGGTCAACCAGAAACTTCTTCAATCTACTCCGAATTAATTCAATTAACAACATTATTAAAATAATTAAATTTCTATAACAAAAACCATTATAAACTCAGCCATTAAAGACATAAAGGCAGCTAAAGTGTCAGCCTCTTGTCTGTGCAACGTGAAACCAATCTTTTGTTTTTATTGAATCAATACAAATTCAAGACTTGCAGTCTTTCCAATGACTCTACGCAAATTTCATGTCCATGTTCACTTTTATTTTCATTTCAATTTCAATTTGATTGGCGAATTTCAAATTCAATTTCATGCTACCTTAACGCAATTCGTTTATAAGTGCAGCAAATTTGTCAAAATTACAGCAACCACTTTTGATGCGCAGCACAGCTGGTAGCTGGCCGCTGGCTGGCCGGATGCAACGTGCAACATGCAACATGCAGCACAGTCTAGCCCAGCCCAACACGCAATGATGCATTGCGGCGCATCTTGGCGCGGCAATTGCCAAATTGTTGTCATAAATCTGGCATCGTCGAGGCGTTTTTTTTTCGCACCTTACATACTCGCATAGAAACTGCAGCGGCCACTGCAGTCGCCACGAAATTGCAATGGACACTTTTTTGCCATTTCGATTTCGATTCGACTGCAGCCGCTGCTGCAGCAAAAACAGTCGTTGTCCTTGTATACTTTACGGGCGTGCATATATTTTTAATTGTCGCCCATATAACATTTCATTAAGTTGCAATACAAGTGAATTTTTGTCGACAGATCGTTGCATTGATAAAAAGAAACAAAACAAAAACTGAACAAAATGCAAAAAGCTGGCAATGCCCAACGCTCGGTGGCCATAAAGTTGCCCATGATTGACAGAAATGCTGGCAAACTATAATAAAATAAATTGAATAAGTTCGTCAGCGACAGGGATAATCGATTATAATGGGATTTTAACTGAATTGTCCACATTTAAATGGAATTTTAAATAGTTATTTTCGCTGTTGTGGCTGCTAGCGAAATTCCTGCAAATTAGAAACTTTGGCTGCCTGCACGCCACGTCGCGACGTCTTATCGGCAGCGCCATAAATCTGTGAAAACGAACATTTCAAGCGGTTCGGTTTTGTTCTTCTTTGATGGCTGTAATTTCAGTGATTTTTTATATATTTTTTTATTTTATTTTTATGCCAAAAATTATCAGCGCACCGCAGTCGACCAAAGCCACCTCAAGACTTGAACTGTGCATGTAGAATACAATCAAAAATTTGCACTAAAGTACGCCAACCAGAAGCCAGTCGACCGACCAACCAACCAACCAGTCAGCCAAGCAGCCAGTCAGCCAACCCACCAGTCAGGTGAACGCTCAGCCAACGCACCAACCTGTGCACAGCGGCGTAACCCCTAAAAAGCAACGCTCGCTGCCGCAGCTGTAATGAAAGAAAGCAACAACAGCAAAAAATTGCATTTGATTTATTGTCTAGCAATGTTTTTGCTAATGTTTTTGTTATTGTTTTTTATGTTATGCCTGAATTTCTATATAGAACAACTTTGGCTAGTCGCCGAGTGAAACCCCCACCAAAAACAACAACAACAACAAGGCTTACATTTACAACAACAACTATAAGTACTTGTAGTTGTCGAGCGAAACCCCCCCAAACAAAAACAACAATAAGGTTTACACTTTGTACAACCACACACACACACACACACACACACACTGAGCCATTCACACTGCCAAAGTGCAGTAGCGTTACTCGACGTTTCGTTCGCCCGCCTCAGCGTTAAAACTAAAATTCCATAAATTAAACGCCGTGCGAAATAAAACTTTGCTCCATTGTATAAATCACAGATCTTTTTACATAAATTTATGCTTTCCATGCCGTGCAACATTTTTCTGCGCTCCTGCACTCCTGCGTTCGGAGCGCACTTTCCTCACCTTACAAAAACCAACAACAAAAACAACCAGCTAGGAAAATCAAAGACGCACTACTCGCTAAGGTTAAAACACTCAGCTCGAGTGGTTCGAGAGAGAGAAAGAGGAAGAGGGGCGGCGAGAGACTTGGCGGCAGTTGTGGGCGTTTCACCCAGCGCACTTGACTTGACGGTAAATTCGCATAAACACACATATAAACATACACACACATACATTCATAAATATGTATTTAGCTCGATAAGAAATTCCACATAAATACGAAAATCTACAAAGTTGGCCGAGCACGCAGCGACGCGCGCTGGAAAGCGCACAAACTTGCAGTTTTCCCCGAAAATATGAAAACTACTACTTTATGGTCGCACAAAAGGGGGAGGGCGAGGGAATAGCGGCACCTCTGCTTATTATGTGTTGCAGTCATGGCATTAGAGCAAAAGTTAGGAGTCGCTGTGTGTGGGAATGATGCGGTGCATTGTTGGGTTTGGTGCGTCAAGTGCAAAGAGCTGTGAAGCATACGAGTTCGTATTTATATATGAACTTATCTATGTATGTATGCATGTATGTGTTTGTATATATAGACCCAAGTCGGTGTACCACGACTTGGTTATAACGTACATGATGTTTATTAACTGCTGGTGACAAAGACTGAACCACAAAAATCTAATTTTTCTTCATATAACAAAAAATCGACATGGACGTAATGCATTATATTGTAATGGCTTTAAAAATTTGTATATAGCGTTGTGTGAATGCTATCTCATTACACTAGATGGTGTTAGAAAGATAAAATTTCATACTAAAAATCTTCTCAGACAATTTTGTGATGGCTTAACTCAGTTTTGTTTGAGCGTGACTCAAAGATGGACAACAGCAAAGAGAAAATACGAAATAATGCAGGTCAGGCAGCTAAAATTGTGAATGGTTAGTTCTGTGCATTGTGAATGGTTATAATACTGTAACAGGAAAAGGAAAGAAAAACAAAGGACCTCATAGAATGAACTTCCATCTTCGAAGCGCTGAAGAATCGCAACTAAAATCGACCCATTTTTGAAGCGTTCAAAAGTGTATTACTTACAATAACATTCAGCGAAAAAGGTCAAGTTCGAATCGCAATGATCCGGCGCAAACGATGGCCAAGCTAGGATTGACGGTTAGAAAAGATTCGCTATGTGTTTGGTGGAATTGGCAGAGAATCATCTGCCATGAGCTGCTACCAAACGGCCAAACTCTGAAAGAAGCAATCGCCTAGAATCGAAAATAAAATAAAATAAAATAAAATAAAATAAAATAAAATAAAATAAAATAAAATAAAATAAAATAAAATAAAATAAAATAAAATAAAATAAAATAAAATAAAATAAAATAAAATAAAATCAAATCAAATCAAATCAAATCAAATCAAATCAAATCAAATAAAATAAATTAAAATAACATAAAATAAATTAAAATAAAATAAAATAAAATAAAATAAAATAAAATAAAATAAAATAAAATAAAATAAAATAAAATAAAATAAAATAAAATAAAATAAAATAAAATAAAATAAAATAAAATAACATAAAATAAATAAAATAAAATAAAATAAAATAAAATAAAATAAAATAAAATAAAATAAAATAAAATAAAATAAAATAAAATCAAATCAAATCAAATCAAATCAAATCAAATCAAATCAAATCAAATCAAATCAAATCAAATCAAATCAAATCAAATCAAATCAAATCAAATCAAATCAAATCAAACCAAATCAAATCAAATCAAATAAAAGAAAATAAAGTAAAATAAAATAAAATAAAATATTATAAAATAAAATCAAATCACATCACATCACATCACATCACATCACATCACATCACATCACATCACATCAAATCAAATCAAATCAAATCAAATCAAATCAAATCAAATCAAATCAAATCAAATCAAATAAATTAAAATAACATAAAATAATTAAAAAAAAATAAAATAAAATAAAATAAAATAAAATAAAATAAAATAAAATAAAATAAAATAAAATAAAGTAAAGTAAAATAAAATAAAATAAAATAAAATGAAATAAAATAAAATAAAATAAAATAAAATAAATTAAAATAAAATTAAATAAAATAAAATAAAATAAAATAAAATAAAATAAAATAAAATATTATAAAATAAAATATAATAAAGTGAAATAAATGAAAATAAAATAAATAAATCTTAAGTCTAATAAGAAATTAAATTACCTGCAGCGCACCACCCAGTCGACTTCAACCATTCTCTGAATCTGCTCGTGCTTACGTTTAATTTTTAGTTTTTATGATTTTTTTTTTATATTCATTTCAGTTCTTTTTTTTCGTCCTTTATAGTTCGTGCAACACTTATTTACAGTCAGAAAACTTTGACTTCCTCTTCACACACACACACACACACACACACACATACACATACACACACACATTCACACACGTCCGCCTCATTCCCGCCATCCGCAAGCAAGTAAAACTTTTGACCTTCACATACCCCCCAAGAGCGGACAACTCGTTATCCTGGCGCACATTCGCGCTGCAGTGCCCTGCAAATGGCCGGGCAGTAGTTAGAAGGAAAGAGTCTGACGCAGCCCAAAGCGAGGATATGAAATGTGAAAACTTTTCCATATGCATTTAACTGCTTTTATTTTGCAGCCATTGTTGTTATTGTTATTGTCGCTA
Source organism: Melieria crassipennis (assembly GCA_963668005.1). NCBI lineage: Eukaryota > Metazoa > Arthropoda > Insecta > Diptera > Ulidiidae > Melieria > Melieria crassipennis. The sequence continues at coordinate 19,344,246 of OY764961.1, forward strand.
GCAGTGCATGCGAAGCATGACGCTTGCATCATTCGAAATGTATGAGCGTTGCAAGTTTTGTCGAGTTGGAAGCGCCAGTGTAAAGAAAGACAGAGAGAACAAGGCACAATGTGTGCACTGAGAAGTTGAATTTTAGAAATGGTTTTGAAAATAAAGAAGCTGCCCATTTTGTGCATAAAGTATAATTGAGACCGACCTCAACGCATAGTCGCAGAAGTGATGGGTTCTTAGAGTAACCGGAGAAGTAGAATATTGGACAGGTGCTGAAGAATTGAATCACTTAGGGCCGAGGTCTTGGGTTGGCACAACATGATAGAAAGTACTATGCAATTGTTGGATATTTTTCTATTCTTGAAAGTTATTGAAGAATAATAAACAAAGAATTTATAGGCAGTTCAATGGGCAGAAAACGCCGTTTAGATCCCATCGGCGATATCGATGGTATTCGTGTTCCACCTAGAAATCAGTAGTTTTATAAACGATTAGATGCTTCGGTGAACGTGTTTTTATTGAGTTTCAGTAACAACATCTTCCTAGACTCGCAGTCTCCTTCAACCAATTGAAACCTGAACCCTTGAAAGGACCTTCCAAGTGAAAAAGACAAAAGTGCCTGATAGTGAAACAGGTGCAAAGACCGTAGTCAAGAGTTCCATTGTTAGTTCTGTTTCTCAATCTTTCAGCATGCAATAGTATGAGTTTTGACCATCCTTGTGCTTTTATCTTCTAAATACTTAGGATTGAAGCAAGAATAAAATGGCTTACCGATCCATTTGGATATTTTAAAATACACAAAACAGTTTAGGACAGAATGGTAGATCAAAGCTCAGTGATGCCGGCCTCCTTTACTCATTTTTATAGTCCAGCAAGTGGAATCACTGAGATAGTTTAGGTAATAAAGTGTGTGCGGCATAGTCCATACTTCCACTTGAAGGGCAAAATGACCCATTATGAATACCTTTCTTTTTTTTAATTTGCGCAAGGGATGACCCCATTCAATGCGAGGCATTGCGTTGGTTCAGGAAGGATATAAAGGTTAGGAGATAGGGTTTAGAGTGAAGTGGTTATGGACTCCTGTATTGAACCCATCAAGATCATAGGTGCCCGAAAAATGTCTGCAGAGAGGCCATTCCACAGTCGTGTAGGGCGGTCTAGAAACTTTCTCTCCCTGTAATGCGTAGTGCACTGAAACATCGTTTCAACGTGGAATGCATGGGCGCCAGTTTTCAAACGCGTAGCCTGAGGGAATATCCGAGAAGGTGGCATCAGATTACTCTCATATTCCACTTAAGCTAGCCAACAGTTTCAATCTGGGGCACACCAGTTGTACCTTCTAATGAACAGATTCGAGACTGTTTCGTGATAACCAGGTCCGGCAGGAATCTTTTCCCCAGGGTATGAAGTCGGCGTTCCTGCAAGCGGGCCAGTGGCACAGAAAGTGTTGTATTGTTTCTATGTCTGCTTCATCTCCACAACTTCTACAAACATCACAAGACTAGGGGCACCATTTGATAAACATAGACCAAAGAGTATTCAGTGATGACTTCAACGAGGTACCTAAATGTTCCCAGAACTAAGTGATGTCATAGAAAGTGCAGACCGTGTGCAAACTTCCTAAACCCAGCAACAATCCAATAATGTCCTCTTAACACTGAAACTGTGAAAGCGTTAGTGTCTTCTGTTAGGCGTAAAAGTAGATTTGATTTACTGGGTCAGAACGATGACTACTTAGATTTCGCTCGAGATTCCACAAAGGTTACACCCCCACTCAGAAAAGTTAATAAGGTAAATTTTTGGTGGAAAGTGGAGCTACCCGTAAAAAGTAGACAGCTCTGACAGGAGATGAAACAAATTACATGGAAAAGGTAGGCCTATCTGAGAGTGCACTATGTTCCGCCTGTTCCGCCTGTGGGGAAGATGATAAGACGTCGGACCACTTTCTTTGTGTCTGCTCCGCATATGCCCGAATCAGGTTTGAGACATTTGGTACTAATGTGTTGAGAACCGACCACATTGGTTGCTTGGTATCACAGTAACTACTTCGATTTCTCCGGAGGTCGGGTAGATTTAAAGCAAATTAACAGGGAACCTCTCATAATAACCTTTCTTAAGATAGATTTCTGAGTGCAGTTACCTTGTTAGCCTGTTCGGACAATGGAAGGAAAGAAAGGAGAAGAGAATCGGGGAGGTGTTACCCGGGGTTTTCTGAGACATGGATTTCATAGTTTTAGTTAATTTTTGAATATCCCACAGGAGCATTGCCTTAGTGGGGATCCGGGTCCAGGATTTTCTCCAGGGTGGGCAGGAAGGCAAAAAGCCTTCTATAGCACTTAGTCTCTTTGTACCAGTGACGCACACCGAGGGGTGTGGAGGTTCTAAACCCCCAAATACAAAAATTGCTAGTACAAAATATGCTTTCAAATGGCATTGAGCTCAAAATCTGTGCGCAACCCCTTAAAATTAAATCCTGTGTGCGCCACTGATTTGGCGATGGTTCAGTATTAGGTGGCATCAGCTTCAAGCTTTTCAAAATCGCAACTACCTTTGATAAACATATAGTCGGCAGTCCATGGAAGTGTAATTCAAAGCTTTTTTAAGGCGAAGCAACACTCAACAAACAAACCAATAACTTCGGCAAACAAACCCTTTGAGTGTAGAGCAAAAAAAAAGCTCCACTAAAACAGCAAAAAATTCACACAATCGCCAATTATAAAACATCGCCACACCACCACCAGCACCAATAACAATAACAACAACAACAACAACATCCACCAACTGTCACTACCAACCGCCAACAGCAGCAGTAGCAGCAATAACAGCAACAACAAAACTGATCTATTTCCATAAAGAAATCACATAAATTAACGCTACACAAATGTGACTATTTACGGCGCGTTCACAGGCCAGCGGACGCATATTTTTATTTATGAACATGGCAACATTTTCGCACATGTTCCAGTTCGGTAGCGTCGTCGTCTGCGTGCAGTCGACTCTCATATAAATTAAGTTGACACGATATTTTCGTGCGCCCCCCCGTAGCCGCCGGCCGTAGTGTTTTGCTTTTCACTTCTTCATTTCTGCATGTTTTGCATGTTTTTTATTTGATTTCGTTTGCGTTGTTTTTTGTTTGTTTGTGTACATTTAACAAATTCAAGATTTGCGCGCAAAAATTTAAATATTTGCCGCGCAGCCACGCCACAAATGCGGCCGATTCGAACTACTGGAATTGCATGATTGCCGTTCACTATCGCCGCGCTGCGCACTGCGTATTGAATATGCAATGCAAGCGTGTGTGCTGCCGACGCTTCGGCTACTTGTCTTCGCTTGGCGTTGAAGCCAAGTTTATGATATGAGCCAGGCGCGAATACGTTGCGCACTTTACGGTCGCGCCGTGCAACTGTGTAAGCGCCTAATTGACGGTGACAGCTCTTTTATGCATAATCACTTTTCGCCATTGTTGTTGTGACTGGTAGAGTGTCGCTGCTTTGACTGTCACTGTGACTGTTGTCTGATGTATGTGTGCGATTGTGCGCTGACACGGCCAATTTATATAAGATGGCTAATAATTTTATCAAATCGCTGTGGCACTTTTGCTCATTTTTGCCATATCCTATTTTGCATGACGGCAACGAAAGACTTAATACATTTTTATACAATTTGTGGCAGCAATTTTGCGGTTTGTGTTGCTAGCAACGATTGAAACGATTGATTGATGAAATGTTTTATTTAAAAAATGCATATTTTTCTGGCTGTTGACTGTTAGCAATGGTAAGTAGGTGCATAGATCCTTATTGGGTCCTTAGCCATGCCGAAAGGAGATTCGTTTATGAGTTCAACAAACGCTTCAGGCCCAGCACCGCCATTTCTTCTAGTCCGGCAAATTCATGTGCCCACCCAACATTGCTGAGTGTTGTCTTGAGATGGTGGAACAGAAACAATGGAACTAAGCTAAGAAATCCAAACCAATCTACGAAGCAAGTCTTGAGCATAAAAATATGGCATGCCAAAAGTTTGGTCTATTTTTTGGCCATTTTATTTTTGGTCCTCCTTCGGTGTTTTAATGTTCGTCCTCTTTTCTACTTTATAGATTAGAAAGAAACGTAAAGCAAGGTTTATATTCAAAACTTTTTAATGGAATCCTTGTGGATCCTAGCGCCATAAATGAGAAAATTGTAGTATACCCAAGTTGAAGAATGCTGCCACTACAACCTAATCTAACCTAACCGAATTCGGTCAATTCCTTTTTTACCCTTCTAGCTAGTTGGGCACGAGCGGACCAAGGCTACTCTAGAATCCTCGGGCTGGATCTTCTAACCCCGACTCACATTGACTATACAGTCCTTCCCCTAGCTTTGAGCGAAAGTTCACCATAGGGATCCCCAGCAGGAGCGACTGGACGGAAGGCCGTCGCTTGATGTCAAACACTATCGAAATCTTCACAGACGGCTCTAAACTTGAAAATAGGGTCGGCTGTGGGGTTTTCTGCGATCAACTAGGCGACAGTATCTCTGCTCGTCTCCCTGACCACTGTAGTGGCTTCCAAGCGGAGACCATGGCAATACTGCTCGCTGTGGACAGGCTACGAACGCAGCCCCCCATCCCTTCGACTATCTGTATATTCTCAGATAGCCAGGCAGCAATTAAATCCTTGATAGGTATATATACCTCTTCCAAGCTGGTTGCAGAGCGCCGGGTCGCTCTGAATGATATATCGGAGCATGCCAGGGTTCACCTAAGTTGGGTCCCGGGACATAGTAGCATCACTGGCAACTGCGTGGCAGACGAGTTGTCCAGAGAAAGCACTCTGCTTCCAGCTCCTACTAAGGAGTGTAGCATCCCCCTTGCAAACGTCAAATTGATCGACTCTGGGCGAAGGAGAACCTATGTAGGATCTCCAGAGAAACCTGGCCGTCGCTTAACCAAGGCAGGACACGTGAATTACTTCGTTTAAAGCGGAATTCCATTTACTCCACAGTTTCTGTGCTAACGGGACACTGGACGAACGGCGCACACGCCAGGAGACTCGGCCTCCCCTTCAACGATCACTGCCGCAGCTGCGACGATGCGAGTGAAGAGGAGAGCGTCGAGCATCTGATGTGCCACTGCCCAGCACTAGCAAGGAGACGACTCCGGCTGCTGGGAGCCCCGTTCCTCAGCAACTTGGCCGACTTAACTGGACCCAGAATCGGCCGCATCGCCCGATTCATTGCGGAATCGGGATGGCTCCTGCCCAACACCCGGGGGCTGTGAAAGCCTGAAGGGCGGCCACGTCCTTCACGTGGTACCACAACGGGCCGCTATGGCCTACGTGAGCTTTTAAGCTGCCAACCAACCTAACCTAACCTAATGGAATCCTCGTCATGTGTCATAAATGAACACATTGTACTATTCCAAAGATTTAACACAATCAGTCATCTCTTTGTGAATCGGTCGTCTTCAATCGGTCAGTCAGTCCCTTTTTACTCCTTTTTTTGGTGTATCAATGTCTCATCTTCTTTTCTACTTTAAAGGTTTGAAAAAACTTGAGCTTTTAAGCTGCCAACCAACCTAACCTAACCTAATGGAATCCTCGTAGCTCCCAGTGTCATAAATGAACACATTGTACTATTCCAAAGATTTAACACAATCAGTCATCTCTTTGTGAATCGGTCGTCTTCAATCGGTCAGTCAGTCCCTTTTTACTCCTTTTTTTGGTGTATCAATGTCTCATCTTCTTTTCTACTTTAAAGGTTAGAAAAAACGTAAAGCAAGGTTTAAGCAAACTTTTAAATTAAATCCTTGTGGTGTGCGAATCGCACCATTCCAATGTGGTATCACATTTAGCCTTCACTTTGTGCTTCTGTAATCTTTCATAAGAAGGCTGTCACTTCACCCTAACCTAACTTAACCCCAATCGAATCTAACTTAACCTCTTATGATTATTTTTTAATGTTGTTAAGCAACGCGACCAGTGTTGATCTTTTGTGTAAGCCTTGTTTTAACCTTCTAAGTTGAGGCTTTTTATTAATTTTAGTGCTCTTTGGGTTCTAAGTTCCAGATCTTCTCCAGGGCTGGATAAATCTTTTTCTGCTGAGTGCAGAGCCATCACAGAGAACATGTATACAAGTTTTTGATTTTTGCTTACATTTCCTGCTGAGATTCACAGAGGAAATTCTAATTTTGTTGAGATGATACCCAACTGAGCCGTGACCAGTGAGGTATCTAGCGAGGATGTGGAGGTCTCCCTTCTTGAGCATGCGGAGTTTTCTGGATTGTCTTCTATCTTGGCTTAAGAACCGTTTTGCCTGCCTTCGTTCTGTATTGTTGGTCCATTGCTCGGCAAAATTTTAGTCTACCCATTTCCTTTGCCATTCATGTATGTGTACTCTGGGAAGTCCAAAGAATGGCTCAGGGCCTATCACTGGGCGCCTTGCACCTCTTTTGACTAGTCAGTGGATTGGTTCGTAGCCTTCGAGACATTATTTTGGGACTTACATTAAATGACATTAACTAACATGAATCGACATTATTTTGGGGTAACTCTTTTGAGTTACGGCTTCTAAGTTCATATAGAAGATTATGGCAATTCTTGACTTAACCTAACTTAGGTTAGGTACTGTACTATCGGACAGCCAATCAGCTCTTAGAGCTCTGGATGCGGTCAAAATGACATCGAAGACTGTTCTCAGCTGCAGCAAATCTCTCAACGAGACTGCCAAGCAGCTACATATCCGCCTATGCTGGGTTCCAGGTCATAGGAATATTCCAGGGAACTGTAGAGCAGACGAGCTAGCGAGACAGGGTACTACTGAGCAGTTAGGCCAAGAGTTGACCTCGCTCGGTGTCCCTCTTTTAACAAGTAAGCTTCGTACCCATGCGAGCTCTATACACGATACGAATTTAAGGTGCGTTGAATGCAACACAAGCCTCCTGGCGCGCCAACTTTGGCCAACCTTAAATCTTCGACGTTCTTAAGAACTCCTCTCATTAAACAGAGCCCAGATCAGAACCATTATCGGTGTCCTTACGGGTCACTGCCTCATCGGCACCCACGCAAAAAGGATGGGGCTGTTTTCGAACGACTTTTGTCGCAGCTGTTTGGACGAGGAGGAGGAAGAAAATATTCCTCACTTACTATGTAACTGTCCTGCTTTATCCAGAAGAAGGGTGACCTACTTAGGCAACTTCTTCTTCGGAAGTCTAGAAGATCTAGCTGAAAAGACCATACGCCGTCTACTAAGCTTCGTTAATAGTTCCAATTGGTTTAACGAGTCAGCGTTATGATGCTCGATCTCATGTGGTATCACAATGGGCCGCCTGGCCTAAGTGTGCTCCTCCGGGAGCAGCCACACCTACCTACCTAGGTTAGGTTAGGTAGAAAAGGGCGAAAAGACCAAAATGTGCATTCATTCCTGTTTTCTTCTAAAGCTAACCAATAGTCTCAATCCTGCGAATACCAGTTCGACTTTGTAATCTAAACAAACCTTATTTTTAAGTGATACTTAAAAAACATTTTCGTAGATCCCCATCTACAATTAATACAATCTTCCACATTTTTTTCATATTTAAAATCTCACTTGTCCGCATAATTTTGCACACATTTATTCAACTCAATTTTCAACAGTTGACAATTGAATTCCAAACCACAAATCTTCGAGCAATGTTAACAACATTTGATCCAAATAAGAATGCTGAACATGTGCACTGACACATAGTCGCCTAATGGGCCGTCACTGTTGGCTCGACTCTGACGCCCGTCGACCGCAAACGATTTGCCGCATTCGCACTTTATTAGCCTCAACTAACTCAATACAAATCAATAAATCGCCGCTTGCCATCATAATCCAGCTAACTGATTTTCCAGGTAAGCAAGCACAACAATATTGCCGGCACTTGCGCATTGCATTTATGTAATTTATGTATATCCACCTAATTGCAAATGAATACGTGTGCATGTGTGTGTGTGTGTGTGTGTGAGTTCGCTTGCAGTCAATCATTTCTTTAAGGGGAAACGCATTGCATAATCCATTTGTAATCAGCTTTCAATTAATTATAATACTTATTGCCAATGCAATCAAATTCGCAACAACAATAACAACTAAACAATAGCAACAAAACACTGTAAAGTGCTGTAAAGAAATCTCTCACGAAAATAAAATTTTCCTTATGAAATTGTAAATATTTATGAGGCAAATCATAATTGCCTCATAAATACTATCATAAACTTGTGTCGTTGTTGTTGTTGTTGTTATTGATGCTGTTGCAGCAGTAATGCTTTGTGTATGTTGCAAGCGATGGTTAATTGCCGACCACACTAAAGGCAAAAGCTGATATAATCGCACAAACAGTAGCCGCACAACAAGAAGGAGGAAACTATTTATAATTGAACCCGTTTCGGCGGCAGAATTGCAAAACTTTCAAAATTATATTTATTTCGCACCATTCGCCATAAATCTCAATTTATGGTGGTTAAAAAATAAAAGTCGAAAACCCCCCCACGAGTGGGGGAAGCAAAAGTGGCAAATTTTTTGCGCCATACACAACCAAATGCGAGCTTGGCGCATTGCATTGCGAGCTGCAACTTTTTAGTAAAATATTTGCGCAGCAGCGGCGCACACAAGTTGCCTTATGGCTGAGTTTGACTTACAAGTTGGCCGATTGGCGGACTTGGAGTGCTTCGCGTGTTCGTGACTAAATAATGTTTTAGGTATTTAATCGAATAGATGGAAAATTCAAAGTTTGTTTGTTAGTCCTTTATGAAGGATTTTTCATTAGTTATGTCTGAACTTTAAAATTCAATAAAAAGATTTGAGTTCGATTCATGACCAAAAGCATTAATGCGAATTGAAGGACATGCTGAAAATTTTATTATTCAAAGGTCCTCTGAGGATCTCTAGATCCGAGAGCTCCAACGTTGTGTGACTCTGTGACATATGTGAGTCGCACTAAATCTCACCAGTGTTGCCAGATACCTGAAATGACTATCTAATAAATCTTAAAAAAATGCTTGAATTTCCTACTAAAAGTTAAAAAAATCTCCTAAAATTTTTTTAATTTGCGTCATTTTAAAGGAATTAACCTTCTCTTAAAAATTAAAATATATACTTATAATTTTTTTAATACAGCCTTTTTTTATTCATCTTCAGCTTAACAATAAGAACAAAAACAAAACATATAACAAATTCATTAAATAAAAAGCTCCATTTTTGGCGGAATTTCATTGGACAGCAATAAGTGAGAACGAGATAGAACGAACTTACATTTTGTAAGCTTACAAATTTGTAACACAATAAGCTGGTTTGACTATTAAAATAGTTGCCAAAATATGTTTTGTTCCCAGTGTTCCCAATACATCATACTTCGTTATACAAAAATCTCCCAAAAAACCACTAAGAATCCGAAAAATTCCTTAACATAAAATATCGGGTGTTTTTTTTAGAGGTATAGAACTTCGAATTGAAATAAAACACAAGAAAATCGTTTTAATGTCCATCAATTTGGCTTTATTGGAAGGATAATTTTATGCCATTAATGTTTAAATATGATTTCGGGCATGTGGCCGCCGCGGCTGGCTCGAGTAAAGCCAATTCTACAGGTCCAATTTTCAACCACTTTTTCGAGCATTTGGGGCCGTATGTCGGCAATAACGCCACGAATGTTGGCTTCCAAGTCCCCTAACGTTTCTGGTTTGTTGGCGTAGACGAGCGACTTCACATATCCCCAAAGAAAATAATCCAATGGTGTCAAATCACACGATCTTGGTGGCCAATTGACAGGTCCATTCAGCGAAATTATGCGCTCATCGAATGTTTCCTTCAATAAATCGATTGTGACGTGCGCTGTGTGGCATGTAGCGCCGTCTTGTTGGAACCACAACTCATCCACATTCATGCCATCCAATTCGGGAACAAAATAGTCGGTTATCATGGCTCTATACCGGTCTCCATTAACGGTAACTGACTCCTCTTCTGACTGGGTCCTCTTCAACATTTTGCTCTACAGCGGCAATTGTTTCTTCGGTGCGCACTGTTCGACGTCTCTGCGGATGCGTATTATCACATAGAGTAAACGTAGTGCGAAAACGACCCATGGTTAACCGAATTAATTGCTCTGATGGACGATTATGTCGACCATAAAATGGACGGAGCTTGCGGTAAACTTCGCGAACTGAACCATTATTTTCGAAATAAATTTGCACGATTTTCAAGCGTTGTTCTTTTGTCAACCTATTCGTGATGAAATGGCAAACCAAACTGAACATAAATGACATTAGAGTTGCCAGATTTGACCACAAAATGCCAGTTTTATCTCTATTCGAAAAACAAACCTCTAAAAAAAACACCCTATATAAATCTCCTAAACTTTCTCCTAAGCAATTCTTCCTCCTAAAAATTCTCCTAAAGGCCAAGAATTTCCTAAATCTAGGAGGAAATGTCCTGATCTGGCAACACTAAATCTCACCAACATACTATGGGCCCAACGATCACATTTATCCGGTCACAGGGGCAATAATGCAATGACTTGAATGATTTTCATCCCCAGTTAGTAGTCAATTCTTATTGGTTTGTTGCTATGAACCAGCAACTTAATGCAACTCCACACAAAAAAATTTGAGTGCATTAAATTGCACGACCTCGCTGCCCATTTCAATGAGCCTCTTATGGAAATAATGCTTTCTAGGAACTTTTCCCGCCCGATATGTAACACAAATGCGTGACGCGATTTTTATTATAAATAAATAAATTTTAATAAAAATATTAATAAATTAAATTTTACATTTTCGATACGTGGTTGACTAATTGTAGTTTTTGAATGGTGCAATGGTTGCCTAGACAGAACACAAACTTAAAATACCAATAGTACTGTCATCAAAAACGATAGAGAAATAAGCTGTCAATATTAGAGAAAAAAGCTAATAAAAAATCGTAATATTATTAAAATCTTCACTCAATAATAATCAAATCCGAATTATGCATTTCCTGCATCCTGGAAGAGATAAGAAGAAAAAGTAATAAATATGTAAAGAAGAAATTTGTATAAAGACATCTTTTAATGGTTGAGTCAGTGGTTAGATATTCCTAACTCAGTCTCTCGAAATTTGGCTAAACAAAAACCAATTAAATAAAAATGTCTTTTGATCTCTGTTTGTTTTAGATATTCCATGGAATATAAAAAATCTGCAGTTTGTTTTTTAGCTTTGTATATATTTATCAAAATCTTTACTCAATCATAATCAAATCCTGTTCAAAGAATTCTTGCACTCTGGGAGAGATGAAAAATGATCCACAAATCTTTACAGAATTAACCTATTCGCTTTAACAAAGAATGTATGGAGAGCTGCGAAGGAAAGGATTCCACACTAATTTGTGTCCTTACTACTTTGGCTAAAAACAGACTCTGCCTTTTCAGAACACTCTTCCGCGACGATCCACAAATCTTTTGAGGATAAACTTTAACAGCATTGCTCACTTCAACAGAAAAACGAAATCGAATTACTGAGTTTTTTCAGCCTGCACCAAAACCTGTTTTCTAGAAAATTCATTCTCATCATGAGAATCATTTTCTTCAAAATGTTGGTGATTTGAATATTAAAAAAACATTGTATAAAATTTCATTTTGATGAATAATAGGTTCCAGTGGCGCACCCAGGATTTCCTTTTGAGGGAGTAGGTGGGGTTTTCGCGTACAACTTTTGAAACTAATACCATCTGAAAACAGATATTCTACCAGCAATTTTTTTAATTGGGTGGAGGGTTGAACCCCCAAAACCCCACTGCGCCACTAATGTGTTCCGTACAGAGTCCGGCCGATTAATCGGCATCGGCTAGTATCGGCCAATAAAATTCGTATCGGCTTCGGCTAGTATCGGCATGGGCCAAAAAAACAAGAATCGGCATCGGTATCAGCCTTTTTTGGCCGATGCCACATCGGCCGTTTTTCGTCGATGGCATATCGGCCTATTTTCTTGCTTTAATTTTTTTGTTTTAATTTTTTGTACCAATGGGTTCTTATACCCCTTTTCAGTAATGTATTTTTAGATACTGTTTAATATAAATGTTTCCTAGAAATGTTTTTTATAAAAACTAGGTAGTCTAAAATACACAGATTTTCTCGAAATGGCTATGCATTTTGTCTATGTATTAATGTGCATATCAGAAGAAAGGGCATTTAATTTTTCAATCTTATACTTTGTCTTTAACCCATTAAAACCTGACCCCAGAAAGGCTTGTGCGATTTCCATAAAATTTTACAGAATCTTATTAATTGACCTAATCAAAAAAAAAAAATTAAGCAAAAAATTCATACCATGTTTTTTTTGTCATGTTTTTCGCAAACATTACACAAACAAACAAAATCAAACATTTGCGGAAAATAAAATGTACCAATAAAATATCAGCTGCTTGGATTTTGACATTTTCACGCGTTGCGTTGTATGAAAATTGGCAGTGTTTAGGCCCAACGTTGCATTCGCGCAACACAAAACTTAAAGCATATTTTTTGTTTAAAAAATAAAAAAAAAAATTTTCAAAACTTATTTTTAAATAGTTTAGCATTGCAAAATGCAGCCCACTAAGGGATTTTGATAGGTTTGAAGAATAAGTATTTTTGATTGAATTTCAAAAATACCCCAAAAAAAACCTTTGACTTTGGATCGAAAAAAACGTATGAATATTTAAATAATTTTGAAATTTGAGTATGGCAGAATCTAAAACGATCAATTCTAATTCAATTCTACCCATTTTTAAGTCTTATGTCTTTATGAATTACTTAATATAGCGAAATTCGCAAACATTGCGCAAACGCAACGCTCAGGGCTTAATGGGTTAATTGAAAGCATTTTTTTTAAACAGGCCTTTTATGTTTTCCAAATTTGTTTTTTCACTTCTTCCCACTGCACTTGTACAACGGGTCGCAATTTGAGAGTACAAATTTTAATATAAAAATAATAAAAGTAAAGTAAAGTAAAAGTAATTTTAATTTGAAGAAAAAACTGAATTTGTATGCAATATTTACGATAAAATTGTATATATATATATTTTTTTATATTTTTGTTTGTCTCTCAGTTCAATAAATGAGATATATTATTATTTTTTAAACATGTTAATGTTTTAGACCTAACACCTAAAAAATAACGGGAAAACTCGTTTTCTCTTTCGGTGGCTGTCCTCTCAGCTGGAAATGGCAAACCTCTGAGAGTAAAAATTGCTTATGAAAGAGCTCCCAACCTGCCGTTCGGAACCGGCATTAAACTGTAGGTCCCTTCAACCCGCGTACAAATTCACACGCACAACACGGGTAGTTGCGGGAAGCTAGGCCTTAGTCTCGCGTAAGCGGGCTGTCGTGCCAGTCAATTATTTTTTATTTATTAATGTTTTAGAATTCTGAAGTATCTTGTAATTTTATTTAGTTTTTAATTATTTCTTTTCTCGTTTTTTTTTCATTTTGTGATGAATATTACAAACAATATGTAATAGTTTATTTTATTTATAAAATATACTGTATTTTTGATTAAATTCATTCGTGTTATTTTTTCAATGGAATCGGCATCGGCCGATTTTCGCCCTTTCGGCCGATTAATCGGCATCGGCAAATTCTCAACTTCCGGCCGATTAATCGGCATCGGCCAAAAAATTTGGTATCGGTCGAACTCTAGTTCCACAAAATTTTTAGTTTAATACAATTTGAAATCATTTTTGCCACATAGAAACTGATATTTGGAGAGTTTGAGGCCACAAAACTCCCCTTATGAGCGCCACTAATCACAGCTACTGCAAAAATCTCGAAGGTGTAAGATTACAAGACTCTATAGCTACAATTTCATTATAGTTATTCAGAAAACTTCTAAAACTTGCTACAATCTGGCAATGCAATTTTTGTGAAATAAATATTTTTTGAAATCATTTATATAAATAAATGAAAAATAAAAAATTAAACTTAAATAAAGTGCACAGAATCAAATCTTTAGCTGCGGTCGAGATGAAGCAAACACGAGCAATGCAACAGCCAACAATTGCCACGCCAACAGTCAATGGCCGCGAATTGCATATGAATTGCTAATGAATGTTGTGGTCGACTGGAAAATGCTCAAACTTTACTCCACTTCACACCGAATTGCAAACCCAGCCGGGCAGACTGGCCAGTTGAACCTAAAAAGTGGCGGGTGGCAATGGAACCGCAGCGACAGCAACAGCAACAGAAACAAAAACCATGTTGGCGACAGTTTCAGTTGGCTATGGATTTTGCCAAATGAAATGCAGCAACAAAAAATTCAATTTTTTTATTTTATTTATTTTTTATTATTTATTTAGCCGTTTGGTGCGCACCTTCGCGGCCCTGTGCTCATCTGTCTAGCTGTCTGTCTGGTGCGTTGACTGTCAGACGAATGTGCTGTATTTTGAGTTTTTGACTTTCCACTTTCCATCTGCCCACCCAACAGCCGGTCATGACATCAAATCTGCTAACTGTGGCTTTATTTTTTCCACTTCGATCGGTTTTTCACTTTTGGCAGTCGATTCTGCTCATTTGTGTGTGTCTACCGGAGTGTGTGTATGTGTGTGTGTGTGTGTTTACTGAACTCTAGTCTGCACATTTTTGTTTTATTGTTTTTATTTTTCGCTTTATTTATTTCTTTGCGATTTTTCATTCATTTGCAATATGATATCGGCAACACGGCAATGCAACAACAACAACAATAACAACAGCATCAATGCTGACTACGTCGCCATTGGCCGACGGCCGATAACAAATCGCTGATACATAATTAAATTACAGCGTTTTAATTTCTGTAATTAGTCACGATTTTGCTGAAAACAAATTCTGTTTTGGCGCCAAAGCGCCACCAATGTGCGCTCTAGTCCGAAGGCAACAACAATTTTGATATAACTATAAAATTAGCCGCAGTCAGCGAGGATTGTCTGTGTGTGGAGGCGGCACGTCGGGGATTGGAAAGAGTCGAGTTTGCAAAGGAAATGGAAAAACAAAGAAAATAATTTCATTCGATGTTGAAGAAATTTTTTTAACATACTTGTTTTTCATAGCCACGCTCATTTGCTTCTCTATTTTTCCATTTTCTGATATGATAAATGATGATAAAATATATTATTTGCAAAAAATGACGGTTTTATAAAAAAATATGGCAAAATATGACAAAATGTGTTCATAGCCTTGTTGAAAATTTTCATAAACAGTTCCATAATATTGATTCAAACTAAATTATTTGTATGATTTTTTTCATATCCCACATTATAGCTTCACAGTGGCGTACGCAATGGGAATTTAGAGGTCCAAACCTTGCAAATGTCTGTTTGTTGCAAACATTTTGGGTTGCAAAAATGGCTAGAAATGGTAATAGATTCGTTCGAAAGTTGTGTACAACCCCCCTTCCCCCCACCTGAAAAAATGAAATCCTGTGTGCGGTACTGTAGCCTCATATTTTTGACCTAACCCCGATTTTCACATTTTTATAAAATACATTTTTCAGGCATTCTTCAAACAGCTTAATTCAAAAATTGTTTCAAAATTAGTTCATATAGACTTTAGATTGTTTAAAGGGAGTAAACATTCACTTTCAAATTTACATATATTAACATATTACATTTATATGGCAACCCTATCTAACAGTTGTTGAGTCCCAGCATCACTCAAACCAAAATTTAATTCGGTATCTTAAATACATCGACAGTTACATTCAACTCCCGACAGATATACTGAGCATCTGGCACAGAGATAGATTTTAGTCCATACTTCTGTTGATGGGGATCAGAAATATATATATTTTTTCACACTTGGCATCGAGCTTCTGTGCATTGTGAGTCAAGCACTCAATACAATGAAAAAGCATCAACATTCAAATATTTTATCATAAGAATCTAATAATTCTATAAACTAGAGTAATCACTCTATCGGCAGATGCTATAACTTTTGTCAATGGTAGCAAAAGTAAATTCTGCTTTGACATGAATTCATTCATACATTCATTCATTCATACGTTCATTCATTAATTTATTCATACATAAATTCATACATTCATTCATTCATACGCTCACTCATTCATTTATTCATACATACATTCATTCATTAATTCATACGTTCATTCATTCATTTATTCATACATACATTCATTTATTCATTCATTCATTCATTGGCTCATTCATCCATTTATTCATACATACGTTCATACATTCGTTCATTTATTCATTTATTCATACATACATTCATACACTCATTCATTATTTCATACATACATTCATGCATGCATTCATTCATTCATTCATATGTTCATTCATTAATTTATTCATACATGCATTCATTTATTTATTCATTTATTCAAACGCTCATTTATCCAATTATTCATACATACATTCATACATTCATTAATTCATGCATTCATTCATACGTTCATTCATTCATTCATTTATTCATACATACATTCATACATTCGTTCATTCATTCACACGTTCATTCATAAATAAATTAGAGCCAAAGAACACTGGGTGACAACTTTTGCGCCATCCTGTACTACAGACGAAGATCAACAAATCAGAAGTGAAAATTTTGATTTTTTTAAAACAACGTTTTCTTTTAGCACAAATAAAAAAAATACACATACTGGAGATGCACATAGAGTAAGTTATAGAACGGATATGTGCCACATGGACTTCCACTCGGAGACCCAGTTGGGTCTATTGTGCATTCCTTCAGTTTGGATCCGGTGTTTTTCCCTATCTGGTGGGTTTCCTAGTGATCGAGAAGGGATCTTTTAGAAACCATTTGGTCTTAGGGAGGATTTTTTGTAGATCAGTAATCTGTGCAGGGGCGTAGCCAAGGGGGGGAGGGGTTTAGGGTGTCAGAACCCCCCCCCCATAGCCTATAATTTGTCAACATTCTCAATCATTATGTATCGTAAATAAGTCAAAAGTAAATAAAGTAAATAAGTCAGCAAAAAAGTCTTTTAATTTTTAAACATTTTTAAGAATAATAACAAAAAATTTTTTTGGCGAAACTAATTTGTTTTTTAATAGTCCCGTTTAGGCTCAATACAGCGATTTGCATGATCTAAAAACATGTCTAAATAGTAGTTTCGTTCGTCGACGGGAATGTCCTTCAGGACGCCTTTTGAATGGTTTCTACGTTCTCAAAACGCTTTTTTTCATCGGCATATGCATTTTTTGAAAAGGTAAAAGTCGCGGGGTGCCGCATCAGGTGAAAACGAGGTGTGGTTGATGGTTGAAACTCGACTTTTAGTAAACAAAAAAACAGTCAAAACAAGTGTCGATAGATGAGATGGCATCCTTCGATAGCCAAATGTTCAGTTAAAATGCGATAAATTTATGCTATTGAGATGCCAAAGATTTTTGTATACGTCGTTTACCAATGTCGTTCACTCGGATGACAAATAGAACTTCTTTTTTATACTTCAGTATCTTTCTCTGGCGATAGTTCGTTTTTCGAAAAAAGGCCTAATTTTAATGATTTATTTTTTGACTACGGAAAATATTAGAAGATTTCTTTCCAGAGGGTTCATTGAGCACATAATGAGAAACATGAACAAAATAAAAAAAAAACATTTTTTCATGTTATTGAAAATTACCTTCAAATTTGTGCAGATATTAAACATGAAAGAGTAAAGCGAAGGTTAAATCCAATTTCAAGAATTTCAATAAAGATTTTGGCTAATCTTTTATGAATTAGCGCCCAGTTTTGATCTACGGTGATCGCGAATTTCAGTTGGTCATCATTTATGTCCAAACAATCGTTTTTAAATCGCGTTTACCACTTATGAACTCCACCACGGTATAAACAATCATCACCATAAACTTGGTTCATCAAATGCTTCGGTTAAAGTTTAAACATCTTTAAAACAAAAGTTAATATTGGATCTTTGTTCGATGCTCATTTTTGTAGGATGACACAAACATACTTTCACTTCAGATGCAATAACTTCGCTTCCAGTGCACCAAATTTCATGAAATTTTTACTAAAAATCGGAAAAATTTAGTTTCCAATGCATTAAGTCACGGAAGCCACCACATTTGGAAAGTGCACTTTGCACGTATTAGTAAACTGGCAAACAAAATTTTAAAACCCCCCCATGACCAAGTTCTGGCTACGCCCCTGAATCTGTGCATCAGCTATTAAGTCCATGGGGACTTGGGGGTTACAAATATATTTTGAAAAATTTACAAATGATGGCGCTACTAACATTAAATCTCATTTGACCATTTTTCTACTATTCAAAATGTCATTGTTTTCCTATACAAACCAGGATATCACTTCGCTGAAGGATAAGTTTCATTGTTGATAAGTTTGAATGAAGGATAAGTTTTCATAGTTTTTGAAAATCGCTGATCCTTTGGCACAACAATGTTCGACCCCATTTTGCAAAAGTCGTAAAATAAACTTTGTAGGCGCTTCACTGGGATGTCCTACACTACGCGCCGTATTCAACAGACATTAGTATTTGCGACTGATCCTTGTTTCCGTCTATGAGACATGGAAGTTTTTGCATAGTCCACTATGCTTTTCACTACCACTAAATACATTTAGTCATAGCTGAATTTTTCGCACTAATCACTGATCTTTATTTAGTGACAGTGGTAAAAAGTACCACTAAAAAAAATTAGTGGAAGAAAATTGCACTATCACTAAATAAAGATCAGTGATTAGTGGAAAAAATTCAGCTATGACTAAATTTATTTAGTGGTAGTGGAAAATCTCCCAGCACACCTCGTAGTGGTAGTGGATTGTAGTGCAAAACTTATAATTTACCTCTTAAACCATAATATACCTCTTACAAAGAAGTAAAAAATTTGGTAGATTTTTAGATCATCTCAAAAGACGAAGAATTTTTTCAATGCAGCATCCGTATGCTGGCTGAGAGATGGATGGAACAAGTCGCAGCAAACGGTAGATTATACTTTAAATAAAACACATAAAATAAAATTATAAATTTTTATAAATATTAAAAATAAATTATATATACATAAAATAAATAATAAATAAAACATTATTTATTTTTACAAAACTTTTTTGTAAAACAATAATTGAGTCTCAAAATAGACTAATATTTATTATAATTATGTTTTCTAAAAAAACATTTTTGCTCACAATTCTTCTAGATGTCCCGAGGTGTTTACAAATTTCGGCATAAATATTGTATAAAATGTTCATCGACAACATTATCGCCGCTTAACTAACCACATATCTTGTCTGAAAGCTTTTGCCTTGTAGACATTTTTCTACACCAAGTTGTCTTCACCTGTTGGTGTTGGTCATAGTGAGTAAGTTGTTGTTGTTGTTGTTGTTGTTGCGGCATGTGTGGCACACCTTCCTGTGTGTGACACCCATTGGCACAGGTTAATTAAGTTGTTTTCCATTGGCTGCAATGATTCGAGTGCCGTATTAACGTCTAAGGGGAGCGCAATGAACCGATGGAGCAGCCGTGTTGTGTTGTTGCAAAGTGTCTATAATTAAAACTGACAGTCGAGGAATAGTAAATTTTTGTTTGATTCGCAAAAAACTGATATAAACGAAAAGGCACTTAAAATTAACTGAAAGTGTAGTAAAAAGGGGTTTGAGGTGTGAGTGGAGAGTGTGTGCGTTGGCTGATGAGAGACGAAGTGGTGAAAAATTAAATACGAAAGTTGATGAAATTTAAAAATTGCAATGAATAAATAGTAGCAAAAACAGTTTTGCAATTAATTAGTAATTAAGTTGTGCCTTCGAGACATGTTTTGAAATTATGTTCACGACAATGTCCACTAAGTGTGATCTATACTAATCAATGATTGAAGATGGCGAAAGAAGGATTGTAATGGACTTAATTTTCTTTACTCAGATCCTAGTTTTACTACACATTGCCTGGATTAGGTTAGTTAGAAAAGTTGCACCTCTTAGAATTTCTACTTAGTTGACCTCAAGTCCCAGTTGGCGTATGAGAAAGTTTTAGTCAATGCAAACCGATTTCGAGTTAGTAGTTCAACACCAGTGACAAAAATCATAGGTTTACTGATGTACTGAATATTTCGTTTTTTCGCAGCTTTTTTCACAATTTGTGCGCTTCAAGCCAAACCTAGACGAACCAAATCTTTGTATTGAATGCCAACCCTTTTTTTGCAATTTGCTCGTCACTGATTTACAGCAAAATCTTACAAAAAGCAAATAACTGCCAGATAATGGGTCTTCCTTCCTTCCAGCCAACCAACCAACCAGCCAGCCAACCACTCAGTCAGTCAGGCCGACAGTCAGTCAGCGTCAGCTACCACCCATTGCAATGGCAATTAACTTTAAAATACAAAACGGTACTTTTCGCCGTAGATACAAAAATTACACCAATTTTATTTGTTATGCACAGCAATTGAACAGTCAACGGCTGAAAATAAGTAAGAAACACCATAAAAGCAACAACACAAAAATACTTACAAAATGAAAAAAGCAACAACAACAACAATAATAAAACAGCAACGACGCTCAACATTAACCCCGGCAGCGTAATTGTACATTTTGTAGTTTTGGTCTTTGCCAAAACAAAAAAAAGATAAAAAAATATATAAAAAAAAGTACACAAAATAGAAGTAAAAATGAATTCAAGCGAACATTTACCGTTGCCACAATCGAGGCTATAACTGCAAATGCAAATTATCAAAAAAAAAATAAAAACCGGCAACAAAAACAAAAAAACAACAACAAAAACACGCCGTATGTGAGCACATTTTCTGAGGGTTAGAAAAATTTGTTTCCAAACAAAAAAAAACCAACAACCTTTCTCATGACAGCGCCTGCAATTTTATTGTTGTTGTTGTTGTACTTGTTATTGCTGCATGACGCTCGATTTGAAGTACTTTTAGCCGCTAAGCCGCCCCCGCTTCGTCGCATGAGTTGCGACCGTCCAACTGAAAGCCCAGCAATTTGAGTGAAATTTTACAAATCGGCAATTATGTTTGTTCTACTGGCGTGCTGGCAGCAATGCAGACAAAATTTGCCAACACGAGAAAAAAAATCGGCGAGGAGTCGCAGAAAATTGTTGCGAAAAAAAAATTGTCTATGTTTTTGAAGGCAATGGGAGGAGTGGTGCGTGATTAGATTTCACTGGTTTATGCTAAATAAACCAGTGAACGATTGGGCCGCTGAACGCGTTCGGCAATGAGCGCACAATGAGCTGGCACAACAACAACAACAATGGCAGTAAATAGCAGCGAGAAGTGGCCAGTGTATCTTTACTGGCTTTCAGACAAAGTGGCAACCATGATTTTTTTATTATTGTTAAACTATTTCTTAAAGTATTTTGTCATAAGTAATTATTTAAAAATATAAATGATAGAAGATAATCAACTCGACAGGTTAGCTTGCTTTACACTGGCCAACATAGACCAATCAGGGACCGGAAATAACAGTTACTTATGAAAACTATAATTGAAAATATTACTATGAAGGAGAAATCATAAATAAAAAAACAATACATTTCTTTTCGCATGGAGAATCAAACTTGGCAATAAACTTTTTTTTTGTAATTTTTACGGAAAAATTAAAAAAAACATTATTTTTATTTATATTTTAAAAATCCTTTAATAACAATTATTTTTGATTTTTTCATATTAGTCCACAAATAACAGTTTTATTTCGATTTTTATTTTAGTTGTCCCATGATAACAATTATTGGTGACTTTTATTTTTTTTAGTCATCAATAAAAATCATTCAGTGACTTTTATTTTTCAAGTCATCAATTAAAATCATTCAGTGACTTTTATTTATAAAAGTAATCAATAAAAATCATTCAATGACTTTTATTTTTTAAGCTATCAATAAAAATCATTCAGTGACTTTTATTTATAAAAGTCATCAATAAAAATTAGTCAGTGACTTTTATTTTTTGCTCTCTCGCCTCTTCAATGTGATGAATTTTTAAACCCTAAAGGTCACAGCCCATCAATACTGGCGAACTTTAGTAAAGATCATAAAATGTTGTAACACCTCCTTCAGTGTCTTAAAACTCAGAGCACATATCCTGTTTTTTTTTTGTTAATGTCGAACATGCATATTAAACCTTAGACCCTCCGGCTGTAGAGTACAGTAACACAAGTAATTATAACAACGACACTAACACAAACAACAACAACTTGTAGTATAACATCAACAACTCATGCAACAACAATTTCGTATACAGTCATCACCAGTCCAACAAGCCAAGCCAAAGCGTCAGCAACTCTGTCTGTCCACGCAGCCAGCTGCGAAATTTAGTAGATATGTGTACAAGTATTTATGTGTGTGTGTGTGTGTTCCACTGGTGCACGTTGCCAACAAATCACCGCATCAGGATTGGAAAATTTGAATTGCGATTGCGAGCAAAATGTGCAAACTGTTGTAAATTTCTTTACACTCAACCAGTGCTGCAACAACAACAACAAAAATATACAACAACGAAAAAAACAATAGCTGCAAAAAAATATGGGCATCTCACACAGACTTTGGCGGATGAGTTTTCCCCTCAGTAATCAGCAGTGATGCACCGACCCATATAAGAAAAAAAATGACTGCGAAACAGCAACAACAAAGCAACAGCTAAATGGGCAAAATTGCGCTGACTTGACACACGAACAGGCAAACACATAAAAATGTGATTGGCGTTTCAAGCTGCTGTCATAGTCATTACTGTTGTTGTTGTTGTTGCTATATTTTGTTTTTTGCAACTGCTGCCATTGCGCTGTTGGCTACACACACACACACACACGCACCTACACGTTGTAGTTGCTTCGTGATCAGCATCAGCGCAATCGGCGCAATCTGTGCCATCGCTAACAGCAACAACAACAATAACGCACAACCATATTCCATGCATGCATCCATCCATCCATCGATGCGTTCGTCCATCTATATGACGACCACCCACTAAACGCTACCCGCTGTTCTTGATTTCCTTTGCTATTCCTCGCCCATATTTACTACACAGCCCCCACCTCGCTCCTCTCGCTTGCTCTGTGACTCCGCTGGCAGTCATTTCTTTGGTCTTGTCGCCCAATCGGGTAATTTTTCCATTGCAAACTCGAACCAGCTAAATTGCACAACGCCCACAGGGAAATGCAATGAAATGTTTGCTGTAAGTGAACGCATACAAATGGATTATCATCATCATCATCATCGTCGTCATTATCATCATCATCGTCATTATCATTGTCGTCGTCGTTGAAGTCCAAGTCGTCGTTGGTGAAGCAGTGCGCTGCTGTGAGAGATTATGGTCCAAAACGCTGTGATTCAAATCTCCAGTTTGGCTCAACAACGTGGATTCCATAGAGAGACGATTGCAAAATAGCTAATAATGATTGGTAAATGTTTATAGTTTAATTGAGTTGGAACCATAACAAATTTTGTTGTAACGAAAAATATTCTTTTAGTTCATTCTCACTCAAACGAACAGCTCAAGTACACTACGGCGAAACTTTCTTGTAAGCTGGACAAACAAACTGGAACATGAATTATTGGATTTTACAAACTTCACTCAGTATACTATAGAAACTCTTGGATACTCCTCCTCAGATATGAAGGCACTCATAATGGGCTCATCAGGCATCTGGCTTCATTGGAATTACTGGAGCACGTCACTCGAACCAAAACAACAGTGTTTCAGCTCAAGTTAAGGATTTCTAGATTTCTATCGAAATCTGATGGGTTATAAAATCAATCAGCCCGAAGGTGCTTCTGCGAAATCTTCGGTCCTGTTCGTATTAGCGACAATTCTCGAATACGAACCAACAATGAGCTGTGCCAATGAGTGGCACAGAAAATCAACATCCAGCGGCTACGCTGGCCATGTCTGCCGTATGGACAATCTCCAAGTTCGATCAAGCGAACAGGGTCGGTTTAATCTTCGCAAAACCCAATGTTGCCTGTTATCCCTCAAACGAGTCTCTCCACATTCCAACACATCCCTGGTTATGGGTGGTGTGAGGATTGCGGAATCGGCTGCTCTTGATGTTCTGGGCATGTCCATTAAGAACGATTTTCGTTGGAACGATCATATCGGCTTCGCAAAGAGGTGCAACAAATATTTCACTCCATCCGATCTCCGCATTATTTACACTACAACCGGCCTGAAATGGAGTTTAACTCGCACCTATGGGCAGGGGCCTCAAACTCCTATTTGGAGCTCCTGGACCGTGTGCAAAACCGTGCGATTAAACTTATAGGGGACAGTAGGGCATCAGCTCTATTGACTCCTTGGAACATCGTCGAAACGTCGCATGTGTGGTTTTATTTTACCGATAGTTTTTCGGTAATTGCTCAGTGGATATGAGCAGCTTTCTGCCATCACTCCGGGTATTCCCCCGGGCAACCCGTTTGAATACTGACACCCATGCATTCCACGTCGAAACGATGTTCCAGCGCACTACGCACTACAGAGAAAGTTCGTTCCTGGCCCGTACAGCGCGATTGTGGAATGGTCTTCATGCAGATATTTTCCGTAGGACTTATGATCTTGATGGGTTCAAGGCAAGAGTTCATAAATTCTTCACCCAGCATCCTTTCCCCCAACCTATATATCCTTCCTGAACCAGCGCATGCCTCGCATTTAAAGGGGTATCCCCTGCGCGTTGGCTCGTTTATAAAAAAAAAAAAAAACAATCCCTGGTTATGGGTGATGTGAGTATAGCGGAATCGGCAGCTCTTTATGTTCTGGGCATGTCCATTAAGAACGATTTTCGTTCGAACGATATCGGCTTCTCAAAGCGGTGCAAAAAATATTTCACTCCATCCGATCTCCGCATTATTTACACTACAACCGGCCTAAAATGGAGTTTAACTCGCACCTATGGGCAGGGGCCTCAAAATCCCATTTGGAGCTCCTGGACCGTGCGATTAAGCTCATAGGGGACAGTGAAGGATCCAGCTCTATTGACTCCTTGGAACATCGTCGAAACGTCGCATGTACATGTATGGTTTTAATTTACGATACTTTTTCGGTAATTGCTCAGTGAAGATGAGCAGCTTTCTGGCATCACTCCGGGTATTCCCCCGGGCAACCCGTTTGAATACTGGCACCCATGCATTCCATGTCGAAACGATGTTCCAGCGTACTACTCACTACAGAGAAAGTTCGTTCCTGGCCCGTACAGCGCGATTGTGGAATAGTCTCCACGCAGATATTTTCCCCAGGACTTATGATCTTGATGGGTTCAAGGCAAGAGTCCATAAATTCTTCACCCAACATCATTTCTCCCAACCTATATATCCTTCCTGAACCAGCGCAATGCCTCGCACTTATAGGGGTTTCCCCACCGCGTTAGCTCGTTTAATAAAAAAATAGTAATAAAGCTCCAGCAAAAAAAGGAGTGCGATGCGGTAGTTGTAGGTCGATGTGCAAGAGGACAACCGCGTCTCCGGTGAAAGGATCAAGTTGAGGGCGCACTATCATCCCTTGGTATAACCAACTGAAGAAGGTGCAGACAAAGCAAGGGTGCCTGGAGAGAAATTTTGCGATAAGCCGAAACCCAGTAACTGATTGTTATGGCCAGTTAAGTTAGTAATTCTATCGACCCTGACTTTTGACTTTAGTGCCATTTTTAACATGTTTACTGTCACATATGGACCGAGTCCCCAATGCATAGGGCATCAAAATTAAGTGTCAATAAAACCTGAGACGAACTCTGAAGGATATTATTTAGTTATTTCATCAAAATGTTGTGATGTGATGTGATGTGATGTGATGTGATGTGATGTGATATGAGGGTGGGCAGGAAAGCTACAAGCCTTCCATAGCATTCAGTCCAATTTGGACCATTGTACTATACCCATGAGGGATAGGGAAGGAGAGAAGAGTGATATCTCATATTTCACCCGTTTTGAAATGTGTATGCAACACTGTTTTTTTCCAACATATGTTTTTTCACACATTTCAAGCGGATGGGGAAAGGACGGGGGAGGGGACCTACAGTTTAACGCCGAATCCGAACGGCGATTGGCAGTTTTTTTCACACTTGGACGTTTTGCCATTACCTGCCAAGCGCACTTGTGCGATTCTTGTAATTCTCATCTGGTTCATGTGGATAGCGATAGAAGTAGATGAGCGTTTCACCAGCCCAAGCTAGGAATCGAACCTAGGGCCTCGGTATGAGAAGCCAGCGCGCTACCCGCTGGACTATCGAGACCGGCCATTAAAATGTTACTTATGTTATTTGATTGTAATGGCCAGTTAAGTGAGTAGTTCTATCGATCCTGCATTTTCACTTCAATGCAATTTTCAACATGTTTGCTGTCACAGATGGATCCTGGCCCACAATGCAAAGGCCATCAAAATTAATTGTCAAGAAAACCTCACACAAGCTCTATGTGGGACTTTTCTCAGTTATTCTATCAAAATGTAACTTAACACTAGAATGCCCGAAGGAGTAGAAAAATCTACATTGAGTTCGTTTGTTATTTCATTGCATGGCTTACTGAAAGAAAAACTACTGGAAACATTGGACATTCTACTAGACAGTTATCCCTTCAAACTTAAATATGCAACAAATTTAAGGTATCACTTGAACTGATGTTGCAACATTGCTGCAGCGGCATTGTGATTGCCACAAAAGCCAACATGGCCGCAACATCATATGCCTCATATATCCACAGACGATATTTGCCACACACACACACATACACGCACACACACGCACACACTTCATACGCTCGAAGAAAGCCGAGGCAGGTGAAATTATGCTGCTGCCGCACGTTGCATTGCAATGATGCGGTCACAGGCAGACACGCGAATGCCAGGCACGAGTACATACATACACACACACACGTATGTTGTATTATGTAGATTTGCTTTGGTTGTGTGTGCGCTGCGTTGGCGTTGCATGAATATTGCCCCAACATATTTGCGGCAGCAGCAGCAATGATTGATTCTAAGCGACGCTGACCCTGCAATCTGCATGCAAGTTGTTGCACAATGCGGCTGCAAATTGCGTTGGCCGTTCGGTTTGCACAATCGATTGCACGCGCACTGAAGCCACGCTAATGTCGCTCACTCCTTGCATCTACCTGTCTCTCTCTCTCTTTTCTGACAACATATCATACGCAATCATGTGGATTCGAACGCTGAAAAATGTCGTTTTAATTTCTTAACTTTTAATTAACTGCAACTTGCAACTCACTCGCTCTCCCCACTCACTCTTCACTCGCCGTCGACCTCAATAAAATGTCAAACGAAACGTTTAACATATTTTGACTGTGCGCTGTCAGCTCAAAATTAAACACATAAATGCCACTTCCGTCACTTGTTGGCCAATGTCAGCTCCCGTCGACCCGCTCACCCCTCTGCATAATTTCATTTATGAGCGCTGTCGCTTATCGGCCGCCTTCATCTTGACACACTGTCAACGCCACCAAACACTGCCACCGCCATCGTTGGCCACAGTTGCACTCTGGTCGTTAGTGCTCTGGTTGTTGTTGTTGCCACCACCGTCGACTGCTGCAGCGACTGTGCATTCGTATTTATTGTGTGTAATTTCCATGAGCGTGTAATAACCATAAGCATAGCTGTCATCGCTCGCTTCCGCGGCATGCCGACGCGCAACTGCAGTGCCACATCAACAACAATAACAATAAGAACATCAACAATGCGAGCAGCGTCAGCCGTCTGCGTGTTGCACGCGCGCGCACCCATGCTCAAAGGATTAGCTCGCCAAAGGTGCTCCCGCGTGTCGCTCTGCCGCGGCCGTCGACGTTGTCGTTGCATCTGCGCTCCGCCGCACAGCGTGTCGCTTTCAGCAAAATGTCGCTGAAGATCGCTTGATCGACGATCAAGACTGTCAGCGCGTCGCACTGCTGTTGCTGGCAGCTCTTGTCGTCGTCAATGTTTTTGTTGTTGCTCGAGTTGTTGTTATTATAGCTACTCTTGTCATATGTTGCATAACAAATGTCGCCAGTGTTCTTACATGCCGCTGCCGTTTTTCATAAAAATTCTATTCTGCCCGCGTTTGTGTCTGTGTCTTTTGTTGTTGGCCAATTTGAAATTTTGTACCATTCGAGGGGTTAATTTTCATTGTTTATGTTGCTCGATACAAAAAATTTGAGCTAATTTGGTTGCATTTACAAATTGTTATCATATCGGGGTGTCTTCGTTTATGTTCTTCTGTAATTAATTAATTTTATGCACATATTTTGTATTTGCAAAGGGAGACACTTGTCGCGTTCCAATGGACCAGGGGATCCACTAGTTGAGGACTCTCTACTCTAAGGTAAGGTTAGGGTGACAGCTTAGGGAGTTCACATAGAACTATGTATTACCACAGATAAAGTGGAGAGAACCCCAGATTACATACCCCCGAATAGAATCGGTAACCCTTGATACTCCCTTATGACGTGTGTTATGCCGCTAGTGTTGGTGATTGAGAGGTTGGTCAGGTCCACGAGTTGCGGCGCTCCAAGGTGACAAAGTCTCTCCGGGGCAGGACAGGACAATGGCACAGTGTTGCCAGATACCTGAAATGACTTTCTCCTAAATCTTAAAAGAATACTGAAATTTCCTCCCAAAAGTTAAAAATATCTCCTAAAATTTTTTTATAATTTGCGTCATTTTAAAGGAATTAAACTTCTCATAAAAAAATTAAAATATAACAAAACATATAACAAATGAATTAAAAAAAAAGTGCCATTTTTTGCGGGATTTCATTGTGACAGCAATAAGTGAGAACGAGATAGAACGAGCTTATAATTCGTTATCCAAAAATTTTCCAAAAATCCTCTAAGTATCCGAAAAATCCCCTAACATAAAATATAAATCTCCTAAACTTTCTCCTAAACAATTCTGCCTCCTAAAAATTCTCCTAAAAGGCCAAGAATCTCTTAAATCTAGGAGGAAATCTCCTGATCTGGCAACACTGCAATGGCAAATTAGATGAGAAACGTTCTATTTCTTCTCCACCGAGCCACAGATGCGGCAGTGCTCATTAAACGTCCGATCGAGCCACGCCTAGCGGCTCGACTGCCAAAGGCCAGTCAGGTCTTTTACTGATGACTTAATTGCAAAACTTTCTACTCTAGGTTTGGTTAGACTGACAGCTAGGGCACCTCATATATGCAAGACTCGGTCCGTTGTGTTACCACAAATAAAGGTCTCCCTTAGACAATACGTTCCCAGATAAAACTGGGAAGCCATTGAGACCACCTTATGAAACGGGCTACCAGAAAAGTGGCCCCAAGTGGCAAAGTCTCCTCCGAGCTAGGTTAGAATAATACCAAATTAAATGCGAAACGTTTTTTTTTTCTCCGCCGTGCCACAGATGCGATAGTGTTCATTAAAAGGGAGACCGTGCTGCTTGGCGGGTCTGCAGGTACTGTTGATGGAAATGCATCGCGTCCAAAGCTCAAAGGCTATTCAGATTTCTTACGTACACTAATAACAACATAAATAACCATTGAGAAGATATCGACGGTGACAAAATATATATTCCACCATCCATCCTCGGGATGTTCCGAGTTGTCATACAGCATCGCACGAACAAAGATATCCTCAGGACCAGAGGCGCAAACAGGATTACATTTGGGGGAGGGGGATTTGCGTACACCTTTTGAGCCGAATATCATTCGAAACCTTACTTTGTACCAGCAATTTTTGTGTTTGGGGATTTGAACTCCCAAAAACCCCCTTTGTGCGCCACTGCTCAGGACAATAAGGTCTGTCTTTAAAGTTCTTGAAGGCTGGTGGAGATGTTTTGGATGAATACAGCTCTGAATACAGGGCTCTGAGTTTTAGGGGCCCAGACTTTAGAGTTTTGTGCCACTTTTTTTACATTTCGCAGAAGAACTACCTTAGAAGGAGGAATCCTTGCATGTCGGCACCTCAGGCTCGGTTTGTCTCTCTACTCGTACGCCCCTAGTTGGGTACATGCATCAATGGATCTACAAAATATGCAGTTGGAACCTCAGTGTAATTTGTCTGGGTCACACTTTTTCCGCCAACTATGTTTTTACAAAAAAGATTCTGGAACATCATCTCCTGGATGCAGGGGCGGATTCATAAAAATATTTCGGGGGGGGGGGGCGGGGAGGTTTAAAAAGTAATTACTTAATATTTATAAAATGCCTTTTAATTTGTATGTAGTTTTAAAGTCGATCCTAATGTTTCGGGGGGGTTCAACCTACAGAACCCCCCTAAATCCGCCACTGCCTGGGTGTTTACCTTGCTTACATGGGAATTCTGCTTGTTTCGCGACATAAGAGAGCTTGAAGCAAGAACTAAACACTTTCTATTAAAGTGTGGCTAGAAATTGCATTCCTATGGTTCATTAATTTAATGATTCATTAAAAGAAATTGATCCGATATCGTTTGGTTCAGGTCCTTAAGGTTCATACGAGTATATAACATACTCCCTCTAAGACATAGCGACCATTGGCAAACTCTTTGGCCCTGTTTGCATTAGTGACATTTATCGAATACGAACCAACCAACAACCAGCTGTATGAGCTTCAACGAAGAAGTTGTTAGATACGATAATTTGAGGTCTATGGCGAAGAGGGAATCTAAGAAGGGAGGGGACTAAGGGAGGGAGGAAAGACTAAGTTGAGGACTCCCTGTCATCTTTTCGTGTGAGCAACTAGAAAAGGCGCCTTATTTCGCCTAACAGGTGTCCCAGCTTACTTCCCATCGTGACGTTTGGTAGTGAGTGATGGGAGCCATATGGCAAGGATACTAATTCCACTTCATCGAGCAGCTTCGAACCTGGCAGATTGACCATTAATCTGATACTCCCGCTATGCAAAGTCTTGCAAAGACGTACGAGAATCAAATCGACCCACACAACTCCGAATACAGCTGTTGTGATGGACCATAAAAGGAAACTCTGTACGCCACATTATCTCAGCTAGGTAACCCGAAACCCTTGCCACCCCAGGATCTATCCAGATTTCTCCATAGGTCGGGTAGATTCAAAACACATTAACAGGGAACATCAAGTCGGTGTACAATGGCGTCTGAGTGCTGCGCTAGCTAGACTGTTCCGACAAAAAAATACCCCTAAAGAACTAATAAGGTGCAAATGAGTGATGTTGACCTTAGTGATGCATTTATGATGCACTTCTGTCTGAATGGAAAACTTTCTCTTTGAAGCATTTTCGGTGCCACATTAGGTATCATATCGCTTATCATGGGACCGATTTCATTTGCACCACAAAGGTAAAATTTTTAGCAAAACTAACAAGTTGACATGGCCATCATTCTAGCAATTCTTTTATAGTGATATATAATTTAATAATTTCTGAAATCTATGAAATGTGTGCCGCTTTTTCCTCCACTCGGTTGACCAATTTATTCTCAACTCATACTTTTTTTCAACCATCATTTTTCTCTAACACTTCAACACGTTTTCCACTCTCACTCACACTTCAGCTACCCGAGATGCTGTCAAATTTGTTGTGTGTTTCTGTTTTCGTAACCCAAAGTGTGGTTTTATGTGTTTGCTGGATTTTTCGCTCTTTTATTGTTTACAATAAATGTTGAGATCCCAACAAATAATGTTGCTGCTGTTGCAGTTATGCCACGGCTTATCGGGCGTAAAATACTAAACGCCAGCCACACCCACCGGCCGCGCACTGTCATATTCGCCGCATTCGTTCACAGCGAGCCGGGCAATCTCCCAATAAACGCGCGTAATGCCAGTGCCGGCGTTCGTTCGTTTGTGCGCCGCTATCGAACACCATAAAAACAACTATCGTCGGCGATTTGTTTACATTTTTATTGTTTCCTGTTAGCGCACTAATCCACACGAAATTCGCAACTTGGGTTTCTGTGCACCCCGACAAGCCGCCTATGTGATTGTGTGTGTATGTGTGTGTGTGTGTGTGTGTGTGTCGACAACTATTGCAAACACAATAAACGTATAACAGTCAGCAATATTGCAAATAGTGTGCAAATGGTTTGCTGCTGCCGATTTTTGATATCTCCATAAAGTCGCCGCAGCGCAGCGTAGAGCTTCTGCCAATGCTCTCCACCTCCCCCCGCCAGCCAACACTTGCTGCAAAGCCCATTTTTATATTGGCAGTTGCATTTGTTAGTTTTGTTGTTGTTGTTGTTATTGTTGTTTTTATTGTCCCAAAAACGCTTAGCGCCAACCGAAATTATGCCCGCGGATTAAATAGTCGCAGGGAAAATACTTTGCCGATCGGCCGCAGCAATCTCGACTGTTTGTATTGCTGTCTATTTGACACGTGTGCGTTTTTGGTGCAATTATAACGAACGCCGGCTACCGGAACGTGTCGAGTTGTATGCGAGTCGCTTGGGGCAGACTCGGAGGGCGTTGGCCGTCGGCTTTATTTGTGTAATCGATACTGTCATAATACCTGCGCGCCCCGACAATGCGGCCTGATTAATTGCCTGGATTTGGCCGTCGTGCAGAGGAAGTGGCTGACAAACCAACACGCCCCACATTTATCTCGATTTGCCATTATTAGAGGAACATATTTTAGCGAGAAGATTTTCGCCGGCATTAGGTGAGGTTTATACGTTCATGTCACAACAATATCCAAGGAGATTTATTAAAAGTCTTAGGAGGGTACTTGTTCAAGACTCTGGGATGTCTCCTGTGTTTCTGAACTTCTACATTGACAATGTGCCTTACTTGCAGGGCCAAATTTAATGAGCCGGTTTTCAGCTAAAGAATAACTAACAACTTTATGGAAGGAAGTTACCACAAAAAAACCAAATTTAGTTTTGATATTTTTAATATTATTATTAATATTGTTAGGATGGACACCTCGACCTTTAGTCCCAGTTAGACAGAATGGTTTCTGGATGTGTATTAGGAGTGGACATGGCCTCAGGAGGTGAAAAGATGTTTGTCTTTTTTTTTGCAACGCAGGAAATGGAAAATCTTCATAGAAGCTGATAGATCAACAAAAAGATAGAGATCAATAAAAATCAACCTCTATTCAAGGAATTGCCAAAGCGAAGCTCTTCTTTTCTTGTTTATCGAACAGCCTAGCATGTGCATTATTCAGATAAGGCATACGTCCATTGTCCCACATAAATCTTTTTGCAGAAGCTGCAGGCAAGAAGATGAGGGTGAGACACTCGAATACTTTTTATGCAAGTATTATGCCTAGGAAACCGTCTAATATGTTCTCCAGCCGATATGTCTAAGACAAGATTGACAGTGGCGGATTCAGAGGGGGGGGGATTCAATTTAAAAGGCATCTTTTGGCATTTTATGAATATTAAAGAATTACTTCTTGAAACCGCCCCCCAAATATTTTTCTGAATCCGCCGTTGCAGACTGACATGCATCAAGTCTTATCTTGACGATACGGGTTGGCTCTAACGTATATTTTCTTTCCCATGTAGGGAAGACGTATTCAAGGAAGAGACATCAAAACAGCACACCATTTTAGTCCTAATTGAGCGAGTTCAAGGACGTCCAGTGTTCTTCGACTTAAGGTTCCCACTTAATTTGCTTTAAATCTACCCAACCTTCGGAGAAATTTTAGTAGATCCTGTGGTGTGAAGCAGCCAATGTCTCAAACCCAATTCGAACACACGCGGAACAGATACACAGAAAGTGATTCGACGTCTTACATCCCCCACACAAGCAGGACACAGCGTACCAGTGTTGCCAGATGGATTTCAAGCAATCCCCCTAAAATGAAGTCCATTTTCCCCTTAAAAACTAAAATGAATATTTTATAAAAATTGCTCTTTCTATTTGGTACATGAAATTAAGAAAAGACCCACTAGCCAATATATCTGAACAAGGTATTGATGTAAAAAAATGAAAAAAAAACTAAATTAAAAATGTCTGTAAAATAGTTCTTCCTAAATTGTCCCCCTAAAATATTTATCATAAAATTGCCCTCCAATCCAAACAAATAAACCCCAAATCTAGGGGGAAAACCCCTAATCTGGCAACACTGTAGCGTACTGTCAGATATGACTACTTTTCCATGTGATTGGCCCATAAAAAATAAACCACGTAGTAGGTCCCTTTTCGTCTCCATGAAGATCGTGACTAGTTATCCGGAGATCTGTCGTAGTCACCGCTTCCCTCCTATTCACTATCTAACGCACTATATCTATGTACATAGTCGATTTCTATGACCAATGGTCTTTAGCTTGTTCTCTTTTGTCTCAGTACGCACAGTCTTCTACCAGTTAAAGCCGACAGGACAATGGGAGCGGTTGTTTTGTCTTTTTCGAAGAAGCACAGTCTGTATCAGAGATGTCCATACTCTACTCCAGACTAACAGAATGGCCATCACTGCTCTACAGGTAACTCGACGAGGTTTCACAGCGCCAAATATCTCCAGAAGTTACCGTACCGTCTGTCTGTCAATATAGTCAGCCATTTAAAAGCTCTCCTATCAAAACTAAGAGATCTTTCGACTTCTAAGGCTGCCCTAGACTACCTACAGTTAGTTATTCCATTTCATCTGTTACGGTGCATTGAGATCACCCATCAGTCAAATAGACTCTCAACACTTGGACTGTGAACCCTGAAATTTCGATAATTTGCAAGTTTATGGTCGTTGTGTCCGGAGCGGGAAGAATGGTTGGAAAATGCCCAGGAGGGAGGGCACGTGGATTATGCCTAGAGGGGTAAATGAGGAGCTGCAAAAATGCGTCTTCTAATATTTAATTTCTTAACCCACTTCTTAACTCTGGTCCACAAGAGCAGTGGCGGATCCAGGGGGGTTTTGGGGGTTGAACCGCCCCCCCCCGAAATATGTGGATCGACTATAAAACTACATACAAATTAAAATACATTTTATAAATATTAAAGAATTAAATTTTAAAACCCCCCCCCCCGAAATATTTTTCTGGATCCGCGCCTGCACAAGAGTCTTGTTCCCAGACTGTCTACAGTTGGTCATCTCAATGCACCTATGACGGTGCACTACTCACTCAACTATACACCAGATCCTTGATCCTTGAATTGCTTAGTTCTATTCTAGGCTCAAATTGCCAGAAATCTTGTTCTGACGTGTTTTGAGAGACAAGACAAAATCATAAATTTACCTACTACTGCTTTAACTACCAAACCAATGCTGTACTTTCAAATTTATTTAAAAAAAATGTTATTTTCTGCTGCTTCACGCTTATGACATACGGCGGCTCCACAACACCACAGAAACAGCGGGATATCTCATTTAAAAGTCAATAACAATGTCAACTAAAGACATTTCTAATTTATGTCGCAACAGCCATAACATCAAATCGTCTTTTGTTTACTGTTGTCGTTCGGTTGCTTATGAAAATATTTAACAATTTAATATAGTTTGATTTAATTGATTTGTTTTAGTTGAGAAATGTGCGCTGCATATTAAAAACAATATATTTCTCTGTAAGTTTGTGTTAATTTAATGCAAATTTGTATTTGAAAGTTGAGATGTTTGCAATAGTTTTCTGACAATTTGATGCAGAGGCACACAAAATTTAGTTGCAGTGAAACATTTTTGTCTTTAATTTAAATCATTCGAGATTTTAATGCTGAAAAGGAAGACTATTGAATGTAAAGCAACAGTTTTAGCTCAAATAGGTCGGTCCTGAGTCTAGACCAGTGATAACCATTCTACTAGTCGCGTTAGCATTGCAGCTATTTGCGAGTAGCAGAATGATCATCACTAATCTGAAGTGACACAAATTTGTACTTCTTTACATTTTTCCTCGCTATTATGACTCAACCAAAGTCTGAAGAATTATGTAGGGTACTACGGACTACTCCCACTTATGCCTCAGACATTGTGCTTCAATTCACCTGCTTCCATTAGACATTCTGGGAGGCCATTGGCCGCCATCAGAATGTGCCTCTCCTCGCAATGGAACATCAGTCAACCAGTACAACTGTTGTTCTGAATACAATTTGAAATCATATTTTGTACCAGCAATTTTTGCATTTTGGGGGGTGGACCCTCTAAAATTTTAAACATATTCAATGACATATCCCAGAACGTAGATTACATGACACCCAAGTTTTCCTTTGACTAGGATCATGGATCATGTTTCAAATCCAATCTAGAGACGAATGCAAATTGGGTGCTCCACCCTCAAGCGGTGATGCCCATATATGTTACATATATACGGCCGGAGCAAAGTTGGTTGGAAAGGTGCAACTTCTATGCACTTGTCCCTCATTTTTTAGCAGAAAGAATACCCACTTGGCCAACTTCCTCTTCGACAATCCAGGTGACTATTTACAGTCTCGAACTGCTTCAATGAGTGAGCAGTTAAATAGATTATGGTATCACAATGGGCTTTCATGGCCTAAGTAAGCTGCATTCCTACCTTTCTACTAAAAGAACATTCAATCAAAATCAACTAGCAACGCATTTTCATGCAAATAAAACAAAATCGTTTTATATATATTTTTTTTAATTTTTTGTTTTTGTATTTTGTATTGTATATACCCATTTATATATGTATATTTATTTATTTACTGTATTCTCTGTTTTCTAATTGTTTTAATTTAATTTTTATTTAATTTTGCTTTGTTCAATTTTTTTGCATGTACATATTTAAGAAGTAAAATTTATTTTTTGTAATAAATTAACGTTTTATTACGCATTAGACTTATTGGCTAAATACAATTTAATGATATTAGTTACAATTTTCAACTGCTCGCTTGCAGTGTGTTGCACTTAAGACGTAGAATGTATGTACTGTGTGTTCTATACTTGTTTCATTTACTCGAACTAACCTAAACCTGCCGTCAAGCAGCCTAAAATTATTCATTTAAATTTATTTATATGCCATTTCGTGTGTGTTATTCGGTGATATTTCAAATATTTCAATATGCATGACAACAGCTGAATTTCGTTAATAATTTTACGATATTTTTGTTTATTACTTCTTCAATATCACCTATGCAAATATTGCCCGCTGCATAAATTGCTGCTTCATATATGTGTGTGTACGGATTT
The DNA here is from genome assembly GCA_963668005.1 of Melieria crassipennis. Lineage (NCBI taxonomy): Eukaryota > Metazoa > Arthropoda > Insecta > Diptera > Ulidiidae > Melieria > Melieria crassipennis. The sequence goes on from OY764961.1 coordinate 19,381,105, forward strand.
CTGTGTGTGTGTGTTTGTCTGTGTGTGTGTGTGAAAATTCGACAGCATACACAGCGGCAATTTGTACAGTTGACAGAGGTGTCGATTTAATTTAAATAATATATGCAAACCTTATTCGATTTGATTTGATGTGGTTGCTTTGTGAATAACTATGCAATTTTTTGTTGTTGTTATTGTAATTTTATGTACAAAAAATTAGTTGTTTGCAAAATTATGCAACTGCAGCAAGCCCACGACCAACACGAACAGATACAGCAACTATTTTCGGTTTGGAAAAAAAAAACAAAAATATTTCAGATTGTGCACTTTTTCCAGATCCAAAATAGCTCACATGTGTATGTGTGTGTTGTCATAAGCCATAAAATTATTTCATAACTTTTTTTATTTTTACATCTCTTAAACTTTCTCAAGTGTATTTAATGTAGTATCACAAATTATTATTTTTTTTACATATTTCATTCTATTCAGATTTGCTTAGTTATTTAACCTTTTTTCGATTTTAGCTGTTTTCGGCATTGTCCACTCAAAGAAGTTCATAATGTAAGTAAAGTAATTAAGTCATTTACTACAGCTACAAGAAATAAATATTAACACGCCGCACGCCACATCAACATTTGTCGTATGTGTATGTCACATACGACAATTGATTACTGGCTTTCATAGGAAACAGACAAGAAAACTTTGCTGCTGCAGTTTTTGTTTACCAATAATTTTTTTTATTATTTTAGCTGCTTCTTCTTCAACTTAAAATAATTCTTGTGTTTTTTTCATACGTTTATTTATTGCACAATTATTTGTTTTATACAGAGATTTTATACTGAATATAATTACAAATAGAAACACACACAACATTTTTTCAATTATTTTTGTCGTGTGGTTTTGAAATTTTACTTTTTTTGAATTATTTTTTCTATTATTATTTTATATTATATTACAATAAACTATTAAAAATGTATGTTTCATCGATTTCACTTTCGGTACAATTATGTTTTAGGTTTTTCTATTATTATTTTTATTTTTTTATTTATTTTGTTTTTATACTTTCAATTTTTCAGTTTTATTATTAAGTTTTATGATTTTATCATTATTTTTTAAATTTACATTTTGTTATTTTATTTTATTTTATTTTATTTTATTTTATTTTATTTTATTTTATTTTATTTTATTTCATTTTATTTCATTTCAATTTGTTTTATTTCATTTCATTTTGTTTTATTTTATTTTATTTTATTTTATTTTATTTTATTTTATTTTATTTAAATTAATTTTATTTTATAATATTTGTATTTATATTTATTTATTATTTGTTATAATCAATATAATTGTTTATTATTTATTTATTTTATATTTTCTGCTTGTTACTTTTATATTTTAAGTCTCATGATTAAATTTTATATTTTAATATTTATTTTATATTTCGTATATTTTATATTTCTATTTCAATTTTTATGTTTTTTGATACATTTTTGCATTTACATTCTTTCATGTTTTTATTATATTTTTTATTATTAGGTTTTATAATTTGATTTCTATTTTATATTTTTATTTATTCATCCGTATTTTTTATACTTTAATATTTTTATTTGTTTTATTTTTATATTTTATTTGTTGTATTTCATTATTATAATTAGTGTTATATATTTTATAATTTATTTATTTGTTATTTTTTTTATTTTAAATTTTGTATTTCTTTTATGATTTAATTTTGTAAATACTATGTTTCATACTATATACTTTTAGTTTTTATAATTTTTCTATTTTTTTTTTGTTTATTTATTATATCATTTAAGTTGTTATAGTTTTTCAATTTTTTTTATTATATTAATATAATTTTTTTTTAATTTCTTTTTAACATTATTTTATCTCATTACAAATTTTCACTTAAAACTTTTTTACATTTATATATATTTTTTTATTTATATACATTTTATTTTTTTTATTTAGTTTTGCATTGCGTTCATTATTCTGTGTGTAAATTCGAATTTTGATTCGTCTCTCTTGAGTTCAGTGGCGCATCGATTTTTTTATATATGTGATTTTTAAATTTTTTTACATAATGTTTTATCAAAAGAAAAAAAATTAATATACATTTTGGATTGAAACGAATTCAGTCTCTACTCAACGCAATTTCATCCAGTCCAGTTCGCACTTAACACGTTTTCGACAAACGGTCAAAATTGCTTTTGTTGCATCTTTGGATACGTTTCACTTGAAAGTGTTGTTTTATCATTTTGCTTTTTTAATTAAAATTAAGTATTTTCTTTGTGAATTTGTTAGTGATATAGCATTAGAAACATTTTGTTGTTGCACTGTTGCTGCTCTTAAAAATTCTCATAAAACGCTTCACAAATGAACGTCCATAAAAACTACAAAGCAACAGCGGCAACAGCAACACCAGCAGCACCTTCAATAACAACAACACAACAACAAGTTATTAACAAGTACAACAGCGGCGGCAACAAATCGAAAGCAATAAACTAAGACTTGCGCTGTGTTGCATCGACACCTGCGCCTTTGCCTCTACTCAATCCATGCTTTGCCAACATTTTTGATATTTTTGTAACTGAAACTTTTCTAAGACAACAAAAATCGAATAATATTTTCATGGGCAACAATAATTTCCATGTATTTTGCTCTATTTTCGACTATTGCGCGTTGGTTATTTCTTTTCTGCTGTCGAAGCAAACAATAGTTCAAAATATTCCAAAAAAATATTTCCATTTTATGAATATTTCATTTTTTCGCAAAAATACCAATTTTATTTGTTATTGCTGTTTTTTATATATTTTTTCAATTTTTTTTTTTGGTATAAAATTAAAATGAATTTTATGATCTGGCCAGGTTCATTATTCATTTCTGAATTCTTCTGCTGTAATCGTTAAATTCAGTTCGATTCTTTGTTTAGCTGCTGTTGTTGTTATTGCTGCTGCTATTGTTATTTGCAATTCGGTGTGTTTTTGGGTACATTTCGTTTCGGCATATTTATGAGATCATTGCTATGCGATGCTTCACTTCTACGCTTGCGAGCTATTAGCCGCTTCACGCGTGCTCGGCATACGCCCGAACGCTTCGTTGGCGCAGCGAATAGTGTTTGTTGTTGTTATTGTTGTAGGGAATGAGTTTGAAGCACCCTGTTTACATTAAAGATTGCATATTTTTAGTTACCGCTAACCCGTTTGTGGGCCAATTGCTATCGTTCGCCAGCCAATGTTCGCTCACTCGTAGTCCTCTTTGCAGCCACTCATCTGTGGAAAGTTCATGAAATGGAAGAGAAGAAAAAGAAAACATAACGGTGAATAGTATACAAAGACAAGAGAAGAATAAAGTCTATGATATGTATTGTGTATATGTATGCATAATGTGATGAAATACATAGTTGTGCGAAATAGTTGAAAATTTCATGGACTGTTTTGATTGCTGGATGATTTCAAAATGATCCAAGCCTACATGAATTGCTGGTACAATCAATTTTAGATATTTTTGTACAGAGTCTTTAACCACCGAGGAAATGAAGATAAATCGAAATAGGTAATGAAATGAAATACTTGAACTAGGTTCTCAAAAGTTATGTAGACTCTTTTGATTACTAAACGATTTCAAAGTGATCCCAATCTACTTGAATAAATGGGACAACAAATTGTATATATTTTTATATTCTATATTATTGTATAGAACATTTAATCACAGACGAAATGAAGCTAAACTGAAATCGAAATGAAATACTTGTCAAAAATGAGTCAAAAATTATGTGGACTGTTTTGATTACTGAACGATTTCAAAGCGATCCAAGCCTACATGAACTGAGGGTACAATTAATTGTAGATATTTTTGTGCGGAATGTTAAGCACCGACGAAATGAAGCTAAATTAAAATCGAAATTAAATACTTGTAAAAAATGAGTCAAAAATTAATATATGTGGACTGTTTTGATTACTGAACGATTTTAGAGTGATCCAAGCCTATTTAATTTTAGATAATTTTGTACAGAATCTTTACCTACCGACGAAATGAAGATAAATCGAAATAGGTAATAAAATGAAATACTTGTATTAGAGAGTAAAAAATTACGTGGACTCTTTTGATTACTCGACGATTTTCAAATGATCCAAATCTACATGAACGGATGATACAATAAATTTTAGATATTTTTGTATTGAACTTTTGACCACCTACAAAATGAAGCCAAATCGATCATATAATGAAATATTTGTACTAGATAGTAGAAAATATGTGGACTCTGACCAAATCGATTGTTTTCTACTAAATTTCAGTCAAAATATTGTAAATTCAATTAGGACTCTCACAAGTTCCTTCTTCAAGTGAAACTAACACAATGCTCACTGCCTTCATAAAGACATCTTTTGAACAAGAAAGAAGTTAAATGAATCAAAGTTCAGAAAAATCGATCATATAATGAAATACTTGTTCTAGGTAGTAAAAAATTATGTGGACTCTGGCCAAAACCATTATTGGTTTCTGAAGTTTTCTTCTTCTAAATTTTAGTCAAAATATTATAAATTCAATTAGGACTCTCACAAGTTCCTTCTTCAAGTAGATATCTGAAACTTTTCTTTTGAAATAACACAATGCTCACTGCCTTCATAGGGACATCTTTTTAACGAGAAAGAAGTGAAATGAATCAAAGTTGAAATTAGTGCCAAATACTTTATCACTTTTTTGAGAATCCGTTAAAAATTAAGGACTTTTTTTAGGAAACATGTTTAGTATTATGAGGAGTGAACCAGGACCAAAATATGTCAGGTAAGGAAAACATACATGTTTTGGATCTCAGTCTGTAGATTCATACATCTAAATTTTATTGTATTTCAAAGTTCTAAAAGTTCAAAATAGAAAATATAGTTAAAAGGAGACAATTTTTCTCTTTCATTTGATACCCATATCTTCATCATTGCACAATCGCAAATATTTAAAAAATTTTTGAAATGTGTATGTCCTTAAAATTTTAAAGTCCTTTACTTTACTTACTTTGCTCAGAAAATGAAAAACTGACTATGCCAGGCTACTATAAATGACCACTAGTTGCACGCCTATATCAACATTAGGATGGGTCTCGGCAAAAAAAAAAACAAAAATTTTCGCACGGTGTAATAAATGTAAAGTTGGTGTTTTCACTCAGTGCATCATAACTTTATAATTTTTATTCCAATTCTGTTGATGTTAGGCTTAGTATTTTCTCAAATAATATATCTTTCATCTTAGATTTTAAAACCAGAGAAGATAATTTATTTTATCTATAAAACAATCATTCGAAAATGTGAATGAAATTTTCGAAAATGGTCGAAAAATTCACTTTTTTTACAACTTTCACCGTCAGTAACTTCCCCAAATCTCATCTGATTTGGACAATCTATATATTTCTGGAAAGGCTAAGGTATTGTCTTCTAATTGCTGAACTCGTTTTTCGAAGAATTTTTGAAAATGCTTCTTAAACAAATTTTTTGATTTTCAGTTTCGTGTTCAGCGACCCAAAGTTAGTCTAGAAAATACTTTTGTTTTTAGTTTCGAAGAATTTTCGAAAATGCTTCTTAAAAAAATTTTTGGATTTTCAGTTTCATGTTCAGCGGCCCAAAGTTAGTCTAGAAAATACTTTTGTTTTTAGTTTCGAAGAATTTTCGAAAATGCTTCTTTAAAAATATTTTTTTGATTTTCAGTTTCGTGTTCAGCGACCCAAAGTTAGTCTAGAAAATACTTTTGTTTTTAGTTTCGAAGAATTTTCGAAAATGCTTCTTAAAAAAATTTTTGGATTTTCAGTTTCATGTTCAGCGACCCAAAGTTAGTCTAGAAAATACTTTTGTTTTTAGTTTCGAAGAATTTTCGAAAATGCTTCTTAAAAAAATTTTTTGATTTTCAGTTTCGTGTTCAGCGACCCAAAGTTAGTCTAGAAAATAGTTTTGTTTTTAGGTGCACGCGATTAACCCATTTTTTGTTGAGTAGTGATATTGAAAGAGTGAAAGGACCTCTAAGTTAGTGAACCCAAGTTAATTGATAATTCATGAATGGGTGCGCATGAAAATGTTGTGCAGTAATTGGAACACTTACATACTTGACTGCTCTGTTTCTGAAGGTCTCCTGTTCCATGTCGCGTATTTTGTGTGTCAGCATGTGTTGTTTCAGATTTCCCTGTAAATACAAAAACAACAACAGAAAAAGTTGTTACCACAAATCAATTGATTTTCAAGTAATTTATAAAAGGAAAAGACCATTTACAATATATATTTTTTTGTATGTATTTAATATGTAAATTATGTGTTATATGAAAGCACAGTGGCAACTCACCTTTGTGGTGAAACCGCGATCACAGATTGTACATTTGAAGGGGCGCTCCTTGGTGTGGCTTCTATAGTGGATTTCTAAAGCCGAATGGCAGGGGAATGTTTTGAAGCAGATACCGCAGGTGGTGCTCCCTCTGACGCCTGCAAGCCGCCGACGAATATGAAAGACAAATGCATGGAAAAAACAAAATAGTCAGCATGAGTAACTGCACAGCGGGCTCTGGATAATTAGACGGCAAAGCCGATGCGAGCTAAAGTGAAGCGGTTAACCAACAACAAGTGGCCACTTAGGGCCCCAGCCGCTCGTCCGCACCCTACCGTGCGGCATGCTTTGCAAAACCCGCCAACGTGCACAACCCAAAACCAGTCAAAGCAATGCAAAGCACCAAAAGGCAAAGCAAAGCAAATCAAACAAATGAAAAAAGTCAAAACTGCATACAAACATAACGAAATGGAACGAAACGAAACGAAAAAAGTAGGAAAAAGACGAAAAGGTATCAAAATGTATTCACTCACAACTCACCCGAAAGTGCAAGTGGATTGAAGGGGGCCGCCGGCATCACGGACTGCGCAATCGAGTTCATCGCCGTGCACATGTTCTGTGCGGTGGCCGGCGGGAACAGCGGCAGGTTGGGGAACATGCCGAATGGCGGCCGTGCGGCCACCAGCGGATTCGGCGGCGGCGGTCCCTGCGGCGGCAACGATGCCGCCGACTGATGCTGCGGCTGCGGGTGGTGCGGCGAATGCGCGAGCGACTGTTGCTGCTGGTGATGTTGTTGTTGTTGCTGCTGCTGGTGATGGTGCTCGCGCCGCAGCTGCTCCTGGTGCAGCGCCACCGCGTGCTGTTGCATTTGCTGGTGATGATGCTGCGCCGCCGCCACGGCCGCCTGCTGCTGCATGAGCTGCTGGTGCTGCTGCTGAAGATGATGGTGCAGCACCGGCGGCAGGCAGTCGACTGCAGCGGAGGGCGGCAGCGGTGCGGAGCTCAGTGCGGCGGGGCTCAGTTGGGTGTGGTGCGGCTTCGGCGTTGGCGGTTTGGGGCTGCGATTGCTGGGCGGCGTGGGTGATTTGCGGCCGCCGCTGCCGGTTGCTGCTGGCGCCGGCGAACGCGAGCTGCTGCTGCTGGCCAGCATCGGCATGGCGCGTGGCGTCAGATCGAGTGCGCCTTGCGAGGCCTCGGACGCGGAACGCGCCGGCGAACTGGCGCGCGTTGACGAGCTTTGGCGCGGCAGCGAGCTGGGACTGTTGGGCGCCGAATTTGCCGAGTTGGCATTGCTGGCGGTGGAACGCGGTCGCGGAGTGGTATTCACCACGCCGCTGGCATCGATGCGCAGCTTCTGCTCGAACAGCAGCCCCTTGAAGTCGTCACTCGACTTGGGCCGATCGCCCACATCCAGTTCGGGGCCGGTGGACAGATGCTCCGAGGAGACATCGTCGTCGAAATCATCGCCACAGTCCACATTGTCGTCCATGTCGCCCTGCGACGACTCGGAGCCCAACGTGCCGTTATGCGCACCCAGATGACCCATTGCGGCGCCGCCGGGCATGGCGCCAAAGTGGAACGCGGCCGCCGCAAACGGATTCATGAAGGCGCCCGGCATCATCGAGGGCGGCGGATCGCGTATTTCGGCCGCCTGTATCTGCTCGGGCGTGAGATCGGTCGGCTCGCCGGTGTGCAGCCGAATGTGCTGCTGCAGCACGAGCGCGTTCGAGTACTTCTTGTGGCACACGGGGCACTGGTGGAAGTTGCGCATCGGTGGCCGTATCTTGTGCACAGCCATGTGCGTCTTCAGGTTACCTTTGGTGGTGAAGGCGCGTCCGCAGATGCGGCACTTGAACGGCCGCTCGCCGGTGTGCGTGCGATAGTGCATCTGCAGTGCACTCTTGCACGACAGCACCCGATCGCAGACGACGCACTGATTGGGATCGGTGAGTTTCTTGTTCTTCATCAGCTCCTTCAGCTTCAGCGTCTCGGACGTGTTCGAGACTTCAATGAAGTTCTCCCAGGAGTTGTCGTTGCTGTGGGGGCGCGGCAGCAGTGCAATTTCGTGCTTGATCGGATTGAAGAAGGGCGAGCGGGGAATGTGAGCGGGCGAGCGTATGGGCGAGTGATGTTCGGGCGACAGGGTTTTGGTGAAGTTCAGAGGAAACCGTTCGGCAAAGAAGTCGTCGCGGTGATGCAGTGACGGCGGCAGCTGACCCGGCGTCGGCAGGTGGTCAATGTGATTGTGCGCGCCTGGCGAGGGATGTGGGTGCATGATTGTGGGCGGTTGCGCCGGCTGCACTACTGGCGGCAGCGGCAACATGCGACTCGCGATTGGTGCTGGCGGGGTGGTTGGCATGCTGGAGTGGCGCGCAGCTACTGGCGGTGTATGGTTCGCGCGACGCGGCGGTGACGGACTAACTCGCCGCGGTGTGGGCGTTTCGGCACGTGCCGTATCCTGCTGCTGCTCCTCTTCTTCCGGTGCATCCGTATCGATGCACTCTTCTTTGATCTTAATGTCTGCTGAATGCTCAGCTGCGTTATCTGGCGTCTTCACCTCGTTGTCTGTGCGCTGATGCAATGATTCGCTGCGATTTGCTTCTTTATCCGTGGCTGTTTCGGGTTTCACGCTCTCCGCATTGGGCGAACTGGGCGCTGAGGGTTTCCGCAAATCTGTTGGCAGCTCTTGACTGCTCTTAAGCACTGCCTGAGCTGCCGCTTGCGCTTGTGCTGCAGCCGCAGCCACCGCGCTGCCATCCGTCATGCCGGACATTTGCGGAAAGAATGGATGCGGAAAGCCGCCACCGCCGGCTGCGGCACCCAACGACTTCAGTATCTCCATTGGCGGTCTGTACAGGCTTGAGAGTCCGGGAAAGGCCGCACTCGGTGGGAATGGGAGCGGCAGCGAAACGGGCGGCATCTGCTGTGGCATTTGCTGCGGCATGGCCGCCGGCGTATGCGTCGGTGAACTGTCCGGCGACATTTGATCCAGCAGTGGTGGATGGAATTTGTCCAGATGCTCGGGAATGGGTGTGGCATTCATGGGGATATGCGGAAACTTGTGAGCGTGTCGTTGAAAGTGCACCTTCAGATTGCCTTTGGTGGTGAAGCGGCTGCCGCACACGTTGCATTTGAACGGCCGTTCGCCCGTATGCGAGCGAATGTGAATTTGCAGTGCCGAATCGGAGCCGAACACTTTGCCGCAATAGCGGCAGCGATGCTTGAAGAAAGGCTCGTTGCGATTCTTGCCGTCGCCATTCTTGTCCTTGAAGGCGAATTCGTCGGCCATGTTGTTGGCGAGAATTCCCTGTGATGCCGAGTCGAGCACCTCCTGGGCGCGCTTCTGCAGCATCTCCAGCGAATTCGGCTCGGGCAGGTCGTCATGATCGGTTATAATGCTCGAACCGAGATCCGAGCCAAACGGCAGCGGCATATTCTCCATCTCCTTCAATTTGCTCAGCGCATCGCTGGCCGACGAATGCTGGCCGTACTTCAACGACGCACCAGACGTTTGGCTAACATCGATGCTCATGCGACGACTGGCCGAAGCCGCCTCAGACAGCTCGGCGTCGTCTTCGCGCTTGCGTTTCAGTGACTCAACGACGGCCGGCGCAGCGCCAACGTTGTGGTCGGGGGCTGTGGTGGTTGCAGCAGTTATCGCTGTGCCGTCGCGTAGCGGCACACCGGCATTGATCAGGTGCTGACGCGCCTTGGCCTCGGCCATGCGCGCCTCCGCCTTCTGCCGCAGCTCCATCTCGGCAATGCGCTCCTCCTCCTCGTACGTGTCCTCCTCGCCGTCCTCGCGCTCCTCCTCCATCTCGTCGCCGTCGTCGCTGCTGCCCTTCGCCTGATTCATCGCCAACTGCGACTGCAGCTGCTGGATCAGCTGGATTTGGAATAGCTGTTGTTGTTGCAAATTGAAAAGCGTTTGCTGCAGGAATGCCAGCTGCTTCATGGCGGCATCGTTGTCGGCACCGCTCTGCGCGCCGTTGGCAATGGTCTTGGCGGCGAATTGCGCAATGGCCATTTGCATGTTTTGTATGGCCTCAAGATTGACGGGATTGGCGGCGAATTGCGGCAGCGCGGCCACAGCGGCCGCAGCACTGGCATTGCTGGGCGATTGCAGCGGCAGCGCGAGCGAAGCGACAGCGCTGACGGACTTTACGTCCGCGGCCATTGGCTCGTCATCGTCTTGCGTGACGGCCGCGGTCGCTGCTGCCTGTTTTTCCGCTGCATCATCGTCCATCGGTTCGACGGCGGACGCTTTCGCTGCGGCAGCAGCTGCTTCGCGTTCCGTCAGCGATGTGGCACGTGTGTGTCGGCGCGTGTGCGCCACCATGCCGCTGGGTGACGAGGCGGGTGATTTGGCGTATTTGTTGCTGTCAGTGTTATTGTTGTTGTTATTATTATTATTGTTATTATTAGCGGCAATAACACTATCGGCCACTGCGCCAACACTGCTGCCCGACTTCAGGTGCAGCAAGAGCGCTGCCGAAGCGGAATCTTCGGCGGCATTGCTGTGGCTGTTGGTGTTGTTGTGATTGTGATCTTCGCTGCTGCCAGCTGGTGTGGCGACACTGACAGCGGCAGCCTCACCTATGTTGGCTGCTACAGCCAAGCTGCTCGCTGTTGTGGTGGTTGTTGTTGGTGTTATTCTATCTGTTGTATGGTTATTTGTTGTTGCATTATTTACATCCACTTCAACTATGCTTTCGACGGGATCGCGCTCACTCGCAGCCAACTCGTCGTCCATGGCGCTGTGATTGCTGCTCGGACTGGTGGCGTTCGATGTTGCGGCGGTAGTTGCTGCTGCTGCTGCCATGGCAGTCGCACTGGCAATGGGCGAGCAGGCACCATTTTCCTCCTGGTCGCTGGTATCATCTAAAGAAGCGAATGGCGCAAGAAAATTGAAAAATAAAGAAAAAGCTAGTTAAGAAAATGTTGTTGTTGTAGTGTTTATTGTTGCTGCAAAGGTGCCGAGGTGCAAACGTTGCACATCCCCAAGGACGTAAAAGCTAACAAGCTGGAAAATGAGGTCCCTAAGCGTGGCGTATCGGCGGCAATTAAGCTTGACCGCCAAAGGCCGTAGCGATTTTTCGCCGATCATGCCACTTGTTGCCGCTGCCAAGTTGGCAGCATCAAATTTCTTCGCCCGAATTCCGAGCGGTCAAAGTAGTCAACGCTGCAGCAGCAGCAAAAGTTGACATAAGCAGATTTTCAAGCAATATTTTCCTGTCATAATCAACACGCAACGGCGCGAACGGTGCACATTTATGGATATTTATTTACTTATTTATGCCACATAAATATGGCGCAGTTGCAGGTTGCAACATGAATTTTCTAGCACACTTTTTCCATCTCGAAACCTGTACCAACAACCAACTGCTAGCAACATTTTCTATACAATGAATTTTTTTTCTCATTTTGCAGGTTGCGGCTTACACCTGTCTGCCACATGCGGCAACTGCATTTTTCTGCCACATAGCGAGCATGCAGCGTGAGCGCTGCGTAATCGCGCAAAAATCTTTGCCGCAGTTGCTGCAGCGGCCACCGGCAGCAATGGGCTGGCGTTGTCGCTGCCACATATGACTTAATCGCAATTGTTGCTCGCGCGTGTTGTTGCATCGCTGCAAGTTCTCTTTTGGTCATGCTGCGTTTTCTCTTTAATATGGCAAATGTTTTTTTGTTTGTTTTTTGTTGCAACTCTTTTCGTTTTTGATTTTCTCTGTTGCACGCGCAACAATTAGCGGCAATGTTTGCTGCAGCAACTGCTTGATTCAATAAAATACACACACACACACACATATAGATTCAACTGCACACACATATTTTTGTATCTGCGCAATGTTTACAATCTATTGTTCGAGCATGTGCGGTTGCCACCTGTTTTTTATTGATTTTGAACTTGTTGTTGTAGTTGTTAATAGGTGACAACAGAAAACAGTTTCAGCAATGTTTGGCTGCAAGGCGAATTTTAACACCATCTGGACACACAAACACACACACACAAATACAGCCATACACATCGCATTGCAAATTGGCTTTTGGCTTGAAATTTGCGCCATCAGTGCTGCCAACTTAGGCGTAAAATTGAAATTGTAAAAACAATGAAAATCTATTTGCTAAAAGAACCAGTTTGACACTCAAAGACACGATCGCCGAAGAGTAGAACGTGTTAGAAACTTGTGTCTTGGTGCGACTTGGGGTCTCTTGTTTGCCGTCGGCAATTCATTGAAATTGTGAAAACATGATGGTTGGATTCTTTTAGAAAGTAGGGTCCTATTAATTTCGGAAAAATTTACATAAAACCCGTTTGAACATTAGAGGATGTAAACTATTCTAATGTGTCTTGTTTCTCATTATTCCCTCGAATACATTAATCTACACAATGCATTGGTCTAAGCAATGCAAACGAGATATCCAAAAAGGGCTGAAGGATTGAAGGACTTTCACAATTTCTTGTTTGATCCCAAATCTTATAGATGTATCTACAAATATGGAGGGAGAAGGATTTTCACATTTGCTTATTTGATCCCAAATCTTATAGATGTATCTACAAAGATTGCAACGCAAAACGACTGAGGTTGCAACATAACGACTTCTGTCGTGATTGTGACTGAGAAGATTCTGAAGAGATTATTCTACATCTCATCTCTCATCAAGCAAGATATCTGCCTGGGTGAGGAGGAAAGTTATGGCGAGGAAACCCATAAATTTCAATGGTTGACAGATTAGTTAGATCCCAAGGGAACAGATTTTCCTACTGAACAGCGCTGGACACTGGCACATAAGGAATGAAACGTTCTATTTTTCATTTATTGAGCCGCAAAAAAGGCAGTGTTAAAAGAAAAGGAGACCAGAGCTTGTCTTCCTATGGTCTAATGACTCCTTAGGACTATTTCTGTTGAGGCAATGAATCATGCCCCAAACGCAGAAGTTATTTAGTTCTTATATGGTTTAGCGTGGACCTGGAAATCCTACATAAACGTTCAAAGTTCTATGTCTATTTTCCAGGCGAAAATATGCCTGCTTGATACTGAATGTGACAGATACCAACGGAGCGCCGATTGATCCAATTATAATTTATGAGATCAAAAGCAGTAATTATTTGTGAAAATGTTATTAAAATTGGCAAAGCAAAGATGAGTGAAATTTTAAAAACACTTTTTTTACAACAACAGAGGCAAAAGTGGTAAAGACATGAGAAAAGATTTGTGCTGTTTATGGTGAAAGAACTCAATCCCAATTAATTACCAAAATATGATTCGATCGTTTTTGTTCTCGAAATTTTGAAGTGAAAATTGCTCTGATCGACCTATAACCGAAAAAGTCTATGATTTTTGGAATATGCATTTTTATTACTATTATGTCAGCAGTTACCTCATCGCTAAGGAACTAAAAATCCATCACAAAGCAGTTTCAAAATATTTATATAAAATGTATTTTAAAAAGAAGCGCAAAGTTTGGGTGCCTTACGAATTAAGTGCAACAAATTTAAAGGGTCTACTGATACTTTTTATCATTCATTATGAGTTACTGTTATTTTAGCCAAACGATTGATTCGAATCTTTACTGGCAGCAATTAATGCGGTTCAAGCAACAAGTTGAAAAAAGATACCGAAATTGATCAACAAGAAAGATAATATGTTTCATCATGACAACTCTAGACTCTACAGGCGGCAAAAACTAAACTATAATATTATTCATTTTTTATTTGGTCTTTATAATTAGTTATAATATTATAGCTATATGTATTATTATTAATTGTTTAAATAAATAAGTAAATTATTTGAATTTAATATAAATTTTTTTATTTAGTATTTTTAATGTGTGTATTTAAATTTTTATAATTCATTTGTTAATTCATTTTTTTTTAAATTTGTAAATTATTATTTTAATTATTTCATACTTAACTTTAAGCTAAATTTTTTTGCTAATGTATATTTTTTATTTGTAATATTTTTTTGTAATTTTCGAAGACGACATTTTATTGTGTTTTTTAATTTTAAATTTCAACTTAATTTTAATTTAGATTAAATGTTATCTATTATTTATTTTTAAATGTTATCTTTTAACATTTTTTAATTTTTGTATTTTTTTTTTAACTTTTTTAATCTTGGTTGGGAGTTTTTGATGCATCAAAGATATACTCCTAGAATTATACTTTCAGTTTATCATTTTTCCGATCTCTCCAACATTCTTGCTGGAAGATATTGGCTTCAAAAAAGAACTGCGAAAAGCACCTGTGTCAGTTTTTTCAAAGATGACATCCCGGAATTCTACTATGAAAGAAGTAAGGGTTCTAGCCGAAAAAGAGAATACAGGTCTCCCTCGTATAGCGCGGTACTTCTACAACGCGTTTTCGCTATAACGCGATTTAAAAAAAACAGTTTTTTTCATTATGTTTTTTAATTTTTTAAATAAAGGATGAATTTTGATTTTGAGTTGGAATGTACATACATCTAGTACCTATTTTATTTTGGAAAAAGCTTATTGGAACATAACCCTAAAATTTATATGAAAGTTAAGTCTTCTATAACGCGAATCACATAACGCGTAATTTTCCTGGAACGTAACGACCGCGTTATACGAGGGAGGCCTGTACATCTTATAAATACCGATGTATAGCTCCATACAAATGTCATGCACAGCACTATCATGAAATTTTTATATAAACATTTTAGATCAAGTTACTGAGATATGTGTTTAAAAATATCGGCTTTTCTGACCACAAACATGTAACTCTCAAATCTCTCGTTCGTTGGTCCATGGAATCAACTAACACTATAACAAACACACACACAAAGTGTGATGGCATTTCCGTTTAAATTCAAAATTGATGCAATCTAAGACGATATTTTGGGCCCTGCTGTGTTCTTCGACAATAATTTGAACTCGCCAATTAGCTCAATTTCAACGAAGACGTTTAACTTTTTATTCCATCTGTATATCTGTTTTCTGCTCTGTTGAATTTAATTAAGAAATTACGAATTTTTAATTATTTATTGTATTTATTATTTATTGTGTGCGTTGTTGAAATTATAATGAAAGTAATTATACAATATCGCTCAATATTGAATGCAAAATCTGACAAAAGTTTCAACAATAACGAGCGCAATAACAAAAACTTGTTAATCGAGTTTTTGACGCTTCGAGCTGCTGCGACTGTTAAAGTTTGCTTTCCTTTAATGGTGTCCAGTGTTTGTGAATAAAACAAAAATATTAATAATAATAACTGCGTTAAGCAGCTGCGGTGAAGTGTGTTCCCTGACGCACACAATCGCCCGTTGTATCGCCACATCATCGCGAGTGCCGCTCATGGCAGCCGGACTTAGTGTAAAAAAATGTAAAAGCAAAATGTTATCTCTGCGATTTGCATATCGATCACATTACCACGAAAGGTTATTGTAAAAATATGATTTTGCCTTTGAAGCTGTTAAGCGTTGCGCAAATTAATTGCCTCTTCAAATTTTATATAAAATTTTTCATTACAAAATATTTTTAATTTTTTCTACATAATTAGTTGTAATATTTATTGATTTTTGTTTATTTATTGAATATTTTTCTATTTTTTCTAGAGAAAAAGAAAACATTTTTTTAACACCTTATTGTATTGTTAAAATTTTTTCATTCAAAATAAAAATTTGTTTTTCGTTATATTAATTTTTTATATTTCTATTATTTATATTTTTATTGTTGGTAAATTTTTTTTGTTTTAATGATTTGATAGTATTTTATTTTCAATTGTTTATACTCGTTCATAACTCGTTTTTGTGCAATTGAATGAGTTTTTTGAATTTTTTTTACTTTTATTTTATTTTCTTTTATAGTATGTTTTTATTGTTTATTTTTTATAGTTTTTAACCAGTTGACCAGTTTTTATTAATTTTTATATTTTTATTTTTCACTTTTGTTTTTTATATATTTCTTATATTTATGTTTTTTTAAGTTCGTTAATTTTTTTATTTTAAAATATTTTAATTTTTACTTCTAATTTTCTTTGTTTTTATTTTATATTTCTTGTGTTATTAAAATTTATATTTTTTTAATTTTTTTATTTAAGTTCTATAATTTTTTTATTTTTGTTTCTTTTTTATTTATTTATCATTCAATAATTCAATAATTTGTTTTTTTTATATTTTAATATCTCTAGTTTAAGTTTTACGAATAATGTGCTTTTAGTTTTTATATATTTTAGTGTTATATTATTATCTTAGTATTTCTTTTTTAAGTTTTTTTAATTGTTTCATATATTTTTAGTCAAATCATTTTATTTTTAATTTTTATTTTATTATTAGTTTTACTAATAAGTTTTAGTATACTTGATTTCTACTACTCTTTGCTTTGTTTTCTTATTTTTTAATATATTTTATTTCATTTCGGTTTTTTGTTTTTATGTTCCTTATTTTGCATTCATTTTGTATTATTTATCATGTTTTTTAATTTTATTTCAATTTGAATTTTTTATTTTTTTATTTAATTTCGGTTTTTTTATGTTCCTTATTTTGTATTCATTTTGTATTATTTATCATGTTTTTTTAAATTTGGTTTCAAGTTGTTTTTTTTTGTTGTTATTAATTTGCTTTTAATCACTAAGAGTTATTAGCTGCAGTTGAATAATATTTAAATTAATTTTTGTGTAACGTTCGCAAAGTTCAATACAATTTTAATTATAATGCTTTAAAGTATGATTTTTATTAGAATGAGTTTTGTTAAAATGTACTTTCCTTGTGTACTAAACTTCATTTTATATTATCGCATTAATCGAACTGAAATTTATTGAATCGCAGCCGCAAGACAACCGTTTAGTGCATGTTGTTGTGTAACGTTAACAGGTTGGCTTGAAATATGGTCAAGCAATGAACGCAAAACATAAGAATAAACTTAAGATGGGACTAAAGTCACACAGCAGCCAAAAGGGCACGTGAAGCATGACGGCAAGACGAACGCTTTGATGTAATCACACCCGCACACTTTTAATGTTTTTTTGGTAGAGTAAAAATTATTGTACGAAAAAGTTCACTTTCCGCTGACAAAATAAACATAATCACATATACATAAAACAATAAAAAGGAAAAGTCCGATTGTTGTCATTTAACAAATGCGACCATAACTCAAAGGTAAACATTTCAGTTACAATTCATCGACTACTCATCCATAACCAAGCTGCAGGCAGCCACAAGCTGCTTGCAACAAATACTGCCGACAGTGCATTGGTGGCGTGGGCGCCGCCAACGACAATACACGCAACACACACATACACACACACAAAGGTTTGTTCGTACTCGTATAACCCAAAAGTGCAGCAATGCGGTTCGCTGTTGAGGCGATCGTCAACTGAGCATCTCTGTGTTTATGTAATATTTATATCTATGATTATGTATGTATGGGTATGTGCGTTTTTTAATAAATATTTGACATTTTTTAGATCACTTTCCTTCAGTCGAGTTTCTTTTGATGGCTTCAAAATGTCGAGTGGTGAAAATAATCGTAATCGTAATTTTATTTGCGTTTAAAATTATTATGGAAAATTAATGCGAAATTAATCTGAACAAAATAATGTCTGGCTCAAGTGAAAACCAATTTATGGGAGACAGCGAAATACCAGGAAGAAGGAACAGGAAAATAATTTTTAAAAAAAGGGAAGCAAATATTGCACAAGGAAGAGTCGGTGAAGCGGGTTGGTGTTCAATGCGGCAGTTGGAGTTCGAAGACGAGGAGGGTGACCGAGTTTTTGGTGGAGGACCAAGTGGAGGACACTCTATCATCTATTGGTGTGACCAACTGAAGAAGGAAGACGCCTAGAGAGAATTTTTGCGGCCAGGTAAGAAACGATACGACTCCCGTTATCCTTTTAGACAAGGAGGCGATTGTTATGTCACTGCCCACTTTGAAACTTCGCGCCAGAACCCACACAACTCACGTAGAAGTCACACAACTCAGGAGAGGCTCATGCGGAACCGCGAAACGTACTTCAGTTATTTTAGGCCTTAACACTAGAAAGACCATTGCGGTAATTTTGATGGTTTTTCATTTTTAAATATCTGTATTTTCTTTAGTATTTTTGTCAACTTTTGCTTTGGTGACTTTTATTTTTTTATTGTGGAAAATTTTATATTTTTTAACCCTTTCGGCCCCGCATTTTTTCCTGTGTCTCGATATTACTTTTTGGTATTTAAATCATGAAAAACTTGCCTAAGAAGTGTGCACACGACATTTGAAGTCGCCACGCCTATTTGTTAGAGTTCTAGAGCTAGTTTACTTTTTAACAATTTTAGCTTAAAACGGGTTAAATAAATTTTGTATCAATATTTTTTAATTACAGAAAAATTATTTAATATTCTTGGCAAAATACAAAATTAGCTCTTTCTGATTTTATTAACCCATTGTTAAAGAAACAGGGTTTTGATCAAACGCGCCCAATTCGTAGACTTCAATGAGAACACAAACTTTCCCTGATATTCGTGCAAATTATTGGAAATTATTTTGGGGAAAACAGTAAAGTCTTTGTAATTTGCTTTGAATTCACTTCTAAAAATATTTATTTGTTGGTGCCTACTTAAAATAAACCCATAAATCATAGCTTTTGCTATAAGATTATAAATAGGTGAAGCAACTCAGGCAACTTTTGGGTCGAAAGGGTTAAATTATTTTTGTGAAAAATTAGACAATTCCGATGTGTTCTCTTCGAGATATCAGCAGTCTTAGTAGGTATGAAAAACGTTCGATCTTTCTAGTGTTAAAAGGACTTAGATATTCATTTGAACTAGGACTCTCACTGGACACAGGTTAATCGAAACACATGTCATCAGACTGGAGAATGTCGCAAGACACTACTGTCGAAGTGGCAAAAGAAGGAAAAAGGAAAAAAAAGCGTACAGTATCTCCTTTGCCACTGTCCAGGACTCAGTAGAGGCTGCACACATTAGGACAGTCGTTTTCGCAAAACTTTGCGGAGATGCTTAGGTTTACAACATCGTCCAGGTGGCTTAATCAAAGATATTTCAACTAGTATCATAGTTGTACCAAAGAACATGAAATAAAATGTATGTTTTTATTGTTTATTTTTTTATCATTTTTAACCGCTTGACTAGTTTTTATTAATTTTTATATTTTTATTTTTCACTTTTGTTTTTTATATATTTCTTATAACTATTTATGTATTTTTTTAAGTACGTTAATTTTTTTATTTTAAAATATTTTAATTTTTACTTCTAATTTACACAGGTTAATCGAAACACATGTCATCAGACTGGAGAATGTCGCAAGACACTACTGTCGAAGTGGCAAAAGAAGGAAAAAGGAAAAAAAAGCGTACAGTATCTCCTTTGCCACTGTCCAGGACTCAGTAGAGGCTGCACACATTAGGACAGTCGTTTTCGCAAAACTTTGCGGAGATGCTTAGGTTTACAACATCGTCCAGGTGGCTTAATCAAAGATATTTCAACTAGTATCATAGTTGTACCAAAGAACATGAAATAAATTTGAATATGAATGAATGAATAAATATGAACCTAAATTTTCTTTTGTTGTACTGTTTTTACTTTGACCAACTGTAACTAAATTTTATGAGAAAGTTCCCTATGGAAGTACAACTGGTCAGCCTATTGGACTTTTTAAATCTCACCTCAACCTTAAATTGATATCAAAAATACAAAAACTACAATCATTCAATCACACTTATGTCAAAATCTATAAAGTTATATAAACTTTGAGGCTTGCAACTGTGAAAGCATTATCTCTCCGAAGCGATTTAAAACGCGTCTTAACAATAAAAACAATTAAAAGGACAATTACCATAAATGTTATACGTAAGTATTAAACAACAACAAAATGTATCACTAATACTGTACTCAAAGTAATTAATCGACACTTCCATGGCCCCAATTTCAACGTCTGTCACATTACAACATTTGCCTTGTATTAATTGCCCCGACTCCGCCTCTCAACAGGCTGTGGCACATTTTTCGCACATACTCGCTGTACTAATTTAATGTGCCTTAATTAAAAATGCGCAGCATTCATTTGCTTAATCGCAATCAAATTAGCTGCCGAAATTTTGAGCAGCCACAGCAACACAACACAACAGTCGCGGCGCATCTCAACGGCCACAAATCATACAATGGATAACCCATTGTCCGCTCAAATAAAATGGCTTCGTAAGCGAGTTTTATGCTTTTCTGCTATTTTTTTTTTTTAAACACTTTTCGATAAAAATCTTCGCATGAGCTGCGTGCACGCGTAACGCACACAACGCTGCCAAAACAAGACGTAAGAGTTAATAAACGGAAACGAAAGAGCGGACAGAGAGAGCGAGAGAGCAGGAGAAGATAGAGAAGCAGCTAAAGAAATGGAGTGCGCAAATAATTAAAAAACAAAAAACAAACACTTACGCAAAACAATCAATTATTTTATTTTTTCACACAGCTTTTTTACTTTTCACTTACGTGCTTTATAAATTAACAGCCACTAAAAAACAACAACAACATTTATAACAAGAAAATGTATAATACACACTAAGGCAATCATTAAAAATTGGCCCACTGTGCAACCCTCGAACTTCGACAATGTTCAATTGTCCCACGTTCCAATTTCCAAGAGTCAAACATCAACTTTTGCACACTTCAGAAACGCTAAAATGTCAAATTTATACATGGTTTTTTAAACTAATTGTGACAAAAATATTGCTTCTCTTAATTTGCGCACATAATATTTTATTTATTTACTTTACTGCTGTCGAGTTTTCTTCGTTGCCGCTTACGTTGCGTTGAATTTTCCTCAGATTTGTTTTCCTCATTTGCATAAAGCGCCATAAATTTGGCCGCAAACCATTTGGACTTTCAGCATTTCAATATTTCTCATATCCAGCACAGATATCTTATTATCGCTTC
Organism: Melieria crassipennis; assembly: GCA_963668005.1. NCBI lineage: Eukaryota > Metazoa > Arthropoda > Insecta > Diptera > Ulidiidae > Melieria > Melieria crassipennis. The sequence continues at coordinate 19,402,272 of OY764961.1, forward strand.
TATATGCATTAAGGTTTTTCTTTTCATTTTCGGCATTTTGTAGAACGCCTTGGCAACGACCAATGAACGCAATGTTCAAGAGTTAATGATGAGTGAAATCATTAAAGTTATCATCAATAATTCAAATCGACTTAAGAGCATCGCCGCGCGCCACAAATCTGCCGAGATGGTTTGTTTTACGGCTGGTTGGCTTTCGCTTTTCCGCTGTCGCTTTGTTGTTGTTGCCGTTGCGGAAGTTGTAAATAATAACAACACAGTTGTCTAATATATTTTGTACACTTAACTATTCCCAAACATTGTGCTAATTATATTTTATGCGCTCTTTTTTCATTTGTAGTTGTTTCGGTTAATTTGTTAATGCAATAAAACGATTTGGAAATATGCAAAATGAAACAAATTGATTTTTGATTGGTTAGGGACGCGCCATGAACGAATAAATTGTTCAATATTCTATATTGTTCATTTGTTTTTAAGTGTTGTTGTAATGGTCATTTGTAATTTGTAATTTCGATATAATTAGAATGCAGATTAATGCAATACACGTCAGCACCAAACAGAGGAACAATTCAAGGTATGAAATCATAGGGTTTTCATTGCAATTGGGATCTATTCTTGATTGGTGACTAGTTAGTAGAGTAGATAGTGAGAATAGAGTAATTTAGGAAATTGGACGTTTGAAGACCGGGACATGGTAGGGGGCCTTGTATCACTGGGAGATATTTTAAGATTCATCCGAATTTCATGTTGATTTGAATCGCTACAGAACACAAGATAAGAGGTGTTCATCACACTCTCTATTGGGCATCACAATGGGTCTGTAGTGTTTTCAAGTACGTTTACACTACACTACACTATTTACACTATTTGAACTCTGTATGAGATAAAGAACTCCTTCTTCAGTCTTATTCGATTTACTAAAATTTCATGTATGATATTGACGACTTTGAGCTCATTTTTGTAATGCGGTGAAGATAGTTTTGTAGTTAGACAAATCAATACATCGCAAAAAATGCGCAGCTTTTCATCAAGTATTACTATTTATATCAACTTGTAAACAGAAATCTGCTGAAATCAGTGGCGGATTCACGAGGTGGTTTTGGGGGTTGAAACGCCTCCGAAATATTAGGGTCGACTTTTAAACTACATACAAATTAAAGGCATATACATAAACATTTATAAATATTAAAGAATTACTTTTTGAAACTCGCCCCAAAATATTTTTCTGAATCCGCCCCTGGCTGAAATCGTTAACGACCCAACAAAATCTATAGTATCATTCTAGTAAATTGAACTCTTTCTTCTCTTTGTAAATGCAACCTCTTTGTAAATGCAACGCTGGTATCTATTAAAACCCAACAGGGTCCTTTTTGTAATTTGAACTACAACTAATATCGGTAAAACCCCAACAGCGTCTCTGAGTACCCTCTTTGTAAACTGAATCTGCTTAGCTCCTAAAAACCCAAAAGGATCTATTTATATGCAATCTATTTGTTAATTAAACTCAATTTTGTATCGCTGAAGATCCACTGAGATCTATAAGAACCTGGCCTGGATAGTCTAGTCTATTCGACGTTAAGCTGTAGGTCCCCTCTCCTCCTCTTCCAACATCCGCTTGAAATGTGTGTTGTAGCTAGGCTTCCCAACTATAAAAACGGTTTAGGGAGGACAAAATTTGGCTTGAGGAGGACTTTATATGGGAACTACTTTGTTTCAGGAGGACATCACATTCCTTCAATATTTTACCATGTTTTTAGAAAATGCAAGTGTAAAAAGAGAAAACCTAAAAGCACAAGTAAATTTTAACTTTTTAGCCACTTTAAAAAATAAAACAAAACGCGACTGTAATCAATAATATCAAACAATATTTTCAACATCGAGATCACACAATGCTTTTTTTAATGCAATTTGTATTATGTGCGCGTGACAATTGCCTTTTAATATATTTTGGTTTGAATTCTTAAGATTAACAAAAAGGGACTTATTTTTACCAAAGTTTGCATTCGTATTATCAACATACAACATTTTTTATTTTAAAGTCTCGATGTATCTCGATCTAGTTTTTCCAATGCGGCCTTAATCATGTTGAACATTCCAGCAGCTGACTCATCCGGATTTTCAATTCATTTATAATTTTATTTTGAATGCCTAAAGCAGCATCGAAATATTGGACACAAATTGGAAAAAAATTCCTTATTAATTAATTAAGTTAAGTAAATTGAAATTTAATTTGAGCTTGAGGAGGACTTTTTGGCCTTTGAGGAGGACGGAGGATATTTTCTGTTCAAGGAGGACTGTCCCCCTCAAAGGAGGACGGTTAGGAAGCTTAGTTGTAGCACATGTTGGAAAAAACATTTCAAAAAACGAGTGAAATATGTGGTATCACAATGAGCCTCTTAGGCCTGTGAGTGTGTCTCTTACAGCGGCTGCCACCATAACCTAACCTAATCTATGAGAACCTCTATACACCCGCTAGAAATTGCCTGGCCTCCCATGAGGTGCTCCCGCCAGTGACGGCTAAAGGATCCCTCGTAACAGGTGACTCAGGTGATTCTCCTGAGCACATAAAGGTCACCTAGACGTCTATCTCAGTGGTGGTATTAGGAATTAGCGTGTCACTCTCAAACCACACTGGCTAGGGATGAGTCCTGAATAAAAATAGATGAATAGAATAGATGGCAGATGCTGTTAAACCACTGGGATTTTCGTACAACGAGGCGTTGCAAGGGGCCATGAGGTTAGCCAGCTCAGGCGGGGTCAGAAAGAATAGACAACAACACTTCGAAAGATGCCAAAGGGTTAACCGTGTCAGAGAGCGCAAAGGTTGAAGGAAATTTAATGTGGATATGATAAGCAAAGTAGGCAATGTAGACAAGCTGGCAGATAGTTGAAATAAGAAGGGACAGAAGATGAATTTTGTGTACTCCAGCCAAGAATTGAACTAAGCAATTTAAGAATCGAAAATTTGGTCGAGAGTTGAGTGACCTCAGGGCACCGTAATGGGTGAAATGGGTTGAGTAATTTTAAGCAGTCGAGGGCCGGCTTAGAGATTCCAATAGACAGCGAAACCGAAAGACGTCTTAGCCTTGACCAGAGAGCTCTTAGAGCGCATTGATAATGGGGCACAGTAACTTCAGGGGACACCTGGCAGAGAAGTGATGCCTATTATGTTAGTCGCAAGTAGCTGTAGACTGTGCTTCGAAGATGATAGGACAGTCGGGACAGTGTTCGGCTCTAGGTGGCAGGGGTCAAACGTTCATAAAAGAAAGTTATGGACCATTGGTCACAGGAATCTTCTAGATATAGCGCGTGACATAGTATTAGGAGGCAGATCAATGATTACGTTAGATCTTCGAATGACTAGTCACAACCTTCATAGGAATGAAAAGGGACCCATTATGGGATCTGCTTTAGCCAGTCCTAGAACAGGATGTGGTTTTTAGTTGTTAAGATTTCGGCAGGCTGGTAAATATCCAGTTTTTAATACACCAGTTTCTATGAAAATTTTTTGCCTCCCACTTTTTACCTCTTTTTCAAATTGAATTACCCGACAACTTAACTCAATTTCTTCTAAAAGTTAACTCTCAATAATTTTTTCCACTTTGCATATCTCGTCCATGACTAATATTTAGCTGTTTCTCATCTCACATAAAACTTGAGTCATGTTGCTACCATCAACTTGGTGCAAATATTATTTTTGTTAAATTAATTACATTGAAATTTATTAGTTCAAAAATCTTACTGCGGCGCGCTTAAATCTAATGTTGCTGTTGAATTTCAGGCAGCATTTAAAAGTGTTTCGCATAATAAACCAAATGTGTATACACTTATAAAAATTCCTCATTTCACTTGAGCGCATTTTCCGCACGTTACAAACCGCCACTAATGTCGGTGATATATCAAATTAGTTGCCACAATGCGAGCAGCGGCCGCTGTGCTGTTTGCGCTTCTCATCGTAGCAACAACTCAATTTAGAAATTTCTGGCTATAAAAATCGTGCACGCTGTGTATGAAATATATTTATTTAGAATTTGTGTTTATTAATATTTTTGCTAGGCGCACATATTGTGTGATGGCATGGAAGGTGAGCGCTGCGGCTCAGCTTTGAATATGCTCGCAAATAAAATTTGATTGTACTGAAAAGTGTTGGGGAAAATTGGAAAAATCTCAACACCGAACGCAGCGTGATGTGCGAGTTTAAGATTTAAGAGATTTATTTCAGAGTTGAAGAAGAAGGTAAAGGAAGTGGCGGAAGGCAATTGGCAGACACGCGCCCCACAACAATTAGCTTTCGATTGCGCCTGAAGTGCCAACACTGGACTTTCGACCAATGATGACCATTGCGCTACTCGCACTCGCTAAACGATCACTGCTTTGAGTACTTTTCATTTAAAAATTCCCTTAAAATATGTTCGTTTTCTTTAGCATTTCATTAGCAAGTCTGCGCCGAGCGTTGCACCCTTTGCACGGTGGTCGATTTGGGCCGCAGTGCCCCGATTATGCTTTGCCATTGTGCTTTATTTTAATTAAGTCATATCAGAGGTCTAATATAAGTAAACCGTAATAAGTTCGCTGACGCGTTGTGGTGTGCGCTCGCATAATAATGTCCAACGCGACACGGCTGCAGGGCGCCTTTTATTCTGTCTTTGCGTTCGCTGTGGCTCGGTCGCCTTTTGACTTATTTAATAATGTATGAAAATGAAAATAATTTAATGTTTCTTTTGCGTTTTTGCTGCTATTGCCAGTGTCAGTGTGTTGTTCAGTTTATTTTCGCATAAATACGCGTACGTACGCCTCGGTTGCGCCGTTTGCTGATATATAAATTTTTGTTGTGGGCTTTTTTATTTTTAATATATGCCGAGGTTAGCATACGTTGAACCATATTAGTAAAATATGCATACGATTCCCTACTGGGCTATCAATGTGCCACACTTTATGCCACAGCGCGACGTGTCGCTCGGCCGTGCTTCATGTTGCCATGTTCCAATGTCGTCGTTGTCGCGGCTAATGTGTAAATGAAGTTGCCGCTGTTGCGGCCGTTGGCTGCGGCTGTGGCTGTTTTGTTGCTTATTATCATGGCTATGATAAACAAATGCAAAACAGTAAATGAAATAGCAACAGCCGAAACATGTAAAAAATGTATGTGGAAAACAATTGATCTGAATTAATGCAAAAGTCGCATGCAAGACATTTTCATAAAGTTGATAGGAGGTTTTTTCCGCTCGAGTCTTTTTTTGTTGGATTGGGAGTTGTGCTGAGTTTGTAGTTTTCAATTTAAAGTATTTTATTAGGTTTTTTATATGAGTGCAATGCAAAGTTTCTTTTGAAGGCTCTTTGGTATAGTTAAAAAAAAAACAAATTTAAATGCAAAATGAAGGGAAGAAAACTTGAGTAGAGCCACCAAATGTGTGAAAACAAAGCATATAAACGACTTTAATAAAGAATTATTTTTCAAGGATTATTCAAATAATTTATATATAGAGAAGCGGTATCTTATAAGTCAGAAGATTGTCTGATTAAATACAGTGGAAGACAGTAGAAGTCAAACAAAGGCATTTTCTTTCGAAAGACTTTAAGAAAAGGACTTTAATAAAGAATTATTTCACAAAGATTAATTTAAAAATTTTTCTGCCGATATTTATAGAGAGAAGCGGTACCTTATAAGTCAGAAGATTGTCTGGTTAAATACAGTGGAAGACAGTAGAAGCCAAACAAAGACATTTTCTTTCGAAAGACTTTAAGAAAAGGACTTTAATAAAGAATTATTTCACAAAGATTAATAAAACAAATTTACTGGCGATATTTATAGAGAAAAGCGGTACCTTATAGGTCAAAAGATTGTCTGATTAAATATCGTGGAAGACAGTAGAAGTCAAACAAAGGCATTTTCTTTCCAAAGCTACCCATTAAGCAGCGAATGGCAAACATTTCACTATGAATGATCTGCGGAAAACTCATTTGGTCCACTCATAAAAATTTCGTTCTTAAGAATAAATTATCTATTCAATCAACCAATCAATTATGGTACCAACTATAAAGAGAACTGGTGCATCACAGGTCACAAGATTGCCTGAATAAATATCAAATGAGACATCTAAAGCCCCAAAAAACATTTCCTTTCAAAAGCAACCTGATCAACAGGACATGGGAATCCGGACGGCAGAATAAGGCCACCGATTCTACAAAACCATTAAAATATTTTCATAAAAAAATCATTATCAAGAACAACTCACATCACAGGCCAGAAGATTGTCTGCCGATTAAGAGAGACAAAAGCCAAAAACACATTTTCTTTCAAAAGCTGCACGCTCAACAGAATATTGCAAACCTCTGACTTTAAAAGATTTGCAGCTAAGCTTAGTAGATAGATAGAAGTGACTATCTTATCCATTGGAACAGTTTGAACTTCTCACGAAGCTTAGTAGACTAAGAATGATCCCATCAACTGGATCCCTTTTCTAGATAGTTTTTCTTTTAAAAAAAAGCCAAGCAATGATAAATTGTGACCAGAGCATTGAACGTGATGAGAGACCTATATGTTAGATGTCACGAAACTTTAAGATAACTAAGCAATAAATAATGTTTCTGAATTATACAAAATGAGCCAGTATGAACATAGAACCTTCAAGCCGCCTATTGCGAAGCCCAAATAAAAAAATTATTACCAGGAAATGGAACATTGCTCAAAAGATTGAATAATGTCACGAAGCTTGAAGATAAGGAAAATAATTATAAATTGTACAGTCAACCAACATGAGCTTAGAACCTTCAAACCGCCCATTACAAACCTAAAAAGCAAAAATAAACCATCACCAGAGAATGAAACCTTGCTCAAAAGATTGATTCAGCTTTAAGATAACTAAAGAATATGACTTGAAGAAGGATCTGAATTCCACAATAAGAGACAACTCGAACATAGAACCTTCAAAAAACCCTCTACATAGCCCAAATCATAGATAAATTGTTACCTGGAAATGGAATCTCGCTCAAAAGATTGGTTAATGTCACGAAACTTTAAAAGGATTATACATTTTTCCACCTTTTAGGATTATAAATTTTACAGTCAGCCAACATGAGCATAGAATTTTCAAACCGCCCATTACGAAGCCCAAAGCAAAAATAAATTCTTACTAGGGAATGGAACATCGCTCAGAAGATCGATTGTAGTAATGACTTGAGAAGGATCTAAATTCCAGATAATCAGACAACTTGAACATAGAACCTTCAAACAGCCCTCTGCAGAGCCCAAATCTTAGATAAATTGTCACCAGAGAATGGAACCTCGCTCCAAAGGCAGATTGATGTCATGAAGCTTAAAGACAACTGAAAAGTACAACTTAAAGAATGCTTCTGAACCCTACAAAGTCAGTTATCATCAGCGTAGAACATTTCAACTGACCTCTGTAATGGGTTTCAAAGCAAAGAGATATTTATATCAGGCAATTCAAATGTCTCTCATAAGAACGATTGATATCATAAATATTCACGACAACTAAGTAATATGTCTAGAAAAAGGATTCAGAATACTACATAATGATTTTTCAACCCTTAAAACCCCTCATTACAAAACATGAACCAAAGATAAATCGTCACTAAGGAAAGGAACGACGCATCAGACCGATTGATGTCATGAAACCTTAAGATAACTGAACAATATGTCTTGAAAAAGAATTCTGTGATCTTCAAAGTGAACCAACTTACAGACAGACACAAATTAATGAATCTATAAGACAACTCAAAAATATGACTAGAACAAGTAATCCGAGTACTACAAACTGAATTTCGAATCTTCAAAAGCCCCACTAAAAAACTCAAATTCAAGAGAAATTTTCACCAGGGAATTGAACGAGACATCGTAACAGCGACATTAATTTTCAATATTCACCACAAACCGGATGAATGATGGCACTTTTAGTGGCGACTTACAGCAGTTGCGGCCATAACGCAGCGCTTCATTAAAGCCCACTTACAGACAGTCCAAAAAAGCCAAAACACTCATTGAGTATTTTAGGGCAACAAACAAAAAAAAGCAAACAGAAACAAAACTGAGCTAAAATTCGATGCGCAAGTTGATGGATTTTTTTGATATTTTATAACAAGAAAAAAAACTGAAACAAAATTAAAAAAGAAGCAAACGAGACACATGCGCGAAAGCCAGCCACAGATTAAACGTTTACTTGGTGCTAAAGATAGACGCAATGCAACAACAACAACAACATCAACAATGAACAACAAAAGCAAAGTCAGCCAACTGCGACAGCAACAACCATCGAAGCGCAACAATTTCGCTGCTGTTGTTTTTTGTGTGTTGTGATTTTCGTTTGAGTTGTGAGCGCTAAATTTTTGTGTTAAGTGATAAATTAATATTAATTGTAAATTATACAATTTTTCGAATATGTATTTTTAACAGTAGATGATGGCAATTAATCAAGCAAAGGCCACAAAGGCACCGAGAAAAATGCAGCCGCCGCATTACATTAACATTTTTAGACTATTTACTTTAATTAGTTAATTTGTCAACGCGTGTTTCCACACACATACATATACACACATACAAACGCACATATAGGTATATACACATACATATTGCAGTTGTGATTGCGGTGTGCTTTTAGGTTTCATGGCGCAGTTTTATTATTGAAAATTTTCAATTTTGATCATTTTATGGTTGCCATATTTTTCTGCTGCTGCTTCTTCTTACTAATTGCTCACATTTGGTAGTCGAACAAATTTGTTGGGGCACTGTCGTAGCTTTTTTGTTTTTATTCTTTTTGCTTTGTTACGTTGACTGTTGTTGTCGGCTTTGAAATTTTTGATAATTATTCAAAATATCGGCGGCCTGTGTTTATACGTTTTACCTCTAACCGTATTTTAAATATCAACTATAAAATATAAAATATGGCCAAGCATTTCAAGTTGGCTATTTGTTATTGTATTTGTATTATAATTTTTTTTCTTTAGTTTGTCTTCCATTTGCCTATCGTCGATTGATCTTTTTCGGAGCATACGCGTGAGACTGTTTGGCTGTGTGTGTGTGTGTGTGTGTTGCTATATTTATAAAACTGTATTAAGTTCTTATTAATTTTGTTTGTTTTTATTATTATTGAGGAAAAATTTTTATGATTAATCATAAATCTTCATGAATTTTGTTTAAAATTTAGTCAGCGTCGCCAAAAGAGAACGTAGCAGCCAACCAATCGACCAACCTGGCAATTAAACGGCTGCCAACCGGCCAGTCAGCCGTCCAACCACGCAACTAACTGGACCCAACTCGGCTGAACTGCACCGCGCCACCACCGTCGCACCAAAGTCGTTTCACATATTTTGTTTTAATTGATTTTCAAAGCAAATTTACATAGAAATATTATGTTTAGTTTCGCAGCGGTTGTTGTTGTTGTTGTTGCTGCTAATAATACATTTGTTGTTGGCTGCGGCTTTTGCTATTTAATACGTCAACAAACGTTGAATGGCAGATTTCTATTTTAAGAGGTTTTTAATTAAGTTTTACAACAAAATCAAAAACGCATTGAATCACAAATTTGAATATATTGAAATACGATCATTTTGATATGGAATGATGCGAGTATAGCTGACTTTATAATTAGACAAAAAGGAAGCAAAAGTGAACTGCGTCCTTCTAAAACCCGTTAAACTAATAAAAACAAATTATAACATTTGAAAGATTGCGCTAACGTATAACAAACATTTCAAAATTATATTAACATGAAAATATAAGAATCCGACGGCTTTTTGTGTATGTAAATGTTAAGTTTAGATTTTTTCCGAGGCAGAGTACAAAATTGTGAATATTCTGATTTGTTTAAATTATGATTCACGAGATTTGTGGACGAATATTAAAATACAAAATTTATTGTAGGAAGAAACAGTATTGCATACAGATTTCAAACGGGTGGGATTGTACACATGTAGGTCTAAGAGGGTCCCATACAATGGCAGCCAATTAACCTATGGGCACAGGTTGAGCACACATTGGCCCTAAAGGTACTTTGTGATACCACAATCAATCGAGCAGAAGAATGTTCATTCACTGAACGACTTTGAGGTCTTTACGAAGCCTAGTAGACTGTGAATAGTTCCCTAGATTGTTGAAAAAAAAAAATTGACCAGGTGAGTCTTTCTTTTTCTGCAATGAAGTGAAGTGCATTCTCTTCCTCTTCTTCGTTCATACAACTAGGACAGAAGTCGTTTTAAGGCAAACCCAACTTTCTTGCGTGGGTGTCAATTACACAATGACCGGTCAGAACACCAATCATTGTTCTAATCAGATTCCTTTTAAGTGAGAGAAGCTCTTTAAAACGACGAAAGCTTAAAGACATATAATTTGTTAAAAAAAAATGTGTAGACCTCTACTCAGTTCTCATGAAAGACTAACAGCAAAGATTGAAATGTCAACAAACTGCACATAAAATCAATATTTTTCTATTATTTTCTCTTAAAATTCGTTAAAAGTATTCATCTTCTTCTCTTCATCTTCTCCATCTTCTTAGAATGTTATATATGTAATATCATATAATCACAAAATTAACATATATACAAATCATTTCAGAATACATAATATTCATGTTCTGACGTAAAAGTTATCCAGTATACAAGATTTTTAGAGTTTTTCTCATTCTTCAAGGTAACTAAAACTGATTTTAGTAACTCGAATGAACATTTGAATATCATGGATATAAAAAAATCAACCTAGTCTTTTTTATGTTAAAAAGCGAATAATATTCCATATGAATTATTTTTGTTTCAAATATCAAGAAACTAAACTTGCCAAAACAAAAATAAAACAACACTTTCGCCCCAAGCTGGAGTAACTTATATGTTCAAATTAAATCCAGATATTGTTTTCTGAAGCAACTAAATTTAAAATCTTTTTACTAGTATTCAATAGACATTCTTCCTTAGTGCTTCCTTCTGCTAGTAAATTGCATTAAAAAGAAAACAATATGTTTTTTTATTAAACAATTAATTCATTCATTTGAGATATAAATTGTAATCAGAGTTGCGAAGAAAATCAAATCAGCAATTTATATATATTTGATCTTGTATCATATAGTTTTTGGATACAAGCAGAAATGACTGAGCTGAAAAATTTGGTTGAAATCAAACGCAAAGTTGCTATAAAAAATTACTTCTATGCTTTAGTGGAATTATCACAGAGAATTGTATGAAATGTGATATTTTTACAAATATTTGCAAATTAAAATACATGTGATACGCTCTCTTAATTCATTACGAGCTAAATTCATACATTTTTAATGAATAAAAAAACTTTCTGACTTATTATTTTCAACCTTGATCTGGAAAAGCGAATACTTCGAAGTTGAGGTTATAAAATAGGATGGAAAAAAGTTTGACCTGAAACACTAAACTGTATCGATAGTAAATCGGACTTCTATAGAAATCTAAAAAGCTAGTAATATCTATTAAATTTTTTAGCATAAGACAGTTTTTTAATTATTTTAACAATTTTAAAAACATTGATAAAATGTAAACCATAGCAGCGAAAGCATCGGGAACAGTGAATCAATGATTATAATTATTTGATAGAATTTGACAGTTTTCGAATTTCTTTTAATATGTCAGATACCCTCAAAGCATTTCTTAAGTATTAAGTAAAGTAATCTAATTTCTTTCAATAAACATATTTTTCTATAAAAATAAACAAATTTAAACTGATTGTTTTAAAGGAAAACACTACTCTAGCAGCCGAAGGAAGGCCTAACTTTGACAATTTAAAAAATTTGAAACTATGAGCGAAGTATGAGGATTTCTTTTCCAAAAATTTATTAAACATATATCTGAGTACGAATAAAAATTCAATAAAATTTGTATTCAAAATGGCGATGAAAGTGCCACCACCCTTGAAAATTGCTCTCTTTTTTAACACCCAAACGGGTAAACGGGTTTCGTAAAATATAAAACCTGAAACAAGAAACTAACATAAAACATTTTATAAGCCAGCTATGTTCTATTGGCTATGGAAGTACAAAGGTGTGTTTCTCTGAATCAAACCAAAAATCAACCAAAATCATTTGGAAAAAAATCCCTCACTGCGGGCCAGAAAATATGAAAAAGATATTTTCAGCAATTTCAGTCTTTAACAATTTCAATAATCAAACTTTGTTCTTATGACATTTGTGAACGACTCATGTTTTTTTTTAATAAAGCAAAGGACTACTTTTGCAAATTTACAAACAGAATAAAAAACCACAATCATTGAGAATAATTCTCACTGCCAAAAAAAATTAATAGATATTTTCAACAATCTTTTTATTACCTTGGAAAATTCTAATTTCCAATAATTAAATGTTTGTCTAATGCCGTTTCTAAAGTACTAATTTGTCAACTTCAGTTATTTACGAACAAACTGAACAACCAAAATTATTTTAAGAAAATCTTTCACTGCTGACTGGAAGAATACATTTTTAGCAATTTCCTCAGTCTTTAATAATTTCAATAACTAAATGTTTGTCTTTGGCAATTTGTAAAATAGTTACTAATTTTTTGAACTCATCTAAGAACTACTTTAAAATATTTACAAATAAGAAAAATAAAAAACATTGATTATTGAATCACCACTGCTGCTGATGAAAAATATATTTTCACCAATTTTTTTTCAAAGCCCTCAATAATTAGTTTCTTGTATTTTGCCGTTTCTGAAGTACTCATTTTTCCAACTCAGCAACAGATTGCTTTCAACTTTTTACAAAGTATGATAAAAAGAAAATCGATTACTGCTGACTGCAAAATAAGCAAACAATTTCCAGCAATGATGATTTTCAGGGATTCCTTTATTTTGATTTTTTTGCTGGTTTTTCTTTTGTTCCAAAAAATTGCCGCAATTGTTATTTACAATCCTTCATTATTTTTCAAATTAATTTCTAAAGTACCTACTAATTTTATTCCACCTCATCCAAAAATTACTTTCAAGTTCTTACAAAATATTATGAAAAAAAAATCGATTAATGCTGACGGCAAAATAAGCAAACGATTTCCAACAATCTACTCAAACTGTTGAATATTTTTAATAATGATAATTTTCAATGAATTCTTTAATCTTTTATTTTATTATTTTTTTCAATTTTTTAGAAAGTCGTTCATTATTTTTCAAATTAATTTTTAAAGTACCTACTAATTTTGTTCCACCTCAGCCAAAAATTACTTTCAAGTTTCCACAAGCACGAAACACATAAAAAATCATTGTCTGACTCATACTACTTCAAAAAAAAAACCAAACCAAATGCATCAAGCAAGGATTTCAAAAATTCCTTCATTTACGCACCGTGGAGCAAAAAGCACATTTCCTATGCAATCACACAACATCTAAAAACAAGTTTAGGTGTTGTTGTCTGGGAGTTGGACTCACCTTTGTCGGCGCTGCGTGCACGATCTTTCAATTGTTTGACGATTCCATATTTCACGGTGCCAAATTGTATCATTTTATTGATCGTTTCTTGATGATTATCTTTGAAGTCACTACGCATTTCACACAAGACAGTTGATATATGATTTTTCATTTAAAAAATATGCGAACTCGTTGGCAATTGCGCTGATTGCTGCTGGGTGGGAGGTGCTATGTGTTGCTGTTGTTGTTGTTTTTGTTGTTGTTATGTGGAACACACTGCTGAAGATTGTATTTAAATTCTTTGTTGTTGCTGATTTTGGTTTAATGTTGATGTAAAATTTTGTGAGAAATTAACACAAAACATTAGGTATACGAAAATTTCGCGCAGGATATGTGGCAAATATTTGTAAAGGAATTATTTGAGTTGTTGTTATTGCTGTGTTTATTGTCAACAATTGAAACGTTGGCTGATAGGCGCAAATAATCGCTGCAATTGTTGTTGAAGCTTTTTGTGATCACATGAAATTAGCTGTGTTGTTGTCTTTGCACTTTGTTGTTGGCTTATTTAATATTTTTGTATTGCTGATTTGTTGGGTAGCAAAGCGTTGCAATAATGTTGCTTAAAACTGTTTATTTTAGAAAACAAAAAAAAATATTCTTGATTTAAGGCGTCGCTGCACGTATGTGGCGTGAAGTGTAGGGCGCTGCGTTCGGCATTGATGGCTGCGTTGGCTGTGGTGGGGCCGTTTGTGTGTGTTAACGCTACGTGCGGCCGTCATCAACTGTCCGCATAAAGTTCATTTAAAGTATTAATAACGCCATTCGCCACCGCTCATAACGTGTAATAACAATAAATTCATTCTAATTCCTTGGGCTGCCGCTGCGCTCGGCCCCGCTGCTGCCATGCCCGCCGCGACTGTTTCGGCTGGCTGTGGGCTGTTGCTGTTGCGCCTACTTATTGTTGCTACTGTTGCTCGGGCTGTTGCTGCTGCTGCTGCTGCTTCTGTTGTTGTTGTTGTTGTTTTTGTTGTTGCAGTTGCACACACAAACCCACTCGAATGCTACGCGTATGTGCAGCAGTGTGCGCACATATTTACACACACATGTACTTGTGCTTGTGTGTGTGCGAGTGTTGCGGGTGAAGAAGGGGTAGACAGCTGCTGATTGAGTGTTTTCCACAACTTCGGCTTCCTCTGTACTTTGCCGGCAAAGTTGAATTGGTCTCGTTTTTAGTTTATAAAAATTCTGCGCCCCGATTTTTGTCGATAGTCAAACGCAGTCATAAATATTCTTTTGATTGAAATAAAAAACCAATTTCAAGCCACAAATTTCGCTCTGATAAGCTGCAATATTTAAGCATTTGCCGTCGGCACTTTGCGTTTCTTGGCCGCTTTGTTTGATCTTCTTTCGTTCAAGTACAATCAAAAGTTAGTTTTACTTTGTGTTTGTTTTAATAAAACTAAAAATCGTCTTTAAGTGTAAAAAATTGCCAGCCCGTTTTCTGCATTTACACGAATTTTTACAATTACAATTTTTGTTGCATCGTTCAGCACCGACAATCGCAAAATAAACTCCTTACGCGCATTTGTACTGCTTTCGATCAATTCCTTTCTTTCACTTGCATTAAAATCTTATTTAATTGGTTTTTCAATTTTTTTCACGTTCTCGTTCGGCCAGGTAGGCGCGCAGGCAGGCTGACAGACAAACAAACAGACGACAAACGACAGACGCAAAGTCGCAACGCAACACGTAAAAAAACGTAACGAACGTTCGCTCGCTCGGCCTGCTCCACACAACGCTCTATGGTAACGTTCAACACGCGCGTCAAAATAGCACTGACACAAACAATAATAAGCGAGCGACCAAAAAGTCACTCAAACAAAAATATATTCCACCACGTTGCACCGCACCGCATCGCCCGCACCGGTTACCAGCACAACAACATCATCGTCTCGTTGGTGTCGTCGTAGTCGCCGTCGTCGTCGTCGTCGTCGTCTGAAATCGTCGTCTGCAGCCGCTTCGCCGGCGACCATCGTTCATCGGCTCTTTTTCCCATTGCCTGCTCTTGCTGCTCATATTATCCACGTTATGTGTGTTGTTGTTGCAACATTTTTATTATTATCAGCCGCCCACCCCCTCTGCACGGCCCCATTAACACAAACACACACACACGCACGCATCAAAATATACACCACTCATAGCCAGCGCCAACAAAAACAACCACACGGCAATCTGTTCATTCCAACTCAAACGAAGTCGCGCTCACTGCACGCACGCACCCACACACACACAGTCGAACCCACACACACTTTTTCGCCTCAATTTTATATTTCAATAATTTTTCATTCGCTCTGACTCTTTTTTGCCTTTACCCCCGATAGGCTGCATACAGTTCGCTCCCTCTCCAGCAACAACAGCAACATCATATTTTTATTTAATTCGTTAATATGCGCGTGTGTGCGTTGTTGTTGTTATTGTTATTGTTGCTGCTATTGCTCGCACCACTCGCACCGCAGCGTCGGCTAGTGCCATTGCGCTCGCACTCAGACGGCCCAAAGGTGTCTGTTATGCAGGCGCTCACCTTCTCGCGAGTGTGGCAGCAAGAGTTGAGTGCGAGTGCGAGTGTGTGTGTGTGTGTGTGTTTGGCTGCGTGCGCTAAATGGCGCCGCGTAGTGAATGAGCGCACCTTTCTCTCAGCGCTCGGCGCAACTTGGTTGCACTCACACCCGCCCTCTTTGCTGGATTGGCATTGTTGTTGCTGCTATTGCTGTTATGGCTCTCTTCAAAATATTATAACAACAACAACCCCAAAGCCAAATGCTGCAAATACGAAAAAACCTCAACAACAACAACAACAACAATTAGCTAGCATGCTTACCTGTTCGCCGTACGCCGGCTACGTCTGCTGTGTTGTCAGCGCTCGTACATTTATGACTTTCATTCGGAATTATGAGCAACAACATTGTCGCCGATGTTGCTGGCTGCCACGACTGTTGCTGCTGCTGCTGCTGCTGTCAGAGTCGTTGGCAGTGTCAGTGTTGGCGCTCAGTGCACATTTCCTTCCGTGTTGGCCATGGGACGCTCAACTCTTCGTTGGCTGCTTTCGCTCGTATTACAAAAATTACAACTACATAATGTCAGTTGTTGTTGTTATAACTACAACTACGATTTATGAATATCTCCCCACTCGCTGTTGCTCACACTCGGCACAGCGCTGCATTTTGTTGTTGTTATTGTTGTTGTTGCTGTTCATTTCGCTGCCGCTTCTTTATGCTCTTTGGCGCTCGCTCACCTTTCGCTCTGGCAAATTTGACTGGTTATTGTTGTTCTTACTCGTCGTTGTTGTTGTCGATGTTTTCATATTTCTTTAATGTTCACTCGCTGCGGGGCCTTTTTTTATTTTTTCCTCCTTTTTCTTTTTTTTTTGTTTTTTGCATCGACTTCTTTACTTGCGCCCCCAATCGACCGCCGCATGCTGCCTCTGTCTGCCGCACACACTGGCGCCGCACGCTCTCATACTTCGGCGGCGCATGGGTGCACTCTTTCGCACCGCCGTGTCGGTGCCTCTGATTAATAATTTATCATAATTCATTCATATCATGTCTTATGGCAGCTGGCAACTGGTTCGGTTCCGTTTTGCCTTTCCATCAGGCGCGCCCTGCTTTCGTGCCGCACTCGCATGCGCCCGAACGAGCCGGCAAATGTGGCGCCATCTCGTTTCGTTCGCCGCGCACAGTTGTTGCTGTGCTTGTGGGGCTGCTCGCATGTCTTCTTCGTTTTCTTCTTCTTCTTCTTTTTAATAATTTGGCTTATAAGATTTTTGTCTTGAGGCCAGGCAATTGTTGTTCTTGTTATTCGTATTGTTGTTGTTGTCATTCTTGTTGTTAGTGCCTGCTTGGCTTCTTCCTGATTTCCTTCTGGATTCGACAATTCAACAGTGTGTTGTTGTTGTTGCGCATTGTTGCTGCCCGTCGCATGAATATTATGAGCCATCCATCAACATCAAACATTGGTAGTTATTGTTGTTGTTACTGCTTGTACCTGTGCCTTCGTAGCAGTGCGTGTATGTGTGTGGCTGTGTGTGTGTGTCGATATGCTTCCTCATTTGTGCAGAATCGGCAACTCCCACTTTCTTAATTGTGAGCACTTTTTCCTATATTTCGCTCTTTTCTTGTGTTATAAATTTTTTTGTTGGTAATTTTTTTTTTACATTTTTCTTTTTGTACTGGTTGGCATTTTAGTTTTTTTTTCAGCGGCGCTGGGTGTTGGCCTCTTTGCGCTGCTCGCCATTTAGCATGCGGCACAGCAATTAGCTTCAAGTGATTTTCAAATACCGCAACGAACACGAAGTGCTAGCAAAGTTATTATTATACAATTGATTTGCTACCCACAAATTTCGAGAGATTTATAGGACAATAAATGTTTTTTTAAGCAGAGCTACCGGACTTGAAAAAATCAAATTGTTTGAGGTTAGCTGGCATTGGAGAATTTTAATTTTTTTTTGTAACACTCGAACGTTGGCTACGTGTGTGCTGAATTTATGCACATCACAATTTTTTGGCTATTTGGAGAGTTTACCTTTCAATACTATGAATAGCAACAGACTAGGAAAACTTATCGCTGTTTTTTATGTAAATTATTTAAAATTTGAATTATGATGTAAAACGTGGCCAAATTTAAGCAGATTGTATGGCATCTCAAAAACGTTTGCTTTTTTTGATTGATTTCAATATTTTATGACAAATTAATGATGATTTGATTTTTTCAGCAGAACATGAAAAGAAAATATGACAACAAAATTAAAAAAGAAGAAACAAGATGCATGTTTCTTGTATAAATTTTACTATAGAAAACTGAAATCAATGTAAACTGATAAAGTCTCAAAAGAAGTTTATTCAGTAAAACCCAAATACACAATTTTGTTAGAAAATTTAAATATTAAAATTAAATCAATGTAAATTGAATAAAATTCTACAGTAAAACTCAAATAAACGCTTTTTGTATAAATTTTAATGTAAAAAATTAAATCAATGTGAATTGAATAAAATTCGTCAGTAGAACTCAAATAAACGCTTTTTGCATGAATTTTAATGTAAAAAATTAAATCAATGTAAATTGAATAACATTCTACAGTAGAACTCAAATAAACGATTTTTGTACACAATTTTATTGTAAAAATTAAATCAATGTAAATTGAATAAAATTCTTCAGCAGAACTCAAATAAACGCTTTTTGTATAACATTTTATTGTACAAAATTAAATCAATGTAAATTGAATAACATTCTTCAGTAGAACTCAAATAAACGATTTTTGTATACAATTTTATTGTAAAAATTACATTGATTTAATTATAGAACTCAAATAAACGCTTTTTGTATAAATTTTAATGTAGAAAATGAAATCAATGTGAATTGAATAAAATTCTTCAGTAGAACTCAAATAAACGCTTTTTGTATAACATTTTATTGTAAAAAACTAAATCAATGTAAATTGAATAAGATTCCTCAGTAAAACTCAAATAAACGCTTTTTGTATAAATTTTAATGTAGAAAATTAAATCAATGTAAATTGAATAAAATTCTTCAGTAGAACTCAAATAAACGCTTTTTGTATAAATTTTAATGTAGAAAATTAAATCTTTATAAATTGAATAAAATTCTACAGTAGAACTCAAACGATTTTTTTTTTAAATTTTAACGTAAAAATATTATATTAACCCTTTCAGTCACAATGCCCAATATATTGCACTACAGCCCATACAATTCATACAGAAGGGGTTTTTTTCATGTCGGAAAGGGTTAATGAAAGCTAAACTCTGGAACTCAAAAAAATTTAAAAAAATATTAATTTTTAATTAAAGAATGTAAATTAAATGTCTAAAATTTTTTGGAGTAGGACTCAATTGTGTTCTTGTAATTTTCCAATTGGATCCAATTTCAATTAAACATTCTTCAGTACAAATAAAATAATTATTTTAACTATGTTCACAATATTCTAAAACAAATAAATAATAAATAAAATTTAATGATTGCAATTTGCAATCAAAATGTCTTCAGATAAGTCGTTATTCTATAAATAAATAAATTCAATAAAATTTCGACACAAATTACTTCAGTAAAACTCATAAATTTTTGCATAAATTTTTATATAAAAAATTTAATTAAGACAAATTGAATACAATTCCTATTAAAGTTTCTTTACACAAATTGTTTTGCTATATAAATTTTAATGTAGAAAAATTCAATTTATGCAAATTGAATAACATTTCGATACAAGTTTCTGCAGTTCAATTAAAATAAGTTTTGTTCTGTACAAATTTATATACCTAAACAATTAAATAAAAACAATTTGGATAAAGTTCCTTTAAAATTTATTATTTATTTTATTTATTATTTTATTTATTACATTTTAATTTAGAAACAATAAACTAATGCAAATCGAAAATCACTTTGTTCAAAATTTGTTCATTATTGCTCGCAAAGAATTCTACAAAATTAAGCAAATTCTATAGAGAGATATTTTTTGTCAATAAAACTCAAATCAACTATATTTTTTGTTCTACAAATCCCAACTAATCTCGAATTCCAATTCTAAGAATCCTAATTCTATCAGCTCTCAGTAGAATACTTCCCCTCTCAGGCGGAAATCCTTTTACGTGTGCTGCCTTAACTGGGCTTAAATTTTGCTAACCGTTACTTTCCGCATTTCTTTGTTAATAATTTTTATAATTTCTGTTGTTTGTTCCAAAGCAAATTCACTGTTGCTTGGGTTAGAAGGACTCTAACAGATCCGATTATATTGAAGCAGATTCAACTGACACTGAGGCTAGTTACAATCTTTTGAGGAAACAACGTTAGGTTGTTGTTGTTGTTGTTTTAATAAACCTTGGAGTCAAGAAGTCAGCAAAATTGCTAACCAAACAAAACCTAAAAATTTAAGGTTTGGTAAATTTTTTGTAAGCATTGCAATTACATATGTAGGATTAATTTTTTAAACTCTAATATCAATGTTGACGAACTGTAACTGCTAAAAACAAAAAACAAATCGTATTGGAACTAAATAAAATTAGACGTTGAAAGCGGGGAATTTATGGAACGAAATTTGCTTGGTTTTAATATATTTTAAAAATAATACAAAGTAAATAGTAATTAAAAAACATTTCACTCAAACCTCATGGAAATTCATTAAAATATATAGTAGTAGTAGGTCAATGAACTTAGACCCTCTGTTCATTGCATTGAAATTTGCTGAGTGCCTCGAAAGTTATGTAGAATCAACAATTAAACGCACAAGAAGGCACACGTGCGCACCTTAAGCCCGAAAGAAATTACCAGTACATATTTACAAATTCAATGCTAACATTTACCGACAGAAAAAATACATACATATGTACATGTAGTATATACGCACATAACAGCTGCCCACCCGCAGCCAGAAAAAGGATCTGCCATAAATTCAACGCCCAGGCAAACGAGCCAAACGAAAAACGTTACAACGACAGTCGATAGCTACCGACGCATTCCCGTCAATGCGAATGTAAACGAAAAGGAATTTTATTTCCTTTATGTACAATATTTTCATAAAGGCGCATAAAACTCAGCTCTGGCGGTGGCGAATCTGACGGCGGGCGGAGATATTTGTAGGTAAATGAGCGCCGCGTACGGCGCAAGTCAGCGCCACAACTTGCCGCGGCAGTTGGTTCGCGCTCAAGGAGCCAAGGAGCACCTATCCGCAACAACAACAACAACAAAAACAACAATAGCAGTCAACTAGCGGGGGACGACGCGCGCAACGTCTCATATAATTTTTTTTTTGCGTTGTTGTTGTTCATATTTTGCTGCGCTGCTTGCTCTCACAGGTTTGAGTGGTTGCGCAAAAGTCAAAAAATATCGAGCACCGCACTCATACTTGCATAAATATTTATGTACATACAGACAGACAGTCAAATAGACAGACACTTGTATGGGAAAGAAGAAGAAATACATTAAAGTGCGCGCCCCTCGCAAATGTCATACAAGCGCGCTTCCTTTCGCCAACACTGGCCAATAAAAATACAAGGAAAGCGCAAAAAATTTGAGACATTTCATAATCCCGCCTCGGCACATATGCAGTCACTCGTACTCGTACATATATATATGTATGTATATACATATACGAAAGCAGTATGGGATATATGCGGCTGGGTGGAGGAGCCACTGTCATAAACGGATTTCTGGCACTTTGCTCGAAAGCAAAGTCCATTGATGGGCGCATGTAGAAAAGAGCCAAAGACGTGCAACAATTCAAGCGGTAACAGTATATTAAACTGTTGACAACACCCTACAAAACAACAACAACAAAACCATAAGCACCAACAGCAATCAACAACTGCCGCCCACCGAATGCCCATCAACGGCACAAACACAAACACAACACGCTCATATTTCATCATCATCAACAAAAGAGCAACAACAAGTATAAAAATCAACAACAACAACAATGAATTTCAATAGCCACCTTGTGCACCAGTAAGAAAGCCCAAAATCATAACTCGCTGTACAAGCAACAACAGCAACAATGCGCGAGGGGCCTGACCCAAAGATACATAACAAAAATATGTAGATACATAATTCATAAATGAAAACGCTCATATTTGTTGTTGTTGCGGTGTATGAGTTGAAACGAGCCACCAACACGCACTATAAGCATAACAACAACAACAACTATGAACAACACCCAGTCGCCCTATACAGCGCAATCACCAACAAGCACTCATATCTTCCATCATATTCCAACCTTTTTACATAGCTGCCGCCGCCGTAGACACCATCGCCACCACCACCACCACCATCAGCGACGCCGCTAACACCAACAACAATGAAAAATAACAATAACAACAGCAACGCCAACGAAGCTGAGCATTTTGATAGCCTCTCATAATCAACATAAACGCAACAACAAACACACTGTGCAGCCAATTGCCGAGTCACAGCCAACAAATCGAATTGTGCGCCTTTAACGCTCTCACTGCTACCCATTGTGGCCAGTTCGCAATGGCTGCGCCAACCGTTATGAGTGAGTTTTTCTGCCAGCCGTGCTCACTTATCGCCATTTTTCTTATTGCTTGCTTAGTGCTGTGCTCACCGCTCTCGATTCATGTGAGCGCACCGCGCTGCGCTGTCGCTGTGTTTTCTGCTCGTTTCGAATTCGAACATAAATGCGGCATCTCACTCTGGCAGCCAGCGGCTAATTGGCCATTGTGCAGTGTAGAGGATTTTGACTTAGCGGTGCGCTGTTGACAGTGCACTGCTGTTAACAGCTGTCTGCTGACTGTGAACTCTTATACACTGTTAACTTTGCAAGGGGCAGTTGCAGCTGTTATGTTAAGAGGCCATAACAGACTGGGACACCGAACAGTAACCGTTGCAGACATTTTCGAATTTTATTTGGGGAATTTAACATTTAGTGATAATCTGCTAGCGACCAATAATGTTGAAGGGATATATCGAACTAAACGTATGATGATTTTTTTCGTTCACCCTTTCGACCCCAAAGTTGCCTGAGAGCACCTTTACCTATTTGTCATTTTATTGCAAAGGCTGCGATTGATTTGTGGGCTTAATTTAAGTAGGCACCAACAAATTAATATTTTTAGAAGTGAATTCAAAGCAAATGACTGTTATCCTCAAAATAATTTCCAATAATTTGCAGCAATATCAGGGAAAGTTTGTGTTCTAATTGAAGTCTACGAATTGGGCGCGTTTGATTAAAACCCTGTTTTTTTAATAATGGTTAAATAAAATCAAAAAGTGATAATTTTGTATTTTTCCAAGAATATGAAATATTTTTTTTGTAATTAAAATATATATTAAATATTGATACTGTAATGAGCACTGGGATGGATTTAAGTCCTTTTGATATAAACAACTGTGTAAACTTTTAAGACAAACTTTATTTGCGTGTTCTAACAATGGCGTCACAAGTAAAAGTAAAGGTAAAACGTAAAGGTAAAGGACCAGCATGAACTTAGCTGCAAGCCCGAGTTGCCACACTGCTTGACAAGCCCAACCACAACAGGGTTGCATTCACCATGGCACCACCTCCACCAATACACTACAACTCGGCCTAACCTGACATTCAATCGACCTCGATTGCTTTTACAATGAATCTTCTTCTAGCTTATCATCTAAAAATTCATAATCTGTACATTCATCACTTAAATTATCACCATCTGTGTTGCCTTCTGAGTCCGTTTCAACTGGCCTACCTCGAGGTTCCAACCATTTCTTCATTCTAGACGAATCAATTACATTGTCATATGGCATCTGAGTAACCTGACAATTTTCAACATCCGTAACAACATAACGATCATGAC
This sequence comes from Melieria crassipennis, assembly GCA_963668005.1. NCBI lineage: Eukaryota > Metazoa > Arthropoda > Insecta > Diptera > Ulidiidae > Melieria > Melieria crassipennis. The sequence continues at coordinate 19,425,987 of OY764961.1, forward strand.
CTAATTGCTTACGAACTACATAAGGGCCTCTGTACTTCTGAATTAGCTTCTTATTCTTCCCTACCGTAGTGTCTACATTTTTAACCACAACTAAATCTCCTGGTTCAAATTGTTTCGCTGGCCTATGGCTCCTCTCGTAATATTTCTGATTGTACAACTGAGACTTCTGTATTGCAAGCTCTGCCTGCTCCCTTATTTCGGACAAATTAACTTCTTCTCTTGAATACACATCATGCAAATACTCCGTCAATTCATCAACTACTTTGCCGCGTTGCTCAACGCCAAAAAGCAGCTTACTAGGGGTCGTCTTTGTGGCACAGTGTACAGTATTATTCATTGCAAACTCGACATCCGTCAGTTTCTGTTTCCAATCTACATGGTTTATAGGGTCAGTCGTTTTGGCCAATATTGCTTTCAACACCCGATTCACCCTCTCAACCTGACCATTCGACTGTGGCGAAGCTACCGCATTCAAAACATGTACAATGTTATTGTTCCCGCAAAAATCCCTAAACTCCGATGACGTAAAAGCTGTGCCCCGATCATCTATGATTCTTCTGGGACGACTGTATTCAACAAAATATCTCTTCAACGCACAAATCGATTCTTTCGCACTACTATTCGTAGCATACATTTTGACAAATTTTGTGAAAGCATCAATCACCACAAACACATGTTTATGCTTTGAGTTCACACTCTCCAATGGCCCGAAATGGTCAATGTGCACTGTATCGAACGGTTCTGGCTTCTTTGGAATACTATATATATTACGCTCATTGCTTCTAGGCGACGTCGAATAATAAATGCACTTCAAACAATTTCTGATGAACACATTCAGCTTTTCGCGCATACGGGGAAACCAATAATGCTTCCGAATCTGATTTGCACATTTCTCAATACCCAAATGACCATATTTCTCATGTATCAATCGCATAATGTTCTCTTCCATCTCACCCGGCACATACAACTGTCGATTCTGACCACTGACACGAAAGACTAACCCATTCTCCAACTCATATCCTGGCACTTCCCCTTGCTCTAATTCTTCCCGCAGTTTATGAATCACAGGATCACGCGTCTGTATAATCTGAATGTTCAAATCAACCTCATTCTCCTCAATACTACACACAGCTGACAACCGGCTCAATGCATCAACATGCTGCATCTGTTCACCCTTTCGGTGTCGAACTGAAAAATCAAACCCGGCGAGACCCAATGTCCATCTGGCAATTCTTGGATTAATTGTTTTCTTCTCCAATGTCAAGACCAAAGAGTTGCAATCAGTCACAACTACAAACGGAATTCCATCCAACATAGTCCGGAATCTTTCCAATGCATTCACAATTGCCAATGTTTCCAACTCAAAGCTATGATAACGCGACTCCGGATCCGTCGTTGTTTTCGAATAAAATGCCACTGGGTGAAACCTGCCGTCATCTTGCTTCTGTAACAGTATAGCACCATACCCTCGCGAACTTGCATCCGTATGCAACTCTGTCTCCCGCCCTGAATCAAAGACACACAGTACAGGGGGCTCAGTCAATTTAGATTTCAAGGTCTCAAACGCATTCCTACACTCTTCTGTCCATTCAAACTTTACACCTTTTCGCGTCAAATAACTCAATGGGCGCGCAATCTGAGAAAAATTATACACAAATCGTCTAAAATATGAAAAAAGACCCACCGCCCTCTGCACCTCCTTTATGTTGGTAGGTACTGCGTAATTCTTTATCGCTACCAAATGATCTTCATTCGGACGAATCCCCCGTTCACTCACACAGTAGCCTAAATACTTCAATTCTCTATATGCAAATTTGCACTTCTTCAGATTCAAGCACAATCCAGCCCCTGACAATAATTTCAAAACTTCTGCCAAAACCACATAATGTTCCTCAATAGTCTTCGTGGCAATGTTAATATCATCTAAATACACCACAATCCTCTTCGCATCAATCAACGGCCGCAACACTAAATTAATAAACCGCTGGAACACTGGTGGAGCATTAGTCAAACCAAATGGCATAAACCGATACTCATACTGTCCCATCGGAGTCACAAACGCAGTTATCGGTATCGATTCCTCATGCATCGGCACCTGGTGAAACCCATTCCTCAAGTCCAACGTACTGAAGAAACTCTTCCCACCCAAATATTCAATACAATCCTCAACTAACGGCAACGGATAATGATCTCTGACAGTCAACTTATTCAACGCCCGATAGTCAACACACATTCTCAATTCACCGTTCTTCTTCCGCACTAACACAATCGGAGACGCGTATGGAGACGCACTTGGCTGAATAATGCCCTGAGCCAACAAATCATCAATTGTCTTCTGTACTTCTGTCTTTTCCCTATATGACAACCGGCGCGGACCACTGTACACCGGCGCATCACTCTTCAACTGGATTTTCATGCAATAGCCACTCAACTTCCCCCCCTTGTTCTTCATTTTCAAATAGTTCTCAAAAACAACTGATTTCAAAGCATCTGCATCTGTTATAGACAAGTTTTCGTCCACATCAATTAGATCACCAATTTCATCCATCTCAGTTGCACCTACCATCAATATTACTTCATCATACAAATTCAAGTCTTCTGTTCCAACTAAATTTACAACTCCGATACACGACTCAAGTCGAGTTTCACACAAATTTGAATCACCAATTACATTTACCTCTGCATTAACTGAATTAATTTCTGACTTGCCACACTTATCATCTGATTTCAATAACTTAACTCTGTTTGGAACCTCTGTTATCTTAACTACTGGACTCTTTAATAAATTAAACAACTTAAGTGCACTGATATTCAACGGAACTTCATTTTTATTGGCATTATTAATCTCCAGCAGAGTACGTCTACTATATCTCACTGTGTCCATTTGGCACAGGCTTATATTCATTGCCTTAAGTAAATCGCGTCCAAAAAGTAGGGGCACCACTGCCTCTTCATCTGGCAAAACAAACAAATTATGGTCAAATTTACGGTTATCAAACACAATTTTACAAGTCACAAGGCCGTACGTACTTAAATTCATATTTCCCATCCCCCGATACTCTGTCACAGTCAATTCACCCGTCACTTCAAATGGCACAAGAGAACGCTTCACGAAACTAGTCGGACTGCCATTGTCAAATAAAGCAAAACACGGAATTAATTCAGTGCACTTATTCTGTTTCAAAAAGGCAACACTTACAAGATTTCGGTGTTTCAGCTGTCGGGCTAAACGTCGGACCTCCTCTACCTCCGTCAATGGCGTCCCTGCCTCCCACTCCTCGACCTCTGCTACTGGCTGCTGTTGTTTCGGTACGGCTGGCATCCGTGTTTGCGTCTGGTTTAGTGTTGTATTCTGCATCCGACTACGACGTGGGCACTGCTGGCGCATGTGGCCTACTTCATGGCATATGAAACACGAGTTCGGTGGGCGTCGCGGGGCCCCGCACGCACTTTGATAGTGCCCATATTGAAAACAGTTGTAACACCTGACGGCCGACAAATCCGTGACTTTTGCAGCTGTGTTAGCAACTGGCACTGTTGTATACGACCTCGGCCTAGGCACGGCACCCGACATGACACTGATCTTCGGCACAACCACTGGCGCAGCTGCCCGACGCTTCTTCTCGTAACGCTCCATCAACCCCTTCAATTCACGCAAGGAAGTGGCACTGTACAGCATCGAAACCATATTCGTATCGTCGTTAAGCCCCTCGATGATAATGTCGATTAGGTCCGTTTCTGACACATCGGCGCGGCTGGCAATGTACTGCATCTCAACAATATATTGTCGTGGTGTTTCGTCTGGTCTCAGGACACGGGCACGTAACTGTTGCAGCACATCTCGAACCGTGAATATACGACGGTATTCAGTCATCAAAGCCATCCTTAGCTCACCATAGCTGCGAACACGAGTTATGTCCGCGAACCGCTTCGCTTGCCCAGTTATCAGATGTCGTGCGGCAACCAGCTGGTCTCGCTCACTGTACTGGAAACTCTCGAACACATTCTCCAAGTCGGCCAACCATTTGCTAACGTCCTGCAACTCCGAACCATCAAATTTGCTCATCATCGCGTCCAGTACACCCAGGTCGATTCTACGACTCTCGAACTCGTTCAACTCACGCTGCAGCTGGACAAGCTCACGTTTCTTGCGCATGATCGCCAACTGCCGATCTAACTCAGCCTCTTCAGCCTCAGTACTGGTCACATTCACCACACTCCCTGCATCAACTGTATCATCTTCTGTATCTGGCACATTCATGGGTCGCTCCCTCTGGCTGGCCCCTGGCATCTGTCGTCTAGTCGTCTGCACACTCTGGCTGGCATCTGGCATCTGTTGATTCAGCGGAACATCAGGCTCGCTATCCGCTCTGGCCGCTCTTCCGCTACCTCCGACACGACCTGCTACCGCTTGTTCATACACTGTCCGCAACTGAACCATCGTGGCGTCTTCCTCGAATTCAGCTCCCGCAGCCCGTAGTGCAGCAATAACCGCATTGCGCGTTAATTTGTTCGCCATTGAACCACAATAACTTTAGAACTTAGATAGAAAAAAAATTCCTGCTCGAACCCCACACTTGACGTTGTAATGAGCACTGGGATGGATTTAAGTCCTTTTGATATAAACAACTGTGTAAACTTTTAAGACAAACTTTATTTGCGTGTTCTAACAATGGCGTCACAAGTAAAAGTAAAGGTAAAACGTAAAGGTAAAGGACCAGCATGAACTTAGCTGCAAGCCCGAGTTGCCACACTGCTTGACAAGCCCAACCACAACAGGGTTGCATTCACCATGGCACCACCTCCACCAATACACTACAGATACTAAATATAATTATTATAATTATTATTATTAATAAATATTGATATTAAAATATTGATACACAATTTATTTAACCCGTTCTAAGCTAAAATTGTGCGCCAATGTCTCACATATAGTTTGCTCGTCGTAGTTGAATTAAAGTCCTTTATTATTACATTGCATGGTTTTCTGAAGAAAAATCTATGACTTTTGAAGAAAAACTCTTTACTTAACTGGCCCTTACCTACCGTTAACGGGTTACGGCCTGCCGCAAAGTTCCCTCCAAGTTCTCCAGTTGGTCACACTAAAAGTTTATAGAGCGCCCACAACTTGGTCCTTCCACACAGTCTCTCTTCTCACTGTCGACCTCCAACTATCGCGTCGAACACCTTTCTCGTGGAAACTTCAGCGTCCATAGGCGAGACATGACCAAGTCAGGGTAGACGCTGAAAGTTGATTTGCTGTCTTTGAACAGTTCTTACAGTTTAGAGTTTAATAGTTCTTTAACTTAGAAAAATACGACAAGCTTTGAACAAGGATGAACAAGGACTAACGAACGCACCGAACGCTCCACAAATGGTCAAATACCCAAAGACAGTACAACTAATAGTTGAAATGTCCTTGAAAGTATCAATGCCACATAAACCATGAATTTCCTCCTTATTCATCATCAGCATTCACCATTCACCAAATTGTCTTGTGAAATATCTGAATTCTGCTTCATAGAAAGTGAAAATTTCGATTTCGTATTTTCACATTTTCGATTTACTCAAATCAAATTTTCATTATAAACGCGCCGCCAAACAACAAATTCACATACCTACCCAACGGCACCGACACCAGCAACGAACCTCAACCTAAACAGCCTGCAGCGTCGTCGAATAACGACAAATCCAACCACCACAACAACAACAACAATAATAGCGATTGTCGAAATGTGTCACCCTACTTTATGATCGACCCATTCTTATCTGCAGGGAAAAATCTCAATGAACAACGAATGCAAAGGTTGCGTATCGTTGTTGCATGCCCCTCACTTCCCGATCAGTTGGGAGCAAATGAAAAAAAACAACATTTCCTAATATTAAAAGTAAATCCCGAACATTACACACACACTCACACATGTAATGAATGTCCTAAAAAAAAGGCTTAAGACAAGTGAAGCGTACAAAATATTGTAAAAAACAAATTTGAAATGAAATGAAATAAATGAAGGCAGACAGTGGAGAAATTAAAACGCAACAACTACAAACGGAATCGCTTCCGTTGAGGCGCATGAATTATAGCAACGACACGCGCACACACACATACAAATATCACTGAAGTTAGTACTCGAAAAAAACAACAATTAGAGAAATGGCAGCAGAAGCAGCCGCAGCCACAGCCAACCTCAAAGCCCTCAGGGATTTGTAGCGCTGGTTTTGGGGGGTTTCAACAGTTGTTGCCGCAACCAGCGCTCTACTATAAATAAAAACCCAATTCGAGTACCAACAACAACAACAACGAAATAAATAAACAAACAAACAACAACTGCAATGGCATTGAAAAAACCAACACGAAACAATCGCGTTGCGCATGCGCAGCGCGCACGGAAGCCGCGTCACAGTGGCCGCCATCTCGCAGGATGTGCGCAACAACAACAACAACAAAGCGCTGCATTTACCCAAAAAATGCGGCAATTATTAGACGAAATGCTGCTGCTCGCTTTATTGCCGTTCATAAATTCTCAAAGTGTCGACACTTGTTGTTGTTGTTGTTGTTATTGCATTTAAATTTCTACCGCGCTTCGCAGGACTCGTCCGCATACAATTAGGAGAATTTATTCTATTTGATGATTTGAACGAAATCGGCTGCAGCACTTGTTGTGTGCGGGCGGCACGCACACAGACGGCTCGTTCGCCGGCTGCACCGCAATTCACACCGTCATAAAAAATTATGCCACAGCAGCGTAATTTTTCATGGAATATTAATGGCGGCGGCGGCGCAGCAAAGTGCGCTGCGAAGGAGTTAAATGTGGTGCGTGCGTGCTGCGCAACTGAAGCACTGCGCATGCGCGCCTCCGGCCGAAACGTGTCCGATGCCAGGCTGCGTTTAATTGGCCAGCAGCGAGCGGCAGTGCGTTACCATTTCGGAATTCTAATGTGATTTTGTAGAAAATTTACTTCATTTAGTTATTTGTTTGACGCACATTTTGGACGTAAAAATTTTTAAATGGCTGGAAATTTGAATGATTTTAAGTGATGTTGCCGCCAGTTGGAAACGATTTTGTTATGCAGCAAATGTGTGAAATTATTTAACAATGAAAATGATTTTTCAAGCAGCCCTGTCGAGGGAAGTGGAACGAGAAGGTGTTTACTGGGGACTGGATTTTATGGTTTTATGGTAGATGCGAACTTATTAGAAATGCTATCTATCTATCTATCTATCTATCTATCTATCTATCTATCTATCTATCTATCTATCTATCTATCTATCTATCTATCTATCTATCTATCTATCTATCTATCTATCTATCTATCTATCTATCTATCTATCTATCTATCTATCTATCTATCTATCTATCTATCTATCTATCTATCTATCTATCTATCTATCTATCTATCTATCTATCTATCTATCTATCTATCTATCTATCTATCTATCTATCTATCTATCTATCTATCTATCTATCTATCTAGTCCAGCGGGTAGCGCGCTGGCTTCTCATACCGAGGCCCTAGATTCGATTCCTAGCTTGGGCTGGTAAAACATGAAGTAGATGAGAATTACAAGAATTACAAGAATCGCACAAGTGCGTTCTTGGCAGGCAATGGCAAAACCTCCAAGTGTGAAAGGAAAATTGCCGAAAAACCGCCGTTCGGATTCGGCATTAAACTGTAGGTCCCTCGCTCCTTTCCTCATCCGTTTGAAAAGTGTTTTGTATCACATGTTGGAAAAAACAGTGTTGCATACACATTTCAAACGGTTGGAATTTGTGGTACCAAAACGGGTCACATAGGCCTAAGTGTGTCTCATGCAGAGGCAGCCACTACAAACGACCAACAACCATCTATCTATCTAACTATTCATTCACATTCTAAACATCGAAATTTACTGTTCACACTGTAAAAACATCATCTAAAATGGTTCAAATGAACGACCAAACATAAAGTATCTCCACCGCATTTTTTTCTTTTACAAACTTCACACCAAAGCAATACTTCAAGTCAAGTAGCTGGAAATTTTTTTTGCAAACAGTTTTTATTAAATATATTCCTGTTGCTGCAGCATTGTGTTGCCATAAGTGCTGTCGCACGGCACACTTAATCAAAATATTTATCAAAACTAATTTTGTCTAGATTTCATTATTGCGCGCACTTGATTCTTGAAGGACACTTTGCAGCACTCACACACACACGCGCACACATAGAACATGTAAGCGCGATTATTATTAATGGGCAAAGACGCAGGCGGCGCGCATCAGAATGCATTGTTGTGGCGCGCCGCACTGTGACACAACGAGCCGCAATATGTCGCAACGCATGGCGACCGCATCGCAGGCAGTCATTGCAAATCATTTCAAGTGTCAGAACGAGCCTCAAAGTGAAAATTGTGCAAATATAATTTTCGCACCATGTCAACGCGCAACAAAGCAAAGGAAAAAAATCACATATAAGTATATACGGGTATGTACATGCATATACATATGTATGTGTGTGTGTAAATGTTCTTGAGTCTGTGTATGTGTGTTTGTGCAAAAGTCACATACGTGGAATTGACAAAGTGCGATTTGGCGAATTGCTATGGAAAGCAACAATGAGCACACGAGGACCACTTGAAAAATTATGCGTACAGCGCCCACTAGCAAAAACACTTTGAACAAAAACCACTACAACACTGCATTTTGCAGTGTTGATGAGTACTCAAGCGAAATTGAATTATGTCAGCTGTATTTATTTGCTTAATCAAAAGTTTAATTGAGCGGAAAAGGATGCGCAGGCCGCACACTCGAGTGGCGGCGCTGCGGAAGTGAACTTTTAATCAATTGCATAGCAAATGAAATTCGAAAATGAAGTTAAAAAAAAGAGAATGAATGGAATAAAAGTCAACTAGACTTTGGAGTTTTGTGGAAGCTTAGAATTTGAGCAATATTCGATAAATTCATGGCTTGAAGTCGGGTTGGAAGTGAATTTATGCACTCGATGTGGTCTCTTCAGAAGGATAAAGTGAAAGTAGAAGAATTAGTCAATGCTTAATATGACTTCATAAAGAAGCCAATCAAGATCTCAAACGGTGTTTGAATGGGAAATTCCTCTCAGGCCCTGTTGGTAACTTCAGAGTTAAACAAACAAAAATTATAAAATACAAACATTAAATCTTTTATAGTTTTCCTTTCCTTTATAGCTGCAACTCTATCAATATGGCTGCATGGAAACAATTCATACATACAAATATCCTTAAATCTACATACTTATACTACATACCCACCAGACATTTTTTGTTGCCGACAATAAGAAAACGCTTCGCTCCCGGCAACAAATTTATCGCCGGTAATATCGCCAGCGTATCGATTTCGTATCACCAGTCGCTCTAAAAGTTCGCCGAAAGCAACTCGCCTTGACGAGTCGTTTTCTTAACGCCTGGACGAGTCGTTTTCTTATCGCCTGGACGAGTTGTTTTCACATCGCCTGGACGAGTCGTTTTCTTAACGCCTGGACGAGTCGTTTTCTTATCGCCCGGACGAGTCATTTTCATATAGCTTTTTTATTGCCTTAGGCGACTTGCTAAATTAAGCAATAAGTGTTTTGAAAAAATGTATTTGTAATATTTTCATTTTATTTAAAAAGTAACAATTGGCAAAATTCAAAGGTGAAATTAGTTGTTCTCCTTGTCAAGGCGCTTCCTTTTTTTCAATTCTATCCTTTGCATAAATTATATGCTTTTGCAGTATGCCATTTACGCGCAAGTCGCCTGTGTTGGGAAACTTTTTGTAACATATGTATTCCTAAAATGATATAAACTCATCATACTTTATAGGTAAATAACACTTCCACTTACTCACTTATAGTTTTGGTTGATGTCTTGAGGTGGAATCAATGTTCTTGATCAATGTACCGTCGACGAATGAATAAACAATTTTTAAATACGATCAATCTCACTGAAATACAAAACATAGTTCAATTCGATATTTCAAAGTCCTGGAAAACAAAGTGTTTTTGTACACAACATAATTATTTTGTTTTGTTGTATGTGACAAACTACGGGACATGTTGCTAATTTCTCGCTGCGGCAATAAATCGGCGAGTCGCCAAATTGTTGCCACTGACGATTGTTGCCTATTTCTCACATTTTGCTTGGTGGGTATGAATGTACGTATGTACGTATGTAGGAGTATGTGTGTCAAATGTGTGTGATAAGAGAAAATGTCAAATACTCGAAGCGTTGCTAATAAATTTCCCTCGAGCAGGTAGAAATCACAAACAGATTTCTTGGGTATGTATTATATTTTTATGGGATTTTAAAAAGTATTTCTTGACCATAACGATTACGGCGCAACTTCATCAAAACGCACGTTCAACAATTTGAAAGTAAATAATAATTAAAATTACGAACTGAATAGTTCGAGGCACACAGGCGATAAAACTATCTCGCACAGACCGAATGAAAAACTGAACTTGCCTCAATGAGAACAGTCGCAGACAATTGGCGACAAAACTTATCGATTAAATTGACAGAAATTATTGAGGTTCGATGCGTTGTCGGCTGAGTAGGGTTCAGCGCCACTGTGCACATGTGTGTTTTTCTATGTCAGTGTGTATGTGGCATTTTAGTTCCTGCTTTTGCCAGGTGACTAAACGCATTTATGCCTTCATTGATCCTTTTTTAAGGATCGTTTGCTTCGTCTCGCAACGGACTGACGACGCGTGAGAGAACGCGCTTTGCTTGTGGCATTGCGTGTGTGCCAAAAAAAAAACACCAACAACAACAAGTGGCCTTTTTTTTGGTTGGCACCGACTTGCATGCACACGTGAGGCGCCAACGTCGATGTGTTTATGTGTGCACCGGCCAACGTTCGATAGGCATTTTTAATTTATGTTTTTCATAAAAATTCTATATTTTCTACGCATATTTTTTCACTATCAACATAGGTTTTTTGTTTTTGTGTAGCTTAGATTGCGGTCAGGTTGTGCGGCCACGGACTTTGATTTAATTTTGAATTTAAAAATTTTAAATGTGCTGTGAAAGTGGGTTTCGTTTGCAATATTTATTCGATTACACTTGTTGACAGGTACTCGTAGTTTTTGAACCGAGTTTTTTGCAGGCAGGTGTGGGACTTTGGTTTTTTTGGCGATCGAAAGGAAATTGATGCCAATTGCTGATAAACGTTGGCATTTTTCTAGTATTTTTTTGTACATCAGAAAGTTTTTATTTTAGTGTTTGACTGCAGGAAATTTATGAAAATCGGAAGTTGTATTTTGACATTTTGTTCTCTGCAGTTGTCCTTTAGGAACTTTGCAATGAATTCTACCGTTTAGGGTAAAAAATGTTTAATTAGAAAAAAACTAGTTAAGTGCTCAATGATTTCTTTGATCTCAAACAGTATTTGTTATTAGGATAGACATCAACTCTATGTTAGAAACTACAAATCCTTTGATGAGATGAGTCTGAGCAGTTAAATATCCGCCTTATAAGGGTGACTGGTGCAGGCAGTCGAAGATGTTTCTTGAAGCACCTCAACCCAGCAGAACAAATTACTGGTTGAGGCTGAGCAAACGTAATTTGAAAACCATTGTGAGCATTTATTTCGCTTAACGAGTACGTGAACCGAACTGGGGACATGCCTCGGTTACTTGTGGCCAGTGGTGCACACCGAATTTTACCCTTTTTGCATCGATATTACTTTTTGGTATTTAAATAATGAAACACTTTCCTAAGAAGTCTGCACCAGTGGCGGCTTAAGGTGCTCGGGGGCCCGGGGCGGCGACGGCTGAGGGGGGCCCCATAAAACGGTGCAGCATAAGTTTTCGTACAAAACTAATAAGGGGAATTTCCGGTTATGCTTTTGGCTTTTTTTTTTAATTTGTATTCCATTGAACAGTAAACGGACTTTTATTTTTAAACGACGAGACAAATTATTTTTAAACGTATATGTGCTTGAAATTTTATAGAAAGCAATAGAATCCCAGAGAAAAAATGAAAAATGGATAAAACTTTCGTGAAATTAGGAAAACTTTTGGGGGAGCAAATTCGTCATTTCCAAATGCCATCTTAAATCTCGAAAAAAAAACAGAAAATCTTGCTTCGTTACTACGATCTGGCCATTTTTTTAAGCTACCCGAGGAGGAGGATTCGATTAATAATTTAATTTAAATAATAATTGACTGGCACGACAGCCCGCTTACGCGAGACTAAGGCCTAGCTTCCCGCAACTACCCGTGTTGTGCGTGTGAATTTGTACACGGGTTGGAGGGACCTACAGTTTAATGCCGGTTCCGAACGGCAGGTTGGGAGCTTTTTCATAAGCAATTTTTACTCTCAGAGGTTTGCCATTTCCAGCTGAGAGGACAGCCACCGAAAGAGAAAACGAGTTTTCCCGTTATTTTTTTAGGTGTTATTACAGGCAGTATTTGAACCTGAGGTTGCTGCCTGCGACTCGCGGTCCAACGCACTAACCAACTGAGCCACGGCGGCTGCGGCTGGAGGATTCGATTGCCGACAAAAAATGGGCCAATCGCGTGTACCTTAAAATAAAAGTTTTTTCTAGACTAACTTTGGCCGCTGAACACGAAACTGAAAACCAAAAAATTTTTGAAGAAGCGTTTTCGAAAAATCTTCTAAAAACGATTTTTTTCCTGTTGTTTCAGTTATGAGCACATATCTCCTAAAAGAATTATCCGATTAACACGAGCTGTCCGTCGTTCAGAAGATAATACCTTAGTGGCTTTTTAGTGGTATATAGATTGTCCAAATCAGATGAGATTTGGGGAAGTTACTGACGGTGAATGTTGTAACAATGTGAATTTTTCGACCAATTTAAAAAATCATAAATTTTCGAATATTTTTTTAAAGAAAAAATAAATTATCTTCTCTGGTTTTAAAATCTAAAATGAAATATATACTATTTTAGCAAATATTAAGCCTAACATCAATAGAATTGAAAGAAAAATGATAAAGTTATGATGCAGTGAGTGAAAACACCAACTTTACATTTATTACACTTTGCGAAACAATTTTTTTTTTGCCGAGACCCATCCAAATTTTGATATAATAATTTATAGTATTCTGGCTTAGTCAGTATTAAATTCTCTGACCCAAAAGTCCTTTTTAAAGGACTTTAACATTTTAAGGAGATACACATTTCAATATTAAATATGTGCGGTAGTTCAATGATGAAGATATGGGTATCAAATAAAAGAGGGAAATTGTCTCCATTTAACTAAATTTTCTATTTTGAACTTTCAGGACCAAAATATGTCAGGTATGGAAAACATACATGTTTTGGATTTCAGTTCAGATTCATACATAGGTATATTTTTCGTGTCGAGTAGAAATCTTCAGAAATGTACAGAAATATTTTATAAAACCCAGTAGCAGTGACTTTATAAAAAAAGTCCTGAAAAAACATATTTCCCCTACATAACAGCATGTAAGAAGCCCATATTTAGCTTACTTACAAGGAGCATAGAATTGCCTTCGAAAACCGGATTTCCGGGACATGTGTTTTTATCCAACCAATAATTATAATAATAATAATAATAACTGTAAATTTGTTTGACGTCTACAAAGTTTAATGAGGTTAAGTAATTGTGTAATTCACACAAGTTTACAAGCAAACTCTAAGATTGCGATATTTAATTTTTAACTTAGAATTTTGTATTTGCATATTTTGCACAAAATTTTAAGTTAAAAATTGCAATCTTCGAGGGAAAATTTTTTGAAAATTTGCAAACAATTGTTATTGTTCTTGCTTTTATTGAACTGAATTTGTTATTGCCATTTCAAAGTCAATTGTCGATACTGTGTCTCTTTCAATTGATAAAAGTGACAAACGACTTAGTCTTTCATCAACCATTGTGGGGCGCAAATAGTTTTTTACAAGTTTCAGTTTTGAAAAACTTGAAATTTTTATATAGTTACAAGCTTCTCTCGGGGGCCCCCCGCAGCCCGGGGCCCGGGGCGGTCCGCCCCTCCGCCCCCCCTCTTAAGCCGCTACTGGTCTGCACACGAAATTTAAAGTCGCCACGCCTCTTTGTTAGAGTTCTAGAGAGCTAGTTTACTTTTGAACAATTTTAGCTGAAAACGAGTTAAATAAATTTTGTATCAATATTTTTTAATTACAGAAAAATTATCTAATTTTATGGAAAAATACAAAATTATCACTTTTTGATTTTATTTAACCATTATTAAAAAAAAGGGTTTTGATCAAACGCGCTCTATTCGTAGACTTCAATTAGAACACAAACTTTCACTGATATCGCTGCAAATTATTGGAAATTATTTTTGGGATAACAGTACAATTTTTGTAATTTGCTTTCTAAAAATATTAATTTGTTGGTGCCTACTTAAATTAAACCCATAAATCAATCGTAGCTTTTGCTATAAGATGACAAATTGCTCTCAGGCAACTTTGGGGTCAAAAGGGTTAAGGACGTTCTACTCGCAGGTATTTCGGCACAAAGAGCTATTGGAAATCGAGCTGCGATACATTCTTTGCTTTACAAAAGCGACGGACCGGAACTAAAGAGGATCCAGAGTCTCTGCAAAACTTGATGCCAAGTCACTTACTAGTCAAGAGGATAAGTGAAGCAAAAGCTGTCTTACAATGGACAGCAATTTACGTGCCTGTGTCCATGGACACTCTACATTGTAGAGTCTACAATAACAAGAGGGACCTGGACACAGAGATCAAAGAACTGTGGGCCCACGAACTGACAAAATGCAACCTGTCCTCTGTCTGCAGATTTCGCCGGCTTGGGTAATTCATTGAGTACCTACAAATTGCTGATATTGGTAACAAATGGCACCAATAGATATACAAGGTGCGTCCCAAAGTAAACAGGACTTTTGCAATAGGGACGTTTCTGGTGGCGCCATCTATGTGTGAGGACATGCGTTGGAAAGGTACATCTTTCATTCACATACTGTCTAAATTTCATGACATTTGGTCTAGTAGGCGCCGAAATATCCCGCTCAATGTGACAGTATGTTTTTAACTTTGGTACGAGAATGTCGATCGAACAAAGAGCTAATATTAAGTTCTGTTTTAAACTTGGTAAAACTTTTACCGAAACGTTTAAATTGTTAAAGCAAGTTTATGGTGATGATTGTTTATCCCGTGGCCGTGTTAATGAGTGGTTGAATCGATTCAAGAATGGTCGTGAAGACTTGAATGACGACGAACACGTCGGCCAGTCGAAATTTGTGATTACTGACGATGCCATCAAAACTGTGCGTGATTTTATCAAAATGCAGCCAAAATCATCATTGGAATTGATGGAAATGGAATTGAACATCTCCAAAACATCAATTGATCGCATTTTAACCGAACATTTGGGTCTCCGTAAAGTGTGTTCTCGCTTCATTCCGCACACTTTAACCGACGACCAAAAAGCGCAGAGAATTGAGCACGCAAAAGACATCGTTCGGGAAGCCAGACGTGATCCAAATTTCTTGTTCAACATCGTAACCGGTGACGAAACGTGGTGCTTTCAATATGATCCCGAAACAAAGCGTCAAAGTGCCGAATGGAAGCACCCAGATGAGCCAAATCCGAAAAAAACCCGCCGTGAGAAGTCAAAAATCAAAACTCATCTCATTTGTTTCTACGATTCAAAGGGAATAATTCATCGAGAGTTTGTTCCACCGGGAAAAACAATTAACGCTTTGTTTTATGTTGAAGTTTTGAAGCGTTTGGTGCATCGCATTCGTCGTATTCGGCCAGAATATCGCGAGGAAGGAAGTTGGCGTTTATTGCATGATAATGCACCGGCTCACAGAGCCCTAGTTACGACCGATTATTTGACCAAAAATCGCATTTTTACCATCAATCATTCACCGTATTCGCCTGATATGGCTCCCTGTGACTTCTACTTATTCGGTCAGTTGCATTTGCCGATGAAAGGAACCCGTTATAAGGACGTTGAGGACATCCAAAAGGCTTGTACCAACATTCTGAAGGCGATGCCGGCCGATGACCTAAAACACTCATTCCAAATGCTTTTGGACCGTGCAAAACGTTGTATCGAAGCAGAAGGGGAGTATTTTGAATAAATAAAAAGAATTATACAAAAATAATCATCCGTTTTCTTTATTTTATAAAAGTCCTGTTTACTTTGGGTTGCACCTTGTATGTATGTAGGGCAATGCAATAAATCTGACTAAAACTTGACCGAAATAGCACTCAAAGTCTACTAGACAGAGAGACAGGAAACAGGTAATGCGCTCAGAGTTATTATTGGGTTAATCACTGGTCATGGCATCCTTGTGATCCACACCAGAAGATTAAGAACAGACCAGTAAGTCAACGATTTTTTAAGAATTTTGTTTACCATATCTTCAACAATCGATATACAATACGAGATATTGACACTAAGCGCCTTGTACGCTTTATATCTGTTCAGACTGGTTCAAAACCAAATAAGAAGTGGTAGACAGTAACAATTCTATGGTAAGTAAGAACTCGTCTGAAAGCTGCCACTTATGTCTTCATATCTACGAAATGTTTTGGTTTTTTATATTTTTTTAATTTAAAAAAAATAAAAGTGAATCTGCCAACAATAAACGTTTTAGCTTAATTTTTATGCCAGAAAAACTGGATTAACCTTAAAAGGAGGCAGAAGATTGAGTTAGTTAGTTCAAGTTATATTATTTTCGTTTTTTTTTAGAAAGTCTATATTGTGTATTTCAAGGCTTTACATTCGCTCAGATTTAGGAAAATGTGATTTGCCAATGTCAGCTTCTTCATCACTTCATATAACAATATATCAAATTTTTGTTATTTTTGTTATTATTTATTTGAATTTAGTTTAGTTTAGTTATTTGAATTATTTGTTCTTCAATGAGCTTAGGGTGCAGTAACATCTGAAGCTAGTAAAATAACTGTATTAAGAAGAGGAATTGGGAAACGATTAAACTGGATAATACTAGCAGGAGGCCAAGAGGCTCCTAGTTCAATTGTTGGGGATAAACGAAAAGGTTTGTCCAAATCAAACAACGGTCCAAGTATTAATTCACAAACTATCAGTGCTGTGTCCCAGTTGTAGTCTGACATTTGTTTCTTATAATTGATTTTACTCGATTTTGAAATTTAAAAACCTATCTTCCACATTCGATATGCACCCAGACTTGAATGCAGTTTTAGTCTCAACGAAACTAAACTGAGTGTAAAAAATTTCTAATCATTTGACCCATAACTACACTCAGCCGCTTTTAAAAAATGCCGCAACAAAACCGGTTTGCTTAATTTCTGAAATTTATCAATTTCCTTTCTTTCTGCACTCCTCAGCCAAACATTGACGACCGGCACATATTTGACGAATTTATTATTAAGTGACCAAGTGGCGCCCACCAAATGTGCGCCAAACGTTCGCTCAGTAGCGCCGAACGCCAAGTTATGAGACAAGTGGCGCTTCGCTGCTTGTCCTTTCGGGCAATTTGACATTTTTGCATTTTTTGTTTGTTCGCGGCCAGACGGTCGATCCATTCAAGCTGCTCGTCGGCGTGTTGCAGTAAGTTATGCGCCGCGGCCAGTTGGCAGACTGCGGCCGATTGCTTGTGGCTTGTGTGGTTTTTATCATGTGGCCGCTTTAATATTATTGTATTTTTGTCTCCCCGAAATTGCATTCCGCAAATTCCAAAACGCATTTTAATGTCTTGTCGGTGGCCGAACGGTGCGCCGCCCCAACGGCAAACAACGGAGACAAGTGGCGCTTCGTTTGTTGTTGTTGGCTTTCGGCGAACCGTGAAGCCGGTCGAACAGGAATATCGTCTCGATGCGCTCGTTGTCCGTCAAAGGACTCGGCTGCTGCTCACTTGTCAAAACGTCATATGCCTGTCGCCCATTCACAACGAGTTGCGCCACGCCGCGGCCGCCGCCGCCGCCGCCGCCAGGAAGCGACGCACAAAAAGCCACGCACCACATGCGTCGAGCATATTAACCGAAATTTTAATTACTGCGCCACAAAAACAATCAACGTTGGCCACGTTCACATTTTCCGGCTTGGCTTGACTTCATTACGGCGCGCCGGCAGCGTTGCGCCGCAAGTCATACGAAATATGAGTTGAGGTACGCGTTGCGGTTTGACTCGATCGCCGGCTGCCTTATTGGGGCTGATTATGCAGTTGTTGTTGTTGTTGTGGCTAAATGCTGACAATGCTGTCAGGCAGTACGTCAAACAGTGTGACGCGCATTTGGGCCATGCAGCAGCACCGAGGGAAGCCGACTGACTGGCTTCTTTGGCTGCGCGGGCTGCGGAAACTTCATAAAAATTTAATTGATTGATTTATTTCGTAGAAGTTGAAATTTGTGCGATTTTTATGCAGTCGACAGCTTCTCAGAATAAAACTTGCGAGGCCAGCGAGAATTTATTGAATGTTTGTGCATGTGTGGCACAATTGGAGAGTTTTGTAGGTGGTCAGAGAAAAATTGTCGTTAACTCGAATGCTTTTTGACAAATCAATTTGGATGTGAAACCTGTTAGAAGTAAATGCGAAGAGAATGTTTAGAGAAATAATGGAAGAAATATTGACATAAAATTTAGTATTTGTTTAGTGTTGATAGAAAAACCAGTCACTCAAATCTTTGGTTTTTAACAAAGAGGAATGGTTTTTGCTTAAAATGATACGAGACTTGTTTTCTGACAGTCTTCGTCCCTGCAGCTTCTGCAGAAGTCACTGTTGGCATGTAGACCAATAGAACAGTGTCCACGTATGACTCGCACGATGATCCATATAGAAGATTTATGTAGTAAGATCAGTACCTGGATCTGCTCTGGTTGGTCGAAACCATTTAATTTTTTTTAGTTTACATGTCATATACAGTGGACGTCCAGTATAACGAACTTTCCATTTAACGAATTTTCGATTTAACGTACGGCCAAATTTTTTTCATTGATGGTTCTATATTACGAACGAAAGTGAGATTTGCTAATCGATATAACGAATATTTTTGTTGTTTTTCACCCTTCGAATTGTTTTTATTTGAGCATTCACATTCTTTACAATAACAATGAATGTTTGGTTTCGTCAAGTGAACGGTACCTCAATTGTTTTTGTTTTTGTTACGTTAAAACTCTCAAATTTACGTCAAGTTACCAACATTTTTAAATTCTGTTTGTATGCATTGCTGATAATTTTCACAGGATTTGTGTTGCGTTCGGTCGGCTTTTTTCTTTTAAAAATTAAAATTTCAATAATCAATCAAAAGAAATTGCCATACAGAAAAGTTTACTTGCGGTAAAGAGGCAATCGCGCATCGAACACTTTTTCACTTTCTTTTTCATAAAACAAGATATGTACATAAAACATTCATAAAACAAGATATTTGTTTAACCTTCTGTCTGTCCTTTGCTCAAAATAGCGTTCGCTGTCCTTTGGGGTCAGGATGACTCAAATCAAACGGTTATATAATTTACTGACAAAACATGAAGAAATGTTACACATGAATCACAAAAGAAAAGGGGAAAGCCCCGAAAAGTCTTTTTCTCGATTTGTTATTGGGTTGTAAGCGCGATTAACACTAAATAACACAAGTAGACGAATGCACAAAACCGCTCAACCGTTTTTTTAATTCCGCCTGGGGTCAAATAGACCCGTAGGGACAGGCAAAGGCTTAAAAACTGAAAATGTGAGACTTATTTCTTTAAGAAGGATGGTTTAAAACAAAAAAAATTACGATCGATTTAACGAATTTTTCGATTTAACAAATTGGGGGTACAACATAAGATTCGTTATATTGGACGTCCACTGTACTTAGTTTACATGTAGAGTAGTTCCGTGCCCGCTCTTGCCAGCTCGTCGACACTGAGGCACAAAAACGACATTTTTCTGACTGTACCACTGAAGGCTGCTTTACTGTTATGACAGCAAGAAAGACTGAAGCAAGGAAGACCGAAAGTGGACCCTTAAGAACAGAAGTAATCACTTCTTCGAGCATACTTTGACACAACTACAGATAGCTCAAGAAATAAGAAATTTACGTAGACATTTTTACTGCCTTTTAGTCTTAAATTTTTTGTCAATATAGCTTTGGAAATTTGCAGTGTAAAATTCCACACCAATAAGTTGCAAGGAGTCCCCCAGAAAGCAAGTTTTGTGGTCTTTAATATGCAATCAAAATGTTCAGTAAAGTAATTTTGTAATTTTTTGTCACATTGTTTTGCTTCAAAGTTCCTATTAGCATTGTGTCCGAGACTTTTTGTATCTTAAAGGTTTTCAGACCAGCTTGCTTTTTTAATCTGCGTACAGAAGATGTCGAACAATCTACTTTTTGAGTCAATTTTCTAACAAAAATATTTAACACAGTGTTGCCAGATCAGTAGATTTCCTCCTAGGTTTAGCAGATTGTTGGCCTTGTAGGAGAATTTTTAGGAGGAAGAATTGTTTAGGAGAAAGTTTAGGAAATTTCAATGGTGATACATTTGACATCATTAGTAGCACTGAAACCTTGAATATTGAAATCTAAAGTGACGAATTTACTTAATTTAAATTTTATGCTTCAATTTATGCAATGAATGAAGAAGGAAGTTTACAAAAGTGAATTTCATATTGATCTCATTTGGTATATGTTTTGTTTGTGTTAAGTTGCTGTTAAAGTAAACCTGAAAGAATAAAAAGACTGTAATAAAAAAATCTAAATATATTTTTATTTTTAATAAAAAATGTAATTCCTTAGTTTGTAATGATAAAAATTATTAAACAACATTTTAGGAGATTTTTACAATTTTGGGAGTAAATTCAGCTTTTTTTAAGATTAAGTTAAACTAAATCTGCAATAAAAAAATCTAAATATATTTTTATTTTTTTATAAGAAACTTAATTCCTTAGTTTGTAATGAAAAAATTATTTAAAAAAATTTTAGGAAATTTTTACAATTTTGGGAGTGAATTTCATCAGTTTTTTAAGATTTAGAAAAAAGTCATTTCAGGTATCTGGCAACACTGACTCAACAATCTTTTCTTAGCCTTTCCTTAGCTTCAGAACCTTTTTCTTCATACAGAACCTGTCCTTCGATTAATGCTCAAGTGGTCCTTGAACTTTTTAATAACTCTGGGGATAGTTTTTGTGCTGATTTTCTATTCCCAAGGAGTTTTTAGTTTTTAACTCATCGTCAAAATGAATTAGAAAATGTTTCTCATTTCTCTTTAGTTCAATTGACAATTTCAAATTAATAAAATTATCTAAAAAAACCGAAAATTTTTATAACTTTTCGACATTAAATAAGGAGTAAAGTAGATACAAAATTTTAAGTTTGAGTAGTTTTTGAAAATGTCAAAATAGAAATCTCTAGTTACTCCAAAGCCGAAGTCAAAACCTCAAAAACGTCGAAATTTGTTGCCCTGTGTTATAGGAAAAAATATAATGGAACATTTTTCTGAGACAATCCTTAGTGGAAAAAATCCTTGAAAATGGACACATATTAAAAATCAAATGATAGAAGAAGTGTGGCTATGATCAAATATGACCAGCTAAATACAATTTTGTTATGGTTTGTATTTTCAAAATTTTAATTTCACATATTTATCACAAATCAAAAATTTCAATCGCATACATCATCCTAAAAGAAGTACATGAACAACAAATTTTGTGGTACTAAAAATTTGTCAAAAATTTTATTTGTTCAACATTTTGACAGCATACTTTTAGGCAATAACCATAATTAGTGTTCTCATTGGTCATTGCGCAATTGGCATCCAAGTAAGAAGTTTGGGTTTACTTTCAAATAATTTCTATCGAAGCTGTAGGGACGAAGGACGTCTTTATATTTGTCTCGCATTATCTAGAAGAAGGAAGACTCAGCTGGGCAACTTTTTGTTTGAGATTCTAGGGCATGTAGCCAATAGGACTATTCAAAGTCTACTAGGATTCGTAAGGAGCTCAAACTGGTTCAATGAGTGAGAGGATTTAAGATCGATTGATTGTCATGTCATAAAGGGTCTATAAGGCCTTAGTGGGTTCAGGCTGGGACCAATCACTTCTATCTACCTTTCAGGCAGTGTGTGGCTAGATTTGAGTTGGAATATATTTAAGTTTTAATATAAAATGTTATCAACTTAAAATATTGATAACATATTTCAAGGCGCAGTATGACTAAATTTGAGTTTGAGTATATTTTTGCTCATTTCAATTTTACATCTTCAAATCTGTATTCAAAATTTAGGCACTAAACACTTCAGCTTAGAGGCCACTAAGCCGCAAATCGTTCAATCCTCAACTTGTTGAACAAAATCCAGTATAAGCGGCTGCGCTTAAAGTGTCTCAAAACGGCCGCCTACCTACACTCCTCAACAAAACAAAACAATGTCCTGCAACAGGTGCGTGTTGGCGGCACCAGAATTGTGGCATTGTGGGGGTTTGTGCACCCTTCACCTTCACTCCTTGCAAAACTTGTTCGCCTACGCGCCTGCCCGAAACTCGCCCCCTTCCAGTGCCACTTGCAAGTGGTCAGCATAATGCACAGCTGGACGCGTACGCGACCAAAGCAGCAATTCTGCTTACACTTCCATTGCACAGCACACAACAACCGCCGCCGGTCAGCAACAAGCGGCCGATGC
Organism: Melieria crassipennis; assembly: GCA_963668005.1. Lineage (NCBI taxonomy): Eukaryota > Metazoa > Arthropoda > Insecta > Diptera > Ulidiidae > Melieria > Melieria crassipennis. Next base: position 19,448,537 of record OY764961.1, read on the forward strand.
GCGCATCCTTTAACAATGCACAAAACAGGATCAATTGTTGGGCGAAGGCATTTTGCGGGTGAACGCAAGCACCGACTCAGCTATGCAAAATGCGAAAATTGGTGCAAATCTGCCAAGCCAGGTAGCGCGCTGACGCGGTGACAATCGGGGAAAATCCTTAAACGGAAAACGATTGGCAAAATCCTTTGGCATTGTGCGCGCACGAAGCTCGCCGCTGCGAAGGTGGTTACGCCGCATTATGTCGAGACAATTAAGGCAAATATTTTGCGCACTAATTAAAGCGGGACGTGCAGGTATTTGGCGTATTTGGCGACTTAGCGCTGCAGGACATGCGCAGCCTTTGAACGCCTTTCGAGCAAGCCGCTGCGAATATGAAAATCACAATTGCAAATTTTTGCATATCATACTCGAGTGCGACGAGCGCTAAGATTTACAGTCATTACCCTTCTCCGGCGACGGACGCGCTGTGTGAGCTGACTGCCTTTGTTGGCATTTGAATATGAATGGTGCGGACTGGGAACGTTTGTGGCATATGAGAATTTTTGTGCACTATTTGCGAACAAAAGTCTTCGAAGAGTTTTCTCAGAAAACTGGTGGCATTTAAAGGATTTTAGTCACGCCAAATATGCCTTGGACATTGTTGCTCGTTCGACTGGGTTGGATGCTGATATGCAAATATTGACAAGGATAATTTGTCAAAAACATGAAAATTACGCCCGAACGAAGGCTGGCGTGAAAATTGAAATTTTTCGAAAAGGAACATTTTTAATGTGTATGCGAATGGGTAAGTTTTAATGGGTTAATGGGAAAATGAACGACTGATTGTGTGGAGTATGTGAAATGCAATTTTTCAAATTAGTTTCGAGGTCATGGAAAATGCTCATAGAAAATGTAGGAAAAACAATAAATAATTTTTTTTATTTATTACATTTACTTTAGTTCAGTGATGAGCATTCTGATCGTTCTGCTAGTAGCATAAGATTCTTCTAGCAGGAGATTCTTCTGGGTTCTTGATGCTGAGGAACCTCTCATTTTATGCGGTTTGGTGAAAAAGTACATTAGCCTAAAAATTCTGGGGCTAGCGTGGAGTTCAATGACGTCGAGGACAAATTCACAAAAAAGCTGGGAAATTCGACAAATTGCTCCACAGCTGCTCAGAAGTTGCTCTTAGAGGGTTTAAATCTATGACTGACCCCCACTATTTTTTACTACTGAACATTTCTTGCAAACATATTTATAACCTATCTCCAACACTTGATGGGCCTCCCATACAAAATGGTAATTTTTATAAAATAGGCTCCCACTTCTCCCAGGTTGCCCCCAGACGTGTCAAATGTATGACCGACATCCATTTATTTTCCCTTCCAAATGTTTCTTCGAAAGACACCTACCCGCTATCTCCAAGTCTTAAGGGGGCTGCCATACAAAACTGGCCATTTGCTATGGAATTGGCTCCCCACTTGTAAATGTAGTAGTTAAGTAAGCGAGAAAACATCGTATCTCGGAAACTGCTGAACCGATTAAAATGATTTACTCAGCGATCGCCAACATTCTTGAGTTCAAAAAATACAAAATTAATTAAATTTCGAAAATTTGCGACCAGAGGGCGCCTCCCATACAAACAAAGCTGTGAGGTTGTTAACTTTTGGGTTTCTATGATTTTCATGATTTTATCGACATTTTCAACAATTGGTCTTCCAGAGCGTGGTTCGTCTTTGATATAAAAACCGGAACCAAATCGACGACAAAACCATAAAAAGTGTTCAAATTTTCAGCTACTTTTATCGAAAAAAAAATAAATGTAGCATATTTTCTCTTTGCTGGCGTCCATTTTTGACGCCCGCTCAATCAAAACTGAGTCTATCAATCACAAACCTGTCCGAAAAGTTTTTTTAGTATGAAGTCTTATCTTTCTAATGCAATCTAACATAATCCAATAGCACTTATACAACGCGAAATACAGATCACTAATGGCATCTATTGCAAAAATAAAGGATTTCTCCTTACAAGACCTCATTTTTTTAATTTGTATTTATTTGTTTTTGTATTATCTGTGGTCATATGGAAGAGTAGCTTAAGTCAACATTAGAGAATTGAGTTATTGTTGAGTTTGGAGCTTTATAGAAGTCTAGGCGCTTAAATGTATTTCATCCGATTTGAAAAATCCTGTCCTTTAGCAATATTATGTGTGTTTATTTATTAGCTCAAGTCTTGTTCATGGTTTTTAAACTTCAATTTACGACTTAAGCTACTCTTCCATAAGGCCACAAATATATATTTGATTTAAAAAAATTTTTATTTTTATATATATTTTATATATATTTTATGTTTTATTGAAATTTATTTTTTATTTAATTCTTTATTTTTCATTTTATTTTATTTTATTTTACTATATTTTATTTTATTTTATTTTATTTTATTTTACTTTATTCTATTTTATGTTATTTTATATTTTTTTTTAATTTAATTTAATTTTATTTAATTTTATTTTATTTTATTTTTTTTATTTTATTTTATTTTATTTTATTTTATTTTATTTTATTGTATTTTATTTTATTTTATTTTATTTTATTTTATTTTTATTATTATTATTATTCTTTATTTTATGTTTTATTGAACTCTCATGTAATCATAGTTGAACTGCATAATAATATAGCTTTAACCTTTTTTACCGATCAGAAAAAAATTGATATGCTGATATGAAGGTAAAGCATCATAAAATATTTTAAAACCATAAAAATTCTTGCTCTACTTTCCAAATTAGAAGCACCCATTTCTTGCTACAAAGCCTCATTTCACCTACTAATCCTACAGCATTTGTATTGTATGCGTCATAACAACTATAACAACAACAATTACCGAATTTCAATTCAATTCCCAGAAGTGCCGATATGCAGACAAACGGACATTATCGTAAAACAACGCTACAGGCTCAAGTGATTTTCATGTTTAGCCAAAAGGGTATTACTTTTCTCAACTTTCACCCTATTTAAATAAAAATGTATAGCTGAACAGACACAAAATGCCATTAATGCCACTGCGCAGGCGCACGCGCAGCCCAAACCGGGCACCGAGCACCGAATTCACACACACACACACACACACATCGAACGTGCTGCGTGCACGTGTGCTTAGCTCGGCTCGCAACAACCCGCTTAATTGCACCGCTAATTGCCGTGTTTGCGTTACAGTTGAGGCCACCCGAAACAAAATCAAAGGCCAAAAGGATCAGCGCAACTCACATAAAAATGAGCATTTTTACGATTTGACGATTTCTATAACTGCCGATGCACTGAGCATTGCTCCAGTTTTCAAACCAACCAACAATTTATCTATTTTATTTTATTATTTTTGCTTGTGTGTAACATTTGGTGGCAAGGACACGTTGCCAGTCAGCTTTCAAATAGTTTTAGGGAAAAATTAAAAACTGAAATAAAACAAAACCAAAACGAAATGAAATTTTATGATTGCATTTAGAGAAATTTAAGTATTGTTGTAGTTGTTATTCAGTTAGTTTTGAAAACATTTGTAAAGCCATAAAGAGGCGCGAATCGTCATGAGGCAGTTGCGTGTGTGTGTGTGGAGTTGCTACTGCAGCGGCTATGGTCGTGTGCTGTTACCGCATATGCAGCCAATGCAACAACAACAATGACAATATTTAATGTCTGGTGGCATTATTGCACCAGCGAAAAACAAACAACAATAAAACTGCAAAATGTTTCTTTCTCTGTTGCCGTTTTGTTTTCTTAAATTTTTAATATGCAACACACACACACACACACAAGTTCCTAATGCTGCAGTTGCTCTCTGCTTCCATCAAGAACTAAACTTTTTTGTTATTTTTATTTGTTTTTGTAATTTGTCTCCCATTGCGCTAAATCGGCTGATAGCTGCCTTTCGAAAAATTTTCATTATGAATTTTTCAGTGAACACCAACAAAAAATGCCTGCAACTTCACAGCTGCTGCAGCCGCTTCGATCTTTACAACTTTTCAACACACATACATATGTATGGAAATATGTACATACGTATGTGTGTGTATATTTTGGTTGCATCGGTTACATTTATGCGTTTTCTATTGAAATTACGGTGATTAATTTGATTGTTGATAAATGCCAATCGCTGCTATTTCCATTTCATTATCACCAAAACAACGCCACCGACTTTGCCACCGATCGACAACACTGCGCACGCTGTACACTGGCATTCGGTAAAACAACAACAACAACACAAACAACAACATTAATAACCCAAACAAACCACTAGACCACATACTGTGCACCACGGTTGTGTGTGCCGTTTGAGGTTAGGAACAACTTTCAACGCCACTGACTGGCAGCCACCTTCACTGCCCGTTGCCACCTACCGCACCACACCGCAACTGTCCCCACACTCACTCAACTCACACGTGTACTGTGTGCATTTTCATTTTGCTTTCGATTTTTACGACTTTTAATTGATGTTAGTTTTTCCATAATTTATTGCACAGTGGGCCAAAGAATTTTATGACTTAATTTTAACCCTTTTAATTGCTTATGGTTTCCCTGAATTTTTCAACATTTTCATCATTTATTGTATGTACATTTCATATACATATGTGTTATGTATGTACATATGTATGTACGTTTGTGCACGTGGCACATTTTCCTGCAAGCTGCATTGGATTGAAGAACAGCAAAAATGTTGCATGACATTTATGACTTGCAGCGTGTGGAAAGGTGCAAACATTGCATTTCGGAGTTTCGTGGGGTGTGCGGTGCTGATGAACAAGTATTGATGTATATTTTTATTTGTATGTTTATCTATGTGTGTGGTTTTGGTGTTAGAATTCCATTAAGTTTACAAAAAACTGCTTAGAAGTTGCACTTGGAGGATTAAAATCGATGCCTGTTTTAATTAAGATTAGAATTTCATTTGAAATGGGGAAGTTAATGGGGTATCGACAGTACATTTTGATTCTTGCTTCGTAGAAACTCAAAAATTTGATAACCTTACTTTATTCGTATGAGGCGCCCTCTGGTGCTAAATTTTCAAACTTTACTTAATTTTGTATTTTTTGCACTCAATTAATTAAATTAAATTATAATTAAATTAAATCATTCAAATCGGTGTAGTAGTTTTATGATGTTTCCTCAATTTGCCTCTACATTTACAAGTGGGAAGCCAATTCCATAGAAAATGGCTAGTTTTGTATGGCAGCCCCCTTAAGAGTTGAAGATAGAGGGTAGATATGTTTGTGAAAAATATTGGGAAGGAAAAAAGAATGGGGGTCCGTCTTAGATTTGATGCATCTTGGAGCAACCTGGGAGCAGTTGGAGCCTATTTTATAAAATCAATAATTTTGTATGGCAGCCAAATTAAGGGTTGAAAATAGAGGGTAGATATGTTTGTGAAAAACATTCGGAAGGAAAAAGAATGGGGGCCCGTCCTAGATTTGATACATCTTGAAGCAGCCTGGGAGTAGTTGAAGCCTATTTTATAAAATAAATCATTTTGTATGGGAGCCCCATTAAGGGTTGGAGATAGTGAACCAGTATGGTTGAAAGAAACGTTCAAAATGAAAAATTAGTTGAGGTCAGTCATAGACTTTAACCCTCTAAGAGCTACTTCTGAGCAGCTGTGAAGCAATTTGTTGACTTTTCTAGGAGTTTGACAAGCTTTGAGCCCAATGCGACACCATTTAGCCTCAGGTTTGACCCCCAAGTTGTTGGCTAATAAACTGTTTCGTCAAACTGCATAAAATGGGAGATTCCAGAGCATCGAAATAATTCAATAATATAATTTATTTACATATGTAAAAGTACTTATGTACGTACGTGGGTGGTCCGATAAGTACTTAGCCTACAAAAGAAAAACGAAAATTTTGGAAAAGTGGCGATTTATTTCTCAACGTAGTCTCCTTTCAACTTGATACACTTAACCCAGCGATGCTCTAACTTATTTTACCCGTCTGAAAAATACGTTTTCTGGAGGCCTCCGTGGCGGCGATAACCTCCTCATTCGACTCAAATTTCTGCCCGGCGAGAGACTTTTTCAAGTTTGGAAACAAAAAGTAGTCACTTGTGGCCAAATCTGGAGAATACGGTGGATGGGGCAGCTGTTCGTAGCTACACGTGTACTACACGATAGTAAATTTCTCTTACGATAGTGGCACCATCGGGCGGCGGGGCTAAGTACTTATCGGACTGCCCACGTATGTAAACAAATTTCTGAATACTTTACTTTTAGGTTTGGACAGTTGGAACTATTGGTGCAGTTGCCAAAATGAAGAGAAGGAAGAGACTGCAAGTCACCTTCTCTGTCACTGCCCGGCTTTCTCCAGACGAAGATGAAAATCCCTAGGCTCTTCCTTCTTCAACAGCTTGGAAAACCTCAGACCAGTCAACATCAGAGACTTTCAAGGGTTTCTCCACAAAACAAATTGGCTTTAGTAGGCCTTCCGACTTACAGTAAAAAGGATCACTATCTTTTTGTGGTATCACAATGGGCCCATTTAGAGGCCTAAGTGTGTCTTTCGGCGAGCTTCAAGCACAGGCATCCACTTAAATATAACCTAACCTTACTTTTAATCCCAAATAGCGACTGACGACTGTCGATTTATGCCAAAGCTACGGGGATGAAGGTGCAATGGAATGAATCAAACACCTGCTATCCATTGTCCATCACTACAGGACCTCACCAAGATCTCAAGGTTCCCAAAAGATCCTGTCTGGATCTATAGAGAATCCCTAAAATGAAGGGAATCATAAAATACCCAACAGAGACTCCGATTAGAAGTGCATGCCGCACACATCCCTTCTTGAACCTAACCTAACATTCATTCAACTTACATGGATTCAAGAGTCAATATCCTTATTTGGGTATTTTGTATTCAACAGAAATGGATTTGTTTTTCCATAGCTTCGTAAAGCAGCTTATATCAGCTACTTGTGTTTATGTACAACAGGGGCGGATTCAGAAAAATATTCAAAAGTAATTCTTTAATATTCATAAAATGTTTTTAAATTTTTGTTTTGTTTTTTAGGTTTAAAGTCGACCCTAATATTTCGAGGGGTGGGGGTTCATCCCCTTCCCCCTACCCCCCGTCGAATCCGCCGCTGATGTACCAAGTAGTCTTTTGGCACAAATTTAAAGTAAAAACAACTCCATAACCAATATTCCTGCCAAATCTATCAATCCATACATGCTTCAAGGGTTTCTTAGCTTCACTATGTTTTGAATAATTGCCAAAAACTACCCAACGTTCATTAGTCATTATTCAAAACAAAACTGAATCAAAACGCTCGATAACTTTGCTTACAAACGACTTCCGTTGTGTGTAGTATTCAAAATGTTAATGTCGACCCGCACAACGGAAGTGCGCTCCAAACAAATCTGCCGGAAAATTACATCATCACTCTGATACACATCTAATAAACATACACAAAATAATAACACCAACAACAACAACAATCAATTTCATAATCGAACATTCATAATGCGCACATGCGAGCAGCAGCCACCAACAATACAAAACAGAAAAAAAAAGAAGCCAGCCAGCAAGTGATGACAGGATAACAACTACAACAACACAACCCAACTCAACGCCTCTTGTACACGATGACTGGCTGACAGACAGACAGACAGACAGCCAGGCTGATGCGGAAAATATGTGCGCGGGGTAATGAACACTAAATAGCGGCACGCGGCAGCCGACACACACACAGGCACACTCGCATCATTTCATAAGGATATGAATATGAATTGTTAAAAAGCGGCACTAGGAAATCATAAACTCGAACAATGAGCAGCCAGTTGACTTCGTTGTCGTGCGCATGTGGCACTATCTGCTGCCACATCAGGCTGTGGCACGCTTCCGCAGCATTTCCCATATCCTGGCGCCCTTTGGCAAAAGGACACAGCACACATGCGAGCGCACAGTGGCGGCATTGTGTCACTTATTATGGAAAATAATTTCATAATTCGTGGGGTTGTTTGTCGGCAGCGCGTCGCCTGCAATCTGCGTCCGTTGACAAAGTGCGAACAATGAAAACGCCAGCGGAAAATGACGACGACGCAGGCGTGCCGAAGCAATAATTTCCTTTGCTATCGCTGCAGACAAACAGACGACCAAGTGACAGGGACAAGGCAAGGCGGTGGCGGCTGTTTGGCCTCGGGGTGTTTGAATAATTTTATGAGCGAAAGGATAATGCAAAGTGTGCTACTATAAAAAGAAGAAGAAGAAGGCACGTGGCAGGAAGGCGTTTTGTTTACGGTCTATGCGGCCCCCGTCGGTGGAAGGGCGGCACTCTCGACGATTGCGTGACCGTTTATGAAATGATTTTGTGCATTTATGGCGACTAATGTAAATATTAGCACAACACAAGCAAGCGACAAGTGAGGGTGCGGCAAGTGTTGCTGCAAACGCTTTTGTTGTTGCATTTTAATGTGCAATTATGAGTGAGAAATATTTTACGCAAATACTCGACGGATTTATTTGATTTTTATGCAGTGGCGCGTATTGAAGAGACAGAGAGAGGCATTGAGTTACGCCTCCGTCTCCCTCTGATTTATATATATGACTTGTAAATTTGCATATTTTCAGTTCGCCCAAGTGTCAAAGAAATTTATTATGCCGCTTACTTTCACTGCTCGAAAGCACACAAATTTTATTTGAAATATAAAATGTTATCGAAAATCTTTTGTCATGCATTTTCAGTAAATACACCCAAAAGCAAGCAACAATTTACCCCAACAAACACAAATTTTTTTTCTATTTTCACTTGCAGTCATTGCACTTCCATTCATACTTACTTGCGCCCTCACTGACACTCGCCGTGCCGCAGCCACTCCACTCACCCACTCGTCGACTGCTAACCATGGCTTTGGTGCACTCCACCTAGACGCATCTGTCAGCGTTGAATTTACGCGCGTAATTCAAGTGCGACACTTTGGCCACCACACGACCCATACAAATCACTTGACGGTGCCGCCATTTGTGCGCAGCATCGCACCAGCGCGCGACTTGATACAAAATCTTTCATCCTCCACCTCACTGCGTACTTTCATGCCAATTGAACTTTCTTCGATTCCAGCTCAAAAGCAAAGGTCAACAAACCCGGCCGCTTACGCAACCGAGAATTGTCATCCCCCAACTTTGTTGCATACTTGAGTGCATGTTAATTTTTGTTATAATAAATGCATTTTTTTTGTGTGCTTAGGTCTGCGCTGAATGAGCTCGCGAACAAAACTATAGTTTAGTAGTAGTCCAAAGAAAATGTTGACAATTGTTTTGTGGGTCAACAGATTCACAATTGAAGCTCTCTAATTATTTTTGAACGAGAAAGAAACAATTTATTCCAGCGGATGTCCTTTCAATATGCCTGTTTAGTCCTTCGATAGTCAAATGAATAGCTTCCAACCTACTTTTTTCTGTTTCATAACCTTCCTTTTGTAGCTGTTTTTTTCTATAGGGCGGATCAGGTTAAGGAGTTGCATCCAATTAAAATTAGAGTTACAATTTTAAACTTTTTTATCTGTTACATAAATTTGCTTTTATTTCTTTTTTGTTTGTACTCGACTATGAGGAGGTGAGGAGCAGGTAAACAGAGTTTAATCGCTTTGAAACGCCAGAAAAGAAGATGTGTTACTATGGAATTGGTTTCAATCAATATTTAGACATATGCACACTTTTTATTACTAGTATACGAATAAATAAATAATTTAAAATTAAAAAACTAAAACTACGTGCTGGAAAAAATCAAACTCTTTTTTTGAGGGGTCCATGATATGCAACATTACAGTTTTAAAACAGCAACTACGTAGAATAAAAAATTAAGACTACTAAAAAATTTAGTTTTCAGATAGTACACAAAACAAAAGTACACTAAATTATTACAAAAAAAATGTTTTTCCGACAGCAACTATAACAAAAAAAACACAAGATACTAATTTAAATTTCAAATAGCAACTAAAACAAAAAAAAACACAACATAAAAAAAAGATTTAAATTTTAAATAGCAACTAGAACAAATAAATTTAGTTTTCAGACAGCAAATAGACCAAAAAATACGCAAGATAATTAAACATTTTAGTTTTTAGTTCTTAGACAGCAACTAGAACATAAAAACATAAGACAATTAAATATTTTATTCCAAACAGCAACTATAAAAAAGACACAAATTTTCTTTAAAAGCTTAGTTTTCAAACAGAAACTAGAACAAAAAAGACACAAGATTACTAAAACTTTAGATTGCAAACAGAAACTAAAAAAGAAACACAAAATATTATTTAAATTTTCATTTTCAAAAAATACACAAGATTACTAAAAAAAAAGTTTTAAAACAGTAAATAGAGCAAAAAATATACAAAATTACTAAAATTTTATATTTCAAATAGAAACTAGAAAAGAAACACAAAAGATTAATACAAATTTTACATTTCAACCATCAACTAGAACAAAAAAGACACAAGATTACATAGAAAATTAGTTTTCAAACAGCAAATAGAACAAAAATCACAAACGATTATTAAAAAATGTTGTTATAGACGGCAAATAAAAGAAAAAAAACGCAAGATTACTAAAAATTTACATTTCAAATAGCAACTGGAACAAACAAAGCACAAGACTTTTAAAACTTTAGATTTCAAACGAAAATAGAAAATGAACACAAAAGATTATTACAAAATTTTAGATTTCAAACATCAACTAGAACAAAAAAGATACAAGATTACTAAAAAAAAATGTTTAAACAGCAAATAGAGCAAAAAATACACAAAATTACTAAAATTTTAGATTTTACATAGAAACTAGAAAAGAAACACAAAAGATTAATACAAATTTTACATTTCAACCATCAACTAGAAAAAAAGACGCAAGATTACATAACAATTTAGTTTTCAGACAGCAAATGGAACAAAAAAGACAAAATCATTAAACGACTTAGTTTTCAGACAGGAAATAAAACAAAACAAGCACAGAATAGCTTAAACATTTAGTTTCAGACTGCGAATAGAACAAACAAGACACAAGATTTCTAAAAAATTTAATGTCAAACAGAAAATTAAAAAAAGAAACACAAACGATTAGTCTAAATCTAAAATTTTTTAGATTTCAAACAGAAAAAAGAGACAAGATTACTAAAAATTTTGATTTTAAACATAAACTAGAGCAAAAAAGACATAAAATCTTTAAACAATATAGTTTTCATACAGAAAGTAGAACCACAAAAACCCAAGATAATAAAAAAAATTAGTTTTCAGACGGAAACTAGAAGAAAATACAAAAGTTTATTAAAAATTGTAGGTTCCAAACAGCAACTAGAACAAGAAAAGCACAAGATTACTAAAAAATTTAGATTTGAAACAGAAACTAGAAAAACACACAAACGATTTTTTTAATTTAAGATTCCCAACAGCAGTCAGAACAAAAAACACACAATGTCATCGATAAATTTAGATTTTTCACCATAGGAATTGAGTTTGAGGAAGAAATCTAACATTGATAAAGTAGTCGACTTTAGTTTGTTCATAAAAAACTCTTTTATTAACTCTTTGATTTATTTCATAATTTTTTTTAATTATTTAATTTGTTCATTATAAACGATTTAATTTATTTGCTCACTTCTTACGAGTTCTAAAAAATTAAAAAATTGTGTATTTTATTGTTTGGATCAGGGAGAGGCTGGGGAGTTTAAACCTATCCCAAATAAAAAAAATTAAGTTGAAAAATATACCGAAAAATATGGTTTAAAATGGTATTGGGATCAAAATTTGTACGTAAACCCCTCCCAAAATTATGTCTTTTATGAACCACTAGTTTAGATAGTTTATCTAAGCAGCCACAGGTAACATTTTATGAAACCTGCTAGAATTATCTTGCACATAGTTTTGGTAAAATTTATTTCGAGAAAAATCCAGCACTTTGAAAACGTGTGAGAAATCGTTCAAAGTGGTTTAGAAATTGGGTTCAAAACTATTGTTGAATAATTTTCTAGGACCCAAATCGCTTTAAATAATATTACATAGATGTTAATGCATCAGTTTTGCAAATAGAAAATGAACATAAATTTCATTGGATTTTTTTTGCATCCTTTTAGCCAATAAAAAAATGTACAAAGAGAACAAATAATTAAAAAATAATAATTGAAGGGATGGGCCATCTGTTAGGTATCAATGTTAGATTCCTCAGGCAATAATTGTATCTTAACCCGCAGCTAAAAGGCCGTTAGCTTCTAACACTTTGGCTCATTACTTCTCTGTGTGTTTGATAGGTCCCAGATATTCGATTCCTCAGGCAAATATTGATTCTTAACCCGCAGCTAAAGGACTTCAAGTTTCTGATACTTTGGCTCTTCTTTAGTGTGTGTGTTTGATAGGTCCCAGATATTCGATTCCTCAGGCAAATATTGATTGTTGACCCGCAGCTAAAAGACTTCAAGATTACGACTATTTTGCTCTCTACTACTCAGTCTGTCTGTTAATTCTTAGATAGTAAACTTTTCAGGCAATTGGCAACTAAAGGCTTCAAGCTTCTGTTTAGTTTGTCTTTTAACTTTCAGATATTAGATTTCTTAGGCATTCGAATGGTTCTTAATCCGCAGTTACAGCGTGATGTGGAAGAGTGGGTTGACTAAGCATGAAAAATGTTTTACAAATACCTACCCATCCATAAAACATACATTTCCAAACGCCCCGTTCCTTACTAACCTTACTGAAGTTTCTCCTCTGAACGCTCAGAAGATAGCAAAATTCGTGTTAGAACTCTTTTCAGTTTTACATTATTCTTGTAGGGTAATTCTTTGTAAGGTGCCACTCTTTGTAATGTGCCACCCCTGCTCGATTTGACGTTCCAGCAATCCCAGCAAAAAATTCGTACCGTCATTTAACCCTTTCGACCCCGAATTTTACCCTGTGTCTCGCTATTATATTTTGATATGTAAATCATGAAACATTTGCCTAAGAAGTGTGCACACGACATTTGAAGTCGCCACGCCTCTTTGTTAGAGATCTAGAGCTAATTTACTCTTGAATAATTTTAGTTTAAAACGGGTTAAATAAATTGTGTATCAATATTTTTTAATTACATAAAAATTATTGAATATTTATGGGAAAATACAAAATTATCACAAACGCGCCCAATTCGTAGACTTCAATTAGAACACAAACTTTCCCTGATATCGCTGCAAATTATTAGAAATAATTTTGGAGATAACAGTAAAATTGTTGTAATTTGCTTTGAATTCACTTCTAAAAATATTAATTTTTTGTTGCCTACTTAAATTAAACCCATAAATCAATCGTAGCTTTTGCTATAAGATAACAAATAGGTGAAGTTGCTCTCAGGCAACTTTGGGGTCGAAAGGGTTAAGGTATATATGACAACATCCAATTTAATGTTTAATAGACGCAATAACACAGTCTGGGTAAAAAAAGTGTCAAATTTGGTTAAGAAAAAACTTAAAAATAAAAACTGAAGGTTTTTCTTGCGGTGAAAAATAAATCAAATTCGTGAAAAAAACTAAGGTAAATATCAGTGTTGGACTTAATTTTTAATGCTTTTTCATAATCCGAAATGATATCCGAGCATATCGTAAGAGGAGAAAATTTATTCAATGATTTACAAAATGGCGTGAAAATGTAGGTTAGGTTAGGTTAGGTTGAGGTGGCTGCCTCTGTATGAGACACACTTAGGCCTCTTAATGGGCCCGTTGTGAAATGTAAAGTGCCACCTTTTTTTCTTTGTAAAGTGCCACCCATCTTTTTTCATTGTTTTGTGATCCTATATCGGTAAAATGTCTTTATCTACCTATATCGGAAAATGGATTTAAAGTGTTCTTGGTCAATTTTTCTTTAATCCTATCATGAGGAATAAATTAGTTCAGTTTTGTTTTTTAATTTCCTTATAATTACTGTTTTATTCGTTACCATTCAATTTGCATTTTGCTTTCGGTAATTTTCTACTCAATTCAAATTAAATTCAATAATGTTTCGTAAATTCTCTAAATCATGCATTTTTATTTGAGATTTCTATGTTTATAGCGATTTTTTTAGGGGGTGGCACTTTACATTAAAAATTTTTAAGGGTGTTGATTTTTGACACTTTGGGAAATTGGCTGTCAAATTAGTATTTACGAAAAATTCAAATAAGGTTTTTCCTTGGATCATAGCTCTTTTCAAAGGTATATTAACATTGGCGATAAATTACTTTTCTAACGGGTTAAGCGCAAAAAGGCCATTACAAAGAATTCCCCTATTTAAAAGCTCCAATTCACCAGTTAGATGGCCGTCCGACCGACTGTGTTGCACAGTGTATTCGCATATTAGTGGATGCAGCAATATTTATGATATCATTAAGGGCAGCAAACAGCATTGCAACCACGCTGAAGATGGCAGAACTCTACGACTCTCTGGCTGACTGGATGGCCAATTGGCTGGCTTATCTAAATGCGCTGAAATGCGCATAAAAATTGCCACTAGCGGCGGCAATAACCACACGTGAAATTGGCATTTTATCGCGGCTCTAAAAGCGAATGCCCAAAGGAGTGACACACACACACACACACACACACACACATCAATAACATATCTAGCTGCCATTGCCAACGATGCTGTGGCTCAGCTTTTGCTGGTGTTCTTGCTGGTCGATGTTGTTGTTGTTGTTGTTGTAATAACACACTGTATTTATGCAAAGCAAACAACTTGATTAGTGCTGCAGCGAAAGCGTTTTGCAATCTTAAACGCCAATGGGGCGCACTTTTATAAAATTTTTAATTGCCAAAATGTGGCAATTAAAATTTGCAGCATTATGAATGCGGTGCTGCTCTACTATAGCTGTCTCGCTTGTATTTTGCACCTGGTGGCAATTTTGTTGTTGTTGTTTTTTGTGTAGTTTTCATTGTTGATTTGTAATTCGACAATATCAACTTGTAAATTCAATAAATTTATTGCATTAGTGAACGCACTCTGCGTGTGTGTGTGTGTGTGTGTGTGTTTGGGAGCGTATAAAAACCAATCTGGCACGTTCCAATCTAATTTAGAAAATAATAAATGGCGCGCATAAATTAAATTAATATGGCAGCGACGCTCCAACTATGCCGCATGTGTCCAAAATTAACCGAAAACATTTGGCGGCGCGCTGTCGGCGGATCCTTTGGGGCGGCAGGCGGCAATTAGCCCAAGTCGCACGAGCGCACACACCGCCCGACCATAATCTGCCTCAATTTAGCTTAAATGTGTGCAGCCAGTGCGGCAGTGCGTCTCGTGAACGCCGCGCGGCGCTGTCACAAACGCGATTATTTACACAAACTGAAACCGATTTTTAAAAGCAATTAGAAAACGCGGCCGACGATAAGGGGGACCCAGCATGCGCCTTCGCCCCCAAAAGTCGACAAAGCGCCGCATTGCCGCCTATGACAGTCGCTCTGCTCGAATTGTCAATTTTATAATGTTTGATATTTTGTGATCGTTATTGTTGTCATTTGCTGTGAAATTGTGATTGTTGTTGTTGTTAGGCTATTTATTGCCGCCGTGTGTGTTTCGCAGCCGTCTGCCGTCGGCGCACGCTGACAGTTCATAATATAATGTCAATGACAAATCACGCGCGTACGTCAAAAATCCGTCTGTAAAATATTTCAACTGTCAGTTGACTTGTGTACTCGACGCTCGTCGCTCGCCGCGCATTGCCAGACACATTGGAGCATTGCTGGCAGTTGGCGAGAGCATCTAAAATTAGTTTCCAAATATTGTTACAAATGTGTTCGGTCCAAACAAACAACAATGCAGCGACTGAAATCGACTTGACTTGGTTTGACTTGACTCGAATTGGAGTGAAGTGAAGTGAAGTGAAATGAGTCGCGCTGGCTGTGCACAAACACTTGAGTGGCTGCCGATCTGAAGTGGATGGATGCCTTGCAGATGCGTAGACATGATTTACAAATGTACGCGCAACAACAAAAAGAAATCATTGAATATTTATTGGGTGAATGTGTGAACATCGAGAAGGTCGCAGAGTTCGGTGTAGGACCAAAAAAATTTGTCGATATATATTCAGGGGGAAAAAAAGATATCTATACTTTGAGAATATTTAAAGTCTTGATGCATTTTTTGGTCATATTTTTTGTTTGCCCAATATGAGAGCTCTTTAATTGTAATTTTAGAAGGATAGAGCGGGTTCGTCTTCCTAGGACCAAAGTGTATATATTTTTCTTTAACTATATACAGAAAAATTGTTCTGGCCCCACTCTTTGAACTTTGTGACCTTTCTGATGTTTACATAGTTATATAGAGTTGAGATCCACCAGCCGTTTGGCTGGATTGGCTCTAGTTTAAGAGAAATCAGACTTTGAAGTTTGCTCATTTTAGTCGAGTTCGTCGCTTAAGTCTTCGAACGCGTAAATGCTAATAGGTCCTAAATCGTTCCGAATATCGCTTTGCTGTCTTCGGCAAGTTTGTAGATGTTTTAACGACCAACAAATTTTCTTAACACACCAATCCAACATTCAAACTGTGTTTTCGACAAAAATGTCCCAAAAACCCCACTTTCGTCGAGGCATAAAAACAGTATAGCGAACCCTCGTGAAAAAAAGAAATTAGTATGCTTTTATATAGAGGGTTGGCTCCTGCATCTAACAAATTACAAATTTTGCCTGGGAAACGCCCATAAAAGGCGTGGTTCAGCGTCAAATTTCAAAGTTGTTATCAAAAAAACTCAATTAATCTCCAACTGATTTACACGATATGGGTATCAAACGAAAGGTATTTTTCATACCTTTCTTTTGATGTGCAACATTATATACGTAATATGTACTAATAAAAAGTTTTAAGCGAAAAAAACATTTTTTTATAAAATTTTCTTTTAACGGATTTGTTTCTCGAAAAAATTCATTACTAAGGTACAATCAGTTTTCCACCATATTGTTCCCTTTACAATGAAATATAAAACATTTGATATTTTTGTTTTTTCTGAATATATTTTTTAACATTGAATTTATTGCGAAGGTGAATTTGAAATGGCTTTAGACCCAGAGTCAAGTTAGAAAAAAATTTAAAAAATATATTCAGAAAAAACAAAAGTATACATTTTTATATTTCATTGTAAAGGGAATGTCACAGTCTACAATATGGTAGCAAACTTATTGTACCTTAGTAATGGATTTTTTCGAGAAAAAAATCTGTTAAAAAAACATTTTTATAAAGAAATGTTTTTTCGCTTAAAATTTTTTATTTGTACATCTTACGTATCTGTAGGTCCCCCCATGTCTGAATTTTCGACTTACACAGTGTAATTATTCAATTATATTTATTGTTGTTGTTGTGTTTAAATTCTCTGATCTGTTGGTTTCGCACGATTTTATGTGCCCAGTTGGAGGGCTTTAGTTGTAATTTTACAATGTAGAGCCTTGAACAGATCTCAACGCTCCTCTCTTGCCAAGGCCCTCCTCCTGTAAATCATTGAAGAAGATTACATACAATGTTAAAAACCGGGCCTCTGACAAGAATGCGGCACATAATGCATGTACTACAACAACAGACTTCTGATTCTTGGGACAGTAGCTCAGCTATGTTTCTAGCAAAACATATAAAGAACTCAGTGGCGCACATACGATTTTATTTTGGGCCCACTTCCATTCGAACCATATTTTGCACCAGATTTTTTTGTATTTGCGGTGGCAGTTTCAACCCCCGGTGTGCGCCACTGTTCCAAATCATATTGATAAATTTATCAGAGCCACCAATTGAGTCTCATTTATTGAAAATGTAAGGGCGGAGTACCCCAAACTGGTAAAACAATGGGCCACATGACCTAAGTGATGCTCATAGACGGCCACTTTACCTAGCTTTCTACCTAAGACTTTCTCATGCCTTCAACGTTTCTGAAATGTTTGACTGTTTCTGTAAATTTTAGCGATCAATGGCAGAGACATGTTAAATAATCTCTCCTTTTAGAATCAACACAATGTTTGTACACAGTGATGTACGTAAGGGGGTTTGGGGCTCAGACCCCTCCCAAATATGTATCTGTATCTTGCAAACATTTGTCTGGCAAACATGGATTCAAATAGTATTGGGCTCAAAATTGTTGAAAGCGCAC
This sequence comes from Melieria crassipennis, assembly GCA_963668005.1. Taxonomy (NCBI): domain Eukaryota; kingdom Metazoa; phylum Arthropoda; class Insecta; order Diptera; family Ulidiidae; genus Melieria; species Melieria crassipennis. The sequence continues at coordinate 19,466,607 of OY764961.1, forward strand.
AGGGACAAAGTAAATTGAACAGTATTCAAGGATATAGAGGTGGACATAGATTTATTTAAATTAACGCCAGAGATGAAAGCGCTGATCTTAGCTTAGACATTCCGCGCCTCGATCTACATGGAACCCAACAGATAGGGAAGGACATCGGATTCAAGAATGAGGGGATTCACAATGGACCCAATGGGATCTCCGAGTGAAAGTGCTTGCCGCACACTGCCCTTCTTTAACCTAACCTAACTTAACCTAACCTAACCTAGTTTAGGAATTTATAATGTATACCAGTGTCGCTACGTGTTCGAAACTCGATCATAACGGAACCAATGAAAGCTGTTTGTAAGAGAAGGTATTTTTTGTATATTTAACCAGAATTTAACACACTAAGTCTGATCCTACGTCCTGTACGGACTTTCCCTCCGGACACTAACCTCAAGTTTTCATCATCATCATCCTTCGTCTCTGTTCCAGTACGGTTAGTCCCAAGCTGAACATACTTGGTTCTCCTTGCCTGTGAGCTATGTATACCACCCTCCCTCCTTCGGTTCGTCAACTTTTGCACCTGTTCGACACTATGTTCCGTTAACTTGTCGCCTTAATAAAACCGTTCGTCTATGGTGCGTTGGATGGTCTTCTGATGCCTTTGCCGGAAGCGCGACGCCGTTGTTCAGGTTTTTCCAGTTCGTGGTCTATGACTACCGTCCCATCGCTCACCGCATTCCATACGGATTGAGATCAAGCCATCATGTCCATAAGATTCCCATTGTAAGAGAAGGTATGAACATTTTACCATCGATGTTACCATCGATATTTCTAACCTGAATCTATAAGTTTTTATGGTTCTGAACGTCTATTCAAGTTTTCTTTAATTGATAGGACAAATTTTAGAAAAGTAAAATTGAAAAAAGGCTTGAAGGGGTATTAATATAAAGATAGATGACTTTTCACAAGTCCACATAAATTTTTCTATACAGATTTTTAAATAACTTTATACATACTAACGGCTTTCTTTAATATGTAAATAATTCTGCAAATTTGCTGCTATTCTATAACACAAAAGTCTCTCACAAATATTTGACAGTTGACATGAAAAAACGCTTTTCGCTAAAAAGCATCACAACAACACGTCAGTGATGCACTAAAAGGCTGATAAGAAAAAAACAAATAACATTGAATACATATAGAAATCTGCTGTCGACACTGATTTCTAATATTGCCAAACATAATGCGTCGAAAACGAAACCCTTTTGGTAGCTTCCGGCGCATTTATGAAAAATCACAACATTGCCGACTCACTGGCAACACGTCAATACGCACAAATGACAGCGGTGCGCGACATCAATATTTCGCAATCGAAGCGTTGTTGGCGTATTTGTTATGCTTTTATTGTGCTTGTATGCCTGCGAGCATAACGAAAACTGCAACAACAACAACCACTACAGCCATAGCAGCAAAAACATGTCAAGCATAAAGCAGGAAATCCCTTTTTGCCAATGTCGATTGCGTGCAATGACACAAGACACTTTTTATTTTGCAACCCTTTGACGCTGAAGTGGCGTAAAAAATTGCGAGCAACAAATTTCGCGATTGCTGTAATCGATTGTACGCAATGCTACAAGCCGCACTTGTGCGATTCGACTCGAGATCTGAACGCTCTGGACACGAAACTGGGCTGCGAAACTGGGCTCTGGGGTTGGAGAGGCGGCAGCTGAAATGTGCAGCGACGAGTTGGGCATTTAATTAGTTGAATGCGGTGCAATCGCCGCGACAAGGCGTTACAATTGTGTTAGGCGGGCGGGCCGGAAAGGCGCGGCGCTGCTGACGCTTTCGGTGCGCATCATAAAAGCAACGTTACAGCCATTAATGTGATTCAACGCACACAGCCAGAGCCGCGCCAGCCCGTTATGGCCGGATCGGCGCTCTGCTTGTTGGTCTCCATCTTCGTTCGACATTAGCATAACGTATTTTCTGAGAAAGATCAACACTTGTTGAGATTTTCATTAATTTTTAACTGTGAGATACAATTCGAATGGGCATGTTGGCTCTGGTGAGCGTTGGCTGCACATTGGTGCGTTTTAAACGCTGCAGTAGGTTGATTGGGTAACATGCACTTTAATTTTTATTTTATTTTATTTTATTTTGTTTTGTTTTATTTTATTTTATTTTGTTTTATTTTGTTTGATTTTCTTTTATTTAATTTTATTTTATTTTATTTTATTTGTTTTTATTTGATTTGATTTGATTTTGTTTTATTTTATTTTATTTTAGTTTAGTTTAGTTTAGTTTAGTTTATTTTATTTTGTTTCATTTTGTTTTATTTTATTTTATTTTATTTTATTTTAGTTTAGTTTATTTTATTTTGTTTCATTTTGTTTTATTTTATTTTGTTTTATTTTATTTTATTTTATTTTATTTTATTTTATTTTATTTTATTTTATTTTATTTTATTTTATTTCATTTATTTTATTTTATTTTATTTTATTTTATTTTATTTTATTTTGTTTTATTTTATTTTATTCTATTTTATTTTATTTTGTTTTATTTTATTTTATTTTATTTTATTTTATTTTATTTTATTTTATTTTATTTTATTTTATTTTATTTTATTTTATTTTATTTTATTTTATTTTATTTTATTTTATTTTATTTTATTTTATTTTATTTTATTTTATTTTATTTTATTTTATTTTATTTTATTTTGTTTCATTTAATTTAAGTTAATTTTATTTTATTTTTTTAAAACTGAAATTCAAATCCATGTTGCAGTGTCTCAATAGGTCAGTCCCGACCGACTGAAACCCTCTCACATGTTTTTACATACTCGCAGGCAGTCGTGGCGTCTCGGCCGCCGCATTTCATTATAACCATTACTCTTTTATATCGCTTTATACTCAATTAATTCATCATTAAACATTTTTGATGGTCGTTGGCTGTTGACTCTCGATCTACTAACCGTCACACAAACGCCCAGCGCACCAAAGCCACAAAAGCCATAACTCAAAATCTACGTAAGACGCGTTGATTGGTGTGTTGGCTGGCGGCAGCTGTTCCTTTACATCGACTTCTTTTATTTCGTTTACCTTTCGTTTGGCCATTCAGCGTTTCGGTCCATCTTGTGCGCCATCATGAGCGATCACATAAAAACCAAAGGCAATCAAAATTTTATGATTTCAAGAGAAATTTCGTTTTTAGTAAATTTATTTACTATGAAATTCAATATTTTGTTAAAACGAAGAAATGTTTTATTCACTCGACGGTCGTCAGAACGTTGTTGCGCGTTGGCCAGTGGACAGTTTCAAAGTTGGTGGGTTCGTTGCTGCGGCAGTAGGCGATAAGTATCGCAATTTTATGTGCCTCTTCCTTCTGCGATGTCGAAATGATTTGGCCTTTTAGTATGCTAATGCGTTAAGCATCGATTTTGTTCTACGAGTATGTGGAATACATGCGAGAACAAGCATTTTAACTAATACCAGGAATCATATCATTCAATATAGAAAATCATTTTTCGAGAACTAAATAAAGCATTGACATGAGAAGAGAAACGACCTCATTTCTTTTTAAGTGCTCGACGGAACTTGTCGTTTTTATGTTTTCTTCTTAAAATGTTACAATGTAATTTCGATTGAAACATGGCCAGAATAATAGAACTAGTCATAATGTTGCAAAGTTTACTTAATGAGAATATTTAACTGCTTGCGTTTTGGCATTCGGTGGCATCAAATGGTGGGAAACTTGAGCGTTGGTCGAAGTGGTTTGAGAGTTAAGTGAGGTAAGATGAGCTGAGCTGAGTTGGTTGTTGTTATCCAAATACATTTTTCCCTAAACCATATATTTTCCGTACAAGTAGGTTGCCTTGCCAGGACTAGCGGGACTTAGGTATTAGGTTAAGGGAGGTAGGGTGAGTTTGAGAATTGATTACTCCAACAATTTCCTGGTTTCAGCTCCGGGTAGTTAAAATCTTTTGTTTCGAACTATCCCTTCCTAAAATGTGTACTTTTTTTCAATATGAATAGTTTAGTTCGTATGTACATCTAAGTCTTGAAGGGCTTAGAAGTTATATAAAGTTAGGTAAGGTACTTAGGTAAGGTAAGCTTGAAATTTTATTACCCCAACAGTTCGCTGGCTTTCACTTGAAACTGCCATTGAAACTCATTAGCTTCCATCTAGCCTTTCCTGAATAAGTTTCCTAAATGTAAAACAGGACTAGCAGGTTAAGCGAGGTAAAGTGACCTTGAGATTTCATTAATTCAATGATTTGCTGGCTTCAACTTTGAGTACTTAGTAAAACGCATTCGTTTTGAACTATCCTTTCCTAAACCATATATTTTCTGTACCGTATAATATCGGGTGTTTTTTTTAGAGGTATAGAACTTCGAATTGTAATAAAACACAAGAAAATCGTTTTAATGTCCATCAGTTTGGCTTTATTGGAAGGATAATTTTATGCCATTAATGTTTAAATATGATTTCGGGCATGTGGCCGCCGCGGCTGGCTCGAATAAAGCCAATTCTACAGGTCCAATTTTCAACCACTTTTTCGAGCATTTGGGGCCGTATGTCGGCAATAACGCCACGAATGTTGGCTTCCAAGTCCCCTAACGTTTCTGGTTTGTTGGCGTAGACGAGCGACTTCACATATCCCCAAAGAAAATAATCCAATGGTGTCAAATCACACGATCTTGGTGGCCAATTGACAGGTCCATTCCGCGAAATTAGGCGCTCATCGAATGTTTCCTTCAATAAATCGATTGTGACGTGCGCTGTGTGGCATGTAGCGCCGTCTTGTTGGAACCACAACTCATCCACATTCATGCCATCCAATTCGGGAACAAAATAGTCGGTTATCATGGCTCTATACCGGTCTCCATTAACGGTAACTGACTCCTCTTCTGACTGGGTCCTCTTCAACATTTTGCTCTACAGCGGCAATTGTTTCTTCGGTGCGCACTGTTCGACGTCTCTGCGGATGCGTATTATCACATAGAGTAAACGTAGTGCGAAAACGACCCATGGTTAACCGAATTAATTGCTCTGATGGACGATTATGTCGACCATAAAATGGACGGAGCTTGCGGTAAACTTCGCGAACTGAACCATTATTTTCGAAATAAATTTGCACGATTTGCAAGCGTTGTTCTTTTGTCAACCTGTTCATGATGAAATGGCAAACCAAACTGAACATAAATGACATTAGAGTTGCCAGATTTGACCACAAAATGCCAGTTTTATCTCTATTCGAAAAACAAACCTCTAAAAAAAACACCCGATACTTTATCTCTATTCGAAAAACAAACCTCTAAAAAAAACACCCGATACTTTGGTTTTTATTAAGTCCACAACTAAAAGGACTTAGGTGAGCTGAAATAGCTTGCAAATTTAATTACTCCTAGCTAGCTTTAACTTTAAGCTTCGAAACTCATTTGCTCCGAACTATCCCTTCCTAAGCCATGTACAACAAATTTTCATTACAAATAATTTAGTTTGTATTTAGTACAGAACCAGACAAAAGCAACAGAACATCGCTTGGTGCATGTCGAATAAACACAAATGTACGAGTACAGACAAATATGAATGTGTAGCCAACAGAATTTACAGCTAAACAAACATCACACAGCATTCATGATGCTCAACAGAGATTGGGCACCACTCGAGTCGCTATGCGCCTGTCACATTAACACATCATTCATAAGGACATCCAACGCGAATTTGCTCGCATCCCTCTGTATCAACAAAACTATACACACACACACACACACACACATATTCGATACATAAATATGTGGATACATATTTCCATATATGTATGTTTGTGACTGCTTGACATGCCCGCCTCCATGCCTGACGAATGCTCCCCAACTGATTTCGTGTCGATTTTAATACATTTCGTTACATTTCATTTCGATTCATATCGGAACGTGTGATATCATCCATATTTGCGTTCGAGTTGCTGTCGCTGGAAAATGTCAGCGCAACGTACTGTTTGTGTATTTGCGTATGTGACATTTTATATTTTCAACAGTGACAATAATAACAACAACAACAACCAAATCAAATGAGAAAACCCTCGAATATTGGTGTTGCTGTTTATTTTGTTGTTGTTGATATTTCTTTTACTTTTGCTCCAACGCTGGCAGTCGAATTGGTTTCACATTTCGTTATAGTTGTTGCAAAATAACAACAAAAGCAGCAATGTCGAAAAATAACCAATATGTGAAGCACGAGTGTGTGTGTGTGTGTGTGTGGCAGTCTGAATGAATGAATGATTTCCATTTGACATTGATGACGTTTATTTATTTCGTGCAAAATGGAAAAATTTGGCAGGTTAACGTTTCGTCGAACTTTTGCATACATTTTTTTGTGCGCTTTGCTAAAAGGAAATCAATGAGACACACAAAAAACATTCATGTGCCAGGAATGACATTTTCAGACTTATGTGAGTGCGTGTGTGTGAGTGTATGTGCGCGTTTTGAATTCATATGTGCTGTACCTATTGGCAATTTTTTCGCACCACATGTCAAGTTGCAGTTTTTTGTTGTTGTTGTTGTTCTTTTTTCGTTATGATAAAAAAGAAAATAAATACACTCGCATCGGAGCAGGGAATGAGCTGGGCGGCACACAGCAACTCACAAGATTGATTGCCATTTGATGTGAGTGGATTTGCATGTTTTTGTTGGTGCAAAAAGCGTGGTCCGTTATCCCCCCTTCCCCTTTACTTTTTCACTACTAATAGCCATTTCTGAATTTAAAAAAAAAATAAAATTAACTTTTTCTATTGATTTTTGATTAAAACGAAAATATGTCAAAGAGGTGGCAACAAAATATTTGATAATATAAAATAGATTACAATAAAATAAAATAAAATAAAATAAAATAAAAAAAAATAAATAAAAAAAATAAAAGAAAATAAACTAAAATAAAATAAAATAAAATAAAATAAAATAAAATAAAACAAAATAAAATAAAATAAAATAAAATCGAATCAAATCAAATCAAATCAAATTAAATCAATTCAAATAAAATAAAATTAAATAAAATAAAATAAAATAAAATAAAATAAAATAAAATAAAATAAAATAAAATACAGTAAAATACAATAAAATACAATCAAATAAAATAAAATAAAATAGAAAAAAATAAAATAAAATAAAATAAAATAAAATTAAATTAAATTAAAAAAATCAAATCAACTAAAATAAAATACAATAAAATCAATTCAAATAAAATATAAAAAATAAAATAAAATAAAATAAAATAAAATAAAATGAAATCAAATAAAATCAAATCATATCAAATTAAATCAAATCAAATCAAATCAAATCAAATCAAATCAAATCAAATCAATTCAAACAAAATAAAATATAAAAAATAAAATGAAATAAAATGAAATAAAATAAAATAAAAACATCTGGCAGCACCAGTTGCAACATGTCAGCAATGCGTCATTTTTGAGTTCCTTGCAATTGCATCAATTTTCAAATTACATAATTCAGCAGTGTTGCTGGTCGTGGGAGTAGACAGGCGGAGGGGTGTAGGGGAGCAGAAGGCGAAATTGCTTTTATCCTTTTATTTGCTTTTACACACACTGTATTTGCGTATCTAACTGCAGCAACAACAACAAAATAAAGTGAACAAAGTAGTAAGCAACAATAACAACAACAATAAACACAATTAGAACAGCAACAACAATTTTGATTGAAACGCATCGGTAATTAAATGCGGTCATCAGCGAACATTAGTTGCGCTATCCACAGCTGAAGTCCGAATGAGCAACTTGAAATATCACAAAAGTTGGAAGCTTGCGAGCAAACGAATCAATCATGACAGATGGGCGAAATTCAAAAAAACTATAATTCATTCTTTTGTGAAATTTAGCTACTCATATTATTTCTGCTTTAGAGTATAAAAATATTAAATAATCGAATTCCATATATTCGATATCAGACATGATCCATTCAAACTAACTACTCGATACAGATACACCGATGTAGGGTATAACAACAATTGTCATAGCCTAAAAGCACCACAACAACAACAACAATAACTACAATAACAACAAAAACAACAGCCGCTGCACAATTTCGCATAACAACATTGACACTCAGCAGCGACTCGCTGCCAAAATCGCTCCATCGCTTTGCCAGCTCATTCCATTTAGGCCACAAGTTGCCGCTGTACACCGCCGCTTCACCCACAAATGGCCCACACACCCGCACATACCAATTACCATGAATAAAAGTACAACAAAAACAACTCGCACGCACCATGTACACGCAGTTGCCACTCATAGATGAGCCCTAAGCCCTCCTATCAATTGCCGCTCGCCGCGCCGCACGCATCCAAATACACGCCGCACACATCGTTGTACATAAGGCCAAGTCGTAAATATTCCAAATGTCATTTTGAAATCCTAATTTACGCTTCGTCGATCCAAAATGCACATTTGCACAGCGCTCGCTCCCACCCCACCCACCCATCCCCGCCTCCAATTCCATCAGGCGGCTTTGGCGAGTGCGAATGCACACGCACCAACGCATCCAGCAACTGACCAACCGACCGTTCGTCCACCAACCCGACCCGACTGCACTTTGACTCCCGCTCATCAACGCCGTTTTGCATTTTCCGTAACATGCAATCAAAATTTTCAAATTTCTCCCCTCTTCGCTGCAGCGCAACGAAAAAAACCATTCACCTAAAATGGCTGCAACACCAGCCACCAGCCAGCAACGCTGCGAAATTGCAACGCAACAACTCGATGCAGGGCAAAAATTGATGGTTGTTGTTGGTGGCAGTGGTGGAGGCGGCGGCGGCGGCGCGTCGGGTCAGCACTGCCGATTGGGCATCAGTTGGATTGTGGCAGCTTGCAAAAATTAGTGCATTTTCGCCGAAAAACAATGTGTTGCCGCCAGTGCAGCGAGTGCGTTGGCGGCTGTCTCTATATGTGTGTGTGTGTGTGTGTGTGTGTGACTGCGTGTAATTTGTGTCTGCTGCCAATGGCGCTCAGGTCATATGATTTCCAGCACTCCCCATCCGTCCAGTCACCCATTCCCGCAGCACTTACGCACTTTGCAGGCTTTTGTGCCGGTGCTGAAATGTATTCGCATTACTTGGCTTCGATGTGTGATCCGCTCGATGTCTGCCCAGCGCCGGCTGCTAATGCCACTGTGACGCACAAGCGGCCCAATGCGCCTCCACTCGTCACTATTAGACCAGTGCGCTGCTCTTTTATTATTCCCTTTTCCATGCCAGCTGCATGCGAGCAAATTTTAGTTTTGTAATTTCGACTGGTCGTTTCGTATTTATGAGCGATTCGTTGGACCGCCATTTGCGCTGTTGTTCACTTTTTTGGGGACAGAATTACTGATTCTAGCGAGAACAAGGCACTAAATCAGTTTGCTTGGGTTCAAAAGCCGTTTCAGTATAGAATAGTTTCATAGTTTATTCATTAAAATCCATAATTTAGGTGGGAATTCAATTGTTTCAATTGAAAAAGAACTCAAATTCAAATGTGAATAGAAATTTTATTAGAAATGAATCATTTGACCAGAATAATTTAGTCTTAGTCTTAGTCTTAGTCCTAGTCTTAGTCTAAGTCTTAGTCTTAGTCTTAGTCTTAGTCTTAGTCTTAGCCATAGTCTTAGTCTTAGTCTTAGTCTTAGTCTTAGTCTTAGCCTTAGCCTTAGTCTTAGTCTTATTCTTAGCCTTAGTCTTAGTCTTAGTCTTAGTCTTAGTCTTAGTCTTAGTCCTAGTCCTAGTCTTAGTCTTAGTCTTAGTCTTAGTCTTAGTCTCAGTCTTAGTCTTAGTCTTAGTCTTAGTCTTAGTCTTAGTCTTAGTCTTAGTCTTAGTCTTAGTCTTAGTCTTAGTCTTAGTCTTAGTCTTAGTCCTAGTCCTAGTCCTAGTCCTAGTCCTAGTCCTAGTTTTAGTCTTAGTCTTAGTCTTAGTCTTAGTCTTAGTCTTAGTCTTAGTTTTAGTCTAAGTCTTAGTCTTAGTCTTAGTCTTAGTCTTAGTCTTAGTCCTAGTCTTAGTTTTAGTCTTAGTCTTAGTCTTAGTCTTAGTCTTAGTCTTAGTCTTAGTCTTAGTCTCAGTCTCAGTCTCAGTCTTAGTCTTAGTCTTAGTCTTAGTCTTAGTCTTAGTCTTAGTTTTAGTCTAAGTCTTAGTCTTAGTCTTAGTCTTAGTCTTAGTCTTAGTCTTAGTTTTAGTTTTAGTCTTAGTCTTAGTCTTAGTCTTAGTCTTAGTCTTAGTCTTAGTCTCAGTCTCAGTCTCAGTCTTAGTCTTAGTCTTAGTCTTAGTCTTAGTCTTAGTCTTAGTCTTAGTCTTAGTCTTAGTCTTAGTCTTAGTCTTAGTCTTAGTTTTAGTCTTAGTCTTAGTCTTAGTCTTAGTCTTAGTCTTAGTGTTAGTCTTAGTCTTAGTCTTAGTCTTAGTCTTAGTCGTAGTCTTAGTCTTAGTCTTAGTCTTAGTCTTAGTCTTAGTCTTAGTCTTAGTCTTAGTCTTAGTCTTAGTCTTAGTCTTAGTCTTAGTCTTAGTCTTAGTCTTAGTCTTAGTCTTAGTCTTAGTCTTAGTCTTCGTCTTGAAAATAACTGTCTTTTACCACATTAAACCTTTTTCATAAAGGATATTACAATGGGTCTAGTGTGTTCTGAAATCCTTTAAGACCGAAACTGTAACCTAACCTAACCTTAACCACTACGATCCGCCATTTAGTTCTTTGTTTAAACAAAATTTCTTACAATATTCAGTTATAAAATTCAATTCGGAAATTATTTCGTTTACCTTAGCAATTACCGCCGCTTCCCCCTAACCTCACTACGTATTAACTACACGAAAGTCCACTGAATGTAACCGACAACAACCGGCACCAACGAACACGAACATAAAACGATGCGGAAATCAAGTGTCTCCCCTGGGTTGCATAAATTATAGCAAACATGTCAAAATAGCACCAAACTTTTTTACTTTTCCACCAAAAAACAAGTACAACAACAAACCCAAACTGAAAGAAAACAACCAACTGGCAGAGAAAGCAGCAGCAGCAGAGAAAGCAACACTTAGTGACATGCGATACAGCAAAACAAACCGAAAAAACTGAAATTCGAATTCGAATTGGGAGTGGAATTGGAATTGGAAAAAATTCTACACCAACAACGTGAATGACAAAAATGCGCGCTGGGACACAATGGGAGCAGGATACAGGCGGCAGTGTAACTGCAGATCCTTGAGAAAACAGAAATCTCCAATGCAGCACAAAAGAGCAAAGTGGGAGCTGCCAGAAATATCCAGTAATAGCGCGGAGCTTGTTTTCTATTTTCCCATTTCAGATACACCAAGAAAAGGCACGCGTCGTGCCACATTATTCAAACAATAACAATAACAACAACAACAACAACAAACCGAAGAAAGTAATGTATTACATTTAAAGAAAAAAGTTGACGGCATAAAAAAGTGTACCAAAAAGTTGTGATTGATCGCTGAGCAAGTGCGGCAACGTGCGCTAAATAAGGACACAAAACGAGGGAGGGAACGAGGGGTGTAAGATTACCGCAAACAGTGTTGCCATCATGACAGCAGCACTCATATACGGACTGCTTATTGTGATGGAGTAATGATTGAGAACATGTGTGTGTGTGTGTGTGAGCAATGCAACAAGAAAAATGCAACAAAATGTGAATATTTGTCCTAGAACCGAAAGAGGCTTAACCCTTTTGTTTTCAAAGTTCTGGTTTTTCGTAAAAAAAAACACTGATGAAGTTAATTTAGAAATTTTTTGTAGCTACCAAGGATGCAGTTGTTCAGTGTTAGCACCGACAATTATTTAAGATGAAAGAATTTCCTCTGAGATCCAGCAGACGTTAGGTGCGCTGCCAGCCCAGTTTTGGCCAGATTTATTGCATTTTTTTTTATGATTCCCGAAGCTGCAGTTGCGGATTCAGGGGGGGGTTGGGGGTTGAACCTCTTCCCCGAAATATTAGGGTCGACTATAAAACAACATACAAATTAAAAGGAATTTTTTGACATTTTATGAATATTAAAGAATTACTTTTTGAAACCCCCCCCCAAAATATTTTTCTGAATCCACCCCTGCGAAGCTGCCAAGATGACATTAGGCCCCACTTATCCTTTTATTAGCTTCCAGATATTCGGTGAAGTACCCAATTTGGCCAAACTGTGTGATATTCTGTGATTTTTCTTTTATCGATTCTGAGGCCACCAAGATGACATTAGGAATTTCTTCTCTACTCTATTATAAACTTTCAGATACTCAGGGAAGTACCCCAGTTGACAAATTCTGGGAGGCATTTCTTGGTAGTGCAATTTTTTATCTAACTTGTTCGCTCTTTAGTTCCTTAGGATATCTCCGGACACGATAAGATGAGTTCAAGCATGTTTCAATCGATTGGCTACAACTGATTACTGTTTTTGATGCCAGCATATACGATTCCAGGGTCTTCGTAGCCGCATGGCTATACTCAGATAAATATTATATCTTGATCTAAGATTGTGTTAATTGATTCATTTCCGGGCAACTCTTGTGAGCGAAACCTCAGCTTAGAACAACCTACAGTATTCTTCAATTTGAATAGTTTATTCCATGAGGAAATCGTTTATTCGGTAAAGATCTAACATGAGTTGCGCTTCGGTCAGTTTATCATCATTGTAGGTTCGACGGTGCTCGTTGAACCTTGACCTCCCTTAGCTTTACTGTCCAGCTTTAGCATTTTTTTGGTGTCGCCCACCACTTTGTCAAAACAAGTTCTGACGCATCGTTCTCGACATTTTGGGTCCGTGTCCTATGGGGTTTTCTCTCTCTAAGCTTTTCAATAAAGTTTTCGTTGAAGATTTTCTTTGCGGAATTTTTGTGATGCATTCGCAAAATATGATTCGCCCAGTGCAGGCGTTTATAGCCCGATTTGATCAGCTAATCTCGTAATAAATAATCTGGTAATAAAAGACTTCTCACAGTCTCTCCCAGTCACTGAAGTCGGGCATGACCCTAAGAAATTTCAGAATAAAGTTCCCCAAATTCCTTTAGAAGTATCCGTGTGTTGGTGTGGCCAGTGTAAGATTCCAATCCATGTTTACAGTTAAAGTGTTTTAACTCCATGATGTTTTTAAGCTTTCAGTAACTAGAGGGTTCGATTAAGAACCGATAACTAGTCAGATAACTAATAACTTGATGAGTTATCTGTGGATTAAGTAATGTTAGGTTGGTTTCTCGAATTGGCCGCGCATAGACCGTTCTGGGTTCTTAGCTGTACCAGATGGAGTTTCTAAGGCGTTGAAAGCTGGTAAAGTAATGATCGCTTAGGATTCCTGTGTTTTTAGCGAATTTCAGCAATGATTTGATATCAAGCTTAGGGACTTCATCCAACCCAGGGAAACACGGGACAGTAGCACAGAATGTGTTCCAAGGTTTCTGTGACGCCATGCTCTTAAAATTTTCTAGCGGGTTAAGAATGTACCAAACCTCTTAAAGTTGAATCATACAATTAGAGTGAAATTTAATACTTTTCCTAAATGGAAAAAAATTGAATAACAGTGAAATTCGCTTAAAAAGTGCGCCTTTAGCTAACTTAAAAAAAAACTGACACGTGCTGGCAGCAGCCAAAAGGGTTATGACGCAAAAGTGTTATTATTTTTATATTTCAGTTCATTTGGCCATTGTTGGCAGTCATATGAAATCAATCATCTATCGATACATAAAAACTGCCGACATATGATTTATGGCAAAGGGGAAAATGTGGGTTAATGCAAAACTGCAACCATGCGCAAAGTTTCACCCACTTTTAGAGGCACACACACTCGCACACACTCGCACATACTCACACACATACAGTCAGTCAGTTTTGCTTATTAATTTAGTATCATTATAAATTTACAGCATCGTTGTAAATCAATAGGTTTTTGGCTCGCACGCAACAACAACAACAACAACAACTAAAACAAAAAGCATTTCCAGCGGCGAGTGCGGCCATAATTTTCAGTTTTCTACAAGGCACCGCACACTGTGCCAAATAAGGTGCGGCTCGATCGGCTCTTGAAAAAAGTGCTGCGCTGCTGTGGCAGTTTTTGTTGTTGTCATTATTGACATGACTGCACGTTGGTTGCGCTTTATGCGCATCGTAAATATTTATTGACACAAAAAACAAAAAAATAAAGATGCCGTAAAAATATGGCAAACAACGCGGGAGATATTTTGACTGGTCAAAAACAAAAACCAGCGAATACAATTTACCATTTTTCGCTTATGATGTATTGATGTGCATTTTGTGCGTACTTTAAACCATTTTGCAGTGTAGTTGACAAACTATCAACAATTTTGATGGACTTTAGATGATTTGATATTCAAGGATACAGGTTGACTGTGGCAAAATTTTGATATTGAGGCATTAAAAGCACAAATAAACATATAAATCACTGAATTGGCACAATGTAGTCACCTGATTGTTGCTTCTGGAAGGTGACATTTTTATGCACTTAGGATAATCATTCCTTCAAATACCCAAATTCGGAAATTCAAAATGAAAAAAAATAACCAAGAACTGTGGTTTGGTATGAAAGAACGTGGATTGGTATGAAAGAACGTGGATTGAAAACAGGTTTTGATGAGGAGAGAGATTTGAAAACAGTCTGAATTTTCAAACAGATAAAATTTCACTTTATATGATAATTTGTTAAAATATAATAGTTGCTCTATTGTTTGAAAAATATAAAGTCGTACTGAGATGTTAATTGATATCATGATTAAGCATTATCATTGAGATTTGATCGCCGTTCGTAAGATTTGCTATAAAGCTGCAGTTTTAGTATTAATCTGATGACCATGTGCGCGCTATCTTCAGTTGATCACATCCAGTGATGATATGGTATCCTCAACTTGGTCCTTCCAAAGGAGACACGTTCTCACTCTTCACTGTCGACCTTCAACTAGAGCAACTTTCTTTCAAATATTCCAAGGTCCGCTATGTCGTTTCTAAAAATAAAAATATGAAAAAACTAAAAATAGTAATTAATATAAAAAATAAATATAAAAAGCAAACAAATAAAAAATTTAAAAAATATAAAAAATAAATATAAAAAGCAAACAAATAAAAAATTAACAAATTAAAAAAAATGATAATACAACAAGGGGTTTGGCTTTCGAACCCCTAAATACAAAAATTCCTGGTGCAAAATATGGTTTCAAGTGGAATTGAAAAATGAAATGCTGTGTGCGCCACTGCTAGCAGGGCCCGGTGGCTTGGATTTTGGGTACATTAACTAAAAGTTTGAAGTCAATGGGTCTATAAATCACATTTCGCTTAACACTTTGTTGACTTTGACTTTGTTGAGATTTTTATGAAGAACATGAAAAATCCTTGTCTTATTATTTCTCATTTAATTCATATTTTTTTCAAAAGATCTCCAGGAAAATTTATCACATCAGATTTTGATTTTTGAAACAGGTGTCGAATTATTTCCCATTTGAAGTGGCTTACTAAGTTTAAAGTACAAAACACATTAAATCATGGTTCTCCATACATAACCTTTAACCTTTAGTTGATTTTGATTTTCAAAATAATGAAAAACACGTGTCTAATTTTATTATATTTCAAATGTTTTAAACAATTTTGAAGCTAATAGGCCCATTGGTTCACATTTACTTTATAGAGTTCTCGCATACGCATCTTAACTCGTTAATATTTGACCCCGTTAAATTTTGATTTTCGAAAAACTAAAAAAAGCCTAATGATTTTTATTTTAAGTGGTTTCACCAATTGTCAATAGACCCATCGATTCATAGTTTTTCGTATCCTTCCCGTATATTGACCTTAACAAATGTTTGACCTCGTTGAATTTTGATATTCGAAAAACTAAAAAAACACGTGTCTAATGATTTTTGTATTTCACTTTCGAAATCAATGTACCCATCGGTTCATAATTTTTTCATAGACTTCTCGGATACGAACTTTAACCCGTAAATGTTTAACACTTTTAAAATTGGATATTCGAAAAACTCAAAAACAAGTGTCCAATAATATTTTTTTCGTAGTCTTCCCTTATTTCTTTAAATTCATTTCATCGCCTTCTCGCATACAAACCTTTACTCGATAATCTTTGACCCCGTTAAACTTTGATCTTCAAAAAACAAAAAATACGTGTCTAATGATTTTTTTCTCAAGTATTTTCACAAATTTCAAACTCTACAGGCCCACCGGTTCGTATTTGTTTCATAGACTTCTACGTTCCATAGACTATTCCGTAAAATTTTGATATTCGAAAACTAAAAAATGCGTTTAGAGTTTTTTTGGATTTGTAGTATTTTCGCCATTTTTTAAATTAATAGATCCATTACATCACGTTTCTCTATATATGAGACTTTAAGCTAAAGTTTTTCTTCTTTAGACCCCGAATTTCGAAAATTCCCGTCTGCTTGTTTTCCACAATGTACCAACAGTTAAGATTTCATGATTGTAGCCTCAGCGGTTTGGGCTGAGCGATGATAAATCAGTGACTGACTATTCAGGATAAAGAGTTATATGCATGTACACATGCTTTGGTTATGCAGATGGGTGTTGTAGGTTGATCCAGGAATTCAGAAGTGGAAGTCTAGGTAGTCAAATCTACAGATCTTTGTAGTCGAACTACTTTCGAAATATGTTCGTATTGCAGTTGTGGAATTGAGATCTAGTTGTTTGAAAAACACCGACGACTAGACCAAGTTGAAGAGATCCTTTTCTCGTTGGATTTGATTGAAATTATTGAATAAGAGCATCAGCCGAGAGCAGTTGAGATCAACAGTAATTCTACTCTAATAAAAATTTTTTAGATCATATGGCCCTCTCTTGAAAGCATCAATTTTAGGTTTTTGTTTACTGTTTATTTTGTAATTTAAATCCACTTGCTGCATTTATGCATTTATTAAAGTCGTAAAATGGTTACATATAAAAACAAAGTGCTTTGTTGTTGTGCATAGAGCGCTTCATCATTCAAATTGGCGCACATGCGCAGTGCAAAATCGCCGCAATACTTTTGTGCTTTATTACTATTGTCCTGCATCGGAATCATCCGAATGACTTGCGGTGATGCATGTGTTATGTCTGCCCCCCCCCCCGCCCCCTATTCTGCAGCATTTATTGTTGCTTGAAAACAAAACCAAATTGCTGCCATAATCATTAAAATGGCCAAAGGAGCTAAACGGCATTGTTGTTGCTTTTTTGTATTTTTATTAACGATATCATTATATTTTTCAGTACGTTCATAATTCATGCTTTATGTTTCGTTCGATGCTGTCGCGCCACAAGCCACAAATATTAAAAATCAATTAAGGCGGCCAGCACCAATACACACACACCCGCACACACATGAACACACAATTGGCGGGCACACTCAATTTAATGTCGCAGGACAGCAAAACTCAATGAGACATTTTGCGTTTTATTTATTTCTTTTAAGCTTTATTTCATTATGGTGTGCACTGCTCCTGGCGCATTGTTTTTGCTTTAGCTGTTTAATTTAATTTTTGCCTTTTTTGTCTTTCTCCTCGACTGTTGTCAATGCGATCTTGATATCTGTATCTGCGTTGCGGCAGTAACCTTGATGACAAAACCAGCGCCAGCAGCAACATGGCTCACGTCACCGCTCGACGGCGAGGCGAACCAACGAGCCAAGTCATAAAAATTTTGAGTGCATCATTTCGCCGAGGCCGGCTGACAGCCGCGGCGGCCGGATGCGGCCAGCACATGACGGCTCCCGCCCATGAACGGAGACGCGTCAGCGCTGAACGTGCAGCGGCGCGTTGTCGTGTCGTATCGTTGTCGCTGTTTGTTGTCATAAAATTTCATTCATTTATAATTTAATATCACATGCGGCAGATGCCTCACCGATATACGTTTGTATGTATTTCTGCAGCATTAACAACAACAACAACTGCACAGCATGCAAGTTGCCTTCGTTTATAATATTTTTTGCAGCGTTTCTCTACTTGCCGGACAGTCGATGGACGCTTGGACGACTGAACGCACTCGGCTCGGTGCTATCGTTGCACTTTTGGCGCTGCTCGGCACTTTTCACTGCGACGACGATAAAACTTTATGCGCCTCCATACGTGTGCGTTATTTACGTGTCGCTGCGTCGTCACTGCCGTCGCCAACGTCATCTGCGACAACGGCCTGGAGTGCCGCTGGTGCCAGCCATACCGCACACATTGACGTTTTGGTAACAAGCTCGCGCTGTTGTTGTTGTTGCTATTGTTGCACGATCCACGATGCTGTCCGAAGCGCCGCGGCGGTGCCATAACGTTGTGACAGCAGTGCCATTTATGATGGCGTGCGAATTGCCAACATAATTCACATTTTAATTAATAGCAAAATAAAAATTCTGGAATATAAATTTTTCGGCGCTATAAAATTTAATCGTTCAGCTTAGCTGTGTGGTTTTTTTGTTCTAATTGCACAAAGTGCTAAAGCTGGGCGAGTGTTTTGCTGTGGTGTTGAATGAGAAAATTTGCTAAGGTTCGTCACTGATACTTTGGAATATTTATTGTTATTGAATACTGTTCGAATATTGAATATGTATTGTAAAATGCTTGAAATTTTTTTTTAGATTAAAATTTCAAATGTATAAGTCATTGTTGTTGTATCTCCGTAATTTTATGGTTAATCTTTATATTGAAGACTTGAAAAAGTTTGCCTTTTTCGGAGGAAGAAAACAAAGCTCGGCCAAGAACGTATTCAATGCGGAAGAGGAATGCCAAAGGCGACAGAAGCATCAAGTTTAATTAACCCTGCAGACATTTGGAGTGACCGTATGAAAATCCTGGGAAAAGTATTGAAACAGGTCCATGAAGACTTCTTAACACTACTAAGACCATTGCGGTCATTTTGACGGGTTTTTCTTTTTAAATATCTGTATTTTCTTTAGTATTTCTATCAACATTTACTTTGATGATTTTTATTTTTTTATTGGGTTCTACAATTAGTTCTACAATTAGAGTTCTACAATTGAAATTAGCCAGATCCGATGTGTACTTTTCAAGATATCAGCGGATATAATATGTAGTCTTTGTAGGTATGGAGAACTTGCGGTCTTTTAAGGGGCAATTCTTTCTACTTTAGGAATTGGACCGTTTTTTGGCTTCTTCATAAAGTGCGCATCAGACAAAAGCGACTGGAAAGAAGTGATGGAACCAAGTGACGTGTTGTCACTCGTATGGTCAGCTAAATAAGTTGAAAAATCCATCATAAAAAGTGATTTTATGCCAATTTGGAGGTGGACTACGAATTCCATTTTGGCATTGCACCAAGTTGTTGAGACCTTTCAAGAATCAATCCATTTATTCGATCCATATCTATCAATAACAATTCATATATTTTATAATTTTAACTACTATCCAGACAGATTATTTGGTGCATAGAAGTGGTGTAGAACTTTCTATTTGAGCATTTCCAAATAGGTTTTAATTGATTTTGGACTTTTATGCGGCAAAATCTCTTTGTTCTTTCTCGTTTCGTATTGTAATCGGTTTTTCTTTAAACACAAACAAATAAGTTGGAAAGGATTCATGATTATCTGGCAATCTTTAATGATAGTTTCGGGCTTAAGGGCTTAATAAAAGATGTTTCATAATCATTTCATTGGGTTAAAGGATCTCATAAAATTCTACAACGCTTAGCAGGTTAAGGACAGAAAAACACGCCCACTTTTTGTTTTGTACTAACGAAAAATTGAGTCTTCATGCAGCCAAAGTAAAACCTGAACAGGACAAATCAACTGCTTGGAAACATCCGGGAGAGTACTGCAAGACTCGCCGCCGGGTGGGGGAATACGCGACCCAATTGCAAATATCCTTCAACAATCATTATTGCAGTTGTGAGAAGGAAGACCAGAGAGTGAGAGAGAGACATTGAGCCACTTTGTGCGTACATGCTCGGGTTAAGCCAGGAGCAGGCTACGCTCATTCGAAACTCCCTTCCCGGAAGACCTTAAAACGCGACTGCACCTACCACTCAACCAACCAAACAACCAACGTCTAGCTGAATCCACCAACTAAACAACGTCAGCTAGGAGCCATAAATATTAGATTTTGTGTCCGATTTTGTTGCACGACTGGGCTTATGCCACGATTTTGAATGTTTCCTAGTCGACCTCGATAGTCAAGCGGGTATCAAAAGCCAAAGACTCAAGGTTCGATTCCCATTTCGGGCTGCGCTTTCATGAGTGCGCTTTTGACTGGTAACACTGTGCTACAAAAATCAAAAATTTTCAAAACACACGAAAAAATCTATATACTCGCAAAACTAGGGGCCAAATGTAGTAAAACTGCATTTATAGTTTTTTTCTCTGACATCAGGATTTTTTTTAAAGGACTTTGAAATTTCAAGGACATGTTAATTTCAAAAAATTATTTTAAAAATTGAGCGCATTATAGAATATCAATATGGGTATCAAATGCAAGAGAAAGATCCTTAGAATCTTAACAGATTTAATGTTTTGGTGCAAAAGGACGAAGAGGTATTTAAAAAGTCCTTTTACAACTTTATCCTTGAATATCCTTGCAAATTTCCAATAATTAAAAAAAATATATATATCTTAAGGACTAATATGTACGCTACTACATCCTTGAATTTCGTCCTTCGAACTTTATTAGTTTAAGATATAAAAAATTTAAACAGGGGAGGGTTTTTGGGGTTTAAACACCCCCGAAATAACTTTAAGTTAGTAGATAAATTTAATTTATAACCGAGGTTAACAAAATTTTTTAAGAAGCGTTTTCGAAAAATCTTCGAAAAACCAGGTTTTTCCCTGTTGTTTCAGTTATGAGCACATATCTCGTAAACGAATCATATGACTAACACAAGCTGTCCCTCGGTCAGAAGATAATACCTTACCCTTTCCAGAGATATACAGATTGTCCAGATTTGGAGAAATTGCTGATGGTGAAAGTTGTAAAAAGTGAATTTTTTTGACCATTTTAAAAAATCATAAATTTTCGAATGTTTTTTTATAGATAAAATAAATTTGCTCCTTTGGTTTTACAATCTAAGATGAAAGATATATTATTTGAGCAAATATGAAGCCTAACATCAATAGAATTGAAAGAAAAATTACAAAGTCATGATGCACGGAGTGAAAACACCGACTTTACATTGGCGAAAAAAAAAACATTTTTTGGCCGAGACCCATCCTAATGTTGATATAGACGTGAAACTAGAGGTCATTTATAGTAATCTGACATAGTCACTTTTTCATTTTCTGACTCAAAGTCCTTTTTAAAGGACTTTAAAATTTTAAGGACATACACAGTTCAAATATTTTTTTAAATATTTGCGGTTATGCAATGATTGAGATATGGGTATCAACTGAAAGAGAAACATTTTCTCCTTTTAACTAAATTTTCTATTTTGAACGTTCAGGACCAAAATATGTCAGGTATGAAAATCATACATTTTTTGGATCTCAGTCTGTAGATTCATACATCTTAATTTTATTCTATTTCAAAGTTCTCAAAAAAGTTACACAAAACCCCCCTGCTCCCGAAACAAAATCCTGCGTGCACTACTGCACTGTAACCTAACCTAACCTTTTCACTTTTCATTGCGTGTAGCGATATGATTTATACAACTTATTTTCCAATTTCTGCTCTTGAAGCCAGCCACTTGTGTCTCTTTCAACATCTCTAGGCTTCAATTCTAACTTGATCTCATTTCATTGCTTTTAAACATTGAAGAATTGTTGACTATGATTAACTTAAACTTATTTCTTCTAACTTCTAACTAACTTAACTGGTAATAATTCTGAGAATTCAGTTTTCATATGAGACCCGATAGGTCTTGATTGAGTAATGCCTCCACTTTTTTGTTCTCAAATTTGTTCAGTGTTTCAGAGAGTTTTTAAAACCAATCCTCTACTTTTTTAATTTCAAAGTTTTTGAAATTCAATACAAAGCAAACCAACTTCAACATCAAAATCATTATCGTGAAGCAGTTAGAACAATATCTGTGTATTATTTACGACAAAATAAATGTCCATTTAACACTTATTATATTGATTTCTACCAGAGACCGGAAATAACAGTTATTTATGAAAACTATAATTGAAAATTTTACTACGAAGGAAAAATCATGCAAATAAATGAAATATACCAATACATTTCTTTTCGCACGGAGAATCAAACTTGGCAATACATTTTTTTTTGTAATGTTTACGGAAAAATTAAAAAATAAGAATTATTTTGTATCTATAATTTAAAAATCTTTTAATAAAATTTTTTTTTGATTTTTTTCATATTAGTCCACAAATAACAGTTTTATTTAGATTTTTATTTTAGTTGTCCTATGATAACAATTATTGGTGACTTTTATTTTTTTAGTCATCAATAAAAATCATTCAGTGACTTTTATTTATAAAAGTCATCAATAAAAATCAGTCAGTTTATTTTTTAAGTCACAATATAAAAGTAACTTTCATTAATGCATGCAAAAGTTATGATTCTTCCAGAAAATAGAATTGTCAAGACAGGTCTTGTTAAGCCGATCAAGAATATATATGCATTTCGATATTTAATCAATCCAATACTGCAATTAATGAAAATGACTTTTATATTGTGACTTAAAAATAAAAGTCACTGAATGATTTTTATTGATGACTTCAAAAATATAAGTCATTGAATGATTTTTGTTGATGACTTTTATAAATAAAAGTCAATGAATGATTTTTATGGATGACTTAAAAAATAAAAGTCATTGAATGATTTTTATTGATGACTTTTATAAAAGTCATTGAATGATTTTTATTGATAACTTTTGTAAATAAAAGTTAATGAATGATTTTTATTGATGACTAAAAAAATAAAAGTCACGAATAATTGTTATCATAGGACAACTTAAATAAAAATCGAAAAAACTGTTATTTGTGGACTAATAAGAAAAAAATCAAAAATAATTGTAATTATGGGATTTTTAAAATATAAATAAAAAATAACTTTTATTTGTTGAGTCATTAAATGAAAGTAAAAAAAATAACTCTTAAACATTGATTTTTATAATAAAACTTATAACTGTTACGGTCCCTGATTTCTACACATTTCTATAGAGTTCTATTTTCGTTTACAGAACCATGTTTCAAGAGTAAAAATACCACATCTGAGATGCAACCATAGATACTTCTATATGTAATTCAATACTTTTTCAAGGAATTCATCTCATCTCAAACTCGCTCATACCCATCGATAGGAAACTCCCACCCGACACCAGTTCGCTTATCTCAAGCTTCATATGTGAGTGTGCCAAACATACTTACAACATACAACAAAACTTTTCTACTTTACAAAATGTTCACCTCGCACAACATCCCTCATTATCACACGGAAGCAAGCGGAAGAACAAATGAATGGCTTTAAATCCCCCAGCAGCATTTATTAGAAGACATAACTTTGTCTTCTCTTCTTCGACTCGCGTCAGCATCTTTCCATCCATCCAGAACAACGCAGCAGCAGCAAAAATGTACAACAAAATATGCAAACATGTAAAACAAAAGAAGCGAAATTATAAAACTTGAAAAGTTGAACGGAAAAGTTTCACGTACCAGCAGCAACAACACCAACGCCAACGCCGATACACAACAAAAGACACAACATGCCAGCGGCGGGGCGGAAAAAGTGCGTAAAGTAATTTTAATAGAAAATTGATTTATAATTGGAAAATCTTTTCCAGAAATTGATTTACCACAAAAACCGCACCGCGTACCCCGAGGAACAAGCAGCCAAAGCAAAGACAACACAACAACAACAACACAGCATAGGACAACACAACCAGGAACAAGCCAAGTTGGCAGTGATTTTCAGGCAACAGACTTTGCACTAAACGCCGCCGCTGCCAGCGTGCCACTCCCAACGCCCACGCACCGTTGTTGTTGTTGTGCGAGCAGAGTGTGGCGCCCGGCGACACCCAATCATATCTGGCTGGCGGCTTGTCGGAGCGCTGCTGTGTGCATTTTTCTTTGAGGTGCGCTGAGGTGAGTGCGGTGAGCAGTCGGTGGCGGCTGGGCTACGCCCAAATGCTGCGTCTGCACTCGAAACTTTTTCGAAAGCGCTAAGCCAAAAGACAAAACCAAGTTGGATGCGCCCCGTACTCTGTTTTTCTTGGAGATCTCAGCATCGCAGGCTTCGGTGGCGCTTCGTTTTGTTGGTCGGTTGGTTGGTATGCGCGCGGTGGCGGCAATGTTGCCGGTGGCAGCTAGACAACTTAAGAAGATGCAAAGCGACTTACGGGCACCGGCAGCCATTGCTCGCTGGCGCGCATCGCATTGTGTGTCGATGTGTTGGCGGGCAACTTTTTCAATTGACTTTGCTGGCGCTGGTATTTTTCTTTCGTGCCGTTCTTACGCCGACAACGGCAACGGGTGGCAACATTGTAATTTCGAAAATGAGTAAAGTTTTCAACCTTAAAGTGGGTTTCTGCGGCTGCGGCAGCGCCGGCACAAAGCGCGCACAAGAAAATGCTGTTTTCCGCTTCTTTCAAAAATTGCTCCGCCGCGCCGTTCCCTCCCCGTCGACTGAGCAAGTTTCACTTCCGCTGCTTAGGCCGCGCAGCGACTTGACATTTGTTTTTGACGTTGGCGCTGCCGCTGCCGCTGCTGCCACAAGAACGCTTTGAAGCGGAAACTATTACAAGAGTTGCGCTGCGGCCGTTGCGGCCACTGCGGCTGCTGCGGTTCATTTAATTGAATTATTTTTATTGAGTGCGCAAATATAAAAGGATTAACGCCCGATTTGTGCCAACTTTATTTACGCCTTGCGTCCAGTGCGCCATTGTTCGTTGTGCAACTTCAAAGGTGGCCATTTCGGAGCAAATCCATTTGAGTTTTGCCGCTAATGAAGTGGTCCACCCACTCACCAACACGCCCACTCACCAACTCGCCCACTTGCCAGTCGATCGCATTTAATATTTCATTACATTTTCTGCACTTATTTTCGCTTCTTTCAACTCCAACTCTAACTATCGGCCGTTGTAAAAGTGAGTTATGCTCGCCTAAGGCGGCGCTTCCTCTTCGACTGTCTGTCCAACCGTTGGGCGCCACTGGAATAGTTGCCACTCGACGGCGACGATTACAATTTGAAATTAATTTTCTTTTGCACGCAATTTTCCTCGTCCTCAAGTTCGTCTGCAATTTGCTTTATAGCACTTGCAACAATAAATGACGACGCTGTGGCGCGGCGCGGCGCGCATTCTAGAAAAAGAAAAATTATTTTTCACCTGGCTGCCTTATCTGTTCGCTCTGTCGCCAGTTGCAGTGCACTTTTAATTATTTCTTATTTTTAATTTACAACCACTTGGCTGCTTTGATTAATTTCCCAGCACGTTGGCTAAGAGGAAACAGGAAAATTGTTGCTTTTGTTGCTATTCGTTAAAGTTAAAGCCTTTTCGCTTTGTAAAATTCTAACCCCAATAGATGAAAATGGCATTTCGGAAAATTGTATAATTTATATTCATTCTTTAAAACTTGATTTTTGAAATTTTCTATGAAATTTTAGTTTTAGAAAAAGTTCTCAAGAGCTTAGACCTAAGAGCCCTCCTTCAATAAAGTATTGAAAAAATCTTAGAACTGTAAAATCTGAGTCCAAAAAACCGAGGCTTGAGTAAAAACCTCCCAGACAACTCGTCAGGGCTTCTGGAACCACACGAAGGGATGTGTTGTGATGTGATGTGTGTTGATGTGATGTGTGTTGATGTGATGTGATTTGATATGATGTGATGTGATGTTATGTGATGTGATGTGTATTGATGTGATGTGATTTGATAAGTTATGATGTGATGTGATGTGATGTCATGTGATGTGATGTGAATTGATGCGATGAGTTGTGATGTAATGTAATGTGATGTATTGTAATGTAATGTAATGTAATGTAATGTAATGTAATGTATGGTATTGTAATGTAATGTAATGTATTGTAATGTAATGTAATGTAATGTAATGTAATGTAATGTTATGTAATATAATGTAATGCAATATAATGTAATGTAATGTAATGTAATGTAATGTAATGTGATGTGATGTGATGTGATATGATATGTTTTGATGTAATGTGATGTGATGTGATGTGATGTGATGTGATGTGATGTGATATGATATGTTTTGATGTAATGTGATGTGATGTGATGTAATGTAATGTAATGTAATGTAATGTAATGTAATGTTATGTGATGTGATGTGATATGTTTTGATTTAATGTGATGTGATGTGATATGTTTTGATGTGATGTGATGTGAATTAGTATTATGTGATGTGATATGATGCGATGTGATGGGATGTGAAGTATTGTAATGTAATGTAATGTATTATAATGTAATGTAATGTAATGTGATGTCATGTCATGTGATGTGATGTGATGTGTTGTGATGTAATGTAGTGTAATGTAATGTAATGTGATGTAATGTAATGTAATGTAATGTAATGTAATGTAATATAATATAATGTAATGTAATGTAATGTGATGTGATGTGATATGTTTTGATGTAATGTGAATTAGTATGATGTGATGTGATATGATGCCATGTGATCGGATGTGATGTGATGTGATGTATTGTAATGTAATGTAATGTAATGTAATGTAATGTAATGTAATGTGATGTGATGTGATATGTTTTGATGTGATGTGATTTAGTATGATGTAATGTAATGTAATGTAATGTTATGTAATATAATGTAATGTAATGTTATATAATGTAATGTAATATAATGTAATGTAATATAATATGATATGTTTTGATGTAATGTGTTGTAATGTGATGTGATATGATGTGATGTGAAGTATTGTAATGTAATGTAATGTTATGTAATGTAATGTAATGTAGTGTGATATGTTTTGATGTAATGTGTTGTAGTGTGATGTGATATGATGTGATGTGATGTATTGTAATGTAATGTAATGTGATGTAATGTAATATAATGTAATGTAATGTAATGTAATGTGATGTGATGTGATGTGATGTGATGTGATGTGATGTGATGTGATGTGATGTGATGTGATGTGATGTGATGTGATGTGATGTGATGTAATGTGATGTGATGTGATGTGATGTGATGTGATGTGATGTGATGTGATGTGATGTGATGTGATGTGATGTGATGTGATGTGATGTGATGTGATGTGATGTGATGTGATGTGATGTGATGTGATGTGATGTGATGTGATGTGATGTGATGTGATGTGATGTGATGTGATGTGATGTGATGTGATGTGATGTGATGTGATGTGATGTGATGTGATGTGATGTGATGTGATGTGATGTGATGTGATGTGATGTGATGTGATGTGATGTGATGTGATGTGATGTAATTTAATGTGATGTAAAGTAAAGTAATGTAATGTAAAGTAATCAATGTAATGTGGTGTAATGTAATATAATGTAATGTAATGTAATGTGATGTGATGTGATATGTTTTGATGTGATGTGATTTAGTATGATGTGATGTGATATGATGTGATGTGATGGGATGTGATGTATTGTAATGTAATATAATGTAATGTAATGTAATGAATGTAATGTAATGTAATGTTATATAATGTGATGTGATGTGATGTGATGTGATGTGATGTGATGTGATGTGATGTGATGTGATGTGATGTGATGTGATGTGATGTGATGTGATGTGATGTGATGTGATGTGATGTGATGTGACGGCATATCATGTGATGTAATGTACTGATTACGAGTCCAACCAACTCCATAGCGTGTGGGCGCTGAAAGGTTTATGTGCTCAAGTATTGATTCAAACCGTTTTGTGATATTTTCATGAGGTTCTCATCATTGAGGTCATGTTTCCCTAGCAGCTTTAGACCTTCGTGTGCCAGCACTAAGCAGTTTGTAATTATACGCTTCATTTTCTTGTCATTTGTGTTAGAGAATCTGCATATTTTGTTATCAACTAAGCCTATAAACTAGAGCACCTCTACTGTTACATACAAAAAAAAGTGTGCTGCTAAGTCACCACATAGAATCCTGTGGCAGTTTCTATCTAAAAATAGGGCTTTTAGTGCGCTTTTGGTATAACATTTAACGAATTTCTTGGAGTAATGTAGTCCCTCAATGTTGTCGCAGTATTCGAGTTCATGTTTTTGGCCCCAGGTATGAATGTTCTGTTTCATGTTGATTTTAGGAAAACCAAATACCGGTAAAATCGTTTAAATTCGGGTCCAAAACATTCATTAGAAGGATTACAAATGTAAATTTGAATACTGAAACAATACTAAGGGGAAAGAGTCTCTCCAAGAAACGACTTAAGATCAGACCTTATCCCATGAATTAGTTCTCCGCACCCTGCTTTGCTTGGATTTCTGCTATTTTATTACTCTCATGGGTCTTGTGCCCTGATATCCAGACCAATACAACCCTGTTATGGGTATTGATTTCCTTGTGGCACTATTGATATGTAAGAATAGCTATCAAGAGTTTTTACATAATACAGTGAAGCTATCTGAGGGTATTGCAATCTTAACTCTTCAAGTAGGTCTTTTACCTATGGTTCGAAATGCCTTCAATATTACATAAAGTTTAACCTGGAATATTGATGAGTCCATACTGAATCAGCACATCCATAACTTTATATCGATTTTCATTTCATTTATTGTCCATCACTTTCACCACATCTTAACTGCGTTTTTTTTTCTGTAACTTGAGCATTCCTGTGTCTGCTCACCATCGCCACTTGCACGACATTCAACACAATTTAATGTCGCCGTGATGTCAAATCGCTGCCATTAGTGCGCGACAGCAGCAGCAGCAGCCGCAGCATCATCAGCGACTCCGACGATCATAACAGCGGTGAACGATTGCGATCATTGCGATGATCGTTTAGCGATTGCGCGATGTGATAAAATGTGATGGACAACGGCGAACGTCAGAGGCCGAACGCACAAAACAACGGCGAACAAATTGATTGACAAGTAGTTGGCATAAAAGGAGAGCGCGCGACACCATGCCGTGCCGTGAGCGGCGTTGTCAAAACCGATGACAGATCGTATGGGCGGCGGCGACAGCGACAGCGGCGAGACACAACGTCCAACTCAGTGGAGGTTAAACATAAACAAAACCACAAAACCACATATTTGACGAAATGAAATTTAAAATAATGATAAAATTAATTAAAATATAAAAAAAATGAAAAACAGAAAAAACAAATAAATTAAATCAACTGAAAATGGTGCGTCTAAATTGGGCCACAAACTTTTTGCAATTAATTAAAAATTTAATAATATTTGCCTCAAAAGCGCTTTTAGGCATATGAACATTTGTTGTTGTTGTTGTTGCAATTGCATTGCTCATAGAGGCGCAAAAAGCGCACACTTTTCATATTTTGGCAATAAATCAAAAACAAGTTCAACAATTGTGTCAGCAGCGCCAAGCGGCGCAACGACAACAACAACAACATCGACAGCGCAACAGGCAAGAAAAAAAATGCCACATATTCCGCGAAAATCGTACGTGCCACTTTTATTGAGTGCATTTGTTTATTAATATGGAAATTTAACATAAATAACAAACACACGACCGGGCCGCCATATTGGAGCGACAGCAACGCGTTCCAATGGATCAATAGCTGACGCCAAGTGATGCAATTTTTTCTGTTTGCACGCACATTTTTTATTACTTATGGAGACATGATGGATGTGCGCGCACGCATAACAACATTGTTGCAACAACAACAACAACATCAACAAATACCGAAAATAACTAGCAAAAGCGTTAGATGTGTACGTGTGTGTGTGTGTTGATCGCCAAAGTCACTCATACGCGCTGTTGTGCCAAATTTTGTCATCTCGTCTGACAAATTCGGATAATTTATGTTGCACGCACAGAATATGAACTAATAAACCATTTTCGTTGCACACCGATGCGATTTGCGAATTTTTCTATTTTTTGTTTGAATTTTTTTTTTTATTTGTTTTTGGTTGATTTTATTGAATTTATCTTTGTTTGATTTGGCTGATGCTGCGTCCGAGTGATTGCACACGATTATTCCGAGGTGGCCATATCAATTTTAGTCATACGCCAACTGGCTAAACGCATGCGACGTGCAATTAATTAATGGCATTCTGCGTGCCAAATTCGTCGGCGGCCGGTCGACAAGTGTTGCTCGTTTTAAGTCATGTTTTTATGGAAATGAAAAATAAAATGCGCGATTAGTGTTTTGCAGTTGGCCGCTGCCAGTTGGCAGTTGTTTGCATTTCAAAATGTCCATTTATGATGATTGCTGCCAACACTTTGCATTTTTTTAGTTGAGGCATTTTTTAATTTCAATTTTGCAATGATTTGAACGCAATGCGACTCCATTAGGCCATTTGAAGAGTGGGCCGTATTGGCATCTGGAGACAAGTGAAAATTTCGTTTTGCTGTTTTGAATTTTTATATACTTTTTCTGGTTAATAAAAAAAATATAAATGGTATTCACTAAAAGAAAAAAACATAAAAAACAAACTATCCAAAAAAAAAAAATGCAAAACTCCATAAAATCAGAAAATTTTCTTATTTTTATAAAGTGCCAGTTTTAGGTTTTCAGAAAAAACGATTGATTTTCTCTTTCTTTCTTTCTTTTCTTTTTCTTTCATAAATATGGATTTGACTGCAGCTTATTTTTAAATAATAATTTTTTTAATTTAAAAATAAAACAATAAAACCAGAAAAGCAGAAAAGCACACAGAATAGTTAAAAGCTCATTAAAACATAATAAAACAATCTCTTTGCTTATTTCAAAAGCATTGTAGTTGTTGTTTTTGTTTTACAGCCACCAGAACGGAAGTTGGCTTGAGTTATGAATTAAAAGTCATTTGTGATAATTTATTGCATTTTTGTATATTTTATCTTATTTGTTTGTTGCTCTGTTGTTGTCGCTGTCATTGTCGTTGTCGATTCTTTACTCTGTCAGCATTTAAAACACAGCATTTCAAAATCACTGTACTGTCATGTAAATCGCATTTTTTTTCTCAGTTACCGTTTGCTGTGCTCGTTTTTCACGCCACACATTTTCGCGCTCAACGAACCGTGAATATTGCATTGCAAACAGCCAAAGAGTAATATTAGTAATTAATTTATTAACTTTTTTTTCTAATAATGCGATTTCAATCCACTCAACTAATGAATATTTCTGTAATGAACATAAATTGTTTCACTACTCGAGTCATAACAAAACCAAAATCTTACTTGGATGGATGGATGGATGTGAGGGGGAGCCGAGGAAATAACCTAAGGGAGGTCATTACCTCAAGCACTCAGGCTTTATAGCCCATTGTACTTAAGGCTCAGGAAAAAGGTTGATAGAGGAGATTGGAATGGGAAAGAGAAAAAGAGAAAGTGGGTGGAAAGGGAGAAAGGGCTATGAGGTCTCCTGTGCAAATTTCCCGGACTCATTAATGAATCTCAGGAGATCACACAGGGTGAGAGAATGAACTTCGTCCATTCTCATTACATCTGAACCCGGCGTGCGCAATCTCGTTCTAGAGAAGGCAGGACATGCACAGAGAAAGGGCTCTGTACTATCAACCTCCTCCAGGCAAGACATGCAAGTTGGTTCCTCGATGATGCCCATGTTGGCCATATGTCGCCCCCATGGATTGTGTCCTGTAGTTAACCCGACCATTCGACGGAGGTCTTTCCTTCCCAGCTTCAGGAGGAAATTCCCTGCTTTCCTGTTCGGGCTTTTCACAAAACACTTGGCAGTTTTGCAGCTTCCCAAGCTAGACCAACGTTCTCTGTGTAGGTTATTTACACAGGACTTGATCCAGTCCAGGGTTCCTGCTAGACTGGTGCCGATTATTGGTTCTGGTCCCATGGGTGTACACCCTGATCCACAGTTAGCCAGTTCATCGGCAGTTTCGTTACCTAGAACACCGCAGTGTCCCGGAACCCAGATAAGTTGGAGCTTATTACGTCTCGCGACTGATTTTAGCTTCAACTTACATTCTTGGACAATCTTAGAGGTAACACGCGCGTTCTCCAGGGCCTTAAGTGCAGCTTGACTGTCACTACAGACTTCTATATGTTTCCCGCACCATTTCCTCCCAATTATCCATTCCGCTACCTTCAGAATGGCGAAGACTTCCGTCTGAAAGACGGTAGTCAGCCCACCCAGTGAGTAGTAGCAGTTGACACTTCCATCGAGGTGCCATCCAGCTCCAGTACCTTTATCGGTCTTGGATCCGTCAGTGAAGAAAAGATCCGTCAGATCCCCTAGCATGGCCTGTGGGTTGTCCCATTGGTCGCGCGTTGGGAACCTCACTTCAAAGTTCCTCCTAAAGGATACTACGGGTATTAGAAAATCCTTAGGGGCCAGCAGCAACGGATATTGCGCTGACAACCTCTTGAAGATTTCTCTATGACCCGATCCCTTGTTGTCGTGCCAGTATCCATAGGAATATAGCCGACATGTCGCTTTCGTCGCTTCCTCTTGAACTTTTAGGTCTAGGGGAAGCAGGTCAAGCATGGCATTAAGGGCATCACCCGAGACAGTGCTCATGGCACCCGTAATGCAAAATCTTACTTAACATTAATTGCAAATGACTTCCTGAGTGGGGAGTCAAAGGATGAATCTCTAAAGAATGACAACTTGGTACCTGAAAGTGTTTCGAAAGAATTGAATCTGACTTGAGCACTGCATTCAGGAGAATGTGTGTTGGTATTCGTATTCTTTTCTTCTGCTTTATCACTCTTCTTGGAAACATAGAGCCTTACTTTGGTTACATGAATCCATTGAAGTTGTGCCAGGACGCGTGTGATAAGCCTATCGCTAGCTGTCCGAGATGATGGAGCTGCTATCTTTAGTCCCCCAGTAGAGTCGGCTTTGCATGTGAAAATTTATTACTGGGTTGCGTAAACCAGGCATCGGTGCATCTGTTGCTGCCAAGGTAGGAGGTGTTGTTGAAAAACTCAAAGGTTGGTGTCTTTGATTAGCTTATTTTTGAAGGATCTCCGAACTGGCATTATTTAGTGTTGTTGTTGTTGCGCTGCTGTGAGCTGCTCGTCACAACTGATTAGAGTGAAAGGGATAGTTGATTCTCCAAAGTCAAAAAATTTGACAAAGTGATGCTGTGAGGTTTGCGAAACAATTACAAGAAAGGATAAATTGGGCATTAAGGAAAGTGCGGCGCCAATTCAGGAATCGAACCCACGACGTATGTGAGGTCTCGTCTATACGGCAGAAATGTTTACCCTAACTGAAAAATCTTCGGATCATCTAATTGACTGTTAGCTGAATTTAACTGATTATGACTGCATTTTTTGTTTTGGTTGTGTGTACGTTTATTATTTTGTCAAATCATCGCGATTTTCAAAGCGATTTTAGTTTAATTTATTAAAACACTCAAATGTGTAAATTTGCATTTAATTTTTTTATTTCTCTGTTTTTGTTTCGATTGTTTTGTATTTTTGCAGTCAACATGTCCGCTTGACTGGTTGTCTATACACCGAAAAAAACCGAATTGAGAAATTTGTTTCAATTAAATAACCAACTTAAGTTTTATTTTTATTTTAATTTAATTTCAAATTATTTGTTTTTAAATTTTTTATGTTATTTCAGATTTAGTTTACTTCAAATTACACCAATAAAAACCTAATTGAAACATTTTTTCAATTAAATAACCAACTTATTTTTTATTTTAATTTAATTTTTATTTAATTCTTATTTAATTTTTAATTTAATTTTAGATTTATTTTAATTCAAATTACACCATGTGACAAATTTTACATACAAAAAAATCAAGTATAAACTAATTACAAATTATACTAAAACTGCGTTTTTATTTTTTTGTCTTGGATTTTTTTTGGACTTTGAAATTTCAAGAACATAAATAATAAAAAAAATATTTTAAAATTTTATTAAGTATAAATTTATTTATTTTTTAATTTACTTATTATTTATTAATTAATTTAAAAATTACTTTATTTAAATATATAAGAAGAAATTAGAAAATTACACAAAGGTAGAACGTGTTATAATTTGGAACCGATCGATTTATTTGAGCAACGATTTCCAGATCGAATCATCTCCCAAAATTCCGATGCCAAGTGGCCACCAAGATCGTAGAATTTAAATTAAATTTTGTAAAATTTGTCTCTATGCAAAGAAACCACAAACAGTTCCTGAGCTCAAAGCCGAGATCCAAAGCGTCAAGCGTCATAGTTAGCTAGAAGTGTAATTTTCAAGATTGAAAATGAATTTTGAAATGAAATGAAATGAATGAAGAAATGAATTTTTTCAATTAAGCAACCAATTTGAATTTAATTTGATTTTAATTTAATTTTTTAATTTATTTTATTTTAGATTTACTTTACTTCAAATTACACCGTGTGACAGCAAATTTTACACGAAAAAAAATTTCTAGTATAAGGGGGCCAATTATACTAAAACTGCGTTTTATTTTTTGTCTCTGATGTCAGGATTTTGTTAAAAGGGCTTGAATTTCAAGAACATAAATATAAAAAAAATATTTTAAAATTTTATTTAGTAGTTAATAAATACTAAATAAAATTAGTATTATTAAATTTGTATTTATTAATATTTATTAAAATTAGTATTTATTACATTTTATAATATTAATTTAGTAAACTTTTTCTTGATATTCAAAAAATAAAAATAAAAATAAATAAATAAATAAATGCTATAAATAAATAAATATATAAATAAATAAATAAATGCTATAAATAAATATTATTTATTTATTTTTTTAATTGAATTATTATTTATTATTTAAATTAAAATTTATTTTATTTAAATTTATATTTAGGAAATTTATATACATTTCAATATGGGTAACTGAAAGTAAAAATTCTTTAGAATTCAAAACAATTTATGATTTTGTTGCGCAAGCACGAATGGGAATTGGAAATGTTCTCTCAAAATTGTATCATTAAATATTCTTTAAAAATTCCAAAAGTTTAAAAGAAAAATATGTCTGAAGAGCTAAGTTGTATGTATGTACACTACCCCTTCCTCAAACTTTGTCAAACAATTTCAATTTATTTTCCTAACTATTTAAAAAAACAACTCAAGCAAACCCACTTTGCCAAAAAATTTCGCCCAGTGTGCGCCACACAATGGGCACATATTGCGGCAAGTGGGCTGGCATGTTGGTGTAATCAATTCGAATAGAAAATAAGCATTGCCAAAAAAAAAACGCAAACCAAATGCACAAAAAAAATTTACGAAAAAATACAATAAAAATGCAAAAAAACAAAAACACACACAAGCAACAGATGAAAAGAAAAAAATTCAACAACACACAGCACAGGAAATTGCCAAATGGGTGTGTGAGCGTGTGGGTGTGAAGGCGGCATGCAACAGCCCGTTGCAGTTGCCGCCGCCACCGCCGCACGCAAAGCCATAGACACACGCACGAACGTGCAACTTATTTGGCAGCGCCGTGCAACGTCGGCCGGCATTGGCCATGCGGCTTTGCTGCAATTGCAATTGTCACACTTTGACGCTTTGCTGCTGGTCGTTTTTATGCTTTTGCTATTTTTATGTTCAGTCGCTGTGCTTTTGCTTATTTTCGTTTCGTTTCGTCGCTTTGTTGACAACAAAGCCAACAGCGGCAGCGACAGCAACAACGACAGCGACAACGACAACGCAATCATACGCGGCGGCCAAAGCGTCGTGTTTGACTTGAGGAGGATTTGGCCATCGGCCATGTGGCCATGTGGCATGCGGGCGCACAAATGAAGTGATTCTGCTGCATTGATGAGGCTGACATGTTTGTTCATTTGTTGGCCGTTGCCTGTTGCCTGTTGCGCGTTGCATGTGGCACGGTGTTGCAGCGATTTCATCGACAACATGCAGACAAGTTAATTTGCAGCAAATATTCTTGCGCTTTGCGGCAGGTGTGCGACGGACAAACGAACACGGAGCTGCATGGCAAACTTCGTTTAATATTACAAAGCGTCGAGATTAATCAGCGCCAAACCCGATTCGTGGTGGAAGCGGAATCAAGAAATTACAAAATTGGTAAAATGCTATTTTAACAGAATTGGAACTATTTGGGGCTCTCATGTTTGAACTTAACAAAGTTGGGGGAGCACCTTCGAAGTAAAATCAGTGGCAGTTTTTAGTTGGGACTATATTTTTTATTAAAAAAAAATAATCCACAAAAGGAGTTTGTCTTTTTTCAAATACTGCAGATAATGATTCTAGAAATTGAAGTCGGTTGAGGGCCAATAAATTGGAAAAAAACTTGTAAACTCTTTTTTCTTGCACAAGTTTCAAGTCCAGAAAAGCGGATGACATTGTTTTCAATGATCCTTAAGAAGTCTCATGGACTTTAAGTAAACATTGTTCCATTTCCATTCCAAGTTTTTTAAAAGCTTAGATGGTATAAAACAAAAAAATCGATATACACGCAAAGCTATGGCCAAATATAGTAAAACTGCGTTTTTAGTTTTTCTCTCTGACGTCAGAAATTTTTTTAAAAGGACTTTATAATTTCAAGGTCGTGGATGTTTAAATTTTTTTTTTAAACTCAGGGCGATGTAGAATTTCAATATGGGTATCAACTGAGGAGAACATTTTTTAGAATTTAAGAAAAATAGTAATTTTTTTAATTGGTGCGCTAGGACGAATAGGTATGAGAGCAAACACGTTTAAAAAATAATTTTGAACCAGAATGCTAACTCGTTTTGAACGATTTCCTACAAATTTTGAATGTTTACGTGCGCTTACCGTGATATCACGTTTTCCTAAATGTTCAACTAGAATCTAGAACCCGGAATTCTAGGCAAGTCCTTGTCTAGTCCTGGCTAGTCTAGCCCTAACTAGTCCTAGTCTAGTCTAGTCTAGTTCTAGTCTAGTCTAGTTCTAGTTCTAATCTAGTTCTAGTCTAGTTCTAGTCTAGTTCGAGTCTAGTTCGAGTCTAGTTCGAGTCTAGTTCGAGTCTAGTCTAGTCTAGTTCTAGTCTAGTCTAGTTCTAGTCTAGTTCTAGTTCTAGTCTAGTTCTAGTCTAGTTCTAATCTAGTTCTAGTCTAGTTCTAGTCTAGTTCTAGTCTAGTTCTAGTCTAGTTCTAGTCTAGTTCTAGTCTAGTTCTAGTCTAGTTCTAGTCTAGTTCTAGTCTAGTTCTAGTTCTAGTTCTAGTCTAGTCTAGTCTAGTCTAGTCTAGTCTAGTCTAGTCTAGTCTAGTCTAGTCTAGTCTAGTCTAGTCTAGTCTAGTCTAGTCTAGTCTAGTCTAGTCTAGTCTAGTCTAGTCTAGTCTAGTCTAGTCTAGTCTACTCTAGTCTAGTCTAGTCTAGTCTAGTCTAGTCTAGTCTAGTCTAGTCTAGTTCTAGTCTAGTTCTAGTCTAGTTCTAGTCTAGTTCTAGTCTAGTCTATTCTAGTCTAGTCTAGTCTAGTCTAGTCTAGTCTAGTCTAGTCTAGTCTAGTCTAGTTCTAGTCTAGTTCTAGTCTAGTTCTAGTCTAGTTCTAGTCTAGTTCTAGTCTAGTTCTAGTCTAGTTCTAGTCTAGTTCTAGTCTAGTTCTAGTCTAGTTCTAGTCTAGTTCTAGTCTAGTTCTAGTCTAGTTCTAGTCTAGTTCTAGTCTAGTTCTAGTCTAGTTCTAGTCTAGTTCTAGTCTAGTTCTAGTCTAGTTCTAGTCTAGTTCTAGTCTAGTTCTAGTCTAGTTCGAGTCTAGTTCTAGTCTAGTTCTAGTCTAGTTCGAGTCTAGTTCTAGTCTAGTTCTAGTCTAGTTCTAGTCTAGTTCTAGTCTAGTTCTAGTCTAGTTCTAGTCTAGTTCTAGTCTAGTTCTAGTCTAGTTCTAGTCTAGTTCTAGTCTAGTTCTAGTCTAGTTCTAGTCTAGTTCTAGTCTAGTTCTAGTCTAGTTCTAGTCTAGTTCTAGTCTAGTTCTAGTCTAGTTCTAGTCTAGTTCTAGACTAGTTCTAGTCTAGTTCTAGTCTAGTTCTAGTCTAGTTCTAGTCTAGTTCTAGTCTAGTTCTAGTCTAGTTCTAGTCTAGTTCTAGTCTAGTTCTAGTCTAGTTCTAGTCTAGTTCTAGTCTAGTTCTAGTCTAGTTCTAGTCTAGTTCTAGTCTAGTTCTAGTCTAGTTCTAGTCTAGTTCTAGTCTAGTTCTAGTCTAGTTCTAGTCTAATTCTAGTCTAGTTCTAGTCTAGTTCTAGTCTAGTTCTAGTCTAGTTCTAGTCTAATTCTAGTCTAGTTCTAGTCTAGTTCTAGTCTAGTTCTAGTCTAGTTCTAGTCTAGTTCTAGTCTAGTTCTAGTCTAGTTCTAGTCTAGTTCTAGTCTAGTCTAGTCTAGTCTAGTCTAGTCTAGTCTAGTCTAGTCTAGTCTAGTCTAGTCTAGTCTAGTCTAGTCTAGTCTAGTCTAGTCTAGTCTAGTTCTAGTTCTAGTTCTAGTTCTAGTTTTAGTTCTAGTTCTAGTTCTAGTCTAGTCTAGTCTAGTCTAGTCTAGTCTAGTCTTGTCTAGTCTTGTCTAGTCTAGTCTAGTTTAGTCTAGTCTAGTCTAGTCTAGTCTAGTCTAGTCTAGTCTAGTCTAGTCTAGTCTAGTCTAGTCTAGTCTAGTCTAGTCTAGTCTAGTCTAGTCTAGTCTAGTCTAGTCTAGTCTAGTCTAGTCTAGTCTAGTCTAGTCTAGTCTAGTCTAGTCTAGTCTAGTCTAGTCTAGTCTAGTCTAGTCTAGTCTAGTCTAGTCTAGTCTAGTCTAGTCTAGTCTAGTCTAGTCTAGTCTAGTCTAGTCTAGTCTAGTCTAGTCTAGTCTAGTCTAGTCTAGTCTAGTCTAGTCTAGTCTAGTCTAGTCTAGTCTAGTCTAGTCTAGTCTAGTCTAGTCTAGTCTAGTCTAGTCTAGTCTAGTCTTGTGTAGTCGAGTCGAGTCGAGTCTAGTCCTCACATTATCTTTTTTGCCAAATTGTTGCATCCTGCTCGAGGCAATAATTGTGCTTGTCAATACCCAAGTTTCCGTCTCAGTGAAATCAGATGAGAACATCGAGTCCATAGTATGGCGCCACCTCGCTTGCCCTCAACCCAACCACAAATCTAGACATCACAAGGCGCCATCTTTCTGTGCCTAAGTGAGTTTTTTGAGAAAAAGCATTCCATTCCAAACGAACCTAACCACAGTTCCAACACAACTCTACGCGCATCCTAGTCGCTCATCCTCCGCTACAACCACACACACAAACACAATAATTGTCGCACAGACCACACACGTTACAAATGCTATGCTGTACGCGCTTTGACATCAATTTGGAGCCAATAACTCGCAATCGCAATTCAACTTGCCACACATAGCACGCACACCGACATGCCACCGCATACCGCCACACGCGCTCGTCATAGGTCGATCTGTAATTAATAATCCGGTACGTCAATTTTGAGGCCAACTGCAACTACAATTGCTGCTGTTTGTTGTAATTGTTGTTGTTGTAGTTGTTGTTGTTGGCCAGTGTGGTTTCTGGGCGAGTGAGCTTTTTATTGCGCCAAGTTGCCGCTGCGCGTTGCCAATTTGTGGCATGACAAATAGAAAAACTGTGAATTCGTTACCAAAAAAACAATACAACAACAACAACAAAAAACTATAGTAAAAATCAACAAAACTCCCTTGAGATTGCAGCAGAGCGCGCTGCACATTTATGGCGGCGACGTAAATTTCGAGAATGAAAACAGCAGCGGACAGCATTCGCCGCATTGCGTTGCGTTGCACTGCAACGTGCCATAATGCATAAACGGCGACCACTGTGACGGCTGCTTTTGTTGTTGTTCTTATTGTTGTTGTTGAATGTGTTGCTGTTGCGCGCACAAAGGATGGGAGACGCAAGACGCAATATTTTTTAGAATGAAATATTTTATTAATCAATTTATGGCACGCTTCAAAAGCAGCAGCAGAAACAACAACAACAACAAAAACAACAACAACCACAGCAGTTGTGGCACTTGCAACAGGCGCACTGCAAAGAAAAAACCTTAAAAAAGAAGCGGAAAAAATGTAATGCCAAGAGTTGCTGCAAATAAATACCAAAAAACAACAACCTCAACTTAAGAGCCAGCGGAAAGGGGAGGCAATTGCATGCCCATAACTGCAGTTATTGTTGCTGTTACGCGACTGCAGTTGCAATGCGCCACGAAGACGAAGACGAAGAAGCAGAAAAAATATCTTCAGCTCAATGTTGGCCATAAATGTTGGCAACATTTTCAAATCGAAATCATTTCATACCTGCGTTCGAATTGTGCGCGCGCGCGCGCTTCGCACACACACAACGACCGCTGCGTTGACTGCGGCCGCGGCGCGCCTGCGCAGTGCCCGCAGTGCGCGGTGCTCAACTCTGATGTCGGCGGCGCTGATGCTGCCAGCGATGATGATCGCATTGCGCTGTCGCACATGACAAGTTGCCAACAACTACAACAACAACAACAGCAATAACATGTAGCACGCGCAGTTCAACATATCGCTGCAAGTGACTGCTCCGACTGTTTGGCTCGTTGGCGGCATTTGACGCGTACGCCATATTTACGTCATTATGGAATTCAGAGCAAAAGTTTGTCATATTTCAATTGGTTTTTTTTTTTAATTTGTGTTCATTGCACACACTTTTTCGCCATTTACAAGCGAGCACATAATTCGCTTTTTTTCATTTGTTTTCTTGTTGTTTTTTTTTTCTAGTGCGAACGCGTCTTTTTTGGAAAGCCGTTTAGCGCAGCACACGTTACTAATTAGGCCGCACTAATTTCTGTAAAATGTTGTAGATTTAAATAAAAAAATAAAAAATATTTTTATTTAAAAATTCACCACAGTTGCATTGGCTTTGTTCTTATTGTTATTGTAGCTTTTGTTGCATTTGTATTATTGCAATTGGCATTTACATCTGAAAAACTTTATGCATCTGATTAATTCGGGCTTTGTTGTTGGCGTATTTTCATTTATGCGCAGCAGCTGAGTTATGTGACACAAATACTGACGAACTGCTGTGACACAGTTGTCGACAGTGGCAGTCGGCAACTGCAACATGTTGCACTCGACGCTCAAAGCAAAGTTCAAAGTCATGGCGTGTGCAATAAATTTCGCCGCAACAAAGCGTTGCATAATTTTCAGAAATAACTAATGCGATTTCCATTTGATTTTTGACGCTTGTGGGACAAGAATTATAAACCTTGAATATTTTTAAAATATTTTTTTTTTATTTTTACTATCTGAATACATATTTTCATATTTGATGAAAAATGAAAAACATGAATGTGGCTCTAGTAAAAAATATCTAGTAAAAAATCTAACAAAAAATTGCAATAGACAATCAATTCAAATAATCAAACAAGAATAATAAAACTTAAATATTTTAAGAATTTTTTTTTACAAGTTTTTATCTAAAAATTTTTTTATATGATTCCAATTAAAAAATATCTATTAAAAAATTCTAGTAAAAAATTGCAATAGACAATCAAATCAAATCAATCAACCAAGAATTAAAAAACTTTAATATTTTAGACATACTTTTTTACAAGTTTTTATCTGAAAATTTTCATATTTGATTCCAATAAAAAACGTCAATGTGGTTCTGGTATAAAAATATCTAATAAAAAAATCTAGTAAAAAGATTCCAATAGGTAATTGAACAAGAATTAAGAAACTTGAATATTTTAGACAAATTGTTGTTAGTAATTCTTTATTTTTCCTTTTTTGTCATTTTTATATTATTCTGTACCAGTAAAGAACTAAATCAATATTTTTTTCTTAATTCTTTCTTTAGATATACGAAGTTGCAGTAGTGACATTAGGTATCTGAGATGATCTAATCTATCGGGTGTTTTTTTTAGAGGTATAGAACTTCGAATTGAAATAAAAGACAAAAAAATCGTTTTAATGTCCATCAATTTGGCTTTATTGGAAGGATAATTTTATGCCATTAATGTTTAAATATGATTTCGGGCATGTGGCCGCCGCGGCTGGCTCGAATAAAGCCAATTCTACAGGTCCAATTTTCAACCACTTTTTCGAGCATTTGGGGCCGTATGTCGGCAATAACGCCACGAATGTTGGCTTCCAAGTCCCCTAACGTTCCTGGTTTGTTGGCGTAGACGAGCGACTTCAAATATCCCCAAAGAAAATAATCCAATGGTGTCAAATCACACGATCTTGGTGGCCAATTGACAGGTCCATTCCGCGAAATTATGCGCTCATCGAATGTTTCCTTCAATAAATCGATTGTGACGTGCGCTGTGTGGCATGTAGCGCCGTCTTGTTGGAACCACAACTCATCCACATTCATGCCATCCAATTCGGGAACAAAATAGTCGGTTATCATGGCTCTATACCGGTCTCCATTAACGGTAACTGACTCCTCTTCTGACTGGGTCCTCTTCAACATTTTGCTCTACAGCGGCAATTGTTTCTTCAGTGCGCACTGTTCGACGTCTCTGCGGATGCGTATTATAACATAGAGTAAACGTAGTGCGAAAACGACCCATGGTTAACCGAATTAATTGCTCTGATGGACGATTATGTCGACCATAAAATGGACGGAGCTTGCGGTAAACTTCGCGAACTGAACCATTATTTTCGAAATAAATTTGCACGATTTGCAAGCGTTGTTCTTTTGTCAACCTGTTCATGATGAAATGGCAAACCAAACTGAACATAAATGACATTAGAGTTGCCAGATTTGACCACAAAATGCCAGTTTTATCTCTATTCGAAAAACAAACCCCTAAAAAAAACACCCGATATATACATATATGCATATAATTGCTTGTCCTGACTGACTGACTGACTGACTGATTGACTGATTGGCGGATTTATAACCGCCCAGCAAAAACCGATGAAACAACGTACATGAAATTTTAACTGTAGGAACTGCCCACTTTAGGAAATAAACCTTCGATAAGACGGGATTTTTTAAAACTCGATAATAATTCGAAACATATTTTTCAGTTTTTCGAAAATCAAAATTTTATCAATGGGTCAATGGGTTAAGGTTTGTATACGGGAAGAATTCAGTTTAAAATTGTGTTGTATAACAAAACGTGATTTAATGGGCCTATTGATTTCAAACTTGGTGAAAATACTACAAATTCAAAATAATTCGACATATATTTTTCAGTTTTTCGAAAATCAAAATTTAATCAATGGGATAAGGTTTGTATACGGGAAGAATTCAGTTTAAAATTGTGTTATATAAAAAAACGTGATTTAATGGGCCTATTGATTTCAAACTTGGTGAAAATACTCCAAATCCAAAATAATTCCACATAGATTTTTCTATTTTTTCGAAAATCAAAATTTAATCAATGGGTCAATGGGTTAAGGTTTGTATACGGGAAGAATTCAGTTGAAAATTGATGCAAACACTTGAAATAAAAAATTGTTAGACACTTTTTCAATTTTTAAAAAATTCAAAATCTGATGGGGTCAACGATGGGTTAACAGTTTGCATGGTAAAACATGAGTTGAGGGTTTTTCACTTTAAATATGGTGGAACTTTTGCATAGTG
Source organism: Melieria crassipennis (assembly GCA_963668005.1). Taxonomy (NCBI): domain Eukaryota; kingdom Metazoa; phylum Arthropoda; class Insecta; order Diptera; family Ulidiidae; genus Melieria; species Melieria crassipennis. The sequence goes on from OY764961.1 coordinate 19,510,010, forward strand.
TAAAACGTGTCTAGTTTCTCTCTTCCCCTTCGTCTCCTTCTCACATTATCGAACCCTCTTATCAATTTATGCACAATTCCACTTAAAAGCCCGTTTCCTCAAAGCCATTGACACCTGTCGGCGCCCATAAACTCTCTCCACCGACTTGTCGTATCATACCCACACAAACAACAACAACGTATTAGAGCTGCATTGAAAGTGAATTGGCGGCGCGACCTTCACAAATTCAATAATAACACAATTCGCCCACCAGAAATGACCAACGACAAAAACCTTTCAACAAACAATCAAACAAACAGACTGAAACAGTTGGAATTAATTAAAACAATTTCCATGGGGCCATTATCATTAGCCATGTGGAGTGCTTATTAACCCGAGAGTGCTTATTAAAAGCAGAACACGCATTTCAGTAATTTATGCAGCCGACGCGATCAAAATGCACAGATAACAATTTTTGTAGTTTTTATGGTTATTTCTCATAATTTCATGTGTGTGTGTGTGTGTGTGTGTGTTTATTTCTAGCGTGGCGAGGCGCGAGCGTGCAAGCATGTCGCAGCCACTCACGATTTCAAGGAAAGCCATAAAATTATGATTTCTTTTACGTTTAAGGTAACACATAATAAATACGAGTATGTGGGCAAGGCAGCGTTGTGGCTATGGTCGTGGCTTGAAAATGAAATTGTCACAGTTCAGTCGAACCGCGTTGGCCCAGTGCGGAGTTGATTCCGAGAAGGCGGAAAGCACGCCACGCCACGTTGCTGGCCAAGGTGCAGTTGATTGGAGCTGAGACAGACACGACCCGAGCAATATGAATATGACGGCAATGGATCTTATCGCCGGCAACACGTCTACAGTGGCTCTACGCGCACTAAAAGGCGAACTTTGAATTTTGAATTTTGTGGGCCAAATTAATAAGAAATCATCATCATAAACTTTTTTAGTAGAGCAACCAAAAAAGCTACAAATTAACAAAAAATAAAATGAAGTAACTAATAAAGTTTATGGAAAGTTAAAATTAAGAAAAATTTACTTAATTGTTATTCATGAAAGTTATTGAAAGTTGAAAAGTTGAGTAGCCATACCGATGTACATTTTTTGAGGGAAAATGTGTTCAATGATAGAAATTTGAGTTATCAGTTATTAAGATTTGATTTGTTATCTAGGTCAAGGAATATTTATAGTTATAAGATTTCATAAAAATATGAATGCTTAATTAAAAATCCAGAGAATTGTTAAGTTTATTTTATTTTGATTGGCTTATCGCTGATGTTTCTTTAATTAAATAAATATTTAAAAAGTTAAGAAAACTTGGAAATTATTTGATTAAAATTGATTGAATTAATACAATGATTTTTATCTTTTCTTTAAATTAGCATCGCTGAAATCCGATCTCACAGTTGTCGGTTGTTTTGAAGTTATTTTGCTTTAGTAATAAACTGACGTTGATTTTATGGAAAGCCATGAAATTATGAAAATTATTCATTATTTATTATTATTAATAATATTAATTAAAAATCCAAAGATATATTAAATTTATTTTATTTTGAATGGCTTATCGCTGATGTTTCTTTAATTAAATAAATATTTAAAAAGTTAAGAAGTTCGAGTTATAAGTTATTGAGGTTTGATTTGAAAATTAATATAAAAAATCACAAAAATGTGAAAGCTTACTGAAAAATCCAGAGAATTGTTAAGTTTATTTTATTTTGAATGGCTTATCGCTGATGTTTCTTTAATTAAATAAATATTTAAAAAGTTAAGAAAACTTGGAAATTATTTTATTCAAATTAATTTAATTAATGCAATGATTTTTATCTTTTCTTTAAATTAGCATTGCTGACATCCAATCTCACAATTGTCGCTTGTTTTGAATTTATTTTGTTTTGGTAATTGACTGACGTTGATTTTATAAAAAGCCATGAAATCATGAAAATTATTCATTATTAACATGAAGTTATTCATTATTTATTATTATTATTATATTGTTAATTAAAAATCCAAAGAAATATTAAATTTATTTTATTTTGAATGGCTTATCGCTGATGTTTCTTTAATTAAATAAATATTTAAAAAGTTAAGAAATTCGAGTTATAACTTATTGAGATTTAATTTAAAAATTAATATAAAAATTTATAAAAATGTGAAAGCTTATTAAAAAATCCAGAGAAATATTAAGTGAATTTTATTTTTAATGGTTTGTCAATGAATATTTAAAAAGTTAAGAAAACTATTTGATTAAAATTAATTTAATTAATGCAATGATTTTTATCTTTTCTTTAAATAAGCATTGCTGACATCCGATCTCACAGTTGTCGGTTTTTTTGAATTTATTTCGTTTTGGTAATTGACTGACGTTGATTTTATGGAAAGCCATAAAATTATGGAAACTATTCATTATTAAAATGAAATAATTAATTATTCATGGTTCAATCCGAAAACTCATCGGGCATTTTATGAAGCTCATAATTGTCCATCAAAGCTACTTATAAACTGGCCACCTTGTTCGTGCAATTTGGTGCCACTTGATTATTTTCTCTGGGGATATGTAAAGATGTCTACGCTGATAAACCACCATTAACCAAACCATTGATCACTTGGAAGCCAACATTCGAAAAGTGCTAAAAGTGTATGGAAATTTTACCTCCTCTTGATTACGCTATGTACGCCCCAGATGCGGCGGACACATGCGCGAAATCATATTAAAATATTAATGTCAAAAAATTTTCTTTCAAAGAAAGCCAACTTCATGGATATGAAAAACATTTTCTTGTTTAATTTATTTATTTAATTTTAAATTTCTCCACCTTAAAAAAACAACCGTCCATTTTTGATTACCCACAGTTCTATAAGTTTTATAAAACATTTTATTACTTTTTTTTTTAATTTATATTTTATTACTATATTATTGTCTATACCTTAAAGCATCAATTTCCATCAATTCGATTTAACGTCTTTAAGTTCAGTGTTCTCTTTTACGCCTACTTTGAGGATTCCAGTTTATGGCACATCAAGCGTTGGAAATTCACACAAGCTTGCGAAGCATATGTCTGATCTATTCCCACCTACGTTTACGCATCACAGATGTCTAACTCAGAGTCCTGGCGCTCCATGCAGGAGACGAAGGCGTCAAAGTCATTAGGAGCAGAACCAACTAACCTATAGAAAAAAGCTAATATTCACTGTGGAGTTATCCCATCAAACTATCTGGTTGTGAAGCATAGTCTTTGGTAATGACAGCCAAGTATCTTTACAGAGCTGTTAGACTAGTCTCCTAACCTTGACATAAACATGAACTTCGTATGAGTCTGGCCATATCTCCCAGTGATACCAGGTCTGCCATGCCCAAATCTTCAAACGTTCAATTCTTTAAAAAGCTGTGTTGTATTATTTGAAGTGCCCGACATTCACATTGGGATGCTGCACCTGGCCTGTAGGCATGTAGAGCGTCCTATCTGGCCATAGGAATATGCGCATTATTTCTAATGGGAATGGTCGCTGTAAAGACTTGAAGGCTTGTTAGCTGACGTAAAATATTGTAAAATCAGTGAAAAGAAAAATCAGAGTTTGTTAACTATGCGAAAACCACTGTTGGGAGACACATTCCCGTAGTGCTATTTATTTCAGCGATTACACTTGAGATTACCAGATTTATAGAGTTGTCCTCTCTAGCAACGTCATATTCTGAAAAAACAGGAGCACCTCGAGCAGAATATTGTCTTAGACTCCCTTGGCATTAGATAGCCACAGAAGAAATAATCTGAAGCTCTAATGCACTTCAAATGGTGACTGCGGTATTTGGCAAACGATTTAAGTAAAAAAATGCTTATAAATAAATGCTAAATAAATAAAAATTATAAATAAATATAAATGCTTCTCGCTTCATTGATTTCATACTTACTAAAATGGGTAAAAATTGGGTAAATCTATATATATAAAAATGAAACGTGGTTCGTTCGGCCGCTTAAAACTCGAAAACGACTGGACCAACTTGAATACTTCCTTCGGCGGGTTTGTTCAAAATGTTTACGTGAAGGTTTATAAAAAAAGAAATGTCGGGAAAAGGGGCGTGGCACCACAAGAATACATTTTTAGACAATAACTTTGGAACCATAAGTCACACATCAATTAAATTTGGTACAAACTTTCTATTTAATCATGTCCTTCGACCGAGGGCATGGGGTGGGTATTTAACAAGAGGGCGTGGCTCCGCCCATACAACTCAAATCTTTTATATGGAATAGCTTCGGAATTGTAAGTCGCACAGCATTGAAATTTGGTTCGACATCGTCCCATAGAAGTGGCATTCTACTGTTAAAATTTGATGGGCGTTGGATTAGGGGCGTGGCACATTTGTTTGACCCAACATTTCGGCAGAACTGTAAGTCGCACATCAATGAAACTTGGTACGAACCTACCATTTGGTCATATCTTTCGACAGAGGGAATGGGGCAGGTATTTAACAAGAGGGCGTGGCTCCACCCATACAACTCAAATCTTTTAAGTGGAATAGCTTCGGAATTGTAAGTTGCACAGCATTGAAATTTGGTTTGACATCGTCCCATAGAAATGGCATTCTACTGTTAAAATTTGATGGGCGTTGGACAAGGGGCGTGGCACATTTGTTTGACCCAACATTTCGGCAGAACTGTAAGTCGCACATCAATGAAACTTGGTACGAACCTACCATTTAGTCATATCTTTCGACAGAGGGAATGGGGCAGGTATTTAACAAGAGGGCGTGGCTCCACCCATACAACTCAAATCTTTTATATGGAATAGCTTCGGAGTTGTAAGCCGCACATTCCTGAAAATACTCTAAATCAAAAATAATTCGAAACGTATTTTATAATTTTTTGAAAATCAAAAATACTTGAAATAAAAAAATTGGACACGCGTTTCTCATTATTTTCAAAATCTAAATCCAACTGGATCAACGACGGGATAAAAGTATGTATGGAGAAAGAAATTTTTTTTAGCGTTTTGACTTCAAACTTGGTGAAAGTACTTCAAATGTAAAATAACTCGATACGTGTTTTTCATTTTTTCCGAATATTAAAATCGGACGTGGTCAACGACCGGTTAGAAGTTTGTATGGCGAAACTGTAAAAAAACATAAATTAATGGGGCCACTGACTTCAAATTTTGTGTAAGTACCCTTAGTGAGAAATAATTTTACACGTGTTTTTCACTTTTTTGAAAATCAAAATCTAACGTGGTCAACAATGGGTCAACAATGGGTTAACAGTTTGTATGGAGAAACACGATTTATTGGTCCTTTTGACTTCAAACTTAGACAAAAAGCACTTCTATCGGCAAATAATTAAAATGTGCTTTTAATTTTTTGAGAAAATCTAAATCTACCTGATAAACTAAATGTGAAAACTCATGATTTAAAGGGCTTTTGAGTTCAAATTTTTTGGAAATACTTGACATCAAAGATAATAGACATATGTTTTTTTTTAATCAAAATCTAACGGGATCAACAATGGGTTCAGAATTTTTATCGGGCGAAACAAGAGAGCTTGCGTGCGAAGCCGCGGGGCCCAGCTAGTAAATACATAAATTAGAATTTGTGTACTTCATTAGAATTGCAGCTTCCGAATTTTTTTAATAACTTTCGAACCAATAAAGTTAGAGTAATAAAATTTTGACACGTGCTCAAGGAGATTTGGGATTTTAGCATACTTACTTTTCAAGAAAATGCTTTATAAGTTTTCCAGGATATAAAGGATTAAAATTTTCAAAGGACCTTTTTAATATCCTTGTTTTACAAATAGATAAAAAATCAATTTTATTTAAATTCTATCGCCATATTCTAACGAGGTTAAGTATTTTTTATATATTTTTTTTATTTTTTTATCCCCTTCAAAATTTTGAAGTCCTTTTAAAATGACAAAGGATGTAGAAATGAAAAACTGAGTACGTAGTGTTACTATGTTTGGTCTCTAGTTTCCGGTGTGAAAATTTTTTTTAATTTTTGTCGCACGGTGTAATAGGTCGAAACCAAAGTCAAATCAACCCAATGCACAGAGGTTCGTTCCATAGACAAAATTCAAAAATGTATAGTTTCAGAATTTAACGATTTTGATGTCATTTGAAAGGTAAAACCCCAAAAAATCTGTGCTAAAATTAATGAGTGTGTGTGCAAAAGCGGCTCAAAGTTGAAACATTTTTCACAAAAAAATGTAAACACATATTTTCTGTTTTTTAGTTAAAAAAATAGTAAAAATACATAGTAACCAAAAAGTAGCTAAAACTTTCAATGTAGATTAAGAAATGGTGTGGCCATTTTCGTTTTTAATGTTTTCTCAAAATTTGCAAAGCTGAGGCTTTTACTTCACTTTTAATTTAAAATATTTTTCTAAAGTAAAAATCTGAGAATTGGCAAAACTTAAAGGAAAGTATCTAAAAAGTATGTGAAAGTATGTTTCTTGATTTTTTTTATTTTAAGAAGCATTCTATCGCATTTATCGGATAATGTAATTACAGCCTACGATATCTTCCGATCTCAGAATATAATTCAATTTGAAAAGTGGTCTAAACACCTATTTTTCGACAAAATTTTATGAATACAAAAAAATTTTGCCGAAACATAGGTGTTTAGACCAATTTTCAAATTGAATTATTTTCTGAGATTGGAAGATATCGGAGGTTGTAATTACATTATCCGATAAAGATAGAATGCTTCTTAAAATTAGAAAAATCCAGAAACATACTTTCACATAATTTTTAGATACTAAAATACTACCTAAATGTATGCAATCAACATGAAAAATTTAAAAAACTGCCCAAATTCAAAACATACTTCTATTATTATCATTTTTATTGGAAAACTAAAGGGTCCTAAGACATTTTCTGTTACTCTTTGCAATTACCAATGTTGACATAACCGCTTGAATGTAAAATCTGAAAAATTGTTGTTGTATACCTTGTTGCTATAACTTACCGAAAATGATGAAAATTGCAAGTTTAAGTCTCAGACATTGCCAAACTACAAAAGCTTAATAAAAACAAAATGGAGATTTCAATTCAGCAGACCTGATTAACTAGTATACCAAATTTTATGAGAAACGGACCACTCCTTCTAATTTTGCGGTTGTATGGAGTCGAATCCCTGTGCAATGGACGATTGTTTGATTCATTTTTCCAATAGTAAAAAAATTGTCAAGCATGCTTAAACATATTTTGTTAATTTATTTGATGCAGGCCTTGTTAATCAAATGTAACAATTTTGGCATAAAATATTTTAAAATGCATTATTTAAATTAGATTAGAGAATAGATAAATCTACATATTTTTTTTTAATTTTTCTTATTAAATTCCCCCAGCTTTTCCTTTTGTCGTTCTAACCATAACATTTGAACTCAACTTGAAATAATTACCGCTCATTCCAATGCTTTAATCTGCTCGAAATTATTTAAATCATCATTAAAACATGCACAGCTAATAATGTGTAAGCAACAAATCAACCAAAGTGCAGAAAACCAACACCAACATGACACGTAAGACAACAACACCCACTCCACAGCAACCCATACCACCACCGCCACCACCACTGCCGCACACACCAAGTTTACATACCGACCAACAACAAGCCGACACAACGCTACAAGCCCAGCCAGACGGACCGACAGCACGACAGACAGCCAAGGGTTTCCTTAAAAAATGCCCCACAGGAAGCGAACCGAAACAAAAAAACCGAGCCCCAAGGAAACAATTCACGAAAAGAAAACACAAAACATAAAAAAACAAAGACGACACGCGGGCGACGAACGAAGAAGTCGAGCAAGAATTAGCCAAATAAAAACGGACGCCTGGGCCACAGGCACTTGAGGGTGTCTGGCGCGCCGTCAATGTGACGAAAAATATGCGACGAAAATATTTCCAGCAAATTAAAGCTAATGAAAATGCAAAACCAAAAGCAAAAGCAGTCCAACGCGTGAGGCGAGTGGGGCGGCGCAAGTGGCGGTTTTGGCGGGGTGTCAAAGTGTGGCGTTGAAAAGTGGAGGCCACGCGCTGGGCCGTTGCCTTCCGGCAGTGCGCGGCGAACGCATTTAGTTCGAGTTGTGGGCGCCGACGAGTGGCGGCTGAGATGCGTAAAACGCAAGAAAAACTGACATCCATAATTCATGTCATGGCCGCCGTCGAGACGCTGCGTCAGTCAGACGAAGCGTCAGCTTGTTGGTGGCCGCTACATGCTTTGCTGAATTATGGATGCCATTTTCAAATATCAACAACAACACACCAAACAGTTAACTTTAACTTGTCGTTGTTGTTGTTATTGTTGTTGCAAATGAAAAGTTTTTCGCTTATGATAGCAAAACCAATGCACCAAAAACTTTTCGACATGCACGCCCCCACGTCTTCGTGGAGCTTTTGTTGTAGCCCACAGAGTTGTTGTATCCGGTGCTAGTCGAGGGTTGCAAATGGTAGACGAAAAGGAAAACGTTTGTGAATTCTTGCGCATCATCGTTGCCTGATCGTTCGTGCTTTATAAAATTTTTTGTAAAAATTTATTTTTCATTTCAATTTTACTTGTGCATGTTTGGGGATGATTTCAAAGTCTGTTGCCGGTTGTTGTTGTTGTGCGTTTTGGGGGAGTGCCGCAGCATTGGAGTCAGCAAGAATTCATGACAGGAAATCGTTTGATAAATTAGGGTCGTAATCGTTATAAGCATTACTCATAGTCATTAAGTCGTTCGCGTTCCTTCGCCGAACGTATTTTGTGCATTGGTATCGCTGTCGCTCTCCAAATATTTGGCAATATTCATTACAAATACTCGAGAAAGGTGTTCGCGAGGGAAGATTTTCGCATCAGCGTCATAATCAATGCCATTATGAGCACAAATGCATGGAAATTTTTGCCGTAAGCAATACATTTTTTACTTTACTTTTTGTTTGTGAATTCAAGTTCGTGAACGGTAAGCTTGAGAAGTCTTAAAGTATTTGAATTGCAGGAAATATTCAAAACATTTTCATAAAATTAGGTGAAAGAAAGCTAAAGGTTTAGATTGCGTGTAGAGCAAAAACTTGAAAAACTTTAGTAAGTACTACAATACATAGTTTGTATGATATGTATGTGGGTAGATAGTTTTGTTGTTGTTTTTGTGTTACTTATTTTTTACGTGATTCTTAGAAAGTTGTATTTTTTTACATCATACTTGAGCCTAATTTGTCATAAAACACCCTCTCATCCTTTTTTTAAACTTGTGATCGGATGTGTCAGCGTCAGCGATTGGTTTTTATTAGTGTCCGACCGAATATTCGGTTCGGCCCAAATAAGTGGTTTCGGATTCGGTTTCAGTTTCGGCGAAAAAATGCCCGAACGGCCGAAACCGAAACTTTCTAGAATATTTTTTGCATTTTATTGTGTAGCGAGTGAACAGTTATTTAGTTAGTGCAGCCGATCCGATATATAGTGAAAGGATGAGAAGGAGAATTTAGATGCCTCCAATGTAAATAAACTTCTTTTTTTAGAATATAATATTAAATAATAAAATTTTGAATATTAGCGAGTAATGTACGAAAGCGTGATTTTTTTATGATTATGTTTTTAAAAAATGAATGAATTGTTTTTATTAATAAGTATTTATTGATTTATGTTATGTTTGTTTGTTCTTTATTTACTTAAAGTAAAATTCGTTTGTTGAAAAAAATGCTTGATGTGGTGATTTTTCTTTCAACTAGAAAGTTTCGGTTTCGGCCGAATAACCTTAAAGTTGTTTAAATTTCAATATATTTTTGTAAAATACAAACTTTTAGAAATATAAAAACTTAAATCTTAACACTAGAATGACCGTACGTTTTCCATACCTACAAAGACTACATATTATATTCACTTAAGGGGTCATTCTCATGCGCGGACAGGAAAAATGGACATTTTTCAGAAATTATTTCCTTTGTGAATACGAGGAATTATCAAAAAAAGATATTCCACTTTAATTTATTCATTGTTATGGTACAAAAATAAAAAAAAATAAAAAAATGTTTTTAATGTTTTCAAACACTTTTTTTCGATTAAAGACACGGTTTCTGCCGCGTCATGGTCAGCTGGCGGGGATTGTTTTGAGTCACAGGATTATCTGAAACATAAATTTCAAAGAAATTCTTAATCAGTATGAACGTACCTCCCGCCCGTAGTAAATTTGAATTTTTTCATAAGAATCTCACAAAATGGCAGGCATTGGAAGTTAGAGCAGTAAAAAATGGTTGTTTTTGAAGATTTTATCAATGAAAAAATATATGAAATTTTTAACATATCACAGTGAATTTACTAGGGGCGATAGCTAACAGTATGTAGAATGACGTGACAAAATCGCAGAGAGATCGGATGAATGGTTTTTTTTAAATCATCCCCGCCATTCGCGTTCCGAGAAAAACACGTTTAAAGTTTTGACTAGTTAACTGATTGAATCCTTGCTAGAAACCTTGACTGCTCGTTATATAAATGTCTGTAGAAGCCGAAATACTTGAAATTTTCCAATAAAATTTTGACAGCACCTTCTTCAAGGATGATGCATTCCAAATATGTGAAAAAAAAAATTGATTTTTACAAAACTTCACATGAGAATGACCCCTTAAGTATATCTCGAAAAGTACACATCGAATTTGGTTAATTGTAATTGTAGAACCCTAATTGTGGAACTAATTGTACTTAGAACCCAATAAAAAAATAAAAGTCATCAAAGCAAAAGTTGATAGAAATACCAAGGAAAATACAGATATTTAAAAATGAAAAACAGTCAAAATGACCACAATGGTCTTTCTAGTGTTAAGATGTACTCGTATTTAAATTGTGGCCATTTTTTTTAGGAGAATTTGGTTTATTTAAATTATTCCACCTCTAGCAGCTCGCCTCAGATTTTAAAGAATGGTCCTCAGCTACACAGGAAGTGTGAGATGGATTCCTTCTCATTTACGTCCTTGCAGCTTCTATAGGGTAGTGATTGTTAATTGTATGAGCGAGTTAGGATTTTATTTTGGGAAAGTTTTGAAACTTTTGAGCCCAATGCTATTTGAAACCATTTTTTCAATGGGACCCAGATAAGAGTTATATGAAGATTGTCTGTTAGATGCAGTGTTGCCAGATCAGGAGATTTTCTCTTAGATTTAGAAGATTCTTGGCCTTTTAGGAGCATTTTAAGGAGGAAGAATTTCTTAGGAAAAAGTTTCGGAGATTTATATTTTATGTTAGGGGATTTTTCGGATCCTTAGTTGATTTTTGGCAGATTTTTGGATAACGAAGTATGATGTATTGGGAACATTGGCAACAAAACATATTTTGACAACTATTTTAATAGTCAAAGCACCCTATTGTGTTAAAAATTGTTAAGCTTACAAAATGAAAGCTCGTTCTATCTCGTTCTCACTTATTGCTGTCTCAATGAAATCCCACCAAAGATGACAATTTTTGTTATATGTTTGGGAGGAAATTTCAGTATTTTTTAAGATTTAGGAGAAAGTCATCTCAGGTATCTGGCAAGACTGGTTAGATAGATAGATTTAATAGGGATTAGTTGAACTGACGGAGATGATCTATTGTACCCCCTACAAGTTTTAGGAAATATTCCCTAATCCCACCGGCCTAATGAAGTTTTGTAGCTAACGGGAGTTTAGGTGTTTCATGTTCTTTTCTGCAAGGCCCAGATAATTGTCCGTTAGAGAATTTAGAATACTTGAACACTCCTTTACTACGTTGGACTTTATGCAGAGAGAGAACTTAAAGTTTTAAGTGCAGCTTAACCCTTTCGCTAAACGTTTTTACTGAGGAAAGTTAAAATTTTAAATTTTTCGTCGTAGGCTTCTTTCTGGTCATATTAGCAACATTCCATAAGGAATTTTTTCATTTTTATACTCGGACCCTGTATTTTAGAGTGTTTTTCTATAAGAGCAACCACATCGTAGTGGCTGTAATAATTACTTGAACATTAAACTTTTTACGCATTACGAAAATTTGAATAATTCTTCAATTACTTCAGCCAAAATTAAAAAAAAAAAAATTTATAAATTGAAAAAAATTTCAAATCAAAAAGTTCTCTCATTTTTTCTGCTTCTTCATCCTTTACTATGTCCAGATATACCATTAAAAAAACGTGTATACTTCTCTTCTTTAAACTTAAATACTCAGTTTATTAATTTCGTATTTTTCCTAAAACTTCAAACTATTCCAAAGACCAACAAAAAAATGTATTCCTGCAACCATAGAGGATGCAGACGTCAACAAAGTAGCATGTTGCCATTGGGCAACAAAATAGCGATTTCAGTGGCGATTTTCCGACATCCGGTTAGCGTATTGGTGCCGTTTTGCAACCTCTATTCCCGATTTGTGATATACTATCGTGTGGACTTTTGGACTATATGACATATTCAATTCGAAAGATTAATGAAGGCGAGTTGGGTGAAATTGTGGGCTTTCCATCTCCTTCTCGATAAAGCCGGGCAGGAGCAGAGAAAATGGTGGAATGTTTCTCTCTCATTCGGGTTTTATAGCTGCGTCAGCGGGTATTGAAAGGGATACCCACTTCCCACACTACTTGCTACTGGTTAATTTCTCAGGGCCTGGTATGATTCTTCAGTCGAAAATACCTCTACTTTAAAAATATTTGCCATGTCAGAAAGTCTGTGAGATTGTTATATTCCCAGTGACTGGTAATGGTAAACTTCTTTCATCACTATGAATCGATTTAAAACGTAGGTCTCTGCAAAAAAAATTATTTCTTTTCATATAACTTGAGAAACTATGTACATTTCTAACTTATCCTCTCTGAAAGCAATACTTGTACTTTCTGTTCCTTCTTTATTCTTAATCCTTTGCACTCATATTGGCATTGATCACTACAAATCTTCCCACTACAATCGGATGAAAACTTTACAGAAAAAAGTTCAAAGTCGCATGTAACAAATGAAAAATTGTGGGAGTAGGAGTTAACACTAGAAAGACTATATATATTTTCATTTTTAAATAACTGTATTTTCTTTAGTATTTCTATCATCTTTTGCTTTGATGACTTTTATTTTTTTATTGGGTTCTATAATTAGCCCTACAATTAGGATTCTACAATTAGATACAATTAGCCAAATCCGATGTGTACTTTTCGAGATATCCGCGGATATATAATATGAAGCCTTTGTAGGTATGGAAAACTTGCGGGCTTTCTCATTTTCATTCATTTTCATTTTCAAAAAAATATATGTACATATGTTATTTTACATTTCATACACCAACTGTTCTAAGCTTTTTCAAGCAGGTGAACACTCCAAGCAGCAATTGGATACTTAACCCTTTCAACCCAGAATTTTACCCTGTGTCTCGATATAACTTTTTGGTATTTAAATCATGAAATAATTGCCTTAGAAGTGTGCACACGACATTTGAAGTCGCCACGCCTCTTTGTTAGAGTTCTAGAGCTAGTTTACTTTGGAACAATTTTAGCTTCAAACGGGTAAAATAAATTTTGTATCATTATTTTATAATTATTTAATATTTATGGAAAAATACAAAATTATCACTATTTGCGTTTATTCAAACATTATTAAAGAAACAGGGTTTTGATCAAACGCACCCAATTCGTAAACTTCAATTAGAATACAAACTTTCCCTGATATCGCTGCAAATTATTGGAAATTATTTTAGGAAAAATAGAAAAATTTTTGAAATTTGCTTTGAATTCACTTCTAAAAATATTAATTTGTTGGTGCCTACTTAAATTAAGCGCATAAATCAATCGTAGCTTTTGCTATAAGATGACAAATAGGTGAAGTTGCTCTTAGGCAACTTTGGGGTCGAAAGGGTTAAGTAATAATAAAACTAAGCGCTTGTCAAATGAACTGAAAAGCACACAAAAAGCGGTCAGAAGTGTCAGAAAATTTACAAATAAAAACTAATTTATTTTCATCACTTTGAAGTGCATACTTTTTGTATGTACATACTTGTGTACATTATTTATTGTATGTTGTGCAGACTTAAGTATTCGCTGTCCTTTCTCTGGCCACTTTCATCCCTTCAACTATGCATCGCTGCAAATGCGTTTTATTTATTTCTTTTTCCCAAATGCCATAACAAAATATTTGCAAATACAGTTTTTGTTGTTTTTGTTGTTGCTATTGAAAGGATTTGTGAATTTCATCTACCTTTAACACGAGAGCACTTGAGCATATTTTTATTTTGGTTAAAGCGTGTTCGAGAGTGCTTAAGTGGACTCAAGTGTAAAGTGTAAAGTGTGAGGGCGAGGGGAGGGTGCACAAGTGTTGGATATTGCATATTTTCACACTAAGGATAATGACTTTGTGAAGCATTGAGAGGGACTGAAAATGGCAATAAGAGCAGTGTTTTTATGTGCAATATTTGGGTCATGAAAAATGTTTTTTTTTTGTTAATTTGAACGAAAAGATGTTTGAGTTTGCAAAAAGATCTTCTTTCCAAATGGTTTTCCCTGAAATTTTCAATAGAAAAGCTCACATAACTATCGAAAATGTATTTTTTATAATAAAACACCATCACCGAAACGGTCATTAAGACCAAACAGACCTCAATCTAAACGATCATTTCTCTAGTAAATAGTAGCAAAATTCAAACAAGTCTCCCCCGGCTCGAACAAAGTTAATTCCAAATCAAAGTGAATTTTCGCTGCTGCAATAAAAGCCAAAATTTAACGCATTATGTGGTGCGTACGTCCTGCTGAGTGCTTAAACAACCCCTTTACGCTTAACCCCACTAACGCCACTACTATTTCACTCGCCAGACACGCATTGGTGGTGCTTGGTTGTTCGAATCGAATGTGCCGAATTATAATATTTCAATTCAATTTTATAATTTTACAATTTAACATTTCTTACCCTTTTGTGTTGTGCGTGGCGTGCGACGCCAAACAAATTGCTGCCCAAATGCCACAGGACCAAAACACACACACCCACACACACCCACACACAGCTACACCAACACAGACGCGCCGTGTGCGTGCGAGGGTGTTTTAAATCGTGCCCCGTGGGTGGTTATTTAGAGCCGCAATAAGCGGAAGCGGATATATGCGCGAAAAGTTAATGTCGTTTGATACCAACACCTACTCCCACCACGGCTCGGCACAGCGTCGAGGGCGAGACGCGCCGCAGTGTGGGTAATAAATGCTTACGTCTGCTCGGCTGCGGTCCTGTGTGTCTTTTTATGAAAATTTCAAAATTGATGGATTTGCATTGACAAATTGTCGTCGCTCGATGGCAGTCAATGAGTGCGGCGTGCGAGGCAACGGGCGACGACGTTGATTAAAAATTTGTGTATGCTCAGCGCAAAGTTGGAAATATTAGGCAGACGACCGTTGTTGGCGCTCAGCGGGTGAGCGTTCGGGCGTTCGGTGTGGGGACACGGCACAATGGGTCGCAGTGTGGAATTTGTCACTTTGTTTCGCTTTGAAATCGACTTTTTGCATGGCGACGAGAAATTAGGCGATTTCATAATTGAATTTAAGTACTTGCTTTGTGTTGACGCAAATTAAATTGATTGAAATTTCATTAAAAGATGAGTTTTACACCAAACTGAGGGAGGGGAATGCGGACATTTTAAATTTTAGATATTTGACAGAATAAATGTGGCATTAGGTGTCTAAGAAGTCAGAAAACAATTTAATTTAAATACATTCAACGAAGAGACTTCCGTGTGAATTTGACTACAGTGGTGTCTGGATATAGTGAACTAATTACTGCAAGGCCTGTTCACTGTATTGAGGTTGTTCACTATATCAAGGTCAATATTTTTGTTCAAAAACTCGTTTTATTTGCTCAAAATACACTTTTTGTTTTTTTGCTTTGCTTTTTTTCTATATTTAGAGATATTTTTTTCTATATGTCAAAATTTGGGTGTTCACTATCGAGGTGTTCACTATATAGGGGGTTCACTATACCCAGACACGACTGTATAACAAACCAGACATTTTTAATGTCCCTGAAGTTGTGGGCGTCCCTTTCTGCGTTGTTTTAAAGGCATTATTCAGAATTTATAGGTTAGGTTAGGTTATTAACTTAAGTTAGGTAAGGTTAGGTTAAGGTGGCTGTCTGAGTATGAGACTTGCCGGAAGACACACTTAGTGTGCGAAATGGGACCGTTGGGATATCACAAGTTGAGGGTCTGTCTTACTGCAAATCGAGAAGCCTATTCAAGCCATTTTGAATTGTAGAAGAACTCAAGCAAGTTTTTGATATTAACTATAGTCCGACCGATTAATCGGCATCGGCATCAGCTAGTATCAGCTACAAAAATTGGTATCGCCCTTTTTTGTCCGATACCAGATCGACCTATTTTCTTGTTTTAATTTTAATGTTTTAAATATTTTGAGTGATTCAATTTTGATTTTTATTTTTAATTTAATTTAATTTTAATTTTTTTTTGGTTTTTATGTTATTTATGTGAAATATGTTAAAAACAAATGCATATTTAATATAATAACTTCGTAATATAATCAGTTTTTGATTGAATCTATTAGTTTTATTTGTTCAACGAAATCGGTATCGGCATCAGCTGATTTTCGCCTTCCGACCGATTAATCGACATCGGAATCGGCCAAAAAGGGGGAATCGGTCGGACTCTAATGTTATCTGAACTGAGGTCATTCAAGTTGTGAATTTTGGTTGGGATTTCCATCTTCGTTTAAATTAGTTTGAAGGAATTAAAAAATCTTGGTTTTGGAGCTTCAGATAGAACTTTTTTTAAGCTTCTCAGGCTATTATATGAACCAAGGAGGATTAAAATAAGGAAGCAACACTCTAAGAAAGATAATAATTCGTACCACAATAACTTCTCAGACAGTTTTGTAATTGCATGACTCAGTTTTGTTTGAATGTGCGTCAAAGATAGAAAACCGGAAAAAATACGTCATAAAAGTCATCAAGTGTTCCTATTTTTCTTCGCTAAAGGCAAAAACTCCAGCCAGACGGCTGAAACTGTGAATAATGTTTATGGTCCTGAATGAGTGACGCACACAGGATTTCATTTCAGGAGATTCTGTACACAACTTTTGAGTCCAATACCATTTGAAATCATAGTTTCCATGCACAATTTTTATAACAAACAGATATTTGGGTAAATTAAGCACCCAAACCCCCTCCTTGTGTGATACTGTATCAGCTGATCACAAACAATTTTGGTTTTGTCAATCAAGTTCCGTTAATTTTGATGTGAAAGGTGCACCACACTCTGGAAGGCAAACTGTCGAAAATTACGATAAATTTATGGAGATCGTCGAGTCCGACTGTCATGTAAGCACTGTTTCGATTGTGCATTGTCCTTTTGGAACCACTTGAATAAGGCTGAACACAAAAAGACGTACGACTTTTTTACTTACAAAAAATCTCATGAACCGATTTTCCATCTGCAAATCGTTGTTAAATTGCAACAAAATCAATCCATTTCTGAAGGCGATGATGTCTGATGATGACAAGTGAATCACTTGCGAAAACGTCAAGCAAAAACGGGTGGTGGTTGAATTGCAGAAAGACGACGCGAACGGTGGACAAGCAAGGATTGACAGTCAGGAAGGTTTTGCTGTGTGTTTGATGGACATCATTTGTTATGAACTGCTTCCCTACGTTGAAACTCCTAATTCGAACTTGTACTCTCAACAATTGGACACAAGGAGGCAATCGGCCAGAGGTGGTAGTTTCCTTTTGTGTTCCACACACATCGGTACTGATTCGTCAGTAGCTTCGAGAACTTGGTGGAGAAGTTCTTATGCATCCACCTTATAGCCAGGATCTGGTACCATCTGTTCCTGTCTATGACGAATAAATTTCCTATTGAAAAATATACCTCAAGAGAAGCTTGTAAAAATCTACTGTCCCAGAGTTTGACCAATAGGGATATGTCTTCAAGTGATTATCTGTTTCTGTCTATGACTATTTTTTGCTATTGAAAAATGTACCTCGAGAGCAACTTGTGAAAAGTAACTGTCCCAGAGTTTGGCTAATAGGAACGAGGGTTTCTATGAGAGAAACATCATGGAATTATACAAATTGGGAACAAATTTTAGAACAAAACGGTGCTTATCTGACCCAAATTTGATCATTCTAACTATGCTAAATAAAAACTATGCTTATTTGACCCAAACTGGATCATTCTAACTATGCTGAATAAAGCCTTAAGCTTCATGTAAACGTTATGCATTTTTTTTTTCACTACAGTTTATATATGTAAAACTGAAGAAACACATGAGGGAACAGAGATTGGCCTATCTCCTAACTTTTATATCCTTCCTGAACCAACGCAATGCCTCGCATTAATATGGGTCATCTCCTGCGCGTTTGTTCGAGTTAAAAAAAAAATTGGAAAGATAAAGACAGGAAAGCTTGAAGAGCTCAAGGACATACCAAGAAGCGCATATCAGAAGTGCTTCAAGGATTGGAAAAAACGCTCTATAACATTTTAGGTGAATTACTGTGAAAGTAACAAAATGGATATTGCTAAATAAATAAATATTTTTCCAGATATAAAAAAATAATAGTAAATAAAAAAATTAATTACCTTTTATTTCTCCAGACAACGTTTTCAAAAATCTCTTAAAGATTTTTTATTTATTAAAGAATCTTTTAACTACTGCACAAACTCCTCAAAACTGTTTTTGTACTCTTTAAAAAATAAAAATAATTCGCTCCCTAGAAGATTGTCTATAAATTAGTCACAGCATATTTTGCCACAAATTCATTTTTAAAATTCATTCAATTTCGTGATGCATTTTTGATGCGCAGCTTATGAGTAAAAAAAATTGTGTAAAAGCCTCTCAACAAGTGCACTTTTGGGAATTTCACGTCTCACTTGCCGGCGGCACGTTTTTACACGCGACAACCTAACAAAAAAAAAAACAACGAACAGTGTCAACGAGGGCGACACGTAAGCGAGCATCGCAAGCAGATGTGTCCTTTCCGCAGGCAATGTCGACAACGTACGCCACATCATAATTTCAAAACGCCAACAATTGCGGCCGAGCCACCCTCGAAGCGCGCAAACTCGCAGCCAGCGCGCGCATTAATATGCAAAATGATTTGACGCGCCGAAGAGGGTTGTGAACGCCTTCTGGCTGTCGGTTATTAAGTGCAGTTGGCTAGCAGCGGCGCGGAGGACAAGTGTATAATTTTCCAATTGCTTTGTTTTACCATTAAGCAACAGCAACAACAACAACGTCAAAGTGTGCGGAATTTTAAAATTTCATTATTTTAATAATGCAGCGCTGGGATTTGCCGTCGTGTCGGCGCACAAGTGAACTCAGGCTGAAATGCCATTTGGCATGAGTGCGAAAAATTTGACGCAAACGGCAGGTTGACTTTACGGTTGAGATTCGTATGCTGCGGCGACCGTTGAGGGGTGGCTGACACAGTCAACCATTCAGTCAACCCACCACCACCAACACCCCTTTTTCAATTTTTTCGCTCGCTATTGTTGTTGTTGTTGTTGTTGTTGCTTATGATTATGATATTATTTTGAAATTATCCGCTTACTGTCGAAGCAACACAGCACAGCACAACAACATTGCTGACATATGTGCGCATTGTGCCGGAAAATGAAATCATTTTGGTGTTAATAATGATGACATATGATTTTCGTTGTTAAAAGCAACCGTTCGTTGTTGTTGTTGTTGATTTTAAGTGAATTAGGCAGTTTGTCATTTGACATTGCTTTTAGATTTTTATGCTTTTACTGATCATGTCTTGTTGTTGTTGCATTATGAATCTTAAAAGCGTAACGTTGCTTTGTATGACACTTGCTGGCGTAACTGGTTGGTTCCGCTGACTGGTGGAATGGAATGAATTGACTCGACTTGACTCTGAATTGTTGGTTTTCGTTTTTTTGTATTATTAACCGGTGGCGTTAAATTTTTGTTGGCACATCATTAGTTAAGGTGAATTGGTGGCAAGGCATCTGTTTTCATATTTGCTGGCAGAAAGGGGGTTTGTTTGTCTCATGGAGGGCCAACGTTCGGCTGAAAGTTGACGTTAAAGGGTTGATTTTGTTTTTCTTTTTTACCCAGGAAATTTGTAGTGTGTATTTTTATTAACTTTCTGCATGTCATGTGGCATAATTGGATATATTTTTGTTAATTTTAAAAATTTTTAATATTAAATTAAAATTATGTTCTTCCGAGTTGGGTTTGTATCAGTTTAGAACTGGATTTATGAATTCTTTACACTATAGATTTTAATGTCAACCCTTTCGCTACAGCTTTTTACTGGGGAAAGTTAAAGTTTTAAATTTTACGTTTTAGGCTTCTATGTGGTTATATTAGCCACAATCCATAAGAATTTTTTTAATTTTTATACTCGGACCCTGTATTTTAGAGTGTTTTCTATGAGAGCAACCACATCGTTGTGGCTGTAATAATTACTTAAACATAAAACTTTTTATGCATAACGAAAATTTGAATATTTCTTTATTTACTTCAGCCAAAATTAAAAACAAATATCTAAATTGAAAGAAAACGTTAAATTAAAAAGGTTCTCTAATTATTTGTGCTTCTTCTTCCTTTACTATGTCAAGATATACCATTAAAACAACGTGTATACTTCTCTTCTTTCAACTTAAATATTCAGTTTATTAATTTCGTATTTTTCCTAAAACTTGAAACTACTCTAAAGACCAACAAAAAAATGTATTCTTGCAACAATAGAGGATGCAGGCGTCCACAAAGTAGCATGTTGCCATATGGCGAAAGGGTTGAGATGAATCAAGGTCCTTAAAATAGTATTTTCTTATTTTAATATAATATATTTTAATTTAATATCTTTGGTTCAAGTCAAAGCATATACGGCTCTAAGTCTGTAACTTACAGAAAACTTTCCACTACTGGAAGAATTCGTATCCTACAATGTTATCTAGGAACTACTTTGATTTCCATTAAATCGATTTCAAACAGCTCTTTCACCTGTTTCATTTCTAATACTTTCTTTCTTGTAATATAATGTAAGCGGGCAATTTGGTTATAATGGGCACGGATTTTTCTTCATATTCTTCTTCCATTCAGAATCTGCATAGTTTGCTATCTGTGATTCCCAGTAACGCTCTATACACGCTTCCCTAAATACAACATTTGCTGGCACAAAATATAGTTTCAGATGGTGTCGGACACACAAGTTGTATGCCAAACCCTGCCCCCAAAAATGAAATACTATGTGCGCCAAATAAACTGAATGAAATACTTAGAAAAGTACTTAGAAATATTTACAAAAATGCCGAAAAGAATAGCTTGGAACAGCGCTGTCCCACAGTGTTGAACCAGTTATGATTTTCCCAATTTATGACTTCCTTGTTGACACAATGTCTGTAATAAGTCTTGCTGACACCTATATTCGGTTCATAGAGTCATCTTACGGCGTCCTCCTTTGCCTATCTGTCTGCTCTCTCATTAGCATCGGGTCCGCAGTACGCAGGAACCCAGTGCATTATCACCCGGTTGTCCTTTTCAATATCTTAGAATACATCTAGCTGTCACCCAGACTACTTTGGAATCAAATGTCGTCGAGTTCAGAACCTTTATTACAGCCTGACTGTGATTGTCCTTTGACACTGTGATTATCCTTTTCCCCTAACATTAAGAGTTCTCAAAGACCTCAGTTTAGAAGACCGTGCTCTTTTCTCCAAGATTGACTGTCAGCTGAGAGCTATCACCATATACATACATATATCCCTGCTCCCATCCGTTCGGGCATTAAGTTCACTACAGTCGGTCACGCCACAGCTTTTAACACTAAAAAGTGCACGACTTCTTGTTGATTGATTGTTTATATTTTTGTATCAAATATGTTTGAAGCGCGTTCTATTCGACACCGTGCGACCGCTTGAAGGTTAAGCACTCATAACTAAGCGGCATATTGTAATTCCACTATTTTGACGATACGCTTGGAACCACCAGCCGACCTCGATAGTCCAGCGAGTCAGTATTGCCAGATACCTGAAATGATTTTCTCCTAAATCTTGAAAAAAAAGTTGAATTTTCCTCCAAAAAATGTACAAAATCTCGTAACATTATTTTCTTATTTTTTGTCACTATAAACTAAAGAATTAAACTTCTCATAAAAAAATAATATACATAAAGTTTTTTTTATATAGGCTTTTCGTCATTCAGATTCAGTTAAACAACAAGTTAACAGAAAAAAAACATAAAAAATTAAATCGGTAAGAAATTCGATTTTATAAACCTCCTTCATTCATTGCATAATACATTAGACACTTTGAAGCATACATTTATTAGCTTTCAATATTCAAGGCTTCAGTGCTTCATGATGCCAAATGTATCACCATCAAAATTTCCTAAACTTTCTCGTAAATAATTCTTCCTCCTAAAAATTCTCCTACAAGACCAAGAATCCCCTAATTCTAGGAGGAAATCTCCTGATCTGCCAACACTGCAGCGAGTAGTGCGCTGGCTTTTCACACCAGAGGCCTTAGGTTCGATTCCTACCTGGGCTGGCACTTGTCTTCTTCTATCGCTATCCCCATGAAGTAGATGAGAGTTACAAAAATCGCACAAGAGCGCTCTTGGCAGGCAATGGCAGAACCTCTAAGTGTGAAAGAAAAACTGCCAATCGCCGTTTGGATTCGGCGTTAAACTTTAGGTCCTCTCCCTCCCTTTCCCCATCCGTTTGAAATTTGTGTTGTATCACATGTTGGAAAAAATAGTGTTGCATACACATTTCAAACGGGTGGAATTTCTGGTATCACAACGGGCCCATACAGAGTTCTAAGTGTATCTCATACAGAGGCAGCCACTAAAACCTACTTACCCACCTTGGAACCACGAGGATTCCGGTATGAATCTGGTTACGATCCTGATGCACAGTGAAGATAGTTCATTCAGTCTGATAAAGAATGGGTAATGAAAAAGTTCAAGTTTACTTCTGGAAAGGGAAGTAAATTGGTACATGAGCTGGAGAACGTTATCTTCCTTCTTCTCTGAGCCACAATCACGTGAATACCAATCAAGCAGTGACCCGTAAGCACAAAGATTGCCGAGTTAATCGAGTTGCGGCTGAGGTTTAAGAGTCGATTAGTGCACCTCATATAAGGCATTCTTGCATTCTATCAAGTTGACCCGCTTTCCCCCAAAGTATGACCAGAATTTGGTTTATATTTTCCCAACAATTCCAACACAAATATATCCAAACACCCACACACTGTCCAATCCCACACAGCTGCACGCTCAGCGTTCGGACGCAATTATGTCCGCTGTGTTGTCACGTTCCGTCACTCAATCACAGCGGGATGAAAATTTTTATGTCAAATCAATTCGCCAATATTAACTTTTTTTAGCATGTCCCATAAACATTCGGTCCACCCTCGTACACTTTGTGTAAACAATTTTGTGCGGTGCTTACAACGGCTACAAGTAAATTTCACAGCCCCCACCCCCTCCCACCCCATACAGCGACCCACCCACCTGCTGTGGCGAAATTAATCGACAACGGTAAACATTTGCATAGAAAAAAATTATTGAAAGCATAAAATCTTTGTGCAAACATTGCGAGCGCATGTGCCAAGCTGGGCAATGGAAATTTTCCATTTCGATGCGGCACAAGGAAAGTTTGCTGTTAACCGGGCTTGGGCGTTTATTGGTACATTGTCGGTTGATGGATGGTGGAAATGTGTGCGTTGGCTGTATAATGAGAGACTTACGATATTTGTTGTTGTTGCTGAAACTAATGCGCCATGCTGTAAGTTCGGTTTATGTTAGCGAATTTTTGTGAAATTAAAATTTGTGGACATGGCAGAAATCAATGGATTTTAGGCTGTTATGCAGGTACAGTGGCGCACACAGGCGGGAAGGGGAGCGAGGTTTCGGGCGTTCAAACCAGATACAAAAATTGTTGGTATCAAATAAGGTTTCAAATGGTTTTGGGCTCAAAAGTTGTACACAAAAGCCCCCCAAAATAAAATCCTGTGTGCGCCTTTGAGGGATTTGGAAGCAAAAAAATTAACCAAAAACCAAAAAATGAAATTTAAATTAAATTAAAATTATATTAAAATTAAATTAAAATTAAATTAAAATTAAAATTAAAATTAAAATTAAAATTAAAATTAAAATTAAATTAAAATTAAATTAAAATTAAATTAAAATTAAATTAAAATTAAATTAAAATTAAATTAAAATTAAATTAAAATTAAATTAAAATTAAATTAAAATTAAATTAAAATTAAATTAAAATTAAATTAAAATTAAATTAAAATTAAATTAAAATTAAATTAAAATTAAATTTAAATTAAATTAAAATTAAATTAAAATTAAATTAAAATTAAATTAAAATTAAATTAAAATTAAATTAAAATTAAATTAAAATTAAATTAAAATTAAATTAAAATTAAATTAAAATTAAATTAAAATTAAATTAAAATTAAATTAAAATTAAATTAAAATTAAATTAAAATTAAATTAAAATTAAATTAAAATTAAATTAAAATTAAATTAAAATTAAATTAAAATTAAATTAAAATTAAATTAAAATTAAATTAAAATTAAATTAAAATTAAGTTAAAATTAAATTAAATTTAATTTAAAATGAAATTAAAATTAAATTAAAATTAAATTAAAATTAAATTAAAATTAAATTAAAATTAAATTCAATTAAAATTAAAATTAAAATTAAATTAAATTAAATTAAATTAAATTAAATTAAATTAAATTAAATTAAATTAAATTAAATTAAATTAAATTAAATTAAATTAAATTAAATTAAATTAAATTAAATTAAATTAAATTAAATTAAATTAAATTAAATTAAATTAAATTAAATTAAATTAAATTAAATTAAATTAAATTAAATTAAATTAAATTAAATTAAATTAAATTAAATTAAATTAAATTAAATTAAATTAAATTAAATTAAATTAAATTAAATTAAATTAAATTAAATTAAATTAAATTAAATTAAATTAAATTAAATTAAATTAAATTAAATTAAATTAAATTAAATTAAATTAAATTAAATTAAATTAAATTAAATTAAATTAAATTAAATTAAATTAAATTAAATTAAATTAAATTAAATTAAATTAAATTAAATTAAATTAAATTAAATTAAATTAAATTAAATTAAATTAAATTAAATTAAATTAAATTAAATTAAATTAAATTAAATTAAATTAAATTAAATTAAATTAAATTAAATTAAATTAAATTAAATTAAATTAAATTAAATTAAATTAAATTAAATTAAATTAAATTAAATTAAATTAAATTAAATTAAATTAAATTAAATTAAATTAAATTAAATTAAATTAAATTAAATTAAATTAAATTAAATTAAATTAAATTAAATTAAATTAAATTAAATTAAATTAAATTAAATTAAATTAAATTAAATTAAATTAAATTAAATTAAATTAAATTAAATTAAATTAAATTAAATTAAATTAAATTAAATTAAATTAAATTAAATTAAATTAAATTAAATTAAATTAAATTAAATTAAATTAAATTAAATTAAATTAAATTAAATTAAATTAAATTAAATTAAATTAAATTAAATTAAATTAAATTAAATTAAATTAAATTAAATTAAATTAAATTAAATTAAATTAAATTAAATTAAATTAAATTAAATTAAATTAAATTAAATTAAATTAAATTAAATTAAATTAAATTAAATTAAATTAAATTAAATTAAATTAAATTAAATTAAATTAAATTAAATTAAATTAAATTAAATTAAATTAAATTAAATTAAATTAAATTAAATTAAATTAAATTAAATTAAATTAAATTAAATTAAATTAAATTAAATTAAATTAAATTAAATTAAATTAAATTAAATTAAATTAAATTAAATTAAATTAAATTAAATTAAATTAAATTAAATTAAATTAAATTAAATTAAATTAAATTAAATTAAATTAAATTAAATTAAATTAAATTAAATTAAATTAAATTAAATTAAATTAAATTAAATTAAATTAAATTAAATTAAATTAAATTAAATTAAATTAAATTAAATTAAATTAAATTAAATTAAATTAAATTAAATTAAATTAAATTAAATTAAATTAAATTAAATTAAATTAAATTAAATTAAATTAAATTAAATTAAATTAAATTAAATTAAATTAAATTAAATTAAATTAAATTAAATTAAATTAAATTAAATTAAATTAAATTAAATTAAATTAAATTAAATTAAATTAAATTAAATTAAATTAAATTAAATTAAATTAAATTAAATTAAATTAAATTAAATTAAATTAAATTAAATTAAATTAAATTAAATTAAATTAAATTAAATTAAAATAAAATTAAAATTAAATTAAAATTAAATTAAAATTAAATTAAAATTAAATTAAAATTAAATTAAAATTAAATTAAAATTAAATTAAAATTAAAATTAAAATTAAATTAAATTAAAATTAAATTAAAATTAAATTAAAATTAAATTAAAATTAAATTAAAATTAAATTAAAATTAAATTAAAATTAAATTAAAATTAAATTAAAATTAAATTAAAATTAAATTAAAATTAAATTAAAATTAAATTAAAATTAAATTAAAATTAAATTAAAATTAAATTAAAATTAAATTAAAATTAAATTAAAATTAAATTAAAATTAAATTAAAATTAAATTAAAATTAAATTAAAATTAAATTAAAATTAAATTAAAATTAAATTAAAATTAAATTAAAATTAAATTAAAATTAAATTAAAATTAAATTAAAATTAAATTAAAATTAAATTAAAATTAAATTAAAATTAAATTAAAATTAAATTAAAATTAAATTAAAATTAAATTAAAATTAAATTAAAATTAAATTAAATTAAATTTAAATTTAAATTAAAATTAAAATTAAAATTAAAATTAAAATTAAAATTAAAATTAAATTAAATTAAATTAAAATTAAAATTAAAATTAAAATTAAAATTAAAATTAAAATTAAAATTAAAATTAAAATTAAAATTAAAATTAAAATTAAAATTAAAATTAAAATTAAAATTAAAATTAAAATTAAAATTAAAATTAAAATTAAAATTAAAATTAAAATTAAAATTAAAATTAAAATTAAAATTAAAATTAAAATTAAAATTAAAATTAAAATTAAAATTAAAATTAAAATTAAAATTAAAATTAAAATTAAAATTAAAATTAAAATTAAATTAAATTAAAATTAAAATAGAATTAAATTAAAATTAAATTAAATTAAAATTAAAATAGAATTAAATTAAAATTAAATTAAAATTAAATAAAAATAAATTAAATTAACTAATTACTCAAAAAATTAAAATAAATTACTAATTAATTAATTATTGACTTGTATAAGATATTTAGGGTTGAAAAGAGTGTTAAGAAAACTTTAGAATCCTTAAAAGGCATTTTTTAAGATTGAATTTGAATCTATATTCGAGACATTATGAATTGTCAAAAGAATTGTTCTAAATTTGCAAATAAAACCAAATTTCCAAAAACTCTCATTTATTTACTGTAAAACAGTGCCTTGCGTGTGTCTGTGTGCGTGTTGGATTTAATAAATAACACACGATTTGTAACATTGTCTCCGCACAATTTCCGCCACGTCTTGGAACAATCTGAATGACATTACTAAACCGTCAGCCGTCTTACCCGTTCGCCCGCTGCCCACCACCGGCCAGTCAAATCGAGCCCACCCCACCCATTTCAGTGCAGCATAAAGTAGATTATAAAAATAAAAGCAATTCACCGCCACCGCCACTCGCTCCATGATTCCTGTCACTCGCGCCAAAACATTTTTAATGCCAGCCGCAACGCTCGTAACGCGCGCGCATTGCCGCTTGTCGGAGCGTGCAACGCGTAGACGGGGGAACGACGTGAGCGCAGTTGACATGCCTGGTCAATTGCCGTTCGGGGTCAGTCATTGGCGCACGCACACACTTGGTCGTTCTCAGAACGCTGCCGCTGTCGGCCATTGCGTCCTTGCCGACGTATCACCTTCCGCGCAGGATATGAAAATTTTTCAAAACTGCAAAAAACCTGGATATAAAATAGCAGTCATACATTATGGCACACACACAGACACACATTTAAGAGTGCCTGTGTGTGTAGATTATACGCTCAGTACCCTTCTCCTCATACACACACACACACACACACACACATAGCAAAAGCATGTCGTACCCTTTCTGGTATTTCTTCGGGTATCCTGATTATGTATTAAGCTGCCGTTCGCATGTCCTCTTTGAGTCCTTGTTGTGTGCATTTTTTGCTTTTTGCGTTAACATTTCTCATTCTTGCCATCACTGCTATTGGGTGTTGTTGTTGTTGCTACTTTTGTGTGTATTGCTTTTTTGTACAGCAAAACTAAAATGCGAGTAGCATCAGCCACCAAAAAGGAAAATAAAACATTTTTTTACCTTCCGGTTGACCATTTATATTATTGCTTTGGTCATCCTTTTAAAAACTTTTGCTGCACACACACAGTGCACACATGTAGAGCTATGCACATATTATAGGTACATACGTGCGCGTATAAATAAAGAATATATCATTGTAGGGCATTCTCATAAAATGAAATTTATTAGAGTTGCTGCTGATCCTTTTGACGTTCTACGCATTCTGGAATATTGAAGAGGATTCAGCTCAGTTATTGGCGCTGAAAAACTTCGATCAATCTCATATGCTTTTATATACTTGCATGTAGTATATCTCAGTTTGCACTAGCGCACGCAAAGGGGTCGGAGAAAGGAGAAGCGTTCAGATAAATTTTTGTTTTTTCTAGCATTTGTGTCACTAAGGTAATTCTGCTCGTATTCAGGGTACGAATTTTTGTAAGTCTATATTTTTAATTTATTTATATATATATATATAGATTGACTGATATAGCAACAAATACCGAAGTATGGGTCAACAAAAAATCGCAGAGACCTAAAATAATTATAATCCATATTTTTGGAAATAAAAAAATTGCCCTTATTTAAGAAATTTCTAAAAATATGGCTTTATAATAACACTGTGCTTGAAATTTATTCTCAAAAATAGTAACAAGTGGGACACCTACTAAGCGACTTTTCTATAGGTATACTGAGTTGAGATCCACCAGCCGTTTGGCTGGATTGGCTCTAGTTTATGAGAAATCCGACTTTGAATTTTGCTCATTTCAGTCGAGTTCGTCGCTTAAGTCTTCGAAGGTTTACATGCTATTGGTCCTAAATCGTTCTGAATATCGATTTACTGTCTTCGGCAAGTTTGTAGATATTTTAACGACCAACAAATTTGCTTAAGACACCAATACAAAAAAATACATTCAAACTGTGTTTTCGACAAAAATGTCCCAAAAACCCCACTTTTCGTCAATTTATTGAAATTTTTCGTCTATGAATGCGAAACTATACGAAAATTTCCCTTCAATATCTCAAGAAAAAACCAACAAGACTTTTTCCCACGATTCAATAAAAAAAATTAAACGCCCAATCTTGATTTCAATTCAAATTTTAAGCAGATTCTTTGCAAAACTTTGAACTATGGAACATATATTTTTTTGTTTATTCTGTTTCTTTTTCAATAAAATTTATGTTGCGTTGTAATAGTTACATTGCAATTATTTATTTTGAATATCCTTGAAAATTTCCAATAGTTTTTTTTAAATATATCTAAGGACTAATATGTACATTACCCCATCCCCGAATTTCGTCCTTCTAACTGTATTAGTTTAAGATATAAAAAATTTAATACTTCTCTCTATAGGATGCGGATAATTTCACTGTTCACTGTCACTGTTGTTAGAAAGGAATTATTTTTTTCAATGTTGGGTACTGTTACTGATGAACTATTTAGAAATTTGAACAATTTCGATATAATCTATTCAAAACAAAAACAAATGGTCCTTTATCTCCCATTTTGGTTGGTAAAAATTTAGGTGAGTGCCAACCATGCACTGCATGATGAGAACTCTTTCTGAATTCAACAAGCAGTGGTGGATTCAGCGGGGTTTGGGGGTTGAAACGTCCCCCGAAATATTAGGATCGACTTTCAAACTATATACAAATTTAAAGGCATTTTATAAATATTAAAGCATTACTTTTTGACCCCTCCCGAAATATTTTTCTGAATCCGCCCCTGACAACAAGATCTCAGTTTCGTTAAGTATTGATCTCCCAATTTCAGAACACGCAATAAGAAATGTCCTGAATTCCTTTTACCCTTATCCTTTTTTCCTTTCCGTTCTTTACTTTTTTTATTTTTCATTAAATAATATTGTTACGAAAATGACTTCTCTAAGTTCGTATACTGGATTGTGCTTGAAAATAAAACAACTTCATTTATTCAGCGCAAACGCAGTCAAAAATCAACAATCACTTTATTTACAAATATACACTTGTTACTACTATTGCATGCCCTTTGCTTGGTTAATACCGACCCGACTCATTGCGCTGCACACTGCTGCTTTTATACCAGTTTTCTTATCGCGCCGAAGTTTCTTGCAACTTCCAATTGGAAAACGCTCGACCATTCTCGCACAGCCCATTCCTTCGCGAACCATCCTTGCCATATCGGACTATACCAAGCGAATTATACCAAATTTGCCGTACTTTAAAGTGCATGCCTAAAAGTATGCTATTCATGCATAGCACAACACAGTGCCTCATCGCTACAATATAATAAATTAATATTAATTTTTTTTCATAAATTTGTTATCTACTTTAAACAATTTTCTATTAATCGTCAGCTTAGTGTGTAAAATTGCTAATGTGAGTAGATTTTTTTTAAATAAAGAAATAAAGAATTTACTTCTGATCCAAAGTACTTCCGGCCATCGATGCATAAGCATCTTTCATACTTAATATTTTTGATTAATATTTTTTCCTCTTGCAGATCATTTGCATGGAAATATTGCCAATTTTTTATTATCCAAATACACCGTCACAGTCATGTCCAACCTAATATGATGATTAATTTCCTCCAAAATTTTTTTAATTTAATTCAAAATATCAGCGTCTCCACTACTTCCATTACTGCTTAGTCCGCACGTGTAAGTCTGTATGAAAATATTTGCTCACTGGCAAAGGACATTTTAATGCCAATATTTTCTCATTAGCAAGACCCAACGTTCCGCAGTGGCCGCTTGAAAACAAAGAAGATAAATTTGTAAATTTTCTTTTAATTACTTTCAAATACGCAAATGCAAATGCCAACATCGGGCAATGGCCATTCGGACACATGGACATGCATCGCGAAAATTGAACATGAACAACGCCGAACCTTTTTGCTTGTCCTTTTTTTCAGGCTCTTCTCAAGTGAAATTATCAAATAAAGGAACATGAACCTAGAAATAGACGGCAGAAAAAAAACAGTCATCTGGAAAAAAAAACCAAAAATCGCTCATCGGAAGAACTGAAGCCAGCCGTGGAAAAAAGTTGTGCCCACCGTCGCGAATGAATGCATTTTTATTTATTGTTATTTTGGCGCTGAGCTTATGTAAATTTATTTATGTTGCGTAATTTTTCTTGTTTTGCCGCTAGAGAAACAACAAGAAGAGCTACATCAACATCAACAACAACAACAACAACACGAGCAGCAAATAATCATACAGCAAACTTGCGCCTTAATTTTTTTCCTCGCTTTACTCGAACACAAAAACATTTTTTGTTTTGTTTTCGTTGGTTTTTCTTCTTTTTGAATGTAGAGAAAAATTTTAATTAGAATAAAAAGCGGAAGCGGAACCAAAAGTGGATGGTGGCAAAAGTGACAAAGGCAGCGAGAGAAGATGGCTTTATGTTGGTCGTATAATGTGAAAAGAACACAATTTTTGTTGTTGTTTTATGTTGTTTTTTTTTTCGAATGCCCAAAGTTCCCTTTTTCGGCGCAACCAACATTTTTCCATCTTTACATTTTTCGTTGTTTAAATTTTTTCATTTTTACATTTTTTCGCTTTTTGCTATGGTTTGTTGCAATTGTTGTTGTTGTTGTTGTTACTGTTTTTTGTTGTTAATAAGGCAAAAAGTTGTACAATTTTAATGAGATTTTTTGTTTGTTCGCTACTAGTTGTTGTTGTTGTTGCTGTTGCTGATTTCTTCCTGTATATTTTCTTCTTCTTGTTTTTCGACAAAATTGACAGGGGAATGTAATGAGCGAAGCATGAAGCGGGTTTTGGGGAATTGAGGCAAAAAATTGTTAACGAAAAGGAAAAACATTTGGACGGTCGCGTTGCGTTGCGTCGAGCCGAGGCGCGGCAATTGTTTGTGTTGTTATTTTTATATTTTTTTTCTTACTCGAGCTGACCCCGGCCGAGCATTGCGTCTCACTGTTGACTTGACCCGAGGAGCGCATTGGCGCTGGTGCTGTGCTCCAACTTTTCGTTGTTGTTGTATTGAATTGCAGCTAACGCCGAAAAAACGTCCAGTGGGCTTTTGTTTGTTTTTTTTGCTTTTCACTTATTTGACGTAAATTATAACCGATAAAATTAAACAAGGCACCAAAGGCGCAAACCGCATTCCACACTCCGCTGCCTGTGGATTTTTCCATCCCCGACATCTACAACCGACTTAAACGAACGCAAATATTGTTGTTTTGTGCATGCTTGAAGAATTCCTACATGCCGGCCGGCAATTTGCGGTGAATTTAATAAAATAACTGTAAAACAAAAAAACAAAACATTCTTATTTGTGTGCTTTTTTCGTTTGCATGTTGAATTTGGGCTTTTAATTTTGGGCTTTTTTCCTCTCTAAAACATAAGTTGGGCCTAAAAAATGTTCTAGCTTTTAATTGCTGGTGGATAATTACGTCCATGGTTTATGACTTCATAAAATGTTTCAAATGTTGCGTTCAAATTGTTTGTGTACAAATAATTTTGGCACACTTTGCCGCAATAAATGTCTGCACAGACCCAACGCTACGCAGCCCCTCGGCAATTGGATCACATGTGACATATGTGATTACTTGCTCATTACTCTATGCATTACCCCGCACTTGTAACGGTGACAGTGTTGCCACAGTGATGATTATGTCATTTGTTCTTTTGGAGATGTTCTCTTGTTAATGCCAAGTCAGCTGGTGACAGGTTTGCGTATTGGGTAAAATGACAGTCGAGAATTGTTGTTATGCCTTTTAACCCTTTCGGTTCTTCTATGCCATATGGCATAGTCTCTTTTCAGTGCCTGTTTTAGGTAAAAAAACTTGTGGATACTATATTTTTGTTGTTCCTTAGAATAGTTTGAAGTTTTAGGAAAAATACGAAATTAATAAACTGAATAATTAAGTTGAGAGAAGAGAAGTATACACGTTTTTTTAATGGTATATCTTGAGATAGTGAAGGAAGAAGAAGCAGAAAAAATTATATAACTTTTTTAATTTGACATTTTCTTTCAATTTAGATACTTTTTTGAAAAAAAATTTTGGCTGAAGTAAATGGAGAAATATTCAAATTTTCGTTATCCATAAAAAGTTTTATGTTCAAGTAATTATTACAGCCACAACGATGTGGTTGCTCTCATAGAAAAACACTCTAAAATACAGGGTCCGAGTTTAAAAATGTAAAAATTTCTTATGGATTGTTGCTAATATAACGACATAGAAGCCTAAAACGTAAAATTTAAAATTTTAACTTTTCCCAGTAAAAAGCTGTACCGAAAGGGTTAAGTGCATAAACGTGGATCGATTTCGCGCGGGATCAGCTGCCCTTAGGAGTCTCACTGCTGATATGTAAATGAAATATTTGCTTACAGTGATTTAATTTAATCAGGAGGTGATTCTGCCAGGGACTTAACTATTATAAGTTTTATAAGAAATTTATTGCAATCTTACTATTAAACTGTATCATAAATTTTTTGTTGGTTATAATTATTATTTGCGACAATTAATTTTTATGTTGCATAATAACTGTTATGAGAAATAAACATTTTTTTCGTTCTCGATAATTATTTTTTTGGGATTTTTTTGTTTTTACGTTGCTTTATAACTTTTATTAATGACTTTTTTATTTACGTTACTACTAACTAACATTACTAACTAACTAACTATACGTAACTATTATTTTAAAAAAAATTTTTTTACTTTGCTTCATAATTTTTATTTTTGATTTTTTATTTACGTTACCGATAGCTATTATTTCAAAGAACATTTTTTTTACGTTGCTTCATACCTTTTATGAAAGAAATTTTTTTTACGTTGCCTTACTACATTTTGAGTATGAATAGATTTTTAATTGTTTAGTTGTTGGTGGAAATTGGTTTTCTGCAGTTGATTTGTGTTCGTCAATTTGAAATATTTAAAAATCAATTCATACCCAAAATATGGTAATTCAACGTAAATCAAAATTTTTTCAAAATACATTAATACATGTAATAGTTATCGGCAACGTAAATTTAAAAAATCATAAATAAAAGTTATGAAGCAACGTTAAAAAAAAATTCTCAAAATAATCGTTATCGGTAACGTAAATAAAAAAGTCATAAATAAAAGTTAGGAAGCAACGTAAAAATACAACAAATCCACAAATACCAAAATAATAATTATCGACAACGAAAAATATACTTGTTACTTATAAGAGATATTATGCAACTCAAAAATATTTATTACATGATAATATATTATTTTCTAAAATAATATATCTTTCATCTTAGATTTTAAAACCAGAGAAGGTAATTTATTTCATCTATAAAACAATCATTCGAAAATGTGAATGCAATTTTTGAAAATGGTCGAAAAATTCACTTTTTTACAACTTCCACCGTCAGTAACTTCCCCAAATCTCATCTGATTTGGAAAATCTATATATTTCTGGAAAGGCTAAGGTATTGTCTTCTGATTGCTGAACTCGTTTTTCGAAGAATTTTGGAAAATGCTTCTTAAAAAAATTTTGTGATTTTCAGTTTCGTGTTCAGCGACCCAAAGTTGGTCTAGAAAGTACTTTTGTATTTAGTTTCGAGGAATTTTCGAAAATACTTCTTAAAAAAATTTTTTGATTTTCAGTTTCGTGTTCAGCGGTCCAAAGTTAGTATAGAAAATACTTTTGTTTTTAGTTTCAAAGAATTTTCGAAAATGTTTCTTAAAAAAATTTTTTGATTTTCAGTTTCGTGTTTAGCGACTCAAAGTTAGTCTAGAAAGTCCTTTTGTATTTAGTTTCGAAGAATTTTCGAAAATACTTCGTAAACAAATTTTTTGATTTTCAGTTTCGTGTTCAGTGGTCCAAAGTTTGTCTAGAAAATACTTTTGTTTTAGGCGACGTAAAAAATTTATTATTAGGAATAATTATTATATGAGCAATAATTATGGAAATTTCTTAAATTAGGGCAATTTTTTTATTTCCAAATTTTTTTATTTTTTTATTTCAAATAATAATTATTTTAAGACTCTGGATTCTGCTGAATTTCATGCTCAAATCGAAGTTCGGTGAGATAATTTCACTGTAGTGTACTCGATATGATTAAACTTTTCGTGATAACACTTATTTCCAAGTAAAACTTTAGCGCACAAAAAAACAACGTGTAAACTGTGACGCGGTTGCCAGAGTTTTTTTTCCTCTATCTATCTATTCATCTTTTCTATATGTCTGGCAACACTGCTGTGTATAGTATGTCACCGCATGCGTCACGCATTATGTATGGGTTAGTATGAAAATTTAATTACACACGTGTTATGGAATTTATATGTATGACAAGCTTTCATGCATAGCACAATCACACACACACACACACACATTCATACGCAGAGAGCCCTGTCGGAACTGAGACAATTGGTTCCCAAAATTCATTGGTTTTTCAACTGGTTTTTTGTAAGTCAATTGGACAACTAGTTGTCAAAGTAGCTATTAGCGGATGCAGAAGTCAGTCAGTTCGCGTCTAATCGTTCACGTTCTGTGTGCGCGTTCATAGGCGAGAAGAGACATGAAAATACGAAACGAAAGACGAAACAGAGGTGAAATAATCAAACAATTATGTTACGGCTGATCTTGCGATACTTTTGTTACAACAACAACAACGTAGAAATGTTTGCATTTTTTGAACTTTCTGTTTCTACTTATGACTCGTTTTACCTTGAATGATTTCAGTTAGAATTTTGCATGGTTGCGTGAAGCAACGAATTGCAGCAGCAGTCGAATGGTATGTATTAATAAATGTATGTAATTATGTTTATGTAATTATTTATTCATTTATTTATTTTTTTATTAATTGCAGGCGACATCAGGATGTTGAATTGCGTCAGACCCCAAACAGTTTCGACAGAAGTGTGTCAACAAGTCGAAGTTCATTTTTACGTGCACTAATATTTTTTTATTCGCGATGAATTTTTATTGTTTTAATAATATTTTTAACATAAAATTAATATTTAAAAATTTCAATCATTTATTTTCCTTTATAAAAATCAACTGGTTAGAAAACTAATCCAGAATGAACTAGCTTGCAAACTAGTCGCTTTGCAACTGGTTTGAAAACTGGTTTACTTCGGACTAACCTTGGACTAGTTGCAAATGGATGCAGACGGGGACAATTGACCCTCGCCTAGGACACCGCCACGTTAAAAGGGTGAGTTTGCTCCAAGGAAACGAGTCGGTTCTGAGGTCAGCTATGACTGTCAAGCAACCAGTTGAAAAACTACATTCGGACCAGTCCGATTTCCTACAGGGAGCCTTACTTACATTTGTTTATGCGCATTGCATACATACAGGCGCATTCTTATGGCGACGTTGGTGTGGGATTAATTATGATGTGTCTAAATGATATCCTTCACACACACATACATACATCCCTTACACATTTTCGTTCATATAGTATGTGCGCATGTGTGTGTGTGTGCCTTTGCTTGCGTTGGCATTAAAATGAGTATGCGCAATAATTTGCGCAAAGGGATTTTAATTTGAAATTTTGTTATTGTTACACATAAATTTTGGTACAATACTTTTCGCCCAATTCCGCCCACCGTACGCACTAATGCCAAGCATTGCATAGTTGTGTGTGTGTGTGTGTGTGTGTGTGTATTAGGGATTGCAATCCCGGGATCGCGAATCCCGGAATCCCGGGATCCCGGACAATTTCAGTCCCGAAAAATCCCGGGATTGACAAAATCCGATCCCGGGATCGAAACAAAAAAAAATGCTTACTTGTTCGTGTTTTAATGAGTCTATGGACGGAATTGCTGTTTCTGTAAATTTAATTAAAAAATAAATTAAAGGCATTTTAAATACTCAGCACAAGGTGTACTGGAGTTGAAATTGAATTTGATAATGACTTTAGTGATACAGACGGAAATACGTCACTAGTAATGAAATTAAATAAAGCCATTAGCCAGCGCCTATAACTGTAGTTTGACTTATTTTTAAATGGAGGAAACCGTAGCCAAAACTTGCAAAAGTATACAAATATTTAGATATGATTTCAAATACTAGTATTGAACCAGAGAGATGCTTTTCATTAGCAGGCAATATATGCAGCAAGCTAAGATCTCGTTTAGGAGATAATACCCTTAACACTAGAATGCCCGACAATCTGACCTAACCTAAAATGCCCATATGTAGTCATTTTGACTACATTATTGTTTACTGACTTTTTTTTAATTTTATTGGTTTTAAGTAGCAAATATGAATAAATGTACACGAGATTAAACTAAAATAAGCATTTAGTTTTTATTTTTTTATGGTTTTAAAATAGCGTACTTTACACATAAATGGGATAAATGGAATTTGGAATTTTTGAATGAATTTTATGAGTGAATTTTGAATTGAAAAACTTGGAAATTGTCACAGCCTACTATGATATTATTTTTTTTAATGTTTGCAATTATTTGCATTTTTCATCTTTCGCAATTGAAGATGCATATTTGTCTATTTATCAGTAAGATTTGCTGAAAATTTTACATAGGTAGTCAAAATGACTACTTTTGGGCATTTAAGATAAATTTTGCAAAATTGGGGTAAACAAATTGTTTACAATTTTTAAATTTTTAATTGTTTACAATTTTTTTAATTTATTTATTCCATTTAGCTTTAAAAATTAATAAAATTCACGTAAGATATTTTTTTAGAAAGCGATGCAACAAAAGTTATTTACAATAAAAGACCTCAATCAAAATGACTACCTTGGGCATTCTAGTGTTAATGCTTTAATAGTTTTAACATATTACCTAAAGTCTAATTGATGTAAGGTGTTTGTTTTTGCCATCGGCTACTTGTTTTTTTCCTAGTTTGGCAATTTAATGTTATTAATTTAATGTCATTTGCCATGAATATTTTGTTCTTAGTTTTAAGGAACACAGAAATGTATTTAATACGAACATAAAATGTATTTGATTGAAAATGACGTCTGATTTAGTTCGTTAAAATAATATATTCAATCCCGAAATAATCCCGGGATCCCGGGATTGCAATTTTCAGTCCCGAAAATCCCGGGATTGTAAAACTGGTCCGGGATTGCAATCCCTAGTGTGTATGTATTGCATGGCCTGAGTGCTGACTTTGGGCCCATGCGAGTCGTTTGGCAATTTCTGTAACTCGATAGAAGCTTCAACAATAAATAAGAATAAAAACTTTTAGGGATGTATTATTTTTAATTCTGTATGATTTTACCGCCATCAAGAAAATCCTTTTTAATGCCATTTTACTTTTAAGAATACTTGAGTTGTGCTAATTAATTTGTTATTGCTGCATTTTCTACACTCATTACTTGATTATTTTGTATACGTAATTTTCATTAGTCCTTTTCGCTTGACAGGGGCCATTTGGCACACAAATATTTACGAAACAAATAAATTCAAAGAATACAAAAAACAACAACAAACAACGTAATGAATAAAATTAAAAAAGAACAACGAAGAAAAATTGTAGCCAGCGCAAAAGTATTTAGCGAATGCCGAAATGCGGCCATGGCCCGAAATGGTAATGGAAATGGCAAAAGTAATCCCATTTCATTGAGAATTGCATTTTAATTTCATAAGCGCCATGCGGCAGCACTCGGCCTGCAAGCTGTGCAAAATGGCTGAAACTGACTGAAAGACAGCGGCCGAAAGTAGCGACGAATGGAGAGCGAAGAGCGAGCGTATTTAATTAATTACACACGCCTGGACGGAAGGCAACAATGAAATGGACGTGGAAATGGCCAATGGCCAGGCGACGGACGGCAGCGATGGCTCATTATGAGAATAAAGGACCTTCATAATTTCTCAAATAAAATGGCACTGACTGCAGTGGCAATTGCTAACGCAACAACAAACAACAATAAACAACAACAATAACGTACGCTTTGGGCACAAACAGTGTACGGGAGCGGACAACGCAGCGGCTTAAAATAATTACCAAACCGAATTAAAATTGACACATATATATTCTTGGTCCTTTTTTCGGCCATATACACTGTCTCTCTATTAGTGGGTATTAGCATTGTTGTTGTTATTGTTGTTGTAGCTATTGCTTTTTACCATTCGCTGTGCGGGCTAAAAAGTGTCGTCCATTCTGGTTGGCTGTCGCTCACGTAATCATTGTCCATGTAATTAAATTAAAATGAAAATATCCTGTGGATTAAATTAATTTTCATTTGCATAAGTTACAGCTGCTGTGCTGTGCTGTGCTGTATTTTTCCTAATTTTTTGCGTTTTTTGCTTTTGTTAGTTACCCAAATTGTGGGCCCACTGTATGTGTATGTGTGCGTGTGTAGCCAGAAGGTCCTTTTTTATGGCGCTCTCTCTGTTTATTTGCCATCTATTTTTGTATTTTGTGATAACTTTGCCTGGGTGTATATGCCCAATTTTGTTGCCATGCTTAGTTGAATTTTTCTACTAATATAGTTTTGCGCCTCTTAACTGTGCGTTTCATGTTTGTAAGCACATCTCCAACTTATTAGCACTTACCCCAAAATCGGCACTCATCACTCCAACACCCAGCGGCCACATTTCACTGCGCAGCACATCGACGCATCTAAGGCGTAGTTGTTGATGCTCAGTGTGGCTGCCGAAATTCCAACATGGCGGCGCATATGAATTTCTGTCTGCATTCGCTAACTGTTTACTGGCATCCATATTTGTCCCCAAATTTGATGCGCCCTGCTTACGCCAACATGTGGTGTAGTGTCGTGCTTCTTCTGCACCAATGGTCAAGTTGTCAACCCTTAAATGTGCGGCATTTGCTTGGGCGATCATTGTTTGGGGATGCTGCAAAGTGAGGCTTTAACGAATTTGAATGAATTCAACTGTAATTTAGCTGAATTAGATAATTTTTTTACATAGAGGAGAAGTGAAACAAATCTCTCAATAAATACAAATAAGTGAAAAAATTCTTTAGCCTACATATCGCTTAAAGAAAACATTGAAAAACCCGCTATAACATAAACTCGGAGTTCCGTTTACTAAACTAAACATACACACCGTCAACTAGTTTAATCAGCGTAGGAAATAATTATCCGAATTAACAATTCTAAAACTGTGGCACCACAATGTGTCTTTATTGGTTGGTCTATTGACGACTTTGATGATATCCTGGACATCCAATAAACTCCCACTACGCCGTTTTGAATGTGTAGATAGCAGTTATATGTATACCCGGTCATGGCTACTTCAAAGCCACTTCGAGACATCAATGAAGGCCAATAGATAACCAATTTTGCTACCAAAGATCGATTTGATAACTTTAATGAATAGTTTCTTCAGTGTTTTCAATCTGCTTCTAGCTAAGGATGAGCATTTTCAGAAGAAATATTGCATGGTTTCCTTCTGGTCTGGTTGAGCCTGTCTTATATTTGCCATATCCCACTCTTCCAATCTGCTTCAATATGTTTCAAGATCGTAACAAAGTAAAAAAAGGTATGAAAGCAGTGGCAGATTCAGGAGGAGGGGGTATCGGGGGTTGAACCCCCCTCCCCCCTCCCCCGAAATATTAGGGTCGACTTTATACACTACATACATTTTTTCGACTACTTACCTACTTAACTGGCCATAACAACCCGTTATCGGGTTACGGCCTGCCGCAAAACTTCTCTCCAGGCGCCTCTGCTTTGCGCGCGCCTTCTCCATTTGGTCACACCAAGTGATGACAGGGCCTCTTCAACTTGGTCCTTCCACCGGAGACACGGCCTCCCTCTTTGCCGTCGACCTCCAACCATCGCATCGAGCACCTTTTTCGCCGGAGCTTCGTCGTTTTTCGACTACATACAAATTAAAAGGCATTTTTTGAAATTTTATGAATATTAAAGAAAAATTACTTTTTAGAACCAACCCCCTCCCCCCAAAATATTTTTCTGAATCCGCCCTGTATGAAAGTATAGAATACCGGCAGGGACCGGCGACTTTATATGTAAACTTGAAGCCAATGGACTCAATAAATCAAGTTTCTCTTAACCCTTTGTTGACTCCCTCAGATTTTTATGTAAAAATATTTGTCTAATTATTGACCTTCAGAAGTGATTTCAATTTATTTGAAGTCCATAGACCTATTAAAGCATGTTTCCTTATACAAATACTTAACCCATCGTCGACGCTGTCAGATTTCGATTTTTCAAAAAAATAAAACAAAAAGTGCTGATTTATTTATCCTTTGGGCACATTAAAAAAACTTATTAAATCATGTTTGTCCATACAGAGTTTTAAGCCATCGTCAGATTTTGATTTTGGAAAAAATTAAAAACACTTGACAAAATAGTTCTAATTTGAAATGCTTTCACCATAGTGAGGTCAAATCGTTGACCCTGTCGGATTTCGATTTTGGAAAAAATTAAAAACAAGCGCTGATTTTTCTATCATTTAGAGTAGTTTCACGAAGTTTAAAGTCAAAAACTGATTAAATCATGTTTGTGCATACAAACTTTTTATCCATCCATTGAATTTTGAAAAAAAGCAAAAACACGTATCGAGTTTTTAGGTCAAAAACCCCATTAATCCTGTTTTCTCATACAAATCCGTTGATCCAAATTCTGATTTTCATAAAAATTATGAACAGGTGTCCATGTAATTATTTTTTATTTCAAGTGTTTGCACCAATTTTGAAATGAATAACCTCATCGGTTTATGTTTTTTATATTTTTTCTGTTTACGAACCTTATCCCTATGTGGACCCTGTAAAATTTTGACTTTCGAAAAATTAAAAAACTATTAAATTATTTTTATTTCGAGTAATTTCATGAAAGTTTTGAATCAATAGGCCCATTAAATCTTGTTTCTTCATACAACACATTAACCAATGTTTTGCTCCTTTAGACCCCGAATTTCAGAAAATCCTGTCTTATCGAAGGTTTACTTCCTAAAATGGGCCTACAGTTCAAATTTCATGTTCGTTGCTTCAGCGGTTTGGGCTGTGCAATGATGAGTCAATCAGTCAGTCGAAAAGGGCAAACAATTATATGTATAGAGATTATAATACAGGGTGGCGCAAAAGTTGTCACCCAGTGTTCTTTGGCTCTAATTTGTTTATGAAGGCATGAGTGAATGAATGAATAGGAAGGATTAATTTATTAATTCATTATTTTATTCATTCATAAACAAATTAGAGCCAAAGAGCACTGGGTGACAACTTTTGCGCCACCCTGTATGTGCGTATGAACCAAGTTTTTCATTTTTCAAAATGATTCATAAAAACTTATTTTAATTGGTCAATATTCAATGCCATCTAAGTAAATCGAAATAAAACTTTAAGCAACACAAAATCAATAAAATTTTGAAAATCTTCCATTTGCTCTTTGTGGAATTT
Organism: Melieria crassipennis; assembly: GCA_963668005.1. NCBI lineage: Eukaryota > Metazoa > Arthropoda > Insecta > Diptera > Ulidiidae > Melieria > Melieria crassipennis. The sequence continues at coordinate 19,552,594 of OY764961.1, forward strand.
TCCAATTTGCGGCAATTAATCTGTTTATGGATTAGTGAAAAGCGAAAAGCATCTAAAAACGGGCTTTACGCAATGCAAATGAAAAAAAATGCATCCCCCTTCGGTGTACAGAAGTCAGCCACAAGTTAAAACAACAACAACAACGACAATTTAAACTTGGCACAACACAAACTAATGAAACAACTCGGCCAATTCGCATGCAGCCAACATAATTAAATGCTAATAAAATTGTACAGATGAACGAATTTGTTTTATTTGCATTTTCTATTCATTGTTTTGTTTTTGTTTTTTTTTGTGTGAAATAATAAAAATACCAACAACATTAAGCGGGGAGGGAGAAATGTTCCATTTTTTTGTTTTTTTCTAAAACACAGAAAAGGAAAAGCAAACGGAAGCGTGCAACTGTGCAGGAAGTCTAAGCCAACGAATAAACAAATCGCGAAGCGGGACAACATTTATTGGTATTTGCCAATCGAAAGTGTGTAACGATAATTAATAGAATTTGTGTGGGGAATACGAAATGAGCTGGAGTTGTCCATTCATTCAAACCCGGCACGCAGCAGTGGTGAGGGTGAAGAGCTGATAATGGTTAGCAGTGTTGCCAGCGGTTTGTGTTCAAAAATCCCATACACTTTCGCTGAGTGATAAATTCGGTAAATTTTTATGACCTAGTAGAAAGATGGGAGATCTAAGCCGAATACCGAATTCAACATGTTTATTGTTTTTTTTTAAGAAAAATATGACTTAAGCGAAATGTTTTATGTTTTCCAAAATCCCTCATTCTTCACTCAACTATTGAAAACGCTTAATATTAAAATCGCGTAATGGAGGCACGAATAAATTTTTAGGGATTTTCAAATGAAGGCGAAAGTAGCATTACTTCGTATGGGATCATCCTGTAACTGTATTCCTGTATTCATTTCCCTCCAAAAATCGGTATGTGTCATTTAGCTGAAGCGTAAACCATGTACTTTCTTTGTTCTTTGACCATGTCAAGTTTGGAGCCAAAAAAAACCATTTATGGGTAACGCTGATCCTTCCGACGACAATGCTCGGCCACATGTTGCAAAAATCATCAAGGAAACTTTGGAGGTTGAATGTCCGACACCACTAGCCGTATTCACCAAATATTGGCCCTTCCCACTACTAGTTGTTCCAGTCGATGACTTCTTACGAGGAAGCCATCACATGATTCTTGGATCACTTCAAGAGACTTGGATCTTTTTTCCACGCGGAAACTTTTGACCGTAGCACTTTACTTCTTACGAAGAAGCCATCACATGATTCTTGGATCACTTCAAAAGACTTTGATCTTTTTTCAACGCGGAAACTGTTGACCGTCGCACTTTACTTCTTACGAAGAAGCCAAAACATGATTCTTGGATCGCTTCAAAAGACTTGGATCTTTTTTTAACGCGGAAACTGTTGACCGTAGCACTTTACTTCTTACGAAGAAGCCAAAACATGATTCTTGTATCACTTCAAGAGACTTGGATCTTTTTTCAACGCGGAAACTTTTGACCGCGGCACTTCACTTCTTATGAAGAATCCAAAACATGATTCTTGGATCGCTTAAAAAGACTAGAATCTTTTTTCAACGTGGAAACCGTATGCTGTCTGAAAGATTGCGGAAAAGTTATAGCTAACAATGGACAAAACTTAGAATAAAATGCATTGGTTTAACTTCTCCGAATAGAGCCTCAAAGTTACTGAAAGAAAAACCCTCAAATTGTATTTGTATAGTTCCAAAAAGATTTGTCAATTAACCCTTTCGCTACAGGTTTTTACTGGAGGAAGTTAAAACTTTAAATTTTACGTCTTAGGCTTCTATGTGGTTATATTAGCAACATTTCATAAGACATTTTTTAATTTTTATACTCGGACCCTCTATTTTAGAGTGTTTTTCTATTAGAGCAACCACATCGTTGTGGCTGTAATAATTATTTAAACATAAAACTTTTTACGCATAACGAAAATTTGAATATTTCTTCATTTACTTCAGCCAAAATTAAAAAAAAGTAGATAAATTGAAAGAAAACGTCAACTTAAAAAGTTCTCAAATTTGTTTCTGCTTCTTCTTCCTTTACTATGTCAAGATATACCATTCAAAAACGTGTATACTTCTCTTCTTTAAACTTAAATATTCAGTTTATTAATTTCGTATTTTTCCTAAAACTTCAAACTATTCTAAAGACCAACAAAAAAATGTATTATTGCGACCACAGAGGATCGTCCATAAAGTAGCATGTTGCCATGTGGCAACAAAATAGCGAAAGGGTTGTCGGTTTCCTGAAGACGCGTCAGATGCAGAGAATGTCTTGGCTTAATATAAATTTTGTTGTTCGACAAATGCTCAGAAGATTCCATCTCGTGCCTTCTATGTTGTTATGCTCATTTTTAATTTCTAGTGAAAACTTCAAGCTATTAATTTCTTAATCTTAGTTGATTTGTTGATCCTAGTGGCAAATGCCCAAACGATTCCATCTGAGCTTCTTTGATGTAATGCTCATTTTTAAGTTCTAGTTGATTCTTCTAGATTACTCCCGGTTAAAATAAATAATAAGAATAATAATGAAAATAAGTACCAGAAGAACCAACCCACCAGACATTTGTTTTTGCCGGCAAGAAAACGATTCGCTCTCGACAACAAATTTATCGCCGGTAATATCGCCAGCGTATCGATTTCGTATCACCAGTCGCTCTAAATCGTCCGCCGAAAGCAACTCGTCAAGGCGAGTTGCGAGTCATTTTCTTATCGCCTTGACGAGTCGTTTTCTTATCGCCTTGAAGAGTCATTTTCATATAGCTTTTTTATTGCTTTTTTATAGCTTTTTTATTGCTAAATTAAGCAATAAGTGTTTTGAACAAATGTATTTGTAATATTTTCATTTTATTTAAAAAGTAACCATTGGCAAAATTCAAAAGTGAAATTAGTTGTTCTCCTTGTCATGGCGCTTCCTTTTTTTTCCAGTAAAAGTTTGAGCTCACGTTTTTACTCGACTGTTCTCAGAATCCGGAAAGATTGCAGTGATTTTGCGGTATTGAAAGTGAGGACTAGGCTTCAAATGCCGCTTCAAACAACGTTTAATAGAGGCACACAACTTTCACCAAATTCAGTTGCCAGTAACAGTTCAGACTCAGACTAATCGTCGACGAATGAATAAAAATTTTTAAAATACGATCAATCGCACTGAAATACAAAACATAGTTCAATTCGATATTTCCAAGTTCTGGAAAACAAAGTGTTTTTGTACACAACACATTTGTTTTTTCGTTGCATGTGACAAACTACTGGTCATGTTGCTAATTTGTCGCTGCGGCAATAAATCGGCGAGTCACCAATTTGTTGCCACTTACGATTGCTGCCTATTTCTCACATTTTGCTTGGTGGGAAGTATCGAGATCCACCTTGTTTGTTCAATAAACAATACTTTGAACAAAATTATTTTATTTATTTATTTATTATAGGAAAGATAGTAATACAATTATTATCTTACATTAAAAGGGGAGCATTAGCTACCAGGGCTTTCGGCTCTCCTGCTCTTATATTAAAATTAGATTGCACCAATTCTTTGAAACCTCATAACTTATATTTCCAAAAAAATCCAGCATGTTATTGTAGCTTTTATGGTAAAATGTTACAAAACATTCTACGTTCTCTCTCAAAACCCTATCCCCTAACCTTTATATCCTTCCTCAACCAACGCAATGCCTCGCATTAATAGGGGTCATCCCCTGCGCGTTTGTTCGAGTAAAAAAAAACAAACAAAAAAAAATCGCACACCCACTACAAAAGTGACACACCTCAAAATTTTTAATTTTTCAGGAAACGCAAAAAACTGTGCTTGAGCTGAATAAACATTTTTTTTTAAATAACGTATTGACCGTTTAGTAGAAAATCCCTACAGATTATGCTTTAGGATGAGTTACAAAGATTTTGTTTGTATATACTAAAATTGTCACAACTTTACTTAAAACTAACTTTAACAAAAATGTATTTCGTCAAAAGTGTCACAATTTGAATTAGGACTCTTTTGCATTGAACTGCAGAGATCAAATAGCATCAAACTTCTCGACCCGAGGAGAGACCTAACTGTATTTTGGCAACAGTTAACAACAACAAAATATACTGAGCTTACTGCTTATTGGTGAACCCGAAAAAAAAAATTTTGAGTTGTATCACTTTTGAAGTGGTTGTGCGAAATGTAAAACGCTGCACTCTGGCAACACCGTCGACCAGCCACTAACGCTGACTGATGGACACACAAACACCGCTGCCGCTGTCCACGTGAGCATCCGAGAAAAATGAGCAGCGGGTGGCTGCAACGGCAAATTCCACGCGGCATTTTCATTTGCAGTTTTATTATTTTTCGATTTACAACGCGATTCATTCATTCATTCATTCATTTTGATTTTTTTTTTTTTTTTAGTTGTTCCTACTGCTTTTGGTTTTTGTGTTTCTTGCGTTTGTTGTATTTATTTTATGTAACTTTGAATTTTAATGAAAAAATGGCAGCCAATCAGCGCAGCTAAGGCGGGCGGCAAGTGAAGGCAGCAAAAACAATGCAAGGATAATAAAAATTAACATTAATGCGGCGCAGCGACGAATAGCAGCGGGCGGTCGGGCAACGAAGCGACAGCGACATGGACGATTACAATGACAAGACGACTGAGAGGAGAGAGAGGGGGCGGTGTAAGCACTGGCGCTGAATGCAAAATGGAAATTCATACACATGACAACAACAACAACAGCAGAAAAAACGAAAACATCAACAACAATAACAAAAAAATGGCAGAGTGTGGTGCAAGAATTTTAACAAGAAAAATATGTAAATTGTGTTGTAATAAAAATTCTTGCTCGTTGCTGCCGCTGTTGGCGATGGTTGTAGTTGTAGTTGTTGTTGTTTTTGTGTGACTATCTAACTGTGCGCCATATCTCTTAGCTTTTCATTTATCTGCAAATATAAATTTTATGAATTCAGCGCCCCTCGGCAAATACACAAACAGACAGACAAAAAAAAAACAGGCAGCAAATCTTGTTGTTGTAAGGAGGAACGCAGCGCGGCTGGAAATTATGTAAGCAAAAGTTGACAAAAATTAAAAACAGACAATAGCAAAACAACAACAACAACAACGTCAACTGTGACAGCAAAAACACAGCACGGCAAGTTGGGACAGCAAAAGAGCAACAACAATACAAACTCTAAAAAAGTACAAAAAAAATACATAAGCAAGCAAAGCGAGTTATATCCCTGCAGGACATTATTTTAAATACTAATCCGCATCAGTTTTCATTTGCAATTGTGAAGTTTTACACCACACGCCGTCGCCTGGCGCCTCCCACTTGGCTCTATGCAAATACGTGGATGGGAATGTGTATGTGTGTGTGTGTGTGTGTGTGTGTGTGTGTGTTTGTTGGTCCTTGTTATTCGTTCGCCGCTGACAACAACCCCCAGCTCTGATTGTTGTTTTTTGCGCCCGTTGTTTGCCTGCAGACCAACAACAACAACAACAACAACTAACTTGTTTCTTACATTTTTTCAGCCGGCAACAACAAAACTACAACTGCTACTATGACTGTGACTGGGACAGTGACGGTGTCGCTGTCGCCGACAGCGACAGTGCGCGCTTGCTGCATAAATTCAGATGTTATCCGCAAAGGCGGCAGCGCGCACGCAATATTAAAAAAAAAAACAAAGAAAAAACTTTACAAATGAGAAAAATAAATGCGGCACAGCACTCACACACACACACACACACACACTTACATAGCATGCTCGGCGTTAAGGTGCAATTAAAAATGCTGCCGCCTTGTGGATGATGGCGCACGAGCCGCTTTCAGTGCGTGTGGGTGGCATTTTTATGTATGTATGCAAATATGTATGTCTAGATCTAATTGTAGCTATGTATGTATGTATTTGTGTGTGTGTGTCTGTGCAGCTGGCATTAGAATTTGTATTTGCATAATGAAAAGAATTATAAACGCTTAATTGCATTTTCATGCGGCAGCCATTTTCTCCATTTTGTCGCTTTGCCATTTTTATGTTTTTCTCTTCCTTTTTCTTTTACTTCTTCTTGTTCCACTTTGCGCTTTATTGCATCGTAATGAATTCATTTGTTTAGCGCTGTCGCTGTCGCTGCAGAATTTCAGCCAAATATGCCAAGTAGGCTCGAGCTGATGACGACTACACCATGGCGTATGAGTAACTTTTTTTGCAAACCGAATGTGTGTATTTAAATTATTTAAAATTCTATTTGTGTAATTTTACTTAAGAAAAGAGGCACAAAAATTCTAAAAAATTTTATTTATATTAATTAAAAAATTGTATTTGTATGTCTAATATTTTATTTATTCATTTATTTATTAATTTATTGTATCTGTGATTGGTGGTCTCTGACTTAAGGCACGTTATGGCACGTTAGAATGGGGAATTTGTAATGATTTACTAAATTATTTATTTTTCAGCTCCTTTATTATCAATCTTTTTTGGCTAATTTGGCTAATCTGAAACAGAAAAACAAAAAAGGTTCATAATTATTAAGCTTTCGGACACAGGAATTCACCAGAAAAATTAGAAAAACGCTAAAAATAAAAGGATAGGAGCTTTTTGAAAACGAGTGTCAAAAATTTTACTGCATTTTTCACCTTTTTTCCCCAGAAAAAGAACTTTAAATTAAACAGTTTTCTTCAATATTGTGGTGGATTCTTGAAAAAAATAAGTTAAAAAGAACTAAAAAAAAGTTGTTTAAATCGGTCGAGCCAATCCGGAGCTTAAGTGTCCGTAATGGAGGATGTGTTTTTTTTCTACGCGACTTCAGCTCCACCTATATAAGAGACAATATGCTAAAAGAATTTTTTTTTGTATTCCTTAAACCTTCAATATATTGTAAAAAAAATTTCAAAAAGATTGATATTAAAGGAGCTGAAATAGAAATAATTTTTTAAATCATTAAAAATTCCCCCTTTCTAACGTGCCATGATACCTTAAGTGAAAGTGGCCGCTTATGGTTGACTTAGAAACCATAGAACCATAAAAATGCTTGACTCAACGACTGAACAATGTAAATTTCGTTCTAGATTCAAATATTTCTCACCTAGATTCGAAAAGGTGAGGAAATATGTTACAGATCGTTCTTGATCTCAGATATTCCTCATCTAGCAGTATTGACACACTGTGTGCCATGCTGAGCTGAAATTCCGGGTCATTATAGTACAAAGACATTGAAGACGACAGCGATAGAGCCATACGACTACAAGATCGCATTAGCTTCAACTGTAGTCGTGTAGTCAACTACTTGATTAAAACAAAAACAGCAGCAATAACACCACAGTCATATTTTAGGCTTTAGAAGTAAAACAACTACTTTAGCCATTACAAGCTTTTGTCAAAGTGGGACATTATTAGGTTAGTTTAGGTTAAAGTGGCTGCATGGGCACGTGACTTTGCTGAAAGCTACACATAGGCCACAAAATGTTCCCATTTTCATACCACAAGGTAAAAAACAAGTGATCTGTCTGACTGCAACTAAAAGAAAGCCTATACAATTCGATTACTCTGATATAATTCAATGATGTGATCTGAGGTAATCCCAGTTGTCGAAGAAGCGAGACCCAAGGATTTTCGATCTTCGTCTACACTCTAAAAAGAGTCGGGCAGTGGCATATAATGTAGCTGGTCTTTCTTCATTTTGGCAACTGCTGCAACAGTCCCAACTGTCAGGACACTAGTAACTAGAAAACTATTAAAAAAAAGATGATAATCAAATTGCAAGCTAAATATTTCTAGTGGAAAGACCCAGTCGAAGGGACCAATTTTAAGTGTATTGTGAGTTCGCATACAAACCTGTAACTGTATGGTACCATTAACTTGAAGAAGATTCAATTCAGGAGCCCACAGTATTTTAAATGAAATTCAACACATCCCACAGTGATTCGTTCCATAGACAAAATTCAAAAAATTTATAGTATCATAATTTAACGATTTTGATGTCATTTGAAAAGTAAACTACAACTAAGAAAACCCAAAAAAATCTGTGCAAAAGCGGCTCAAAGTTGAAACTTTTTTCACAAAAGCATGTAAACAAATATTTACTATTTTTTAGTCTATTGAGTAACAAAAATTCTACAAATACATGGCTACCAAGAAGTTGCTAAAACTTTCAATATAGATTAAGAAATAATGTGGCCATTTTCGTTTTTAATGTTTTCTCAAAATTTGCAAAGCTGAGTCTTCTACTTTACTTTTAATTTAAAATATTTTTCAAAACTAAAAATCTGAAAATTGGCAAAATTTAGAGGAAAATATCTAAAAAGTATGTGAAAGTATGTTCCAGGATTTGTTTTTTTAATTTTAAGAAGCATTCTTTATTTGTACAATAATGTAATTACATCCTCCGATATCTTCCGATCTCAGAAAATAATTCAATTTTAAAAGTGGTCTAAACACGTATTTTTCGACAAAATATATTTTATTTATCCCTAAAAGTATGCAATCAGCATGAAAAATTTAAAAATCTGCATAAATGCAAAACATACATCTATTATTATCAATTTTATTACTAAACTAAAGGGTCCTCGTACAATTTATGTTACTCTTTGCAATTATCAATGTTGACGTTACCGATTAAATGTAAAAATCTGAAAAATCTAACCAACACACTTGTTGCTATAACTCACCAAAAATTACGAAAATTGCAAATTTAAGTCTCAGGCATTACCAAACTACAAAAGTTTAAGAAAAGCAAAATGGAGATTTCAATTCAATTCATATCGGAGGATGTAATTACATTATCCAACAAAGAAAGAATGCTTCTTAAAATAAAAAAAAATCCAGGAACATACTTTCACATACTTTTTAGATATTTTCCTCTAAGTTTTGCCAATTTTCAGATTTTTAATTTAGAAAAATATTTTGAATTAAAAGTGGAGTAAAAGGCTCAGCTTTGCAAATTTTGAAAAAAAAATTGAAAGTGAAAATGGCCACATCAGTTCTTAATCTATATTGAAAGTTTAAGCAACTTCTTCGTAACCATGTATTTTTACAATTTTTTTTACTCAATAGACTAAAAAAACAGAAAATATGTGTTTAAAATTTTTTGTGAAAAAAGTTTCAACTTTGAGCCGCTTTTGTACACACACTAATTAATTTTTTGCACAGATTTTTTGGGGTTTTCTTAGTTGGAGTTTTACCTTTCAAATGACATCAAAATCGTTAAATTCTGAGACAATAAATGTTATGAATTTTGTCTATGGAACGATTCACTGTGGGTCGGTCCAATTTTTGATGGCTCGATCAAAGATGTGGGGGCAGTCCAAAGTCATTGGCTTGTTAGCGTAGACTAAACCCTTGACGTAGCCACAAAGAAAATAATCAAGGGGTGTCAAGTCGGCCAATCGATGAACGCTCGCCTTGAGATGACCCAGTCGACAAATTTCTCCATCACAACTTGAACTCACAAAAAATTCACGCTGCGTATTTACAACTGAGCCCAAAAATCTTGTATATTCTGTAGTAATTTCCACACGTTGAACAAACCTAAAACAACGCTTAATGATGTTGCAAACTACACCAAATATTTTGACATTTTAACGTCATTGATATCTTTAAAAGTTGCTGAGACATCTCTATTGGAGAAACCATCACTGCAAGTATCTGGTCACCTTTTATTTCGTTTAGACAATCGCATGCAACACAAATGGTCATTTCGATTGTAGATTTTCAAATACCAACACTGCACTTATACTCATACACACACACATACATACATGCACACATTTACATTTCGTTAGTGCGCTCCAGCTATTCATTCGGTGCCAACGTTCAACGCGTATTTATGTCGTAATTACCTAAATGCCTACTAATTTAAATAATACCAACCCACCACTAACGGCAAATGGCTGGTGGAAAATTTTTAAAAGCATAAAGCCTCACATACGAGACTACAACAGCGCCGTTGCCAGTATTCAAGTGTGGACCGTGTAGGAAAAATCAGGTTTCTAATACATTTTTTTTGTTTAAGGTTTCACTTTACTGTTCTTTACATCTATGTACATCTAACCGGAACGTATAAATCTGAGTACATTCTGCGGTGCCAAGGGTGCCAGATTGAATCTGATCATAGAACCACTCTGGCCACTGACTTCGCTGAGCTCGCTTATTTGGTTCGAATAAGTCCTCGTTCAGTTCCTCGAATAAATCTTCCTTGCATAGGAGAGAATACTAGGGGTTAGAACCAACCCGTAGCGTCAAGATAGGACTTGAACCATTTCAGTCTTGTCTCTGACAGATCGGCTAGAGAGCCAATTAGACTGTTCCCTAAGGGACAACGATAAGGCAAAGCAGGAAGTGTCTGTGTTGCACTCATTTTCGTCTTTGTAGCTCTACAAAATATTTGTGGTGGATCTCCAATTTAGTTGCGTGTAGACCAATTGAAGCATGGAGACATAGGGAGATTCCTACGAAAATTTAGCAACGGGTAGTTTGTTCTACGAGAATTGTAGCATCGCTAAGTCTGTCGAGCTACTGTACGACGAGAACGTGTATTCAGCAGATGGTGAAAACCACTTGAGAGCTCCGCAGCCTCAGTAGGTCCTTATTATTATTATTATTATTATTATTATTATTATTATTATTATTATTATTATTATTATTATTATTATTATTATTATTATTATTATTATTATTATTATTATTATTATTATTATTATTATTATTATTATTATTATTATTATTATTATTATTATTATTATTATTATTATTATTATTATTATTATTATTATTATTATTATTATTATTATTATTATTATTATTATTATTATTATTATTATTATTATTATTATTATTATTATTATTATTATTATTATTATTATTATTATTATTATTATTATTATTATTATTATTATTATTATTATTATTATTATTATTATTATTATTATTATTATTATTATTATTATTATTATTATTATTATTATTATTATTATTATTATTATTATTATTATTATTATTATTATTATTATTATTATTATTATTATTATTATTATTATTATTATTATTATTATTATTATTATTATTATTATTATTATTATTATTATTATTATTATTATTATTATTATTATTATTATTATTATTATTATTATTATTATTATTATTATTATTATTATTATTATTATTATTATTATTATTATTATTATTATTATTATTATTATTATTATTATTATTATTATTATTATTATTATTATTATTATTATTATTATTATTATTATTATTATTATTATTATTATTATTATTATTATTATTATTATTATTATTATTATTATTATTATTATTATTATTATTATTATTATTATTATTATTATTATTATTATTATTATTATTATTATTATTATTATTATTATTATTATTATTATTATTATTATTATTATTATTATTATTATTATTATTATTATTATTATTATTATTATTATTATTATTATTATTATTATTATTATTATTATTATTATTATTATTATTATTATTATTATTATTATTATTATTATTATTATTATTATTATTATTATTATTATTATTATTATTATTATTATTATTATTATTATTATTATTATTATTATTATTATTATTATTATTATTATTATTATTATTATTATTATTATTATTATTATTATTATTATTATTATTATTATTATTATTATTATTATTATTATTATTATTATTATTATTATTATTATTATTATTATTATTATTATTATTATTATTATTATTATTATTATTATTATTATTATTATTATTATTATTATTATTATTATTATTATTATTATTATTATTATTATTATTATTATTATTATTATTATTATTATTATTATTATTATTATTATTATTATTATTATTATTATTATTATTATTATTATTATTATTATTATTATTATTATTATTATTATTATTATTATTATTATTATTATTATTATTATTATTATTATTATTATTATTATTATTATTATTATTATTATTATTATTATTATTATTATTATTATTATTATTATTATTATTATTATTATTATTATTATTATTATTATTATTATTATTATTATTATTATTATTATTATTATTATTATTATTATTATTATTATTATTATTATTATTATTATTATTATTATTATTATTATTATTATTATTATTATTATTATTATTATTATTATTATTATTATTATTATTATTATTATTATTATTATTATTATTATTATTATTATTATTATTATTATTATTATTATTATTATTATTATTATTATTATTATTATTATTATTATTATTATTATTATTATTATTATTATTATTATTATTATTATTATTATTATTATTATTATTATTATTATTATTATTATTATTATTATTATTATTATTATTATTATTATTATTATTATTATTATTATTATTATTATTATTATTATTATTATTATTATTATTATTATTATTATTATTATTATTATTATTATTATTATTATTATTATTATTATTATTATTATTATTATTATTATTATTATTATTATTATTATTATTATTATTATTATTATTATTATTATTATTATTATTATTATTATTATTATTATTATTATTATTATTATTATTATTATTATTATTATTATTATTATTATTATTATTATTATTATTATTATTATTATTATTATTATTATTATTATTATTATTATTATTATTATTATTATTATTATTATTATTATTATTATTATTATTATTATTATTATTATTATTATTATTATTATTATTATTATTATTATTATTATTATTATTATTATTATTATTATTATTATTATTATTATTATTATTATTATTATTATTATTATTATTATTATTATTATTATTATTATTATTATTATTATTATTATTATTATTATTATTATTATTATTATTATTATTATTATTATTATTATTATTATTATTATTATTATTATTATTATTATTATTATTATTATTATTATTATTATTATTATTATTATTATTATTATTATTATTATTATTATTATTATTATTATTATTATTATTATTATTATTATTATTATTATTATTATTATTATTATTATTATTATTATTATTATTATTATTATTATTATTATTATTATTATTATTATTATTATTATTATTATTATTATTATTATTATTATTATTATTATTATTATTATTATTATTATTATTATTATTATTATTATTATTATTATTATTATTATTATTATTATTATTATTATTATTATTATTATTATTATTATTATTATTATTATTATTATTATTATTATTATTATTATTATTATTATTATTATTATTATTATTATTATTATTATTATTATTATTATTATTATTATTATTATTATTATTATTATTATTATTATTATTATTATTATTATTATTATTATTATTATTATTATTATTATTATTATTATTATTATTATTATTATTATTATTATTATTATTATTATTATTATTATTATTATTATTATTATTATTATTATTATTATTATTATTATTATTATTATTATTATTATTATTATTATTATTATTATTATTATTATTATTATTATTATTATTATTATTATTATTATTATTATTATTATTATTATTATTATTATTATTATTATTATTATTATTATTATTATTATTATTATTATTATTATTATTATTATTATTATTATTATTATTATTATTATTATTATTATTATTATTATTATTATTATTATTATTATTATTATTATTATTATTATTATTATTATTATTATTATTATTATTATTATTATTATTATTATTATTATTATTATTATTATTATTATTATTATTATTATTATTATTATTATTATTATTATTATTATTATTATTATTATTATTATTATTATTATTATTATTATTATTATTATTATTATTATTATTATTATTATTATTATTATTATTATTATTATTATTATTATTATTATTATTATTATTATTATTATTATTATTATTATTATTATTATTATTATTATTATTATTATTATTATTATTATTATTATTATTATTATTATTATTATTATTATTATTATTATTATTATTATTATTATTATTATTATTATTATTATTATTATTATTATTATTATTATTATTATTATTATTATTATTATTATTATTATTATTATTATTATTATTATTATTATTATTATTATTATTATTATTATTATTATTATTATTATTATTATTATTATTATTATTATTATTATTATTATTATTATTATTATTATTATTATTATTATTATTATTATTATTATTATTATTATTATTATTATTATTATTATTATTATTATTATTATTATTATTATTATTATTATTATTATTATTATTATTATTATTATTATTATTATATATTGATAGACTCTGGATCTCATATAGAAGATCCGTCTGTGACTAATTTAGATTTTCCTTATAAGCATTAATGGCCGCCTGGCTATCGAAAAAGATATAAACGTTCCCACCAAGATATAAACGTTCTGACCAAAATTGGTCAGATTTTTTTACTTTGATCCGCTGGTCTGCTTATACGAATTTCGGTCCGTTTACATTAGTACACAAAATTTATTAAAAAAATAAAATTGTTATAGAAAAATTACTTTTTAATTTGGTCGATTGAGGTCGGATTTCGTTGGAAGTTTGGTCGGAAAAAAATTTTTCAAGTGGCAACACTAAATGAAACTGTAAATTTTAAACACGTGTTTCTGGAAACCGCTTTTTTCAATACGGTTGGCATGATATCTCAAGCTCTAATGCACCGATTTACTTTTGTAGTTTGTTTTTTTTTACTATTTTTAAAAAATTACCAAAGTTGAAAACAGGAGGCAAAAAATTAACTTAACACGTTCGCAGACAGTAAAAATTTCCGTGAGCTGCAAAAATAGACAGTCAATTTTTGTGGAAACTAGTGGAAATATCTGAAATTTGATTACACATATATTTTTAGAGTTTTCAGATTATCGTATTTTAGCCGTTATACACATTGAATGATATAGCATATTAATTAGAAAAATGTCAGTTTATTTAAATTTTAATGAATAAAAATTGGCTTTAAAATTTGAATGCTATAGCATTCACGTCATTTTGCATCACTATGAAAATTACTGCTATAGCATTCACGTCCGCGAACGTGTTAATTTTCAGAATGACGCCATTTTGTGTAAAAATTTTTTTTTCAAATCGGCTACGTCCAGATAATTCTACATCCTTGTTTAATAAGAATTTAATCAAATGATTAGGAGGATTGTAATCACGTCAACCAGGAGACACCTTTTTTTGAGTCCCCAATTTGCCGGTAGAGTCGGTAGAGGTCGACTTCAATTTTGAATTTTTTTTTCAACTAAAAAACTTTTCAATAAAAAACTGATATAAACATGGATAGTAACAATTAAAACTGTTTTTTTATTACGCCCGTAAAATCACCTCAAAATCGAGTCTGTAGACTCGCCACGCCTCTTAGAGTTCTAGAGCTAGTTTTCTTTTGAACAATTTAGCTTAAGACGGGTTAAATAAATTTTGTATCAATATTTTTTAATTACAGAAAAATTTTTTAATATCTATGAAAAAATACAAAATTATCACTTTTTAATTTTATTTAACCGTTATTAAAGAAACAGGGCTTTGATCAAACGCGCCCAATTCGTAGACTTCAATTAGAACACAAACTTTCCCTGATATCGCTGCAAGTTATTGGCAATTATTTTGGGGATAACAGTAAAATTTTATTAATTTGCTTTGAATTCACTAGTAAAAATATTAATTTGTTGGTGCCTACTTAAATTAAACCCATAAATCAATCGTAACTTTTGCTATAAGATGACAAATAGGTGAAGTTGCTCTCAGGATATTTTGGGGTCGAAAGGGTTAAAGCAAAAATTTTTGCTCAAAAGATACTGCAGAGACCTGATGGAACAGCAGACTTTTAGCAAAATATTAAATGTTATTAAACCGAAGAACCAATTTTGTAGTCTTAAGTCAGCGCTCGAATAGCCATCGAAATTTCGCTACCTTCTCGCATCGAATGGCTTATTAGAAGCATGAGTACTATTACAATAAAATATACATACATTCATATGTATTGTAAACTGTTTGTGCGAATATTTAATGCCGGACCAAAGTGAAAAAAAATCAGGGCCTACACTCGTGCTGCCCGTTGCTCCGTTGGGGCGAATATATGCGAATGTTTTATCAGCGCCAAAATTACATTTTACATTTTACACGCGCACAGCTACAACACACATACAAACATAAATACAAATAAAAATACAAACACAAACACACAATCAAATATAAATACAAATACGAATGCAAGTGGCAATGGCTGTCGAATTGGCTATGGAAATGGCAACACTCATGGACTCGTGTATTGCTAACTCTCAACTCTTTGGTTGTACATATGTCTGGCTGTCTGTCTGTTTGAATGTCTGCATGTATGACTGTATGGTCTGTCCATTGGCTCGTGTGAGCGCCAGCCAAATTCAAGCAAATCTAAAATCTAAATTCAAAATTGTTGTAAAAGCTTTGCATGCAAATATTATGCATTATAAATGTGAGCACTTTACAGCCAGCAGTGCCGCACACACACACACATATGTATATATATATAAATAATCCTGTGTGTAGGTGTGCTTGTGCAGAGTCCAAGCGAATTGTGCCCCAACCTAAGCCGAAAAGTAGACGCCACCCCGGCAACACTGGCCGGCAGCGCTTTTCGCAATAAAGTGCGTTTTAATACCAGATTCTTGCTGTTGTTGTTGTTAGTATTGTGCAATTGCCAAGTGCATACATATGTGTGGGTTAGAAAGTCGCACACACACATGTTGAAATTTATAAAAAAAAAAATAAATAAATAGCAACGAGTGCCAGCGTCGATGTGGACAACACCCAGCACACCACTCACTCGATTGTTGTTGCTAAAATACTAAAAAGCTAACAAACAGACTGCTGTGTGCGTTTGTGTGTATGTGTGTGTGTGCATTTTTGGTAAACACGATTAAGTTGCCGCTGCTCATTGGACAGCAGCCACACGCGCGCGGAGGAGGGAGAGCTGTGATTTGGGGGGGGCGGCTGTGCGTGTGGGCGCCGCTTGTCGCTATCGAAATCGCTTTTGCGAATTTGTAACAAGCACAAAAATTACGTATTCAATATATGAAAGTACTCCACCTGCCGCTGCCCATTAACACTTTTGACTAACCCCCGGACTGGCCGTGCTGCCCCCCTTTGGTGGTTCGGTAGTTTGTTCGCTCGTTTGGCTGGTTGGTTGGTGTGTTTGACTCGGTTTGGGTATTAAAGTTTGGTAATGTAAAATGTACAAAACAGCGTTGAGAGATTAGAGAGAGTAATGTACGCCATGAATAGTTTTGCGTGCCCCAAACCCACACACAGTCGCCGGCCCACGTGCGTGTTGAGCACTTAAACGTCATGTCGAGGCGGTTTTGCCTAACAATTTTATGTACATTTCTATCAACTTTTTATAGGTCACACATGCACATATTTTTTTACTCGAGTTTGAATTGTGAGTTGACGAAAACCAACCAATGTCAAATATTTTAGTGTGTAATCGGAGCTTTTCGCAGGCACCCAAACCATTGCTTCTCCAAACATTGAGCGCGCCACTTTTACTTATATGTACATATATGTGGTATGAATAAATGAAAGACACCTCAAATCGATTACAAACAGCGAGATTGCAACTTTTTTATACAATCGAATCCATAGATGTTTGTCTTTAGAGAGAACAACCGAATAAAGCAAAGTTTTTTCTAGTTTGCTATTCATTAGAATCGGAGTTCGAACTCACGATTCACTGACACACAATTGGACTAACTAACTGACTAACCTATATTAGGTTAGGTTATGTTTAACCCATTGCTGCCGAGTACCAGTTCCGCCCATACGATTTTGATAAAATTTCATACACGACCTAGAAGTGACCCAAAATTATCAGAAACAAAATTTCAGCTTTATATCTCTACACGTTGCTGAGATATTCATTAGGTATTTTGTACCCATTACGCAGCAATGGTAGCTTTTTCCATACTTTGTGAAGTGAAGTTGTGAAGTTCTAATGCCACCACGTTTCGCCACATTTTCCACCTCCGGAAAACTCACGATTTTTGGAGTCTGGTAACTCTAGCTAGATGGCGAAATTTTAGGGTCACCTTCACTAGGTTAAGGTAGTTCCATCTTTACCCTAACGATCCCTATCAATGGTTTTGAGAGATCTCAAACATTGACTTTTTTGTGATTTTTTTAAAAATCAATTTTCATGGGTAAAATTTTACCCATTAGGCAGCAATGGGTTAACTGATTGTCTTGTAGTACCAAGTACGACACCAAATACAGGACAGAATTTTGACGAAAATGCTTGCTGTCACTGTGCAGTTTGCAAGGAAAGCAAAGTAAAATACGACTTGCAATTGCATACTTTTAGGTGCAAGATAATTTCGCTAGAACATTCGCAAAGATGACTTATGACGATAGTGGAAATTTTGAGTACAATTAGAATGTGCGAGAACAATCTGCACTATAAGCAAACAAGTATATGGTAAAAGGCAGCCCAGTACAGCGCAGAGAAGAAGAGTTTGGTTTTAGCGAGCTAAAGTCCAACACGGAGTAGTCCAATAAGTAAAAATTGTAGAAACAGTAAAGTGTGAAATTGTAATTAAAGTGACTGCTAATGTAGAGCTGCGTTGAATAAATATAGTGTGTTTTATTTTTGAGCACAATCCAGAGAAACGAATAAGCCTGCGTTGAGGTGGCCGAACTAATTTTCCTAACAGTATAAACAATTTAAATTTATCAATGCGATAAGAGTTCAAGAGATCATTTCAGATCCTTAGGTTTCTTAGTTTCATTTGTCGGAACAACCTAGAAAGCGCAGCACTCAGACTGAGATAAGTACGTCTGAGATGCGACTTGATGTTCCCGGTTAACTCATTTTAAATCTACACGACTTTCAGAGAAATCTGAGTAGATCTTGTAATATATGTTAACTTACTGTGTTGTCAAATCAAGAGATTTGCTTCTAGATTTGGGAGATTGTTTAAAAAATTCGTGAAGGAATGTTGGGATGAAGAATTGCTTAGGACATTTTAATTTGGGAGATTTTTTAATAACATAGGAACATCAACTGAGCCGAAATCGCACATGATGGAACTTTATGTGAGTAAGGAAAACTTGATTTTGTTGGCAAAACAATGAATTTCAATAAACAGCTTTGAATACTGAAATTTAAATTCTTAAATTCATAAAATTGTCTGAATTATAAAACCAAGCGTTCCGATTTTTTTTTAATTTTTGGGAGGGGATTTTTCAGGTCTAGGAAAATGTTTTAAGTTATAATGTTTAAAATGTTTTAAATTATGAAATCCATTAAATTATTATATTATAAAATTATTATTAATTATAAAACTAAACTTTCGGATTTTGTTTCATTTTTGGGAGGTCACTTTAGTGGGGTTCAGGTCTAGAAGAATGTATTTAATTTTTGTATTTTTTTTTAGATTCAAGAGAACGTAATTTCACGTATGTGGCTCCAAAGTGCCACTTGGTAAGCTAGTTGTGTCCATAAATTAGAAGGACAAGCCCAATGAAGATGTTCCCAATGTGTTCTCCACATATAATGTTATGTATGCAAGTAGCGCCAATAGACTCACAAATACATCTATGATAGTTTTCCTGTCCTTACAGGCTTTAGGTATCTTTTACCTCTCCTTAAAGGCCTCAGGGGCTATAGAAGCTACCTACAGCGCTTCAATATCGATGTTATCATAAATTATTCCTCAGAAGAACCCAAACACATCTTGTTCCAAAAGGCCACACGTTTTTTAATTGAATACATTATGACCCAAAAGAATATGTAAGTCTGACTCCAGACAGCATTTTCAGTGTAATATTAGAGTGATCAGAAGAGTAATACCTTTTTATCTGTAAGCATACTGACTATCAGTGGCAAACACAAATGGGGTTTTGGGGTTCAAACCTCCCAAAAAAAAACTTACTAAGTTGCATGGTGCTATAAACAGAGTCCCTTGCGTTCTTAAAAACTTAGAAGAAAAGTTCAAAAAGACTTTAGCAACTTGAAATAGCCTCTACAACTCGCCCAGACAAGTTCCTTGTGGCAGTGTTGCCAGATCAGGAGATTTCCTTCTAGATTTAGGAGATTCTTGGTCTTTTAGGAGAATTTTTAAGAGAAAGAATTGTTTAGGAGAAAGTTTAGGAGATTTATATTTTATGTTAGGGGATTTTTTGGATTATTAGTGGATTTCTGGGTGATTTTTGGATAACGAAGTAACGAAGGCAACAAAACATATTTTGGCAACTATTTTAATAGTCAAAGCCTATTGTATTAAAAACGTTTAAGCTTACAAAATGTAAGCTCATTCTATTTCGTTCTCACTTATTGCTGTCAGAATGAAATCCCATTTGTTATAGGTTTTGTTTTTGTTAAGTTTTGGTTGTTAAGCTGAAGATGAATAAAAAAGGGCTGCATTTAAAAAAAAAATATAAGTATATTTTTTTGTTTTTATGAGAAGTTTAATTCCTTTAAAGTGACGCAAATTATAAAAAAAAATTAGGAGATTTTTTTTAACTTTTGGGAAGAAATTTCAGTATTTTTTTAAGATTTGGGAGAAAGTAATTTCAGGTATCTGGCAACATTGCCTTGTGGAGTCTATCAGTGTCTGACCGAGTCAAGCAACGAAATCTTGTAATGGCTGGTCAGAAATAAATGTACTGTAGACGTTATACCGAAGGGGCTGATATCCAAAAAAATCTCTTTCCCCAAGCGGATTTTTACAGAAGACGCGAAGACGAAAAGTATCCAGAATATGGAACTAGAAGCCACCCAACTAAGAGTCCAGTGATTTTGATTAAAACTAAATTATTAAATGACTATAAATTAAACGTTTTTATGAAGTTTTAGTTTCAACAATCCAAGTTTACATCGAAGACTAAAAGTATATGACAGTCCTATACTTATTACTGTTGATGGGGAAAGTGCAGCTCTGTGCTTAATACGGTTTGAAAGTTTAACAAAATAACAACAAAAAAAATACTCCTATATATTTATTCTATTCACTCTTATTAAATTTGCAAAGTGCTTTTTGACTGCAACAATATTTGTCGCAGCATTTTTCTGTTAAGAAACTCCCAAATTAATTGAATTGTCTGTCTGCTTCATTATAATTTTATTTTGTACAAATTTTCCTTCGTAAAATCCATTCAAATCAAATATTGTGTTTTGTCTCATTGGGACAAATGAAACGCTGCGCCCCCAACTCTCGTCGATTGTTGAACTATCAAACACATCAAAACTAGGGAAAAATACAGGCAACTAAATTATTCCCAATCCAATTTGCCAATAAACAAATAAAATCTCAGCTTAGCTCAGCTCGACTCGGCTCAATGCATGCATGCGAGTAAAACGGAAAAATTGGCAAACGCTCGCCTACAATGGCACACACGCGCCATACAAACACCAAGCCACACACACACACACACACACACAAACACACACATCTAAAAACAAGGCAAACGGCAGTCCGACACAACGACGATGTACAGTGCAGTCAAAATGGCATTTTCTAACTCAATCAACAATTCATATTATTAAATATTAATGTGGTAACTGGCAGAATTCTACCCCTTTTCCAGCATTGTGTGGCGCCCAAATGATCACACACACACACACACACACACTCATATGGCCAGAGATTTGGTCAAAAACAGCAATGCCACACAAAGCTTTTTCGGCACTTGCGGCTCAGTGGAGATGGGCAAAGTGGTCACAGCACTGCACACGAACAACTTTTCGCATATGTTTTGCGTTTCCAGTCGCTCTGCGCTTTGGTCCGTTGCTGTCGACGCTGACGGCAAAGAGTTGCCGCTCGTGTCGGACCGGTCACTGCTGTCGGTTTGGTAGAATCGCAAACGCAACCATATCGCATAAATATTTCTCTTTGCTTAACTGGTCAAATGGTAAAAAGGATATTTGCAACAACAAAACACGCACACACACATATAATGGGCACATCTGGTTTTTATTGCGCCAGCGAGTTGTTGTGTTGTTGTTGTTGATGTTGCTGTTGCTGTTTTTGTTCAATGTACATACACGATATGAGCAACGGTCGAATGGTCAAGTCAAAGTTATTGTCATGTCATGTAAATGTCCTTCGGTGCCTTTGCACGGCTTTGCTTTACTGTCGTTGCGTTGCGTTGCGTTGCTTCCTTCCTTCATTTCTTGTACGAAACGGAAGGTGGAAAGAGCAAACTGGACATGTGATTCGTCTGATGGGATTGCGATAAAATGGCAAAAGGTAAAATTCCAGGTACTTTTGACAACAATTTATAAGAGACATTTGAACATACTGAGCGACCGAGTTGCCATAGTATTGAAAAATTTATAATTTTTTTTATTGAAAATTGGTATGAATTTACAGCAACTGGGTTACGGTAACAGGTTGTTATGGCCAGTTAAATAAGTAAGTATGAAATTGTCACAAATCAGTGAAATTATTACTTTTTACTATGAGCAGACTTATACTTTGTTTCCAGAGAAAAATTTTGTTGGTGAATTTTGTAACTTTTGATTTGTACTACTTATGTCAGTTTTGTTTATGACAAAGAATTTAGTTATATGGCAATAGCTCTACTTATTATTATTTTAACTCAACTTATGTATTAACCCTTTCCGGAAATTTGGGAGAGCGTAATTTTTCTCTTTTACATTAAAACAACAACAATTTATCCGTTACCGGGATCATTTGACCGGCAGCATAACATCGGCCTAAGCAGCTTTTTGCAAGAATTTGAAAAACCTGCAAATGACGGTACTTCTGCGTAGGAATTTTTAAATATGTTATACTTTTTGGTACCAAAAAGCGAAACAATTTCAAAGTTCTTAGTTGAATTATAGAACTTACTAAATTAAAAATTTTTTGCGTCTAAATATTTTTCCCGAGTCTTTAAAAAAATTGAACGATATATCATACAAATGACAAAGCAAAGGTTGCAAGTTATGTTTGCATTTTTTTTAAGTTATAGGTTTGGTAACAGATTTTTTGCGTTTGTATGCCTGCCACGCCCAGCTGTAAACCACGTGGCTAATAAAATTCGACTATTCGGCAATTTTCGATCAAAAATAAGAATTACTAGACGATTTTGTGTTCAACTGGGCAGACGCAGGTTATGTAAGCTTAGACATGCGTGCTTGCCACTCCCACTACGATAATAAGAATGCGCTATATTCAGTATCTTTCTGTAAAACTGCACGAATTTTAATTGATTCTCTATTTTATTGAGTGGAAAAGGGCTTTGCAACAACAACAACGGTTATATAGAGGTTTGTTTTTCGAATAGAGATAAAACTGGCATTTTGTGGTCAAATCTGGCAACTCTAATGTCATTTATGTTCAGTTTGGTTTGCCATTTCATCATGAATAGGTTGACAAAAGAACAACGCTTGCAAATCGTGCAAATTTATTTCAAAAATAATGGTTCAGTTCGCGAAGTTTACCGCAAGCTCCGTCCATTTTATGGTCGACATAATCGTCCATCAGAGCAATTAATTTGGTTAACCATGGGTCGTTTTCGCACTACGTTTACTCTATGTGATAATACGCATCCGCAGAGACGTCGAACAGTGCGCACCGAAGAAACAATTGCCGCTGTAGAGCAAAATGTTGAAGAGGACCCGAATGAATCGATTCGCCACCGTGCACCGGTATACAGCCATGATAACCGACTATTTTGTTCCCGAATTGGATGGCATGAATGTGTATGAGTTGTGGTTCCAACAAGACGGCGCTACATGCCACACAGCGCACGTCACAATCGATTTATTGAAGGAAACATTCGATGAGCGCATAATTTCGCGGAATGGACCTGTCAATTGGCCACCAAGATCGTGTGATTTGACACCATTGGATTATTTTCTTTGGGGATATGTGAAGTCGCTCGTCTACGCCAACAAACCAGAAACGTTAGGGGACTTGGAAGCCAACATTCGTGGCGTTATTGCCGACATACGGCCCCAAATGCTCGAAAAAGTGGTTGAAAATTGGACCTGTAGAATTGGCTTTATTCGAGCCAGCTGCGGCGGCCACATGCCCAAAATCATATTTAAACATTAATGGCATAAAATTATCCTTCCAATAAAGCCAAATTGATGGACATTAAAACGATTTTCTTGTGTTTTATTTCAATTCGAAGTTCTATACCTTAAAAAAAACACCCTATATAAGGCCGAATAAATGTGAATCAATTGTTTATATATATAATTTATATAACTTTCGATCAAAATGAAATCACGTTTTGATTTTTTGTTGTTATAGTTTATGTTTTCTATAAAAAAAATCAATGAATTGTTCATAAAACTTAAAAAACGGAACCCAAAATTCATGAATTTTTACTCCTTTGCGGGCCATTGTACGATATATCGTACAAAACTGATGAAGCTGTAATTCTCAACCAAAATGATTTTTTTGAAATTTTTTGTATTTTATTGCTAAAATGTTCAATACGAGTCAATATTTTGAAGGATCTCAAGAAATGTGGAAATTGACCGGAAAGGGTTAAGCTGGCTTCGATTCTCCAGCAGGTAGCGCGCTGGCTTCTTATACCTAGGACCATGGTTCGAATCCTAGCTCAGGCTGGTGAAAGGCACGTCTACTCCATGTCTCGTCGCTCCTACTACGGCTCGTCGCTTCTGCAGAAAACTGGAGACGATTGCTCACACCAAAAGATGATAGGGCGTTCTCAACTTGGTCCTTCCACCGGAGACACAGTCTCCCACCTTCGCCTTCCAACTTCAACTACCGCATCGAACACCTTTTTGCCGGAGCTTCATAGTCCATAAGGGAAATATGGCCAAGGGAGCGTAGTTGCTGGATGTTGATGTCCATTTCTTTAAACATCTCATACAACTGTTGTGTGTCGTTATTCGTTCCTATTCGAAACGTTGGCAACACTGTCACTAAAAAAACCAACATAAAGTTCGAGAGATCAATTGATATGTCTGCTGCACTACAACGCTATCTGTCAGTTACTTAAATCATTTCGCCATTTCCATTATAAAAGTATCCCTTAACGCATCAACAATTACAACAACAAAAACAATGCCAAAAAAGTACAACAACCTCAACAAAAACCAATATATCTGTCGATGTGCACAGTAAATTGCAATAGAAAATGACCCAGCAATTTTATGAAAAATTTATTTCTTCTCTGAAAGCAGTCACACACACACACACACACGCACATACATATACCACTTATACACATATGACAATTTTCAAAATGGTGAGGGGGGAAAACGAGAAAAAATTAACAACTTGCAACGCAAATGTTCAGCAATTTTATGTTTTTTCTGCAGAAAAACTGTCCCAGCAGAGAGACAACAACAACAACAACAACAACACCGGTGAGCTAAAAGTTGAAGAAATTACGCCGCAAGTGGTGTTCGAGCCAGGGGTCACTGCCACATGTTCGCATGTCCAGAAAAATCAATTTAACGCGACGGCAAGTAACAAGTTGTCTCGCTGACTGCCTGCGGGTCGATTCGCAGCGCTGCCTCCCCAAACGGCCGTCATGTGCCACGAGCCACGAGCCACGAACGCATAGAGGTACATGTGACCGTTGCTGGCGCTCTACCTTTGCGCTCGCTCTGACCGCCTTTGATGGCCGGCACTTTTAACTGCAGTCGCACCACGTCCACGACTACGACTTGGGTCAGTTCATGTCGCTGACGAAAGACGAGAAAGTTGTGAAAGTTGTTTTTTTTTGTTGGCTGAAAAGACTTTTGCTTTTAAAAGTGGCATAGAGAGGGGGCAAGTTGAGAGGGGGTGATTTCCCCCCAGGGGACACTATTAGAGACATATTTACACTTTAAATACAAGTATAGATTTTGTCGTTGTCATGCTGTAAGAAT
The DNA here is from genome assembly GCA_963668005.1 of Melieria crassipennis. Taxonomy (NCBI): domain Eukaryota; kingdom Metazoa; phylum Arthropoda; class Insecta; order Diptera; family Ulidiidae; genus Melieria; species Melieria crassipennis. The sequence goes on from OY764961.1 coordinate 19,578,559, forward strand.
TACCAAAAGACATTTAATCTTTGTTGTAGTTGGTGGTGTTTTTATGGATTGGTTTTTCTGGAGGGGAGGGTTGCATACGTTTTTTTATTTTTTTTTCAGTGGAGTCAATACAAGTTTTACAAAAATTAATTGCTATATTCAAGTCAATTCCTGGTGTCAAAGTATGAAGTAGGTACCACAATTTGAAAGTATTATGAAAGTATGATACATTTAAAATTTAAATTATAGGAGTCAAGTATCATTTTTTTGAAGCAGTGATTCTCATCTATGGCAATAAGGTTACACATTAGATTCGAAATCAAGGGGCTGGGAAGAACACCAGATCTATTTCAAATCTCACACCATCAAGCAGTTTACCGAGGGCACGAAAACGCACGAGGGAACGGGGGCGGGGGTATTTCTACCTCGCTTTAAGCACTACGAACCTATGGACAAAACACCCAGCATATTTCAGGCTGAACTATTAATGCTGAAATGCATGGAACCAAGTCAAGATCCTCTGGGTTCCAGGACACAGAGGAATTGACGGAAACGAAAGGCAGACAGCCGCTAGAACTGCGGCAGCCACGGATCCCCCGGGGACCGAAGCGCTTCATTGGACTGGGCAAAAGCGCCATAGCAGAGTCCCTAAGACTTGAGGAGAGAAACAGGAACTGAGAACACTGTTCTAGCGTCTCGGGTCTTAGGCAATCGAAAATGTTTATCAAAGGTTACAACTCCAAATGGATTGAAGAATGCCTCAAACTGAGGAAGAACCAGCTTAGACAGGTCATCGGTCTTCTAACTGAGCACTGCAGACTGAGGAAACATATGCATACAATCGGGTTAGAATAGGTTAGTGTCTGAAGACTCTGCGATGCGGCATGTGTTTCCAAGATGCGCTACCTGGGCCAGTTCTGGCTTACAGAAGAGAACATTAAGCACCTAAGCCCTCTTGAGATACTAAGCTTCATTAGGTCGGTGGATCTAGGGGATGTTTTCTAATAACTTGTAGGATACACCATAAATCACTTCTGGCCTCCGTGCAACAACCTCATCAATTCTATTCTATTCTAGACATCAAGTTAGAATATATATTACGCAATATTACTCAACAAGTAGATGTTATTGTTGTAACTAGATATGAAATTGCTACTTTCAAAATGTGGTTCTTAATTTTTTCGTATATTTCAACAATTTGCAGCAACATTTTATACAACAATTGAACTAGAATAAAGATCCAACTGTTTCAACCATTGAAATGTGGTATCTGGCTTTAACACTTTCAATTTTAAAAACCATTTCTTAATACTTTCCATATCTAATATTTAACTTTGATTGAACCTTTTCTTGTACAGTCTTGTCTGTGTACAAAAAAAGTGTATTCTTTTAACCTCACTCTTACATAATCCAAAGTTCGATTCAAGGCCACTGACGATGCGTTTTCAATTGCAAGAAACACAAACACAAACATAATCCCAAACAAAGACAAACAGTAAGAAATTTCCGCATTCAAACAGTTAATGCTGCTTTTCATGCTTTTCAATTCTTTAGCCATTTACTCATTAATTCGCTTACCCGCTCTCGCTCGATCCCTCTCACAAATCCTTTACTTAATAAATCGCACTTACACACTTAATTCCGTTGCTACAATTTTAAATATAATTTCCACCAAGCCAGGCAACAAAAGTGTCTATTCACATTGCTTCACGCTCCAACCCCAACCAGAAATGTCAAAACAAAAAAGACATCGTCATAGTCGCGCAAAGTGTACCAGCGGTTTTGATGATGTTCATCATGTGCCGCCTCCAGCCCCTCTTCGCCCCCTTCGGCGTTGGTTTGTCACTCTTCGCACGCTGCGTCACTGCGGTATGCAACGCAGACAAATTTATTTGTCTTTGTTGTTGTGTGAGTAAAAAGTCAAAATTAAGAAGATGAAAATTTTGCTGTGAAATGAGCAAAAGGACGAATGCGCCAAGAAAAGGCTTACAGCGAATGCGAAGAAGGCGTTTTTTAATGGTTTCTTGTTAGTGGCAGGAGACACCGACAGCCAGCAGCCGTCAGCCGGTTTGAGGTTAACGCACCAACGACAAAAGTCACACCACCAGCAATCGAGATAAAACTCGTTCGTTCACATTTACTTACGTTTGCATTTCCTTTTCATTTTCATTTTCGCTTTGCATTTCCATTTTCATTTTGCTATTCAAATTTGAATTTGAAATTAAAATTTCCACATCAAGGACATAATTTTATGTTGACTGCTGGCATGGCTGAGGCTGCGGCTGAGCTGGTGGGTTGGCGGGTTGGTGGTTCGGTGAGTGGGGGCGGCGAATTCGTGTAGATATTTGCGCTCGTAAATAGACAGCAAGAAGTGAAGATGAAGATGGAACACTTAATGGGCAACTCTCGAATGGGTGGAAGCGTCGAGTGGAGGTGAGTAGTGGGCGGCAAAGCGATAAGAAAGAGGTAAACACTTGAACTTTTGGTTGTGATGAAGCTGATGGTGATGGTGATGGTGATGCTGATGCTGATGATTATGTTGGTGACAATGATGGCAGGTCTTGGTTTCGGATTGCAATTAAAAAGTAAGTGGGGTTTTAAGAGGAGGATGTCAAGGAAATAATGGAGAAGACTTGAGATTGAAATGTTGGATATTTTTAAATTTCAATTAGAGAATAATTTATGAAAAGTATGAAATAATTAAATCAACTTGAACATGAAAATATCTTGGTTTGTAAGAGGATTTTTAATATGTCTTTTAGTCGCTATGGGTAATGTTAATCTAATTAGTCGTCTTTATATGAAGTTCTGATTATTCGGATGGTTCGAAAGCTATTTTTAAATACAGACAACATCAGTGAAATGACTTTCTTGTTATGACTTTTCAAATAATTCTCAACAAAATCTTCGAATTTATTCAATTCAATGGAAGTAAATATTTTGACTAAAACCTAAAGACAACAACAGTTGAATTGTTAGCTTTTCCAGCCTCCAAAAGAATTCTCATCATTACAGCATTCGAATTTTTTGTAATTCAATGAAAATATTTTCAATTAAATCCAAGTATCTCGAAACATTGAAACTCTACTCATATCTTTTATAGGATTTCTCTGCTGTTACTGCATTGAAGAACTAGTCGGTCAACAATAAAACGAATCCTTATGAAAAAATATTGTTTATTGTTGATCTACAATGGAGAGCGACTTAATTTTGTGTAAGAATTTTGGCCCGATTAGGAACACAAAAGTTTATAAAATCATATCTATTGATGACTTCTCAACAATTTTATATCGATGAGTGAAATTATGGAGTGAAATATCAAGTCTCGTTGGCATCGATGGCTTAGTACTTAATCCGCATGAATTGGGTAGTTCGAACAACTGTCTTTGATATTTTGAGTTTTGTCACTTTTTCAAATTGGAATTGGATTTCAGCTCACAAGCTCAAAAAATACTTATTTGATTTGATGATCATGATTTTTTTCGGAGTTTTGCAGTTTTTTTCCAACTTGGAATTGACTTCCGGAGCTTCTTCGCTCGGAGTTCGGAGCTCAGAAAAAAGTAAGAAAGTTGAAATTTTTCGGGTTTTTGCAATTTTGTTTTTAACTTTTTAAGCTCACAATCGCAAAGCTCAGAAAATAATAAGAAATTTTAATTATTTCCGGGTTTTGCAACTTTTTTCCAACTTGGAACATGAATTTCGGAGATTCTGAGCTCACAATTGCGAAGCTCAGAAATTACTTAAAACAATTTTGTGGGGTTTTTACAACTCTTTTCCAATTTGAAATTGAATTTCGGAGATTCTGAGCTCGCAATCGCAAAGCACAGAAAATAGTGAGAAATTTAATATGTTTTCATGTTTTTGAAACTTTGTTCCAATTTGGAACATGAATTTCGGAGATTCTGAGCTCACAATCGCAAAGCACAGAAAGTAGTAAGAACGTTGGTTTTTTCGGGTTTTTCAAACTTGTTTCCAACTTGAAATTGAATTTCGGATATTTTGACCTCACAATTACAAAGCTCGGAAAATAATAAAAGAGTTGGTTCTTTCGGGATTTCGCAACTTTTTTCCAACTTGAAATTGAATTTATGAAATTCTGAGCTCACAATCGTAAAGCTCGGAAAATAGTAGAAATGTAATAGTATTTCAGGGTTTTGAAACTGTTTCCAATTTGGAACATGAATTTCGGAAATTCTGAGCTCACAATTGCTAAGCTCAGAAAATAATAACAAAACTGGATTTTTCGAGTTTTTGCAATTTCTTTTCCAACATGGAACTGAATTTCGGAGCTTCTGAGCTCATAATTGCAAAGCTCGGAAAATAGTAAAAGAGTTGGGTTTTTCGGGTTTTTGCAACTTTTTCCAACTTGGAATTGAATTTGGAATATTCTGAGCTCACAATCGCAAAGTTCAGAAAATAATAAGAAAATAGGATTTTTCGAGTTTTTGCAATTTCTTTTCCAACTTGGAATTGAATTTCGGAGCTTCTGAGCTCACAATCGCAAAGCTCATAAAATAGTAAGAATTTTTTTTCGGGTTTTTGCAATTTTTTCCAACTTGGAATTGAATTTCGGAGCTTCTGAGCTCACAATCGCAAAGCTTAGTAATTGGCTTGAGAAATATTTTGAAATTGATCTGTGTTGAACTGTTTTAAGTGTGAAAAAGAAAGAAATAAGTTCCATACAACTTGCAGTAGGATTTTAAAATTATATAGGATTACGTAACTAGTAGGATTTAAAAGGAATTTAGTCAGTTCTGAAAATTTTCTTCGAAAATGGAAATTTTGCTGGTGTCATTCACTATCGAGAAGTTTGTTGTTTTAAGAAGATAAGAATGGATAAGTTGTTGTTTTGGAAAATATTTAAAATGTGGAAACCTCGAATCAATGATTCAGATATGGAAGCTGAAGCTGAATCTGACATTTTATTTTCTTGTAAATAATATTTTTTTTAATCCTACTAGTGAATCCTGCTAGACCTTTTTACACATTCATTTTTCACACAGAAATAAAATCTAACCATTTTAATAAACAATAACTTCCTTTGAAAAACGAAAAAGGTTATTCGATTTTCAGAATTTCGTTTTTTTTTATTTTAAAAAGCTTTTCCAAATCGCCTTAACAGCGCACAAACACACACACACACGAACAAACTTTGACCAGAAATCGATTTAGAGAAAACCGAAAACAAAATACCTTGCATGAAAAAAAATTCCCATAAAATATAGTCAGATTAAGCTCTCATACTCATCATCGATGCATAGAATGCGAGTACACAACGAACAGGTTTGTGTATTCACACAACGGTTTTAGTGCGGATTTACTCACTTTCAGCACATATATCACTCACATACACTCATTCATACATACATACATGCATCCATATATGTACATATATGAACATATGTATGTACACAATTTCATATATATGTAAGTATGTATTTGTAAGAGGTTTCACATTTCTTGGTGCTATTCATGCTGCAAGTCCTGTTTCGTTGCTTTTCCATTTTCCTTGCCCGATACTTTTACACGATTTCCTGTTACTTTTTCAACTTTTCCAACGATTTTCTGCAAAAGTTGCTAGCTTTTTTCGTGCCATTACTTTTTCCATTTTCCCCGCTATATTTTTTGTTTTTGTTTTGGTTTTTGCTTTTACAAAAAATACGACCAAAACAGTCGATTTATTATACGCGGCCAGCCGTTGTTGCGCTGCCGTATCAAGAACGTGTAAAATTTCATACAAAAGGAAAAACGTGACCCAAGTGCAAAGAAGTCGTACAACACCACACACACACACACACGCACACACACACACATGAACATATAAAGTCCACCAAGCAGCTGTGTGCTTGTGCCGGTCAACCCAGCTGCCCACTCACTGTAACCGTCGCCGTCGCTAAAGGGTGAGACAGCCGGCAGCGGGTTAAACTGCCACCGCACACAGGTGAAATAAGTTTTTGCCCATTTCCGCATGTGCCCGCTGCCCCTTGACCAGCACTCACTTCATAATGCCTTTCTTTTTTTGCGCTGCTTTTGTTTATCTTCTTCCGGTTTTATCAGCTCGTTTCCTGCTGATGTCTCTGTGTGTGTGTGCTTTGTTGCTTTCTGCAATTTTTCACATTTTTATTGCAAAAATTCTCACTAACTAAATTCAACCCAGCCAAACTCCCACCAGCCCATTAGGCTACGCATCGTTTAGGAGACATGGCCACAAACGTGGAGCGAGGAGCGTAGAGCGGGGAGTGGCTGCTCGCAAGAAAAGCATTAAGTGGACGCTGAAATGAGCTGTTGTTGGTGGGCCTGCGGTTTGGCGCAACAAACAAAAAAAAATTAATTTTATCCTTTCCATTTTCGTTGCGTTGGTGGCCTTGTTTCGCCTCCACGATTCACTCTTCTATTCGCTTCTTTTTCATATTCGATTTCATTGCAATTTTTCTTGTTTTTCATTCTCATTTTCAATTTTTCATTTTGTTTCCTTTCTATATTTTGCTGCAGTTGTTGTAAAAATCTTGTGGTCTCGCTGTGGACACCATTTTTTCACAATTCTCCTTTGGTTTGGTATTTTTCAATTTATGCAGGTGTGCACATTGGGGTTGGGTGTATGTATCTATGTGTGTGTGTGTTTGTGTTTGTGTATACGTCAACCGCTCGAGGCTATGCGATATCGTCTATAATTTATTTCAAACTGACCACAATTGGACATCTGCCTTGGTGGATTTTTTCCTTTTCTTTGCTCGCATAGGCAAAGACTCACCTGCCATGTCTATTTGTGGGTTTGTAAAGTGCCGAATGGTGGCAAAATATATGTATATACGAATTTATATTTAATGCATACATAATATAAAATTTGGAAGTAGGGGAAAAAAGAACTAGAAAGCTTAATAAATAGCGAATCCATCAATGCTCCTGAAGTGTCTAGGACGCTCTACAAGTATCTGGAAATCTATTGAATTGTTATTTATTATTTCATTTTATTACAATTGCATTATTATTTTAACTTTTTATATAAAACTGAACTGAACTAAGATAAATAAAAATATAATAATAATAAAATATACAAATATTTAGGTTTAATGGTTACTGGAGTGAAGTGAAAAGCTTCACTATGTCCCGAAGGCCGACATTGCCGAACGAGTTATTTGAAGCGAAGGAAGTGTATGGCTCAAAGCTTAAAAAGTGCTAGTATTTTAAGTTTTGTTTTAAATCCCTGAAGTGGAAGCGATTCAACGGTATATACAAGAGTGATCGGAAAGACCTCAATATGACAATGGCAGAACACGTCAACAAAAATGTAGAGAATCTGTTTCTCACCAGATCTAACTCCAAGCGATTTGTTTTTGGTTGAAGATTTCCATCAAATAAGGAGATCATTACTTTCATATTACAAATTACTATGTATTATTTTACAAAGAAAAAACCGAGAACTATTTAAATGAATTCAAGAGATGGAAGCATCGCTGGGAGAACTAGACTTGCAAGAAGACTTGGTAGAAGAAAATAAATAAATTTGAAAAAAAGGAAATTTAACTTTTGTAAGATCGGAAATTCTTTAGACCAGTCTCGAGGAAAATTTGTTTCATTTTTCACCAGTGAATTTTTAATCCATGGAAAAAACATAAAAACAGAGACAGTTTGTGATATCAAGTATAAGTAAGTACGTAACTTTAAGACGTCATTATAAGAATAAGTTTTCTTTGAAATATGACCTGATTTTTCAAAGATATGAAAAACGAGTATTTGAGTGTAGCTCAGACTCCAGGAACACTTAAACGCAGAGCCACGAAGGAGAAGGAGGCACAAACGAGGAGGCCTAACCCGACGATTGCAAGTCAGGAAATCCCATGATCGTCTACTGGCTTAGCTAAATAGCACACAAAAAGAAACTTTTATATCTTTTTGTAATGTTAATTTTTGTATTTAAGTGAGGATAACTAGTTGTAGTATCAGGAAACAGGGTATTTTAGAAAATTTTTTATCAAAAAAACAAAAATTTTATATAGTGACATTCCCGAGAGAGAAGACTGTAGGTTAGGTTAGGGCAGTGGCGAATTCAGGGGGGGCGGTTGGAAACCCCCGAAATATTAGGATCGACTTTAAAACTACATACAAATTAAACGAAATTTTTTGGCATTTTATGAATATTAAAGAATTACTACTAAGTACTACTACTACTACTAGAATTATTACTTATAATTAGAAACCCCCTGAAATATTTTTCTGAATCCGCCCCTGGGTTATGGTATAAGCGGAGTATGTGCGATATGCACTTCCACTCAGAGACCCTTATGGGTCCATTATGATTTCCTTCTTTTTGGGAAGAAACTGTAAGTTATCTACTCGGTCGCTGCCCGACTCTCTCTAGAGGGAGATGGAAAGCTTTGGGCTCACCATTTTTCGACAACTTGAATAACCTAAGATTTACCAACTTAAGATACGTGCTAGGATTCATCCACGACTGGCAAACTGTTGGTGTAGAAATTGTAAGGACGAGAAAGAAGAGGAGACAATCCTTTACCTCGTCTGCACCTGTTCGGCTCTTTGACAGAAACATAAAAAAGGCCGTTTTCTCATATTCAGAAAATCTCTCCGACATCTCCGATGACAACCTAAATGACTTAGTACGCCTTACTCAATTTCCGGGTGGTTTGAATTTTAACTACAACTCAGTCCTAAGGTATAACCAAAGAATATGAAGTGTGACCAACCAAAGAGAGCAACACAGATAAAACTATGTTCTCACTTCAGGGGGAGGGGAAATAGAAAATTTAGTAAAAATGAAACAATTTTCCTCTTTCATTTGATACCATTTCATTTTGATGATGATATGCATCATTGCTCTGTCGCAAATATTTAAAAAAAGGTTTGAAATGTGTATGTCCTTAAAGTTTTAAAGCCCTTTAAGAAGGTTTTTGTGTCAGAAAATGAAAAACTGACTATGCCAGGTTACTATAAATGACCTCTAGTTTCACGCCTGTATCAACATTAGGATGGGTCTCGGCAAAAAGTTTTTTTTCGGACGGTGAATTAAGTGTAAAGTTGGTGCTTTCATTCAGTGCATCACAACTTTGTCATTTTTCTTTCAATTTTGATTGATGTTAGGCTTAATATTTGCTCAAATAATATGTCATTCATCTTAGATTTCAAAACCAGAGGAGATAATTTATTTTATCTATAAAAAAACATTCGAAAATTTATGATTTTTAAATTGGTCGAAAAATTCACTTTTTTACAACTTTCACCGTCAGTAACTTCCCTTCAGCAACTTCTCATCTGATTTGGACAATCTGTATATCGCTGAAAAGACTAAGGTATTATCTTCTGACCGACGGACAGTTTGTGGTAGTCGGATGATTCGTTTACGAGATATATGCTCATAACTGAAACAAAAGGGAAAAATCTGATTTTTCGAAGATTTTTCGAAAACGCTTCTTAAAAAAATTTGTTGATTTTCAGTTTCGTGTTCAGTGGCCCAAAGTTAGTCCCGAAAATACTTTTGTTTTTAGGTGCATTGACCCATTTTTTGCCGAGTAGTGTAATCTATTTGTGTCTCTGGTCATTTATGGCGGGAGGCTGCCGGATCACACCTATAGTATTGACACATTGAAACTTTATTGCTGTATCATAATGGGTCCGTTTGTGATTTATGAGTGTTCAGCAGCAAGGTCACGATATCAGATAGCTACGATAACTTAACCTAACCCAACCAAACCTAACCTAACATTTTGGAAAAGTGTCATTTTAATTCAGGCCGCTAAAAATTCGAGTAGATTTTCAAGTAAAATTTGGTGGAATACCATAAATTTCACTTAATTGGAAATTGCAAGGCTTCGCTTCACCACAAAAACTATTTTTCAAGAACTTTAGGGGGCCTTGGAAAACTAAACAATGTGATTTCTCAAATACCTATATAGATAAGATTATTCAAAGAATATTAACCAATATACACAGATAATATTGTACAAAGAGAAAGTGCAACTTTCGAATTTTTATTTGACCAAATTGTATATTTCAACTCATATTCGCATTATTTCGAATTAAATTTTTTCCCAACATTTTCTTAAAGTTCACTGCAACTCAAATAACTCTAAGAATATTTCTTAATAATTCCAGTTGCCATTTCCTCTCAAAACAAAATGCGCCATTTTCCCATCTCAACGCCGCTCACCCACCCATCCCCAGCCAACCACTCAGCTATTCATAATTCTTGCGCAAATATGAAATTGCGGCAACATGCTCTCGACTCGCTCGCCCGCGTGCATTATGAATACACACACTGCAAACCGCAAATATTCTACGCACACAGATCGCGATACAAACATATCTAAGCCAACCATAACAAACGCCACGCCCTCTGCCGGCATACACAATACCGCACAGCACAGCGGCTGAAATATGGCATCATAATCCATAAAATTTTTCATCAAACACACACACATACATACACACAAACTTATAAGCACTAAACAAAAACAAAAAAACGGCCAAAGAAAACGCTCGGCTCGCTATGTACGAGTACAGCAAAGCGTGTGCGCTTTGGTCGGCTGGGTGTTGCGCCTGTTATGATTTCATATTACAACCCACAACAATGACAATCGCAACAACAACAACAACAAAAACAACAATCGACACCGCATATGAAGCACGGCAACGGAAATACAACCTTGGTGGCCGTCGCACGGCGGTCGCACAGCCAAAGTAAACAACCCCCTTATCGGCGCAACTTCGAGGGGGTGGCGCAGGGCGTTGCAGCAACGCGTGTCGAGCGCTTACGCCAACGCGTGCTCAGGGTGCAAAACAGCTCAAACCACCACCACCACCACTCAAAGCAACAACAGCAACAACAACAAATAATGATACAGCAACAACAGCAGCAATGCGCCGAACGAACGCATGTGGCAAAAACAACGTCAACGTCGACGTCACCCAATTATAAGGGCACGAATGTCCGAGCGTGTACGGTGCGCAGTTTAGTGCGATGTCAGTGAGTGTGAGTGTGAGTGCGCGTGTGTGTGTGTGTGTGGGTGTGGGTGGAGAGTGTGTGTTATTGTTTCATTTTTATACATAAAAGTTTTTGCTTACTTTTTGTAGCTGACTTTTTTTTACATACACCTACGCACGCACACATGAATATATACATATACATATATGTATGTATATGTTTGTTTGTTTAGAATTTTTTCTTTAACTCACACATACGCACGCGCCCACACATGTAGGGAGACCACACAAAATGTGCACATCATAAAGAGGACACAACAATAACAGTAAAATTGATACTGCCCAACACGCCTGACGAGCGCCACATAAACCAACACACTACGCCGCCACACAGCGACCACCCAACATAGTACACACACACAACAACGTCTACAACAACATCTTCAGTCAGGCCAGCTCACCTCCGCTAAGAAAATAAACATTGCTGTTAAAGTGCACAGAGGGAGGGAACAGTAGAGCGTAGGGTGTGGAACAGAAAATACAATATTTCTATTGTGTTGTGTTGTTGTTGTTGCCGCCTTTTTTTACTATCTTCGTACGCAGTATATAATGGAAACGAAAGTATCCTTTATGAAATTCAATTTATGTTAGACCTCCAACTGGCCCAGCCCCAAACTCGGCCCACACTGTGTGTGTGTGTATGTATTGTATGTCTGTTTGTGATGTGTGCGTATTTGTCGAGGGACATCGATTTTTGTGCATGGAAAATAATAACGCATTAAATCGTATGAGTGAGTACATGAACTGACAGGCGGTCGGAAGGAAAGAAATAGGAAATGGGAAACTGGAAGACGAAGTCGATGGCCGAAGCAACTGTTTTGGATACCAAGTTTTAGTGGTCCAAGTTGTAGAGTGGACGTTAATATCAGTGGTCATATGGAATAGTATCTCAGGTCGAAAATTGAAGTTTAAAAACTATTGAAGTTTAAAACAAGAGATGTTCTGACCAATGCATTGTTGTTTCCAAAGGCTTAAGCTAAAAAGGAAACGCATAAACTCGTAATTTTGTTAAAAAAAAAACAGGATTTTTCAAAATCAAAGAAATACATTTATATATTTTTATTAATTTCTTTTATTTATTTTATACATTTATTTTTTAGCTTTAACTCGTATAAACCTGCCGACGAAATAACCCAATTCTGTCATTAATATGTCGACTTAACCCTTTCGACTCAAAAGTTGCCTGAGACCAACTTTACCTATTGTCATCTTATAGCAAAAGCTACGATTGATTTCTGGGTTTAATTTAAGTAGGCACCAACAAATTAATATTTTTAGAAGTGAATTCAAAGCAAATTACAAAAATTTTACTGTTATACCCAAAATAATTTCCAACAATTAGCAGCGATATCAGGGAAAGTTTGTGTTCTAATTGAAGTCTACGAATTGGGCGCGTTTGATCAAAGCCCTGTTTCTTTAATAACGGTTAAATAAAATTAAAAAGTGATAATTTTGTATTTTTTCATAGATATTAAAAAATTTTTTTGTAATTAAAAAATATTAATACAAAATTTATTTAACCCGTTTTCAGCTAAAATTGTTCAAACGTAAACTAGCTCTTGAACTCTAACAAAGAGGCGTGGCGACTTCAAATGTCGTGTGGACACTTCTTAGGCAAGTGTAAAACTAGGGGGTCGAAAGGGTTAAACTATTCATTCATATGACTACAGAATATATTTATATCTGAATACTGAATATTACAGCAAACTAACTAACTAAAGTAATTAAATAAAAATAAAAAATAAAAAAAATAAAACAGGTCCTGGGTGTTTAAGCCGAAACTACAAAATGTCTCCCCTAAAACCAGTGTTGCCACATCAGGATACTGATACTCAAATAAATTAGAATTTTTGTACTTCATTAGAATTGCAGCTTCCGCCTTTTCTTTTAATAATTTTCGAACCAATAAAGTTAGAGCAATGAAATTTTGACACGTGATTGAGGAGATTTAGGGGTTTAACATACTTGCTTTTCAAGAAAATTCTATATATATTTTCAAGGATATAAAGGATTAAAATTTTCAAAGGACCTTTTTCATATCCTTTTTTTACAAATAGATAAAAAATCAATTTTATTTAAATTCTGGAGCCTTTCTTCTTTCATTTGATATACATATTGCCGTATTATAACGGGGTTAAGTATTTTTTATATTTTTTTTATTTTTTATCCCCATCAAAATTTTTAAGTCCCTTTAAAAGGACAAAGGATGTAGAAATGAAAAACTGAGTACACAGTATTACTATGTTTGGTCTCTAGTTTCACGCACATATGGATTTTTTCCGGTATGAAAAATGCTGTCGCAGGGTGTAATACATTTGGCATCATTAGTGGCACTGAAGCCTTGAATATTGAAAGTTAAAGTGTCTAATTGTATTTAATTAAATTTTATGCTTCAAAGTGTATAATTTATTCAATGAATGAAGGAAGTTTACAAAAGCGAATTTCATACCGATCTGATTTTGTATATGTTTTGTTGTTTGTTTCGTTTGTGTTAAGTTGTTGTTAAGCTAAAGCTCAACGAATAAAAAAACTGCAATAAAAAAACTAATATAAATATAGTTTTATTTTTTTATGAGAAGTTTAATTTAATAAGTAAAAAGTGACAAAAATTAAAAAAAAATCGTTTTTTAAATAATAATTTTTTTTTTAATAACACAATTTTATTACTGCAACTTTTGAATGTTCTTACTTGAGGTGTTTGATTAAATAATAATAAACAAGATAATCACAAGATTTCATTTACATATAGTATATACTATATGCAATACATAATAATACATATAGTGTATATTAATATACTGTTTGTTTTATTCAGCAATAAGGATTTTAAAAACCAAATTTTTGTGCGTTCATTTAGGGCCATGAAAAAATTATATCCTAGAGAATTGAATACCATTTGCTGTTATGGTTGTGAGAACGCGAACGAAAAGGAAATCGTTCAACACTTCCTCTGCGCCTGTATGGCTTTGTCAAGAAAAAGTGCACGGAAGGGGCGTGAATCTCATCAGATACTATAATGACGCCTTGTGATATGCAAAACAAGTTTTGCTCCAAGCTGCCTACGCAAGGAGTACCTATACCGGCTGAATAAAAAATTCACATTTTCTCACAAAAATCTAATGATTTATTCTTAATACTCAATTACGATTGCAATTATATTCAAAGTAGGGAGGTTAGTGGGGTTTCGACAATACATTTTGATTTTTGCTTTGTAGAAACCCAAAAGTTGACAACATCACAAATCCGATCGTATGGGAGACGCCCTCTGGTGGTGAATTTCTGAACCTTAATTAATTTTGTATTTTTTTTACTCAAGAATGTTGGCGATCGTTTAAATCGGTTTAGTAGTTTCCGAGATACGATGTTTTCTCGCTTACTTAACTACTACATCTACAAGTGGGGAGCCAATGGCATAGAAAATGGCCAATTTTGTATGGCAGCCCCCTTAAGACTTGGAGATAGCGGGTAGGTATGTTTGGAAGAAACATTCTGAAGGGAAAATAAATGGGTGTCGGCCATACATTTGATACATCTGGGGGCAACCTGGGAGCAATGGGAGCCTATTTTATAAAAACGACCATTTTGTATGGGAACCCCATCAAGGGTTGGAGATAGGGTATAAATATGTTTGAAAGAAATGTTCAGTAGAGAAAACTAGTGGGAGTCATTCATATATGTTAACCCTCTCAGAGCAATTTCTGACCAGCTGTGGAGCAATTTGTCTAATTTCCCAGCTTTTTTGTGAACTTTGACCTCGATGCGTCGCCATTTAGCCCCACCCTAGCCCCAAAATTTTTTGGCGCATGCACTTTTTCACCAAACCGCATAAAATGAGAGGTTGCGGAGCATCGAGAACCCAATATTAAGAATCTCCATACAACACTAATTCCACTCTAATGTACAGGCGCGGTCAAGGGGAGTTTGATGGTTTCAAACTACCCCCAAATATCGGTTTGTTGCATAAATTGTGGGTTGCAAATATGATTTCAAAACGAATTGGGCTTAAAAGTTGTGTATGAAACATACCAAAATGAAAGCATGTGTGTGTCAAAGAATGGACGTATCTAAAATTTTTCATATGCCTAAGTGTGTCTCAAAAAGAGACAGCCACTCTAACCTAACTTGTGCAAAAATCTCTTTGCTTTTTTTTTAACTTTTCTGATGAACACCAAAGACTCTACCAAAGTTCTTCATACTTTTCACCAATTGATGGGGTCCAGTTAAATGAAAAGAAGTAGTAGTAGAATTACTTTCCACCAAAACAGAGCACAGTGTCTCTAATCCAAATCTATACAACGCGTTAAGAAAACTCCATAAACTACCATAAACCAATCTTCAAAAGATTTTATGACTGGGAAAATTCCAATCTTTGTTTGATATACTTACAGATATAAGAAAGTTGATGTCGTATCAAAAATTTCTTCATTATTTTAACTAGTTGAACTTTAGACACCATCCACTTGGGCCATCGGTGGGATATTTTATGTATTTTTCTTTTGTATTATACTTTGCCACTCAAACACTCCCTCTCGCTCACCAAGGAAAGCGTCAAAACTTTTCTCCTTTCTATGTGGCAACAAAATTGAAAATCTTTTTGTTACTGCGCGGTATTTTTTTTTCTACTGTTGCTGCTACTATTTGTGCTTTTTTTCAATGCATTTTTTCATTCCATTTTCACTCGGCTTGGACTCATTTTATTTGATTTTCATTTCATTTCATTTTATTTCATTTCATTTTTTTATTATATTATATCGACGCGAACCAATAACCGTCGACCTGACTGCTGGAGACACGGCGCCGTTAAAATGCCATTGGTCGGTCATTGGTCGTGGATGGTGTGCGCGCTGGCAGGTGGCCGGCAGACGTCGAGGAAGCGCCGCAATGACCTGATTCAGCTGAACGCGCGCGCCTGTGCTTTGTGGTTATGGCATGCGTGATGACTGGGGGGGAGCAAGGAGCGGGGCGAGAGCACATCATTCTCAGTTTAAGTTGTGGTGAAGTGAGTGAAGGTGAGTCGTTGTTGTAAGCAGCGCTGTCCATCAGCGTGATGGTGTCTTATGCGGCGCTTGTTCAAGGTGCGCAGACGGCAGCAGCCATTTTATGATTTTTTTGCCACTGTTGGACGCTGCGATGCAGCGCCGCTGTTCCACATCGATTGAGGTATTTTTGGTATTTGCAAAATGAAATTCTTATCGACGATTGTTAGACGACTGCACGCGCATCTGAGCGAGCAACGCGTGGCCTGTGGTCACGTCGTTTCAGCCAATGATGTGCACGTGTATGTGTATCTGTGTTTGTGTGTGTGTGTGTGTGTGTGTGTGCGGTCAGGATTAAACATCAAAATGTTTATTTATTTCATATTACAATGGCAAACATTCCATTCCATTGCAGGCGCACACGTACCCTCAAACACAACAACAACAACAACAACCAACACACTTCTACATAGTTCAATGTAACGTAGAAAGACAAAAGTTATATAACATGAATTTTTACATGCACCCTCGTACATTGTGCGCTGACTGCAATATTATTGGCGAGTCGAAATGAAAACTTTCCCCTTTTTCGTATTTTTCCCGAATTTTCTTTCAAATTTTGTTGGGGATTTATTTCCTTTTGTTGCTTTTATGATCTGCACGTGTGTCCCCATAAAAAGAAAACCCGTATGCTACATTGTTTGTACCCCTTTTCCACCGCCTGTCGTGTGATAATATCTTCCCGGTAGAAATATTTACCTTTTTCCATCCATCCATCAAACAGCCAACCAAACCGACGACCGCTCCCTCTCCTTTCCTTCCCATTGGCACATAGAAGTATTTGACTGAATTCTCATGGTTTTATGATTTTCTGGCTTTGCTCCATTCTCCGCTTTGCTTGTTCATATTTTATAAGTTTTCTTACGTTGGCGTTGTCCCACCCCCATCCCCCACAACGCACAGTGTTGCGAGTAGTGACAAAAATGCCAAAATGCAATGTTATAACCACAAAAATCTGAGTATGAGGTTTTGTTGGAAATACTTCAATTAAGAGAAATCCGAAGTTTTATGAAAAAATATTGGATAACATAGCAGTTATGAGCTCTTAAAGTACGCTCTTCCAGCGTTGAAAAAAAATTGTGTACAAACAGCAAATTTATGCTTTGACTTTGAGTTTGAATATTTCAAAATAAATTATGAGCAGGTCCCTAAAAGTTACTATTATCGTAAGTTTTATATAATTTAGGTCTGGCAAGACCAACATTTTGCTGATTACTATCACCTCTGATCAGTACCGTTATGATGAAAATTAAGTAAAGAAAACAAGTGAATAGAAAGTGAGTTCAAACTTTAAAAGTGATTTTAAAAAAAACGTTAAATATCACTTTTTAAATTTTTTTATATTTTGTTTATGCAAGTATCTACATTATGCTATACAAGTTTTAGCTGCGCATATTTGCGCGAATGCAAGTTATTGGCATTTTTCGGTGAAGACTTGAGTGCAAATTCGCAATTTTTTCAACGTTTGGTTGAATGCCAATAGCAATCTGTCAAATAATGCTCTGCTGCTGATGGACAAATTTGTTGAAGATAGCTTCGGAAAATCAATTACGATTACTATTACATTCGAAATAGTGGAGTTAATGGAGTTTCGACTGTACGCTTTGATTTTTTTTTCGTACAGAACCAAAAGTTGACAACATTACTACTTCACTTGTATGGGAGGCGCCCTCTGGTGGTGAATTTTTAAAATATAATTAATTTTGTATTTTTGGAATTCAGGAATGTTGACGATTGTTGAATAAATCATTCAAATCGGTTCAGTACGTTGCCAGATACGATGTTTCTTCGTTTACTTTACTACATTTACAAATGTGGAACCAATTCCATTGAAAGTTACTAGTTTTGTATGGCAGCCACCTTAAGAATTGTATATAGCTGTTAGGTGTGTATAGAAAAAATATTCGGAAGGGAAAATAAATGGGGGTCAGTCTTACATATGGTACGTCTGGGACCAACCTGAGAGCAGCGGCAGCCCACTTTTTAAAAACGATGATTTTGTATGGGAGCCTCACTAAATGTTGGAGATAGGGGGTAGGTATGTTCAAAAGAAATATTCAGGAAGAAAAATTTGTGGGGGTCAGTCTAAGATTTTAACCCTCTAAGAGCAATTTCTGAGCAGCTGTAGAGCAAATTATCGAGATTTTATTTTCAATGACTTTTGAAAAAAGCGCATTTTATCTACATACATACAAGTATATACACATTTATAAATAAATTTATATATTATTAAAATACAAATATTTTGAATGTTACTTTTATGAGATAACTTTTACTAAGATAATTTTCATTGTAAATACGAAGTTTTTTTTAAATCCGTTTGTATGGGAGGTGGTCGAAGTTTTGGTGCGATTTCACTGAAATTTTGCACAGTAAGTTCTTTACTACATACAATAACTTTACTGTACAATAACTGTATACCAAATATCATTTATATACGACCACTCCTTCTATTTTTGTCACTCCGCTATATGAACTCGCAACACTGTGCAACGCCCACACGAACGCCTCAAATTACGACTGTTGTGCTACCGACACCCAATCGTCCAACAACGGCCACCTACTGTCCGCTGCTGTACCTCTTTGCTGCCGCAGCATAATCTTCTTATATACCCACACATACACAAAAATATATACACACACATAATACCAATACATGGATATAAAAATATCCAACGGTTGGTTATAAAAATATTTCATTCAATTTTTTATTTTCCATCTCGCTTCCTGCCACTCGGCTCCCCCTACCTCCGCCCCCTCACAATGTGCCGTCTCACTTTTATTTTTATTTCAAACGATAAATTTTATTTCATTTTATTTTTTCCACTTCTTCTGCCGCTTCGTCTGCACTCAGTTTCGTTGTATTGGTTTTTTTTTTAATATCCTTTTCGACCGCATGGTTTCTCATTTTTCTGCCAGGTCTCCGCCGTCGCGCCACCTTTGCCTCGGTGCATTTTTCCATTTTCCTCATTTTTCTTTTGCCATTTTCCCACTTTATCTCCCGCTTCATAACTTCGCCGTTTGCCATACGAACGAAGGTGGCAAGGCGGCCACGTAAGCAAGCAGAGCGAAGTGGAAAAATCGCCAGGATATTGCCAAGTTATTTCAGTGCTGCTCCTTCCCCACCCGGCCGGCGCACGGCCACTCGGTATGCGCGTGCCGCCCAGTATTTGTCCGTCACTGTACAGTTGACCGCCGGCTCAGGCTAAAGTGGGCAACAACTGAGCGTCGCACAGTGTGACTTTTATCATTTTTAGGATGCCAAAAGTCATAGCAGTCAAACCAAAGTAGGTATGACGATACAATTTTGCAATAACCATGTAGAGGTCAACACCATATTAGACAAAACCAAAATGGGCGTGATCCGCCCACTTTTTCTTCGACTCCCCATATAAGGTGTAATTTCCGATGACCATTATTATTTTAATTTAATAAGGTTTGTCTGGACGGACGTAAATAAAAAACGTCAAAATCGTTTTGAGTCAAATACTTTTGAATTAGATTTATTCCAAACCATCTAACATTTTAAAAGGTTTTTGACAAAAAACTCCAATATGCTGTGATATAAAGGAAACGGCTATTTATTCGGCTAGAATGTGCCCATCTTGAGCGAAAATTATAGCAGAGTTTCTTTACACAGGATTTGAATTTTAAGTGAACAACATCATTTCCAATTAAACTCAAAATATATTTAAAAACCGCATGATTCTTATTTTTTTGCTTAGATTTTAGCTAAACATCAAAAAGTTCACTTCGCGGAACTGCCATGTTTGAATGGCTGTGAACTAAATTGGTGCAAAAAGGAGCAAAAATTTATTGCAGATTCCAAATCTAGGCACATTTTTCATTAATGTGTTTATAAACATCACATGGATCTCTACGGAACTCAATAAGTTTTACTCTATTAAAAAAAAAAAAAAATTGTGGGAATCACTCAATTTTTAGTGCCTAGCTATTTTAATCGATCAAAAATTATATTAAAATAAATTAATTAAAGCTTCAAAAACTTACCGGAGTTTGCACAAAATATTCAAGTAACTACAATCAAAAAGATTTGTGCAAAAATATTTCTGACAAAAAAATCATGGCACAAAACTTCACAAAAAATCTCACATTGAGAAAAGTGTTTCTGCACTTGTCGCAGTGAGACAAATTCGATAACGGTTATCATGCTAACTGTTATTTTTCGTTTTGCTTTGCGCATATATTCGTATCACTTGTATATTCCTCTACTGTATACCAAAAAATTTTTGCGATCGGAGAACATTGTTTTTTACTTTTGGCATCCTAAAAATGATAAAAGTCACACTGTGCGTCGGCGTGCGGGTCGCTGCAAGGAAATGAAATGCGCGCTGCTACACAGCGACCGCCGGGTGTTCTGGTCAAGCGGCGCGTATAAGAAAAAGCCAGGCAACAAGCGCCCGAGCAGCAAAAACCACCCAACACACCGAGGGCGACCAGTGCGGCGTTCGCTGGTGCTGTGGGGATTTTTGTTGGTGTTGGCTATTATGGGGATGTTTATTTGAACTTTTATAACAATGTTGCGCTATATGCGCGCTCGATAAATGTCTGCGTGTGGCCGAGTGGCGCTGCTTGTGTGCGCCAGCACGTGTGGCTGTGTGTGTAAGTGTGAGTGCGAGTGTGCGGCATGTGGCTGAAATATGATGTCATACTTTTATTAGTTGAAACACTCCTCCTGCCATTGGACCGCAGACTATCACATGGCACAAGCAATGCGTACATACTTACATATATACTCTGTATACATGTAAGTATACAGTCTGTATACATGTAAGTATATATACTATATATTACATATATGTATGTATGAGTGTATTTGTGTATATAACAAATGCGTTTATGTTGGTATATATAAAAATTGCAAAGTATGAAAAGTTGCTCTCCTCGCTGACCATTTCTTTCATTTTTCCTTTTGCTCAGCTTCGAATGTCCGCAGCGATTGTGTGAATTGTAACATGTGCAGCCGAGTGTATAATTTTATAGGGCTCATACTATACCATTATAGCTGGCTAAAAGCAATCATAAGAAGTAAAAATAACATTATAAAACATAATACCACGGAAATGATTCCATTAGGGTTAAGGCGCCGATGGTAAAAAAAAATGATTAAATAGTTTTAATTTAAAAGTATTGTCTCTGTAGTTATATTGTTTGTTTAAATTAAAAGGCAGACATCTAATAAAGATAAAAAACATGTGTCTAACCCCCGATAAAGTTGATTCTAATGTTGAAAATCCTTTCGAAAATGTTAAGTCCAATGCTCGAAAGGACTTTGAAGGTTTTCAAAAGAATTTTAAACATTTGAATCTACTTTTTCTAAAAGATTTTGCACATTAGAATCAACTTCCGCGGTGTTCATACAAAGTATTTTAATTATATTGAACTGAGTGTTTAGTTCCATTTTTCGAAAGTGAACATTAGAATCAACAACTTTACTCCAACTCAGTCAATCAACTAAACCACCTCTTTTCTATATAAAAGGATGACTTTCACAACTAGCATTGGACAAAGAACACTTTTTTATAAACTAATATGTTAGGTTAGGTAAGGAGGGTATGTGCAAAGTGCACTTCCACTCGAAGGTCCAAATGGCACATCGTGAATCTCGTCTTATTGAAAACTGGATATAATTGTCGGTCTCTCTCCAGGGCAAACTAATCTTACCTCTTGAAAACCCTCATTAGATCCAAAATGTCGATGCAGTCCTTTTGTTGCATTAGCCAGGACTGTCAGAGATCTTGACCCTATGGTACTGAGTCGAAATTCGGTGCCAAGCCGTAGCACAGAAACTGATGTACATTTACCTCTTCCTCAGTTCTGCACTTCCTGCAGACATGGCTGGTTGAGAGAAGTCATTTAATGAGCATTATCTCCATGGCCCAACGAGATGCCGCATAAAGCTACGATTTAAAAAGTACAAATAGGATTTTCTTAACCCATTCGAGACCGATTGCACACCGTGTGTGCAATAACAGTAATGTGCACAATACAAAGAAAAAAAATTTCGCTCTTGGGGACCGTGTTCGAAAAAAATCGTAGTCTCGAATGGGTTAATCTATAACATAGAATTGGCCCCACATGAGCCAGTGTAGATATCACTTTCCTATAAGAATCCAATAACGCCAGTTGGTATGACTTGCCTTTAAATATCCACGTATAGAACAGATATCGAAAGTAGCATAGAGTCATCCACTTCAGTATAAGTAAGCAATGGGACCCCAGTTCTGATCATCTGGTCGACACTTAAGAGGGACCTGAAATCCAGCAGAGCGCAATACTGTGATTTCGTACTCCCGCATCATTTCTGTACTGGTTTCGATTTTACTACATCAAATTCTAACTCTGTAAAAGTCGCCTAGATATCTACGAAGACTTCGACATCTATAGATGGTAATGTGCTGTCACGAATTAGTTCAGCAACTTTGCAGATGGCAAAGATCTCTGCTTGAAAAATATTACAGAGGTCCAATAGACTATAAAATTGTTGGGCATGTAGTGTTTTTTCCTGTTTTTTCCACACATTATGAAAAGACTTAGACTTGGTGTCCTAGCAAAATGTTAATTAAATAAGACTCAATTTGTAAAATGGTTTGATCTATTAGATCTATTGAATCTATTATGTTCTAATGGTTCTTAATACAAAGACTGTCTCATCTGTAAAACCTCTGTGAGACAAATGTCTGCTAATAAATATATAAATTTATGAATGTTGTAGGGATCTAGTTGAAATAGATAGGTTTTCTCCAAGAAGTGCACTTCGAGGCATTTTTTTTTTGCCAGTTGTTTACTTCGCTTGGGAGCATAAGACCTCAACAGGACGCTGGTAGAAATGCTAGTCCTCATTCACCTTCTCATTTAGCCCCGGAAATCCTTCAGCACTTTCTTTTGGACGTTTTCCAACCGTTCGGACTTCGAACCTTGCAACTTATCGATCTTTTGTACCTTAAGTTGATTACGTTAATCAATTAAAATTCTTCCAGAGTGGATGATTATTGCTTAGGACTGCTAGCTAGTGATGGGGCTAACATTTTTTCCCCCCTAGGATACCCATTTTCGTATAGTGAAAGTGTTTTGACATGGTGATTTTTAAGTTTTTTTATATATCCGCCCGCTGCAATGACCACTTCGCTCTTCGTTTGCATGTTAGTAAGAAAAAATGAAAATAAAAAAAAAAATAAAAAACAATAAAATATTTATTTGTATATTTGAAAGGACCTTACTGAAATATTTTGGCCCTGAAAGTTTAAAATAGAAAATTTGAGGGAAAGGAGACTCTTTTCTATCATTAGCGACTCTAATGATGAAATAATTAGCGACTCTCTGCTTACACCGTGCGACAGCATTTTTCACACCGGGAAAAATCCATATGTGCGTGAAACTAGATACCAAATATAGTAATACTGCGTACTCAGTTTTTCATTTCTACATCCTTTGTCCTTTTAAAAGGACTTCAAAATTTTGCAGGAGATAAAAAATAAAAAATAAAAATAATATAAAATATAAATGAAAGAGGAAAGGCTCAAGAATTTAAATAAAATTTATTTTTTATCTTTTTGAAAAAAGGGATATGAAAAAGGTGCTTGGAAAATGTTAATCCTTTATATCCTTGATACATTTTACATAGAATTTTCTTGAAAAGTAAGTATGTTAAACCCAAAATACCCTTGATCACGTGTCAAAATTTCTTTACTGTAATTTTATTGGTTCGAAAGTTATTAAAAAAAAGGCGGAAGCTGCAATTCTACTGAAGTACAAAAATTCTAATTTATTTGAGTATCAGTATTTTAAATAATAAAAAGATACAAAATCAATGAAGCGATGAATGTTTTTAAGATTTGTAAATCC
The DNA here is from genome assembly GCA_963668005.1 of Melieria crassipennis. Classification (NCBI taxonomy): domain Eukaryota; kingdom Metazoa; phylum Arthropoda; class Insecta; order Diptera; family Ulidiidae; genus Melieria; species Melieria crassipennis. The sequence goes on from OY764961.1 coordinate 19,602,435, forward strand.
TTTTAAAAGGACATCGGATCAGGAAATGATAAACTGAGTAGGCCATGTTACTATGAACGACCTCTAGTTTCACGCCTATATAATCTTTTGGATGGGTCAAAAAAGTACTGTTGCGCGGTGTTATCAATATAATTTACTCTCACCTTTTACGAGTAGTTTAGCTAAATATTCATAGATATTTTCTGTCATAACGAATATAACTGAAACTACTTATAATTGTCCATTGGCGCACACAGGTTCAAACCCCCCAAACACAAAAATTGCTGGTACAAAATATGGTTTCGAATGGTATTCAGCTCAGAAGTTGTACGCAAAACCACGCCCTCCCAAATGAAATCCTGTGTGTGCACCTGTAATTGTCAACCGAACTTTCCCAAACCAACCATAAAGTGCAATCAGTTTTTTATTTAGAACATCAGGCCGATTTCGAACGATGGCGCTTTCTACAGGAAATCATTTTACTTCCTGAGGCTTATCCATAACTTCCTAAAACCCAGTACTCCTTCCTACATTACATCTTTAAGATAATAAAACTTTACATTTTTACAACCCAGCTACACTTTTTCACCTCGGTTTCTCTCCCTCTCTCTCTCCTTTACCCACTTAGCCAATTCCATTGCGTTGCTTTGATTTCTTAAAAATTTACGCACTTAGCCAAAATGAAATTTATCTTATCAACCGCACTATATCACTTGCAATGTCAAATCAACCACTCGCCACTCGCCCTGTGCCGCCCCTGTTGTGCCTTCGATCCGAGCATAAATGTCATCTCTTTTCATATTAAATTGAATTTTCCACTTACGGTTGCCACAATTGATTTCAGGTTCCAATTCAATGGTGACGGCTGGCAACACTTGCGCGCCCAACCTCAATCGTACCAACAACAATGACAGCTTTGAAGTAGGCAGCAACAAACAAGCAGAAAAGTAAAAGAAATCACTTCAACGCCCCGCATGCTTTTGCTACATTTCGCCGTATCACTTTCACCACCCATCGACCAACGATGCCGCCAACACTGTCATCGATACGTTCACCTCCGACAGGCAACCAAAAACCAAACTGAAGATATGCTATGAGGACGCGCCAAGTTGCAGCGGCCGCATTGTTGGCTTCAATTTTCCACAGATTCAATTTGAAGCTTCGAATTTATACTTTATGCAAAATTATTGCCGAATATATTGAAAATCGACAACAACCTAACCAAAAAAAAACAAAAAAACGATGCAAACAAAAAACTCAACGAATTGGAAAACTCGCTGGGATATGCTTTGCACACACCCACACACACACACACACAGTAACAGTGAGTGATAATGTATTGGGTCGCTGCTGCCACTCAAAGTGGGTATGAGCGTGCAACGACGACGACGACGGATTTTGAGGCATAAGCATAATGCATGAATATGTAAATTTCGCAAACAAATCACTTGCCAGCGCGAAATACCCTTAGGGGAATCCTTTCGTTATCCTTTAGTGATTTTTTCAAATAAACACGCACATTCTGCCCGCACTCGCACCGGCTGCAATCAATGGAGGTGGAAAGCAACAGCAACAACAACTACAACAAAATCGGAAAAGTAGAAAAATCGCTAGCAGCTTTTTAGCGAAATTCCCTAAAGTTCACGGCTGTGCATACACACACACATTCGCAGCGCGCGAGTCTATGTGTGAGTAAGTAGCATGCAAAAAACGTCAGCGACGGGGGAGTAGAGAGTGTGGGGAAAAGCTGACAAGTAAAGTGGCTCAAGTCATAAAAAAGTATCAAATTCCCTGCGAACTTTCCCTATGCGCTGTTACTTTCTTTTTTTTGGCATTTTTTTGCCGTTGCTTGGTCGCTATTGTTGTGTATGGCTGGTGTTGTTGTTATTATTGTTGTTGTCACAGATTTAATTTTATTGTCATCCTTATAATGATGACATGTTCAAAAACGTCGAGCCAACTGGCTGCCTGCTTGCCTGCAGCGCTCCGACATGTGACACTTCCCGGCGTCTTCGTTTGGAACGTGGCGCAACGCGACGCGACGCGTAATGTGCTCCGCTGCATGTCCTCGAGGCATGACTCGAGCTTGCATGACTTAAATAATTCCACACGGATTTATTACGTTCACTTGATTAGATGAAACAACAATAAGTGCATTGTAATTGATGGCAGAATGATTGGAGTGAAGGGAAACGCTTTCTTTTTTCATTTACGAAGCAAACTTTTCATGTAGACAAATTTTCAAGTCCAGAATAATGTAAATCATCGCAAGAATATTGAAGGCGAAGCAATAAAGAATTAATGAAAGGTATACAAAAATTTGAATTTTCAAAAAAATTGAATGGAAATATTCAATTAGTCCAGAAATCCGGCTGTAAATATTGAACCTTGTCAATCTGTATAAAAGTGTGTCGGTGGCGGTTAAAGCACGAGGCTTATGAGGCAAATGCCATGAGAGGGGCCGCATATTAAGAGGGGCGACAAAATTCCCGTGAAGAAAAGAATTTCCTATTTCCAAATCACAAAATAATTTCTATACGCTCTTTAAATTATATGTAACTTTGTTTTCGTCAGTTTAAATAAAAATTTATATTTTTTTCCGAACTACTCTTTTTTCTAATACTAGTTATTTACTTAGTATAATTTGTGATTTTGATCACATGTGGTTAATAATTTTCGTAAAAAATTAAGGAAACAATTTAGAGGCGGCGCTGCACAGTGATTCGTTCCATAGACAAAATTCAAAAAATGTATAGTCTCCGAATTTAACGATTTTGATATCATTTAAAAGGTAAAACTCCAACTAAGAAAACCCCAAAAAATCTGTGCAAAAAATTAATTAGTGTCTGTGCAAAAGCGGCTCAAAGTTGAAACTTTTTTCACAAAACAATGTAAACACATATTTTCTGTTTTTTAGTCTAAGTTGCTAAAACTTTTTAATATAGATTAAGAAATGATGTGGGTATTTTGGTTTTAATGTTTTCTCAAAATTTGCAAAGCTGAGGCATTTTGTTCACTTTTAATTTAAAATATTAGTCTAAGTATGTGAAAGTCTGTTCCTGGATTTTTTATGTTTTAAGAAGCATTCTTCTTTTATCGAATAATGTAAACACATCCTCCCATATCTTCCGATCTCAGAAAATAATTCAATTTGGAAAGTGGTCTAAACACCTATTTTTCGACAAAATGTATTTTAGTCATCCCTAAAAGTATGTAGTCAGCGTGAAAAATTAAAAAAAAATCATATATTCAAAACATACATCTATTATTATCAATTTTATTACAAAACTAAAGGCTCCTCGTACAATTTCTGTTACTCTTTGCAATTATTAATATTGACGTAAGTGATTAAATGCAAAATCTGAAAAATCTAGCCATCGCACTTGGTGCTTTAGCTCACCAAAAATTACGAAAATTGCAAATTTAAGTCTCAGGCATTGCCAAACTACAAAAGTTTAAGAAAAACAAAATGGAGATTTCAATTCAGCAGACCTGATTAACTAGTATACCAATTTTTATGAAGAACGGATCACTCCTTCTAATTTTGTCCCGCGGTTGTATGGAGTCGAATCACTGTGCATGTGGAAATTAAAAAAAAATTAGAAGCGGTACTCTGGCGATCTACCTCGGGCGGCACATAAGCTTTGTCCGCCACCACGTGTGTTCGCGAATCAGTGAATTTGGCAAAGTACAAAGTTGTATGGTGGCCCACATGAAGAGCTGGCGGTTCTTAAATTGACTATCGAGTTGGAAGCAAATTGAAAAGTTCTTGTGACTGTGGGATCTTTTGTTTGAAGATTAAACTTTATGAATGGATGCATGGATCATCGAACGAACACCATTTACATCATTCTTCTACTACCTTACAGTCAGTTGAGCTCAATCACATCAATCACAAGTTCATTCATCTGAGTTCAGCCATGTGAGTTCATGTTTTAAAAGACCCACCCGTCTTCCACTTTTCCTTTCATTCTAGGCCTTCATCAACTATTTTTATGTTTGTTTTTATGTCCAGGCAACACTCTGTTGTATGTTTGCCCATCTTCTCGTTTGCTCATGTGATACAAGGCCGAAGAAAAGATTTGAAGTAAGAAGTACCAAGTACCTCAGAATGCTTCTGACGTACGTCAATTCATCTTTCCATACAGGGGCGAATACAGAAAAATATTTTGGGTGAGTTTCAAAAAGTAATTCTTTAATATTCATAAATGTTTATGTAATTTTAAAGTCGACCCTAATATTTCAAGCCCCAAACCGCCACTGTCTCCATGCCTTCATCTGTCCTGTCGTTCAACTATATATCTGAAATTTACGTTCAACCACTTATTATCTCACCTCTTTGTTAATCATTGTTCTTTTTGTGACCCATTTATTCATTGGTCTTTCTATGAATTGGTCTGTGAGTCCATTAATCCATTGATTGATATTCTGTTCGTCCGCAGACTGGTTTCCACAATAACTTTCACATGACTTGAAATCGAATTAAAGTTTCACACAGACCACATTTGAAGAATGAATGCTACTGTCTACCTAATTTCACCGCCAAACAGTTTCTACGTGTAAAAGTAATAACGCAGAATCTCCAGGGAAGCCTGATCTTCGCAAACCGTAGTAGAACCAATGTGGTTTGGTGGAGTTCAAAAACTTGATGGGTTATGCTTGGCACATTTTTCCCAAATCGTTCAATAAGCTGAAACCTACTCCACTGGAGGCCCTAAACCAAACTTTAGCCAACTTGGTACCAACTTAACCAAACCTTTGACCCACCCTTGATTGATTTCTGCCAAAAGCAAAAATTGCAGCTCAATTCCTATAACAGGAGTATATACCATGCAAATCTCAGAAGCTTCCCGAAAATGCATCCTAATTCAAAAAAATCTGACTGGAGGATAAAGTTGCAAAAAGGACTATCGTTCATACAGTGTAAATCTTAGACATATTAAGGACTCAAATATGTCTTATCTTATAGCAAATTTCATAAGCTTTGATAAAATGTGAGAGAAAGAGAATTTTCAAAGTTTCATAGTTTACAAATCGTTAAACCGATGTAATTCCCCAACTAGGGTTTCTAGGGAACTAAACCAAGGTCAACTTAATACTGGATCCCTCAAAACTGTTTAACTTATAACATTTTACGACTTCTATTGAAGTCATCGATGAGAAGCAACACGTACAGCACTTCTATTTAGTGCGAATGCGCCGCCTGGACTCAGAGTAGACTCAGTGTCCTTCGATAACCCACCCTGCCAACTGCAGTGTCCTGTCAAAAAACGACTTAGGTGAATTGGTGGTTTTTCTCTATGTACTCGTATATTTGACAGTCAATATTTTGTATGGTAACACAATGTATTAGCTTTAGCCTAACTGAGCTTCCTGTCAGCCTAACCTAACCTAACTTTTGACTCTTAAAAAATCTTCAGAAATTAAACATTCTCTAAACTGACCTCACATGATTATACAACCTCATTTGTTAAGCCATTCGAAAGCACTCATAGAACTCCACTTGCCAGCGGTCGTCTCCACCTGACCATTGCTTTGCCAAATGCAAAGCACTCCCCACCAACCAACTAACCAGCCAGCCAACCAATCAACCATTCAGTCAGTCATTCATTCACTGTTGCTGTCTTGCTAACGACACTGTAGCAACAACAACAGCAACGCCAAGGCAATTTCGCAATGAATTTAGCGAATTGCGGTTTTTTGACAATAATTGCGTGTAGGCGCGAAATTGGCGCTGGTCGCGGCTTGCGCGGATTTGCGAGCGACTGCGTGTGCGATTGTGCACAATGTAGACGGTCGCACCGAGCCGAGCGCGCACGGCGCGGCTGAATAATGTGCGCACAGGCTTCAAGTGGATTTTTCCAACAAAAAAAAAACACACACCGCGGCCGCCGCCTCAAAAGCGGTTTTGGGCCACAATCAAAATAAAATCAATGTGTGTGTGTGTGTGGGTGTGTGGCAATGTCAAAATAAAGCAGAGCCTACGCCTATGCGGAGACCCTACGCCCTCCTCCTCCTCCTCGATGGTGTGTGTGTGTGTGTGTGTGTAGATGTGCAGCTCTTCAAAATTGTTGCAACAAACGGAAAACGAATGGCCGCCAGAAGCTTCACTGCAACATGGCTGCGCGGGAGTTCGAGTGACGCGCATTGGGAGGCCGGGAGACCGGCGGTCAATATTTATGCAATTTCGCGCGCAATCACTAAAATTCTAGAAAACCAACTATTTTTCTTTGCTGGCCGTTCGGTCGGTCGGTTAGCGTGCACGTTCGCGTTCGATACGCGGAATTGTGTTGCTGTGTCGTTGTGTTGTTGGGCTGTTGCATTGCTCTGTCGTTGGGGGAGGAGGGGGTGGGGCGGTGATGCGTTGTTGGTCAGAGAGAATGTGAGAGCAGTGCTTTGTGTGCGAACGCAGTCAATGCGTGTACACACATACACACCTACATGCATCGCGCATGTTCGTGTGGCTGTGTTAGTGCACGAATCCCTCTGTGTCTGTCCGCTGTGCTGTCTGTGTGTTTTTAAGTCTACCACTAAATACAAACGAAAGCACTCAAGCAGAAGTTCCAACAGTTGAAACGGCAACGCCAAAACCAACCAACAACAACAACAATTGATCCAATAACAACTATGCAACAACAACAACAACATTTGAAACGCACAAAACAACGGCCAGTCGGCCGGCGATGCACACAAAAACGGCCTTTTTAAAACAACAACAATAACAACAGCAGCACTAGGAATGGCGAAAATAGCGTTGGGCGCACAGGCCCATAAGGAGAGCTCAAGGTGCAGTGTGGTGAGGAGGGGTGAGTGTGGTGGGGGGCATGGAAAAATTAAAGCTTTTGCAACGAACTCAATTCAAATGGAATTTGGGATTTTGATTTTGATTGCGAATTGGAATAGATTGTGGTATTTTCGAAGCAACTGTGTGTGTGTGTGTGTGTGTTGAGCTCATCCGTTTGTGCTGCTGCCAGCGCCGATGCGTTGCATTTGCTGCGTTTTGTTTGTTTGATTGACTGATTGGGTGCAGTGGTGATGGTCGTGGAGGTGACGGTGGTGCGTTTTCCACTGGTGTTGTCCTCTTTTTTCTACAGGCAACGATGACAGCTTTGGCGGGCACATTGAGGCCGTTTAGTTCGGCACAAATTTGATTTTGTTAACCTGAAAAAGCTGATTTGCCGCACTCAAACAGCCGAAACCACTTTTCGCTATCCACCCGCTGTGTGTATGTTTGTGTGAGTGTATGTGTTTCGTCCGCCTGACTGCGCTGCACTGCAGCAAACTGACCAACCCAAATTCTCTACTGCTGTGTTGGCATTTTTGTGCTCCGCTTTGAGCGGATTTTTTCTCACTTCCACGCACAATCTACGAAAATTTTGCATAAATATTTTGAGTTGTTTGAAGTTCTGAAAACGCATTTTTATAAATTATTATAAAATATGGTATCATATCTTCAATAATTACATGGCAGACCTGCACACATGAATTGGAAATTCGCTCACCAGTGTCCCCATCAAGCTGCGTCTGTCCGCTGACCGCATCTCGTACGTCTCGCACTTCACCTTCTACCAACAATATCAACAACAACCCCTTGTCCGCACGCTAGCAAAAACAAACACCACATCACTGCATCCTATTCGCCCTTCACTCGTGTTCTCTCTTCCATTTTCGTCCTGCGCCCCCGCCGACCAACGTCAATCTTATAAATGCGAAAATTATCTACTTCCCTGCGTGGTTATAGGAAAATCTCGCTGCCCCAACGTCACACCACGTGCGCTTGTGTGTTCGCACGTCTGTTTGTCTGTCCAGCGTTGTGTTCATTAGTCTTTTGCCGCTCCGTTCGTACTTCTGTCTATGCCAGTCGTATGTTCATTTCGTCTCTCCACCCGTTGGCCCGGCGCGACCGTCAGTTCGTTCGTCTGTCCGCCCGTTCGGGCATTTGTCCGTGTGACCGCGTGTCATGTGCCGCTCAGCCGTTTTGCTCATTTATTTGATTTTCTGCCATTGTCCTGCCACCGTTGCTCGCATCGCTACCACCGCTCGCACCGCTGCCGCAGCTATTGCTGCTAATTTATCGGGATAATTGCCAAATGACCAAATGGGGAGTTTTATTACACCAGCTGTAGAAATGATGACCGAAGCACAAAAACCCAGCAGCAAAATAAAACTTCAGCATTCTGTTTCTGCTCGCCGCCTTTACGCCACTCGCCACATCGACTTGTGCACCCCCCGCCACCGCCGCCCCAACACGACCCGGCATCGTTGTGCTGGCAATGGCGATTACTATTCGCTTCAGCTCATGTGGCTAATTTTTCCTTTTTAATTGTAATTCATAAATTACATTATTTACTTTTGTATGTGAGCTGCTGCTGCCGATTGTGTCTGTTTGGATGTATGTGCGCTTCTATGTGGGTGGATAGTTTTGGACATGATGGAGTGGATTCGATATTTTGTGGTTCTTGCAGTCAGGGCATGAAATAAGTGTTTGATATTAAAGACTTTGACTTTAGATATTAAAATATTTAATACATTTCCTTTGTCAACGTTAATATACATGAATTTTTAGTGTATAATTGAAATTGTTACAAAACTCACAACAACACTTCAACCCTCTGCCGTAACAACAACACTTGCACTTGCACTTGCACCTTTATCCGCTTCCGCCGATGCCACTTTTGACTGTTCTTGTCGCTGCAGCTGCTGCTGTTGTTGCTGCAATAACACATCCACCTGGCTCGGCAGCAAATGCTTCAGTGGCTCCAGTATTTCCTTCTGTTGCAAGTACGACATCTTCTCCTGTTCCAGTGTTAGCAAATTGATGCCCAAATGATTGGTCAGTGTCTGTTGTGGAAAGATTGCGTGTATGCAGCGTTGCATATACGGTATCAATTCATAGGCAAAGCACGAGCACAATTTCACAAATATCTCGCGCTCATTGCCGGTGAAGGCCTGCTGCTCCTGCCGATAGAACGCGAGCACTTTCTGTGCCACCAACTGCAACGACTGCTGCAGGCAACGTGTCACATCATTGGCCAGTGCAATGGGCGCACACAAACGCAGCTCGTTCAGCGCATTCAAATAGCCATTGCACAGCGACGCGAGCGGATGAAAGTCAAGCAATGTTTCGGGTGGTGAAAGTGACTCTTGCTCGTTAGCTGCTGCAGCTGCAGCACTGGCAGCAGCCATTGTAGCGGCATCCATTTTGTTGCGCATATGCAAGGTGACCTTATTGATCAGCGTATACTTCTCTAGCTCGAGTTCGAAACTCTCATTCACATTGCTAATGGCTTGTTCAAAGGTGCGACGTATGACGCGAACAAATATGGGCACCATTAGAGCACGGAAATCAGCGCCAACGCGACTAAACGACAGGCCAAAGTACATGCACTGACCGAGCACAGTATCGAAGGAGTTGATGCCGCGCTGCAAATCAAACTCGAGTGTTTGCAGAAAGTCATCGACCTGAAAAATACATAACAAAATATTGATTGTGGTGAAAAAGGCGTTTAGAATGAAAAGTTTAATTACTTTTTTATGCAGCCATGCTTGGAAAAGCCGGTCACCATCACAGCTCACGCCTTGAAGCGGTTTAGCAGGCGCTGCTGTTGTGGCTTCCTCATCTGGAAATATTGCGCGGTATTGTGTGATAATGCTGAAGAGGTTGACACGTGTCACCTCAATTGTTTTTATCAAATGATGCTGAGCTGAAAATATAAATCGTAAAAAAACATTGGTAATATGTTTTGAAGTCCATATGGACTTTAGTAGGCCAAACAAAATCATTTAAAATTAGTTAGCGCAAAATATTTCTAAATAAATATCTTTAAGGCATTAAGAAAATGCATGACTAAAAGCCAGTAAAAAAATTTCTTCATATCAGTATTAAATAAGAGCAAATATTTTCAACAGATTGAAATCCAGTGCAATTTTTCTATAAAATAAATATAAATAAATAGAATAATATATTGAAAACTAAGAAGCAATATGTTAATTTAGTTTTTATGCTATCATAGAATCTCAAATCTGTAACAGTTTTTACTCATTTGTTTTCTATCCATAATTGTACAACTCTTCTAAGTTAAATTTGCAATTTTTAGTTATTTTTCTAAAATGATTTGAATCCTTCAAAAAATATGCTCTGCCGCTTTAATCCCATCACAAATTGGCAGTTTTATTAATTTTGCACTGAATTATTTCCTATCTCTAATCGCACAGATCGCGCCAACTGACCATCATCCTTTGAAATGCCTTTCAATGTGCTGCTTAGCCAACTGTCACGTGCCTGCAGAAATTTCAGCTTCAGCTCGTTGTTGCCGAAAGCCTGCATGCGCCGCAGATAGCCCACAATCTGCAGGCACTTGGGTAACTGCAAATCGGTGCGCAGCTGTGCCACCAGTTGCACCAGCATTGTATGCCACAGCGCCTCCACCGCATGCACAATGCTCTACAATTGAAATTACACTTCAAGTCAAACAATTAACAAACTCTTCCGCTTGTACTTGCTACGCACTTTTATCACCGGTATGTGGCCCTGATTGTGGCCCATCTTCTGCACATAGCTGGCCAACTCCAGCGCCTCCTCATAGCGCCCTTCACGTATGCAACGCTCCATCAGCTGTGGCAGCTCAAGTATCTCCAGAAGCTGTGCATTCTTCTTCAGCGTCATTGAATTTAGTCGGCGATTCTCATTGATCTCTGCCGACTGTTGCAAGAACTCATCGCACTTGCCACTGAATGCGGGCAGCTTTTCAATCAGTGTGCCCACTTGCTCTTCGGTGTTTTGAAACTCCTGAAAGATGGAGCGCGAATTCTCCGCGGTGCGTATGAAAGTCTTGTAATTGGAGATGGCCAAATCCTGCGTTTGCTCCACAATGTGTTTGGTCTCCTCGGCAAGTCGCGTATGTTCCTTCTTCAGCTGCTGCACTTTGTAGGTGCCCAGATGAGTGAGGTAGCTATACAGCTCCGGATTGTCGCGCAGATTCTCTGCGGTAGAAAAGTGTTTATAAGTGAATTCATACAAATCCAATGTAAACTACGCACCTGGCACACCATCGGGGAATATCAGCTTCAGAACGCGTTCATTCTCCAAATCCATTTTTTGCTAATAACTTTAATCAAAATGCTGGATGTGGCCGAAAAATGTTGATTTTGTTTACGCAGCACAGCGGCTGAGTTGGCGAACAGCTGACGAACGACAGCGACATGACGTCGTCTGCTCGCTGAAACCACTCAGTCTGGGCGTGTAGATGGCGCTGTAAAAGGGAAATTTTATAACTGCAGTCAATTTGGCGAAAAACGTTAAATTCAAATGCTCGAGCAGTCTACGTTTTGAGTAGAAAAAAACTACTAGTTGTGGTATTTGTAATCGTTTTAGTAATAGAACAATTAATCATTTTTGTGAAATTATAGTCATCAGCAAACAGGAAGCAAGCATTTAGCCGTTCACATCATTCCATGGAAGAACGCAGTAAAACAAAGAATTTTCAGAAGCTCAACAACCTTTTCACTGCAAGGCATAATTAAATAGTCAGAAGTCATAATTCATTCATTTTGCATTAATTTTCAGCAGCTACATTTGCAATGAAATCAAGTTGTAAATTTTATTAATCTGGCTGCAGTTCAAACGAGTTAGCCGCCCAATGGCCGCAAATGCATAGAAGCTGCAAACGCATAAACGTCACATTAAGCTTCAGTACACACGCAGCAATTTGCAGCGCAATAAATTGCTTGTAAAGAGCAAAAGAGATGATTTCTTAATCGTAGAGCACTTAACTAACAAAAATTGGCAATTTCAATTGACAGTCAACTACTCTATTTTCGATGCATATCCATATGCATACATATATCCGACAATAGAAATATGCTCTTACCGCCACAGTCACTAATCGAGTGTTCAATTAATTCGCAAGTCCGCATCAAACACTCAGCTTTCAATGCTAATGAGCTTTAATTGCACACATCATTCTGCAAGAAGTTGCCGCATTCGCGTCATCCACAGCAACACCACACTTCATCAACAGACGCAAACAAGTGAATAACAAAAATAACAGCAACAGCAGCAAAGGCCGCAACAAATTCGCACAGCGCTTTCTTCTCTACTGCTTCTTCTTCTTCTTCCCAGCCACCTGCGGCGGCAACTTGTGTGCGGCATTCAAGACTTTAGCTCTCAGCCACCCAGCGTGCGGCAACTGGCGACAGGTAGTTGCGGGGTTAAGCCAACCTGCCCTGCATGCGTCGCTGTGTCTGCGCGGCAAAGTACAATGGCGACGGCTACAGCGGCGTGAAGGCGTGTTGCGCCTTGTTGGGCGCGCTGTCATTAACGCTGTGGCATTCATGCTATGGCGATGGTTATTGTTGTTGTTGTTGTTGTTGCTTCTTCTATAAAGATTTGCTGTCGATGCGTTGGCCAAGGCGTAGCTGGTGAAAGTAGAACATTTGTTTGCTAAACATCAGCGGCTGTTCGGTAGATTTGCCTCCAATCGCCTCGCTGCCTGACTGTCTCGTTGCTTCTTTCAGACACCAAAGCTGGCACAGGTTTATGACGTTGCAAAATGTTGCAACCTATTGGCAACCATATTTCTACATAGTTGCTAATGTTATAGTTATTTCAATATAGTTATCCAGTTATATTCCAAACATTTGTATGTATCTGTTTCTGTATCTATTATCTGTTAACATTTTGATTTCTTAATTATTTTTTTTAATAAGATTTGTGCAATTTGGTGCAGTGCATGGTTTGTTGTTGTCTGCAGCAGCAGCTCTTGTTCTCTCTGCGCTGCATTGCTGTCTGATCTTGTTGTGCTTTCTGTACAAGTATGGACTTATTTTTCAAGCGTTACTTGCCACTGTTTCTGTGGCTGTTTTTTCGTAGAACTGCAACGACTTAGACAAACCGGCGTCGCTGTGCGCTCAATTTTCTGGCGTTGCATGGCAGCATTTTGAGATTATGAATTCAAGAAAATGCAGCATTTCAATAATGATTTGACTTTATATTCTTAAACTTCGTTTGGGAGGCTTTAAGTTATTTATTTTTTAATAAATTTAGTCAGAAGAGTGCTTTGTGGTGGAAAATCTTCATGGAAATTGGGAGGCTCCAGCCTGTCCAGTTTGAGTTCACAAGGCTGCTGAATCCTTATCTACTAAAAATCAACGCCTTTTTGTAGATTTTCCAAAGTAAACGGCATTGTGTTTCCTTTTTGTTATTTTGAAGGCAAATCTTTTAAATAGATATGCCACATTACAACTGAGTTGGCTTCCTTGAGCCACGATAAGCACAACAATTCTCATATCTTGGCTCCAAAAAGCGCGAAAAACACGTAATTTCTTGAATAATAAACACAATTTCAATGTCTTTCTCAAATCTCTGCCTTCAAAACTTTTTAAAATTGATCTCTTAGACTTCTGTTATGTATTTAGTCTGTTAGAATGACTGAACTCAAATAAGTAAACCCCTCATTTCCATTCCATTTTTTGTTTTACTGATGTACGAATTTTGCACTTTCACTTGTGTCAGCCCAGAGCGACACATTCACCGAATCGCCGAATGCGGCCGCCACTACTATCACTTCGTCACCCACTTCTCCGCCGCACCGTATTTGGCCCACGCCCCAACCCCAGCACTCGCCCAACCAGCCGCACAGTATTTGCCCACAATTTAGCGCCACAAACAAAATTGCAAAATTTCGCATGCAATTTCGCAAGCTCTCCCCGGTAGCAGCAACGTCAATTGTCGCTGCCGAAAAAACCGGTTTTTAAATCGCAAAATTTCCTATGCGGTAATTTTCACACGTTTTACTTGATTTGTTTTTCATTTATGTTATTTTCGCGGCATTCGATTTGTATTTTTTGCTGCCCGCGCCTTCCTTACAAAGCTGTCGTTTTGTGCACGGTTTGAGCCTTTTGCTGCCGCCACACAGACCACCCGCCTTCACAGTGCAATAACAGAGCCGCAGTTAGGCGCACCGCAGTTCCCATGAGCGTCTCGTGAGCGCCGACTTTTCCGAATGCATTGCACTTTAATCATGCCGTGCAGTCAGCAGCGCGAACAACGTTTTCCGCAGACAGCTCGCAGCTACAGCAGGCAGCCGTGCAGCCGTGAAGCCATGCAACATGTTAGTGGCAAATGCAATAAATTTGCGCACAAATACGCGAAGACAAGCGCAGCGCTTACAACCGTGAATGCTGTGCCGCCGCACCAGACGAGCGCGGCGACTGTGACAAACACACACACACGCACACACACACCGAGCTGGCCCAAGTCCTGACTTGTTGTTTCGCTTTTCAGCTGTTGTAATTTTATTTTCAACTTTTAATAAACTTCTGCTGCTTTTATTTGATATGGGTTTATGTTCGTTTCTTTTGGATGTAGTTCTTGTTATTGTTGTTGTTGTTGTTCCTGATGTTACGAAAGATCAATGAAGTTCGCTGCAAAACTCACAACACGACTTTGTGCTGTTTTCATGCTGCCGCCCCACTTCCCGGTCCAAACGAGCGTTCGGAAAGTTTGTGTACAAAGTCTTTTCGTTCTCGGCATTTTCAATCATTCGGTCCACAAGCTTTTTTTGAGTATGCTGTAATGTTTATAAAATTTTGTCGTATTTTAAAACTTGTTACATAAAAAATTTGTTATGCATTTGACAAAAATTTTCCATACAAAATATTTCAGATTTAGCTCTTAGATTTTAAGCTCTTATATTTTCCAATTATTTTTCATTTTTATGTGTTTAAACTTTAAAGAAAGTTGGGACAAAATCTTAAATTAAAAATATTTTTATATATTAAACACGTTATTCAATTGTTTTTTATTGTATGGTTAAATTCAAATCCTTACGATACAAATATGTGGCATGTTATTTCTTCATATTTTTTGTTATACAAATCATATTTTTTAATTTGAATATATTTAAATTATAGAAAATTTAAATTAATACACAAAATAGTTTTATTAAGTAAACATAACAATTAAATTCATTTTTATTAAGAAAAAATACATATTAAAAATTCATTTTTTGGATTTTTATGTTTTTCATTAATTTTTATTATTGGATTATTATGAATTAGTAATAATTTTTTATTTAATTAATTAGTTATTAATATTAATTAATAAATTAATTTTTAATTAGTTGAAATAATTATTTTATAAAGCAAATAATTTACTTTTTGTTTTGTTTTAAAAGTTTTAAATTCTGAATAATTCATTGGAATTCACAAAATATTTTTATAAAATAAACAAAGAACTAAGTAAACCATTTGTTTTTAAAACATTTTATAATTTCCCAAATTTTGATATTTTAAAAATAATTTTTTTTAATTATTTATTTATTTTTAATTATTATTTAAGCAACTTTCTTCAGTATTCCTTATTGTTTAACTGTTCAAAACTTATTAAAAATTGTCTTGAAAAAAGCTACATTCAAAAAATTAAATAATAAAATCAGTTTTATAAAAAGCAGTTATCAACAATTTGTACATTCCCAATTATTATAATTTTAAAATTAGAGTATCTTTTTTTAATATTCCTCATGGTTTATAATTTCCCAATTTTGATATTTTACAAATTATGTTTAGAGCAACTTTCTTCAGTATTCCTTGTTGTTTAATTTTTCAAAACTTATTAAAAATTGTCATCATTTTTTTAATATTCCTCATGGCTTATATTTAGTTTCCCAATTTTGATATTTAAAAATTTTTTTCAGAGCAACTTTCTTCAGTATTCCTTGTTGTTTAACTTTTTAGAACTTATTAAAAATTGTCTTTAAAAAGTTACATTCACAAAAAACTCAATAATTGAATCAGTTTTATAAAAAGCAGTTATCCACAATTTGTACATTCCCAATTATTATAATTTAAAAAATAGGGTATCATTCCTCATGGTTTAAATTTTAAAAAATTCTTAAGAATTATTTTAAGAAATTCTTTATCAATTAGAAATATGTAATTACAAATATGTAATTTTTTTATTGTATTTTAAGTTTTTCAATTATTAAAAATTCAATAAAACACACAAAATAATTTTATAAAATAAAAAAGAACTAAGTTAATTATTTGTTGCAATAATAATAATAATTTCTCAATTTTAAGTTATTTTTAAGTTATTTTTTATTTTATTTACGTTATTTTTTTAAAATTATTTTTAGAGCAACTCTCTTCAGTATTCCTCATTGTTTAACTTTTCAAAAATTCTTAAAAATTATCTTAAAAAAAATTACATTAAAAAAACTCAAATGATTAAAACTAAATTCCCAACAACTACAAATACGTATTCGTAAATTTCACAACAAATTTCTACGCTACCAACAAAAATTCACTTTCATTGCTTAGCGCCAATATCGATTTACCATGTATGGTCCAAGTTTGTTGCTTAAGTCTTTCGTTTCGGCGCTCATGTGTTGTGAAATTTAATTTCCCAGTTTTCCTCTACGCAACACCCACTAATATCGTACAAAACTCTTCCTGCTTGCTAACACACCCTGCGCTGCGCTCTTTGCTCTCGGCCGGCCGCCACAGCTTGACAGCTGCAACCGACAGTAAGACACATATGCACATTTATCATGGCCACAAGTACCTTTAAACTTTAACATGACTTTGGCTGCATGCATTTGCATCATGTATCATGTGGCATGCTACACGCTGCCTGCTCCATGCAACACATAACATACGGCCAATGAATTAAGCAACAGCAAACAGTCAAGCCGCAGCTACACAAGAACAACAACAAATCACAAACACATACGAAAAAATCAACGCGTAAGCGACAACAACTACAACATCAAATAATGACAAAGCAAAGCAAAACGCCAAAAACCACTACTGACCTACTAAGGCGCCATCGTATTCACAGCAACAGCCGCAGCAACAACTAAAAGAGCAACTAACGTACGAACGCCAATTACAGTCAGCCAGCCAGCCAGCCAGTCAGCCAGCCAGCCGGGCAGCCATTCAGCGAGATAACCAACTTCACCATAACCGCAGCGAACTGTCTCAGCTGAGCGACAACAACAACAATACCAACCACTCGGCGTTGAACGCTGTCTTGGTTTGCCGCTGCTTACACCACACTTGTCCGCCCGTCCATCCATACGTCAGTCTACTGCTGGTCTGTCTGCACAGTTGTTGGGTGGTTGCATGGAGCGCTATACAGCGTTCAGACGGTTGTGCATGTGTGTGTGTGTGTGCATATTGGTTTGTTTGTGTTTATTTTCTTTTCTTTCATGAATTCAAAATTATGCTCACTTTTTCTACAGCAGCAGCGCCAACAACTCGCTCAGCGCACACCAGAGCAGCAAATCGCACACACAACTAAGTGCGCGTGCTGACTATTGCCCTCCCGTTCGCTGCTCGCCGCCCGCCGCCCAAGCCGCAGCTGGCGAGCTACTGCTGCCACCAATTGCGCCGACGCTGGTACGAATAATAAATAAGAAAAAGTTTTCCTTCGCGTAAATTGCACAAAAACCATTTGACTGTCACTGCGCGCAGTTGCTGCTGTGGTTTTTGTTGCTGTTGTGGTTGTTGTTGATTGGGCTGTTGGTGGTGGTGCTTATGGTGCTGACGCTGCCGTTGTCGCTGCCAATGGCTGTTTTTTGTTGTTGGTGTTGGTGTTGCTGTTGCTGTTAGTGGTGGCGGAGTGTTGATGATGTTTTCGCCACTGCCACACGGCGCAGTTGTAAACGTGAGCGCGAAGCGTGTGAACGTGATTTTTTTCTAGCTTTTTCCATGTCAAGCCAACTCCACCGTCGCTCAAGTGAAGATCAGCAAAAGGAAGTGCCGAAGTGTGCAGCTGGCTGCAGCCAAAGCGCAAATATTAATTACCCGATGGCGGAAAATACAAGAAAAATTATGAATTATTGAAATTCATAATTGAAATACAAAATCGAAAAAAATGACTTACAATAATTGGCAGCTGTGAAAGTGCAGGGCCAAGTATGAAAAACATAATTTCAAAGAAGCAATAATTGAAAAACCTCAACAGATGCAAACCCTGAGAACAACACTTCAAATATAAACTCGTGAGAAAGCCTTCGGCAAAAAGTTTCACAACAATTTGTAGGCCGCCTTTGGTGCTTTCATTATGCCGCACAGTGTTAATTAACGGAACGTGCGTCAGCTTATTTCTTTTCATCAAGTTCGATTGTGTTGTTGTATTGTTTTTCGCGGTGTGCGATTGATTTTTCACTATTGTCTAAAAACTGGCATTGTGTACGCCTTTTGTTTTTGTGTGCGGCCCGGCTGGCTGTTCAAAGTGTTGAAACAAAAGCATGGATTACATAAACATGGATAAACGTTTCCAGTTATCGAAAATGTTGACTGTAAGTAGCAAACAATGCAAATTAAATGATACATTTATTGAAATTAAGTGATCAATTAAGAGTAATTCTTTTATTATTCGCATGCAATCAGTGTGGACTGTACGAATGGAAAATAAGTTCGTTGCTTGAGTCTTTTGTTAACGTCTTTGTGGCGAATGTGAAGCAAAAATGAATGGCGAGTAGATCTTAAATTATTTGCACGAAATCAATGTGAAGTGTGCAAAGGAGAATTAAGTTCTTTGCTTAAGTCTTTTGTTTGTGAACATTTATTTCTAATTAGCAAATATATGAATTTCGCAATGAGAGTGTAAAAATTAAGTTCTTTGCTTAAGTCTTTTGTTTGTGAACATTTATTTCTAATTAGCAAATATATGAACTTTGCAATGAGAGTGAATAAAAAATGTGATTTGTAAAGGGTTGAAAGTGAAATCATTGAATCTTAATGACTTTCTTCATCTTCTTTTTATACGTTTTCTATGTAACTCATAAAAAAAATTGTTGAAGCCTATCTTCAATGTAGTTGTCAATGTCTATTAGTCAATGCTTGAACATGTTTTGGGCTTAAATACCTACTATGTGTATAGTTATTTCTTAGTAGTACCTTATTAGTGGCATTTGGACATACTGACTCATAGGAAACTTATTGTGGGTAGGGGTTCTGTATACAACTTTTGAGCCCAATACCATTTGAAACCAAACTTGCCACCCAAAGTGTTAGTTAATACATATTAATCTGCATCACCATCAATTTGTCGTATCTCGTGAAGGTACTAAGGCGTTCGGAACAGTAGCCAGTTTTGAAGGAAAAAAGAGGGCAGCACTTTTTTGCGCTTATAGCTTGTGCTGTATTTTGCACCAGAATCCTTGTTTTATTTACAAATCTAGCACGCTTTCTCTGCGTTCGAAAAGAAACTCTTTTCCTTGTCCATCATTGACAATCTATCAATCAACCTAATACAGACTCTACCAAAAATTCCTCTTGTTTTCTGCTCATCTTTAAGATGACGCAACCAAAGCCGCCGGGATTAAAAAAATATACAAGAAAGAGCAAGTTTTGATGCAGATGATAACATATTCACTATAATACTATGCATGTATAAATATAGATTAAATATTTATTTATTCACTGTAATAATGCACATAGCTAAAAATAGTAAATATTTCATCACCTGCGTATATTTAAATATGTTCTGCATATTTAAACTTCATATGCATCACTTTGTCTAACCGCTAAAACACTCTAAGCATGTGAACTTTTGAAAAATCTACCAGTTGCACTTCAATGTTTACAATTCATCAGAATATGTGAAGAGCCAAAAGTGAAACAGTAAAACTTCACCCAAATCAGCGTTCGAAATTATTAAATGAACAACACACCATAACCAATACTATCATAACAAACAACAACAACGCTGCATGACTACGCAATCATAAAGCCATAACACAAACCAATATATATATCGACCATATACATATATACATACATGCATGTACCTTTGTCAAAATAAATAACTATAAGTTTTTTGTATAACGAATTTCACTTTCTGTGGCGAGAGCGCGCACGCACACAGCGAACCACATCATTTCAATCATTGCCAATGTGTGAGTGGTAGGCATGGGAGTCACACACACACACACACACACACTCATAAGTGTATAAAATATTGCCACTTTTTTAGCTGGAAGCAAACAAACAACAACGCCGCTCGAAATATGCAAAACCTTCAGAGAGCCACAAAACACAGCAAAAAAAACAAACCAGCCAAACAGAAAGCAAGTCCCAAAACCACCCAAATTAACCAAAACCAAATCAAAACTGTAGGTGACAACGGACAAATTTTGGTTTGGGGAGAAATTAAAACTGTCGCATTTATGGCATCGGCCACTAATGTGGTTCGACGAGTGCAAATGTGGATTGCGGGCGGCGAAGGTGCTGAGTCACTTGCAATAAAAAATGTTTCAATTTAACAAATGTTTCCCTATGATACTAAAACCAATTGTTTTTTTAAATAAAGTTACATACAACAAAACTTTGTGCCACAAAAATCGTTCACCTTCGTTTTTATGTTCATTAACAGTTTGGCACTCAAGTCTTTCGATTTCTCTCACATTGCAGAAATGACTGCAAATTACTTTAACTTGGTTAAGGTTTGTAATTTTGCTAATATTTGTAATTATAAATTATCAAATATAGAGCGTAGCGCAAAGATGTCTGCCATAATTGTACACAACTTCAGCTGGCACACAGCGTTCAGTGTTGAGTTTGTTCTTTCACTAATAAAATTTAATTAGTAAAATTTCACCGCAAGCACCCAACCTGTAACAGCTGAGTTGCTGCATTTTGTTGTTGTTGTCAAGATTCTTCTATGCTTTTCTATACAGTCAACAAATTTCAATATCATAAATAATTCAAGAACAGGAAATATCAGTAATCCAAGACACTTAATAGAGACCAAATAGTAATTGGAATATGAAAAAGTGTATTGCAAAAATAGTGACAGCACACAGAAATAGCAAACAACAAGCAGCAGCAAACTAATGAATTTTAGGGAATATACCAAGTGGCCGGTTTCAGACACCATCCGAATGCCATAAACACATCAACAGCGTCGGTCTGGTGTCGACAATTGCTGTCATCAAGCGGCTGTTGTACATCAGTTGACAACTGCTGACCACTGACAGATGTCTGCCGCAACTGTAGCTGCCACCACTCTTGGCTCAGCTGCCGCTGCCGCTGCTCCTGCTGCTGCTTCTGCTGCGTAGAAAGTAGTCAACAAGTATGGCAGCCAGCACAAATGGTGCGCAAAAGTGTTGCGACACATTTTGCTAGTCTACAGCACGTCAGCAAATCTGCGCCAACAACACGTTTGACAAATGCGATTCTTTATGCGTTTTGACTTAATGTGCGTGCAGCTTCTCATCTGAGTGAGCTTCTCATCAAGCGCTCAGGGGCGAGAGCGCGGCACGCTATGAGCGAATAGTGGCACTGAGTAGACAGTTAACGTTTGTCGCTATGCGTAAATTAAATTTACCACGAAATGGTCTAAAAAGTAGGTTACAGTGTGATGTTATGTTGAGCGCTTCTACTCTCATTAGATTGGGTGCTGAAATTTTCAAATACTACAAATTGTAATTATTCTTCAAATCCATTGAGGATAGCTTATTGTAACTAAAGATAAGGTTTCTTGGGTAGTTATAACTAACTAAATATTTTTTTTTCATATTAAAGTGCATGAATAAACTATTAAATTGAGCGCGACTAGACGTTTTTTTTAGATGATAACAAAAATTGTTGCCTTAATATCAAAATAATAAAAAAAAAATGTAATTAAATCATTGTATTATTTTTTGAATGTGATAACAAAAATTCCTGCTTCAATATAAAAATAAAAACAAATTTTAATTAAACCTTTACAGCAGATTAAAGAAATATTCAAAAATTAATGCACAGTTTTAGAAAACTGAAAACTTATGAAACAACATTTCTGAAATTTGTGAAGAAATATTCAAAAAGTACTGCACAGTGATAAACAACTTAAAACTTATAAAACAAAATTTCTAAATTTACTGAGCAGCTATAGAAAACAAAAAGCTCTAAATTACTTCTCCTCGAAATTTATGTTGCCTTAGTTGCATTAATCTCCCAGCCCAGCCATCGAGCGATATACAGTAATAAATAACTTTTAATATCAAACTTAATATGAAATTGCAATTTAAAACATCATTATAGACGCAATCACGCAAACGCAATCAAGCGTACTTTCATTCAATACATACAGTTTGTTGCTTAAGTCTTTCGTATCGTTTATGAACCAACAAACCAACTTCAAATGTGTGCGTTTCTCTGGCGCGTATTGCCGTTAACCGCAACAAATCTTCTTAACGCTTCGTTCACCTGCTGCTCTAATCACTTTTACCCTTCTGCCTAATGATGCATAATCTTTGCCATAAATCAATCAAATATTTTACGCTTCACTCAAATACTCGACAAAATACTTTCTCCCCAACAATTATTGCACGAATGCACAGTTTGAAGAATGCAAAAGTCAATAACGGAGAATCACTGTAATTATTGGCATACCTTACAATTTTCCTTTTTCTTTCAATTGCAACACCACATTACTGGGTTTTTTTGGTTTTATTAAAATTATAATTAAATGCATTTAAAAGTTATATTCGAAATGAAAAGGGAAAACTTTCTTTTAGTCACACATGGAAAATTCTATTCAAAATCTACAGAAAGTAAATTGTGTTTGTAAGTGAAAAGTGAGTTTGTGTAATAAAATTAATGAAGTTGTGTTTAAGCATTAAAAAGAAAATAGTTTCCGTTGACCAGTTATACACTTTGTGTGTACAGTTAGTTTGCAGTTAGTTTGAGTGCAATTTATTCCAATTTGAAAACGAAAATAAATAATGGAAATAATTTAGATAACACATCGGCTGATAAATCCCCGGTCTAATGCAGAAAACAAATCTTTTTTTGAGAAATTCGATTTTTTTCATCAACATAATTTCGTTCAAGAATGGTACATTCATTCCAGCGCTTCTCTAACATTTCGACACCTTTCTTGTAAAACGAATTATCTTTGGCCTTAAGATAGGTATTTTTTCAAGGATCACTTCCTTATTCGAGCCAAATTTCTTTCCGGAGAGCATTTTTTTTTAAGTCTGCGAACAGATAAAGGTCACTGGGAGCCAAGTCTGGAGAATAGGGTGGGTTCGGAAGTCATTCCAAGTTTAGTTCGCGTAATTTTGCCATCGTAGCGAGAGACTTGTGGCACTGTGCATTGTCCTGTCTGCTAGCAAACGCGGCACCCATTTCGAAAACAGATTTCTCAGGGTCAAATGTAATGCAAAATAAAACCCGCACGCTCCTTTGATATCTTGATAGTATCAGCTATCTCCTGCAATTTCAATTTACGGGTTTCCAAAACGATTTTATGGACTTTTTTGCCGTTTTCCGGTGTAACCACCTCAATTGGCCGCCCACAGCACGGCGCATCATCGGTGTTCGCACGACCACGTTTAAATTGAGCAAACCAATCTATGATGGTCGATTTTCCGCGTACTGAGTCCGGATAACACTTATCGAGCCAGGCTTTTGTTTCAATGGTGTTTTTTCCCATCAAAAAGCAATGTTTTATGAGAACACGAAATTCTTTTTTTTTATTGTTCTGAAAACGAATAAAGTTGTTTTACTAAAATAATTGTTACTTTTGAACCAAACGTCACATCGTAATAAAATTTTTAAAAGTACCGTTTGAAGATTACTACTTAAAATAAAAAATATTATTTCTCGTTTTCTGGCGCTTACTATGGGTCAGACCGGGGACTTATCAGCCGATGTGTTAACAATAAACTCAATGAAACTCTAGGTTCAGCGATCTAACTAGAAGAAGTTTCGTTGCTAGAACTTGTTAATATATATTAGTTAAGAATCGGAAAATAAGGGCACTTTGGTTCTTTGGGATGCAATACTATGCCATGTAAGCATTTCGTTAACTGCTTCATTGTTAAAGGACTCATTGTACCTTACATGTGCAAAACAGTC
Source organism: Melieria crassipennis (assembly GCA_963668005.1). Taxonomy (NCBI): domain Eukaryota; kingdom Metazoa; phylum Arthropoda; class Insecta; order Diptera; family Ulidiidae; genus Melieria; species Melieria crassipennis. The sequence goes on from OY764961.1 coordinate 19,626,270, forward strand.
GGAATACGAGACTAAGGCCGTTTCCCAACCATTTCGTGTTTTACGTATACATTTGTGCGATTCTGAATAGCAATTTTAGAGCTTTTTCATTGACAGTTTTACTTTCGAAAGATTGCCGTTTCCCTACTAAGGCAACAGTCTGCGAAAGAAATCGTTTCTTATGTTTAAATATCGATTACGATGACTTGAATTTGAAGCTAAGATCGATTGTAGTCGCTCATCACTTAAGTCACTTATTCTATTAATACGAGTAACTTAAATTGAGTTCAGTCAAGTTAATTTAATCAAGTTTAGTTTCAATTGTATGAACCTGTGTAAGGTACAAGGTTTATGTAGTTAAAACATAATCTGCAAATAAATTTAAAAAAAAATATTTATTTTATATCACAATAAAATTGATCACACTGATGAATATTGAAGTGAGTGTTGTATGTGTGTGTGAGTGAGTATTATAACTTAAATCTAAAAAAAAAAGTTTTTGCACCTTGCATTTCTTACTCTCATGACTCACCGCCACCATGGCACACAAACTATTGCAATATTTCCTATTCACTTCCATTACAAAACCATACATCTGTTCATACTAGCCCACCAAACTATAAACTATTCACTTTGCATTTTTATTTTGAAATTTTCATAACTCGAAATACCTACTCGCACTCGAAGCGTCAACACACCAAACAAATACACCAACAATGCCAGCTGTACAGGTATTACCTAACACTCTCACCGGCGCGCAAAAGCTCACCAATGAGCACAAGCACACACACACATACGTATGAAAATACGAGTAAACATGTGTCGGTATGAAGTAAATTTTACACTTTCTTTTCGCGTGATATCACACAACAACATTTCCTATTCAGAAAAAAAAAAAACAGCTGAAAAACTCAAAAATGTCGCGACTACATACATACATACATGTGGTATACATAATATATGGTATAAACAAACTTTAAAATCGTCTACATCATAGCCGTCTACCACCGGCCGGGGTGTGGCGTAATCCGGCATATGCAACATTTGGGCAGCGGCAACCAGCCAAGCAATCAGCATAAACCGGTTTATGTGCACAGCGTTTTGTTGATGTTTTATTAATTTGATTTTTCTTGTACATTTGTTATTGTTATTATAATTTAAATCATTTCTTTGAGCATTTTGCATATCGGATGTTATTATTGTGGGAATTTTTACAGCCTACACTCGGAAATGTTTACTTTGATTTGGGGTCTGTGAGACCGGAAATGAGCGGAGGCTGGTATGAAAATGTAGTTAGTGTAAAGTTTAACAATCAACATTGTGGGCCGAATTTGACAAAATGCATTCATTCGTCAGTTCATGTAGCCGTTCGAAAGCCGTTTAACTGCTGCGCTGATGGACTCGCTAGTGCAAGTAGTCATATTCAAAGTATTAAGTTGAGATGTTAAAATGAAATTTCGGTTATAAACTGTGCCAGTGGTCCAGCAATTAATCTCTAAAAAAATGGGAGTGGTGCGTTCAATTACTGTTCAAGTAAATTAAGGTCAATAAGAAAATTTGCATATTGCAAAATATGAGTGGCACATAATTATGGCATGTTTGCAATATGAAATGGGCGTGTCATGCACCTTTAACCTAGTCATAGCTGAAAAAAGTCTTATATAACATACATGCATAAGTCTTTGAAGACTGACTGACATACATACATATGTACTCTCACTTGTGTGTATTTTTTTTTGTCGCTTTTTCTTAATATTGCATAATGTTGGTTGTTGTTTTTGTTGGAATTAAATGCATTTCATATGCATGATTGTGCAATGAACTTACCACACAGACACACACACACATAAACATATACACAAGCGCACACGCGCACTTTCATTGGCCTTTAGGCGCGCGTTGCTGCAATGTGAAAATGGAAAGTTTTTCACTTAATTCGGCACAAGTAAAAGCATTTCAGTGCAATACTTGTTTAATGTTGAAAACAAAATATACAAAACTCAGCCATAAAAGGTTACCAGCGTCAGAGTCGACGTGAAGAAGAAGATGGAGTACATATTGATAGCCAAAATGAGAAGTAGAATGTTTTCACTTATTTAGTGTTGACTTAAGGGGGTCATCTACTCTTCAGGCAAGAAATTGAGCTGTTATTTGGCGAATTAATTACGAAAGATCTACTGCATACAATTAAAAATTTTTTTTTTTAATTTTTAGAACATGTTTTTACTTTAAATTTTCATTTTTGAAGAGGAAAAAAAAACTTCCGCGACCTTGAAATGTCATTGATGACATGGATTTTAAAACTGCAATGGTCCCGCTTAAGCAAAGTTGTGGCCAATGGGGTGATCTGAAATCAGAAAATTGATATTCGTTACAATCATAGTAACGTTGACTATGTTTTCCCGAGACAGAATTTGTTTATTTTTCACTGTGTAAAAGTTATGCAACAATTTGTAAAAAATTCCAATTTTCACCTCTTTTTTTGACCTATTAGGCGTTATAAAAACGGAACAAAATAAAATTTTGAAAATCGTACTCGGGAAAACATAGAGGTATGTTTTCTGAACAATTTAAAAAAAAATTATCGAAATCGGACTAATACTTTTATAAAAAGTCTTACTCGGCAGCCAAAAAAACACTACTTTCGGGAAAACGCGTTTAAAGATAAATTACGTTGCTTAGTTTCTCGAAAACGGCAGGGGACGGGTACCTCTTGGTTCCCAGCAACATGCAAAGAAATGTGATTTTCACGGAATCCTTTCTGTGGCGTATTCTCAGATACATATAGATTGAAATTATGAAAAAAAAAATCGATTTTTCGAAACCGCGAGAGTAGAGGACCCCCTTAAAACGCGACTTGGGTCTCTCAAGCAAATAAAACGCAACAAAAAGTAACCAACAAATGCAGTATAGCGAACCCTCATGAAAAAAAACTGAAAATTGGGCCATATAGAGCGTATTTTTGTGGCTTGGGGTCAAAGTTCAAAATTTTTATCAAAAAAACTCAATTAATCTCCAACTGACTACACACTTATTCATATTTTATATATGTACATATATATATCATATATATGTACATATATATATACATATATATATATATGGAACAATTTTAGCTTCAAACGGGTTAAATAAATTTTGTATCAATATTTTTTAATTACATAAAAATTACTGAATATTTATGGGAAAATACAAAATTATCACTTTTTGATTTAACCATTATTAAAAAAACAGGGTTTTGATCAAACGCGCCCAATTCGTAGACTTCAATTAGAACACAAACTTTCCCTGATATCGCTGCAAATTATTGGAAATTATTTTGGGGATAACAGTCAAATTTTTGTAATTTGCTTTGAATTCACTTCTAAAAATATTAATTTAGTGGTGACTACTTAAATTAAACCCATAAATCAATCGTAGCTTTTGCTATAAGATGACAAATAGGTGAAGTTGCTCTCAGGCAACATTGGGGTCGAAAGGGTTAAAAGATAAAATTAAGTTTGTGTCTTAGCTTTTCAGCTTTGGGTTTCCCTCTGCAATCCAGTAGCACATCTTTCGTGAGTTTTTTATCTCGAATTTTGCCAATAATCAAAAAATTGATCGCTAAAGTGCCGCACGCAGTCGCAACCTGCCGTACAAGTTTTATAAAGTCTTCCGCCGAAATGAATCTCAATGCGCGCCAACTGCAAAGTTTTTACTTTAACGCGCCCGACTGCTAGTATCTGTCCACCGCATTGGGTGAGTGAGTGTTTGCGTGTCTGTCGCCATTGACATTTTTCTTCAACTTCCTTTTTTATCAATTTAGATTTGTTCGTTTCGCCTCTTCTTTTCTGCTACTTTTTATTTATTTCACTCTATGTCTGCGCGTTTTCATTTGGCGTTTTGTTCGCGTCACCCTTGTACTGGCGTTTTTTTTTTTTTTTGCTTTTCCCACTTGGTTTCTGATTACTTTGCATTTCACTTTACAACAACCACTGCTGTTGCAACTGCCACACTATTTGCACACCGCAAGCAAGCATTGACCGCTAAGCTGTCGTCGCCAGTAAATCTGAAACCGCCAGACAGCGCAGCTCATCGGAGAAATTGGCAGTCAGCGCTGCCTCATTTGTCTACTGCGCGGCATGCCACACGCCACGCTTTGGCTGGCGGCATGGAGCCGCCGCTTCCATCGATTTGCTTAGCGTTGCATATGCAATGAGGCGGCTTTTCCTCTTTATTATTGTCGTTTGTTTTGTTTGTTTTCTTTCGTTGTACACTTTTCCGCCGGTCTGTGGCTCGCACTGGTGACGCTTGACGCTTGACGCGCCATGCTTCACGCTCGATCTGCGCCGAGAGTGATGGCGCGTTGATCATTTCAATTTGACCGCCGCATGCAAATTGAAAATTCACTTTGTTTTTGCTATTCGAAAGATGGATGTGGGTACTTTGCGTGAAAGTAAAAAAAACCGTTTCGTGCGGCTTATTGCCTGTCTGCTGGCCCACTTTATCTTGGAGAAATTATTCAATCGTGAGCGCTGCGGAGAAATTCCACAAACTCGCAAACGCGATTTCGATGATTGCGCTGCGCATTGCTCCCTCGACTTTTCTATGTCGAGTTCAAATGTTGTTTACATAACTCATCGAATTCACTTGTTCTCTACTTACAGTGGAACTTCATATTTCTGCTTCTCTTCGCCACGCCCACCGTTCCGCAAGCGGACGCCTTCGGCTTCGATTCGGCCAATTCGTGCAACACGAATGGAAATGGCAAATTGTCGCGTCGTGGTCGCGCCCAAATGCTGGCCGCCATTCCCTGCGACCTCACACGACAAGCGTACTGCCACCTGCCCGGCACGGCCTATCCCTGGCACGCGGTGCGCCGCTTCGTGCACGAGAACCACGGCCTCATGAAGCGCATGTACGGCGATGTGCGCCACATATCGGTGCTGCGCGACGAGATACTCAACAACGAGATTGATGTGGACGACGTGGAGATGGCGGCCGAGCGCTACTCCAAGGGGGGACAGGGGCGCACTGCCAAATTCATGCACAATCGTGAGGACTTTGTGGCCCTTAAGAGCAACGACGTTCTGATGGAGCCACATTTTCGGCCAGTCTCATCGACAGCTGCCACAGCTGCAACCACCACTAGCAGCAGTTCAACCGTCAGCAGCACAGCGGCAGCGAAGCCCAATTCAGCTGTTGGCGGAAGCAGTAACCGTCGTCGAATCGACTCGAGCGTTGCAAACATCAGAAATTATTACGGCAACGCAAGCGGCACAAATCGCAGACGCATCACTGGCATCAGCCGGTGGGAGCCGAATCGACCACCGCCGCCCACTCGACCTCAACGCCGAAAGACCACTGTTGCCGGCGTCACCGACGAGGAGCGTGAAAAAGGTGAAGAAACTGCGGCGGTATCTGAAGACGACGACAATCTGGAATCGAACAGCGTGTACGAAGTGCCCACCTCGCCGGAAACAGATCTGAGCATCGGTGATAACATTCAAATAATCGAATCGCCGCAGTTGGGCTACGGCAACGGAAGCGAAACGGCCACCATTTCGACCACACTGAAAGTGGTGACGGTGCTGGACAGCAAAACAGCGCCGGCACCCACGTCGTTGCAAAAGCGACCACAACTACAGCCAATACGGCAACGACCGACTCAACAACAACAACAACAACAACAACAACAACAACAGCCACATAAAGCCAATTCAACCATTTCAAAAGAAAGTTTCAATTTAAAAACGAACGAACCGAGCAATGAAAGTGAACGTATTCCAACCACAACAATAACAACAACACCAGCCACAAGCACAGCGGTGAAAGGTGGCAACAACAAACACGCCGGCGCTACCGGTATGGACAACAACGCCGACAATAAAGACAGCGAAACCGGCGCCACAGCAAGTGAGACCAACAAAAAGAGCAGCCCGACCGACCACAGCAACAAAACTAACCACAACAATGTACCCACCGAGCTGACGAGCACAACGATAACCACATCGAACAGTACCAGGACCAGCGCAACGCCAACGGCGGCTGCACCAGCAGCCCCATCAACGTCATTGTCCAGCAGCCCGTCGCCTGAGGCGGCTGTCAGTGCATCGGCGGCAGCAACTACGATGGAATCAAGCATTGATTTGCTTTCGGACGAAAAACTGCAGAGGCCGCCAGCAGCCATGTCGGCTTCGGCGACGGTGACGCCGTCAGCAGGCGCACCCCCCGCTACAGCGCCAACGAGACCGGTGCTGCGCGATGGCCAATTGTATCAAGACACGCTGAAGCCGGAAGTGAAGCCCAACACAAATGCGCGCGGAATGTGAGTAATAAATGTTTGATTATAACATAATCGCTGTGCAGTTAATGATTCAGTTAATCAGTTAATCAATTGGACATGCAGTCAGTTAACTATCCAATTCATTTTTATAATGAACTATTGGGCGAAATAACGAATGAGAATTAGTAACTGCAATTAATTAATCAATTATGTGTATAATCCGTTAGATTAAAAAATTATTGTTTGAATTTGAGAAGCAAATTATACAAACAAAGCAATTCAGCTATAATTTTGAGCGTTAATCAATTCAATTTGTAATTAAATGCTTTATCAATTACCAGATCAGATAAGTAAATATTTGAATCTATATAAAAAATTAATCGGCTTAATAAATAAAACAATAATACAGCTTAAAATATTTAAATATTTATTAATTAATCAATAATTTAATTATTTAATGATTCATTAATGAATCATTATTTATAATTATTTAATGATTCATTAATGAATTCTTTAATGATTCATTAATTAATCATTACATAATTAACTTTAACACTAGAATGCCATAGAGAGTCAAAATGACTAATATCTTTCAATGTTTTATTGCATCAGAAAGTTCAAAATTTTTTGGAACTTCTATCTTTTTTAGCAAAATTAAATTAATATATTAAAAATATTATTTAGAGTGTTTTCGCCCGTTTTTTTACATGATTCCGCATAATTGTTTACGGAAAGTTCTATTAAAATTCAATTGACTCAGTTTTAAATCATTCAATCAAACATTTTTCCATAAATTGATTAATTATTGTGATTAATTTAAACAATAAATCACATAACCTTAAAAATAAATCTCAACAAGTAACTACGCAGCATTTTAATAAATTGTTTAAAAAAAGTATTTATTGATTTAACATTCTAATTTGTTTAACTCTTCATTAACTGCTATCGCCCCAACAGCAACGCCTGTCCCGTCAAAGAGGAAGTGGTGGCGCCTTTCTGGGCGAACAACACACGCGGCGAGGTGTTGGCGCTGCTCAATCTCTACCCCTTCGAACAGTACGTGCACTGGGAGAAGTGCACACACGAGCATCGGCAGATGTACTGCCGCGACGGCTGCCGCTGCGAGCAGCAGTACCGCCTGCACCGGCTACTCGCCTACGATCCGCACAACGAGTGCCGCGGCATCTTCTCCGACTGGTTCCGCTTTCCGTCGTGCTGCATCTGCAAGTGCTACGGCATGCCGATGGAGTTTCGCGCAACGTCGCGCAGTCCACGCTCCGAACGCGGCGACATCGAGGAGTTCAGCGAACTGGAGCCCGAGCTGAACGCCCAGCCGAACGGGCAGCGACATCCCATCGACGTCGCCGAGGAGACGGTACGCAAGGCGATCTACGAGCACGCAACGGAGGACTGGTACCGGCCGAAGGAGGAATTCGACTTCTATGAGGGCTGAGACGGCCGCTTCTTGCAGTTTCTGTAGTCGCATAGCGCTAAGTAGTTTCCATGTTTGATAGTCCTAAGTTTGTTATCTACCGTTAAACTAGTCGTTAGTGCCGGGGACGCCAAAGCGTGACGTTGCGTCATTGTAAATATAGTTCGATGCAACGTCGGCCCCAAAAACCATACGAGCGAATGTACCTTGAAATACTTTTGAACAATGTGCGCGCATATGAACAGATGCATGCACACGCATACGTGCACTTTGTTCAAATTTATTAAATTTTAATTTCTGTAATTACTTACGCTAAGATTAAGTTCAACAGAATCAGCGAGAGAGTTGTGTGGCCATAAACAGAATAAATCTTGGAATAAATAGACGATTTAGTTGCTTTTGTTGTTGTATATACATATATATGTATTCAAAATTGTATGTATGCAGTTTATTGTACAATATCGTGTATGTATGTGTGAGTGTGTATGTGTTCATAAATGTAAAATTGGCTTAGAATTTCGTTTTTCAATTGTTTATTGTTATACACAACTTTATATTTTCTACATAAAACTTTATGTATGTATTTAATACGTTTTTAAAGTGCATTTTAAGTAGTATGTAAATTTGCATATATATGGTATAAAAACTATATTTTGTATAGTAAATATTTATTGTATTGAATTGCATATCGCTACGTAGGTAGGTGTAAATTGAATTTTCATATTCTTTAAGGCAACTTTTTCTGCGTTTATTCGTAGTAGTTGTTTCGTGCATTCACGGGTTGGCCGTTTCGATCAATTTAAAAAAAACCAAATCAGCACACATCGACATTTTACAGTGTAAGGCTAGTGATAATTTATGCATAAAGAAATATTTGTTAGCGAGAAAAAAATCATATTACACCATTCATGATAGTGTATTGCATTTTGTTAGTAATCTTTGCATAGAGAAATATATGCGCGATTTTGTTTTCAACATTTGTAAATAATACATTACAAGTAAATAAAGTTTTCACATGTTTGTTTATTGCAAAAAAATTAAACTAATATTTTTTATTTCAATTTGCAATAAGATATAAACGATGCCAGGCATGATTGTCAATGACAAAACACGTTTGTGTAAATTACATTTAGACCCTGTAACCCATTGAAGTTATATTTAACAGAACACTAAGCAGAATCTGACAATTGTTTTTCTTCTAACAGACAACAAAAGTAGTGCAAGCAGTAGGCGTACATACATTTTATCAGAGGGCGAAAATGCTTTTAGAAGAATTTTTATAGCAAAACGCCAATTTATATACCTACATATGTATAGAAAATATATGCACTATATTCGCCCTCATGTATATATAAAGAACAGGCTGCCTGCTGATTTTCATTCCCTCCCAAAGGCACTCGTTTTCCATTAAGTAATCGTAAGCTTAGTTCGCTTAAAATGCATTGAAGACAAAAATCAAATAACACAGCACAAAAAATACGTTAAATAGCGTGTGCGTGTGTATGTGGATGGAAAGAGCAATCCTCATACAAATAAAATATAAAAATACTTTGCGTTAAAATTGCTTAAATTAGTTCAATTTCATATAGAAAAACAATTAAAAGTAGACAAAACAAAAGATCATACAACGAAAATACTTCTTAATTAGGTACAAGCGTATACCCAACGACTGACTATAGGCAAATACATCTGACAAAATGATAGGAAAGCATACCACAAATCAAGTGAAAATACTATAAGAAGCATTTGCAAGTGCTTTTCTCGCAGAAATCATAATAACCATAAAAAGAATCGATACATAATATCGTATAATGAAAATCATATGCGCTTTACACTTAGAACTAAATGCATTCAAGTTACCCCTTGCAACTACATTTCACTCTTGCTGTATAAAACTAGCCGCTATTAACCGGCACCCAAAGTAGCTTGTCCTGTTCCTTGTCCACAGAATCCTTGATTTGTGTGCACATGTGCTTGATGCTGACACCAGGTATGACAGCTGAAAACACACAGAATTCATACGCACTTTTAGAGTCTTTTCCTATGACAAGTTGTCGTCAAATAACAACACACCTGATATGTACTGTTTGTAGTCGGTCTCCAATTTGAGGGCCCGTTCGTACATTTCTTTAGCCGCCTTGGCGGATATTTTATCGATACCGACATCACGTATTTCACGAATTTGTTTCGCTGATTTAAAACGTAAAAGTAAAACGATCGGATAGATTTGTAGACGCTGCAAGCGCTCAACAGCCGATATTGATATGTCCAAAATGCAATGACGACGATCCTACAATGATCAAGAAAACAACATTAGTAGCCGAAACTAACACAAGCAAACGATTAGTTACATTTTTGCATGCATTGTTGATGGCCTCCACCGTTGTACATTCGAACTTATTGCCACGCCGACGATAGTCTACGAAGATATTCTCCTGCAGTCCTTCCTCCATAACCTCCTGTTTACAGTCCATACTGGTCACTTCGCACAGCTTAAAGAGATTTGAGAAATCGATGGTCAAACGATCCATAACACGTTCCGAGAGAGGTCCAATGATCAGCACTGGTCTACGCACGGGCGCTAGAAAAATTGAACAAATATTTCAATAATATTGATTTTCTAATGAAATATAAGACTATACTCACAGTCTAATCGTTCCACACGCTGATAACTCAAGATGCCGCTATCGTCGTTTAGTATACCCGAATCGGGAAAAAAGCTCAGCTGTGTGTTACTGAAACTGGCAATTTCGGTCGAGTCGCGCGATGAGCTACGTTGATGCTTTTTGCGACGAAAAAACGATCGCCTTGCCGAAGTGCTACCACGACGTGCTGTGCCACCTTCACAATCGACTCCCTCGCCCGAGCGCAATTCGTCTTCAACTCTGAAAATTAAACAAAAACCAATTCAATTAATACGGAAAGACGCAATGAAAATCAATAAAATCAATGAAAATTCAACTAAAGCAAAACCAAACAAAATTACGTTAACTAAACAAAGTAACCATCTAAAGAAAGCTTGATTTAAAACTTAAAACAAATCACAACAACGCACTTCATTTGGCTCGGTATGATGCCACACTCCTTCCGGTGGCCTTTGGCATCCAGCTTCCAAGCGCGCCACAAGCCAAAAGTACCATTGAACACTGTGTTGTCCACGTACAGCACCTCGTCCTTCACGAAGCGTAAATCGTCGTCGTTCAAATCACCAGTACGATCAAACCCCACTCGTATATAAAATGAGTCGCCAGACTTGTCTTTGATTTGTTTCAATTCTGCAAAAGTCAAAAGTAACAATTAACTTCGATAGCACAACCCTCTCTCTTTCGGCAGCACTCACTTTTCAGCTTATTCTGCACCAGCATGGTGACCGTGTCAGTCCACTTGGATATCTCGTTTGCCGCCTGCTCGGCCGTCACGCAACGCAAATCCACCCCGTTGTACTCGAGTATTTGATCGCCTTTGCGTATGCCCGCATGATCGGACGGTGAGCCGGGATGTACGTCGTGAACAAAGATGCCAACTTTATTGCCGCCGAACAGCTTAATGCCCAAGTTCTTCGATTTGTCCATATGCAGCGTAACGTAGCGCGCCTCCTCCTCGTACACCGTGGACGTGGTGGAGGCCGTTGTTGTGGTTGTTGCTGCCGACGACGGCAAGTCCTGGCTGCTGCTGATGTCCGATTGATTTTCCAGACTGTCCGCGAAGCTTTGCTCCTTGATGGACTGTGTGGAAATCAACGAACTCGATTGAGGCATCATAACGCTCTGCGTTAGCGTATTTGGTGTTGGTGATGAGATTGGCAACGGGGGCAGGGAGGACATCATGCCGCGCACTGGCGCACGCGGTGAATTGCGTGGTGTGGGCGAACCAGAGTGATTAACAGGAGATTCGGGTTCTAAATTATTGGTGCCGTCGTATTCAGCCGAGTGAAATTCTAGTAAATATAAACGAAAAACATAATAACCCAATTAATTTAGTTGAATTGAACTGAATTGAAGCTCATGATTAAGTAACCATTAACCAAAAAGTGCGCATCGCTCCTACTCACTTTCCGGATTGTACTGCACCAGCATCGTTATCGAGTTGCCGCACTGCCGCAGCACATTCGCTGCTATGTCGTTTGTAGCCGACCGCATATTCAAGCCGCACACTTCCAAGAGTTGATCGCCCACCTGAAGACCTGCACGCGTGGCAATGCTCTTGTCGGCTACAGTTGATACAAAGATGCCGCCACCATTGTTGTTGCATTGTATAGTAATGCCGAGCGACTTGTCGCTCTTTTCGATCGTGACTCTTCTAAGGTCTCCAGGGCATAAAAAATCCGCCGGCACATTCGAGTTCCGCTTGCTGCCGCCGTGGCTGAGCACCTCGACGTGCACCTGCGGCATGGGCGAACCGCGTCCGCTGCCGCCGCCGTTGGCCGCCACAGACGACACTGCTGCGTGATGATGCATCAGCGCCGGCGCAGCGCACATACTGGACGGCGTGTTCGTCCCAGTGCCGCCGTAGTGGTGGTCAATCGAGCCGGAGCTGTTCTTCACGCCGCTGTTCTTGCTCGCCACACTCGGGTTCGACGGTATGCGCAAGCGTTGGTGATCCTTTTTGCGCGGAAAGGTGCCACCCTCGTAGATGACGCCGCCACCGCCGCCACCACCCGCACTGCCAGCGCCCAAAACGCCGCCATGCGCACTGTAGTGCATAGGCAGCGGCTGATGGACGGATGAGGCGGAGGATGGCTGCGGCAGGTAGTCAGGAAGATAGGAGGGCGGATGGTGATTGTGCGCGGGCGAAACGTAGTCCAAGTCGAACTTGTCCACCGAGTTGGTGGGAATGCCGATGGCGCTGCTGGCCGCCGTGTCCACAGTGTGTGTTGCGTGGGCCACATTCGAGTGCGGGTGCGAGTGCGGATGGAGAGGCGGAGGCGAGGGCAGCGTCAATGGACTAGAGTGCCGAATTTGACGCATGGCGTGCGAGTAGGGATGCGTGGCGCCGAAGAAGGGAAAGAACTGCATCTGACGATTCGACGAGGCGTTGCCGGAGTGGAAGAGCACTCCACCGCCACCACTAACGCCACCATTGCCACCGACGCCAATGTTACCCGAAGCAATGCTCTCGCTATCGCTGGGATATTTGGCGACGTTCTTCGTCGACGGTGTAGTGGTCTGCGGCATCAGTATGCCGCGCTTCGGATAGTTGGGCACAGCGTACTCACTGATGGGCGGACTCTTGGTGGACAGAATGGAGTCGATCGAGTTCTGTGATTTTAGTGAAATCATGTCCAAGGAATTCTGCTGCTGTGAGGAGGAATTGCTACGCGTAAAATTCGCCGTATTGGAGTAGGAGTTGAGAGGCGTAAAGAGCGCCGGATGCATTGTCGACTTATTGCCGCTGCCACCGCCGCCGTGGGGAACATTGGTGCCACCACTAACGCTGCCGTTGTGCAGCATATCGATGAGGTGCTGCTTCCGCGACACAAATTCGGCACCGTTGCCGCTGTTGATAACCTGCTGCTGCGCCTGCTGTCCGCTGGTCTTGTAGAACTCAGTGGGCGTGATGTTCAGCGAGTAACGGTTTTGGTAGTTGGCCACGCGCTGATTGCCGTACTTCTCCGTCGACGGCATTTTAACGCGCATGTTGGCGCCCATTATGGGCGCTGGTCGCTGCAGTGGCTTCGTTTGCTCCATTACCAACGCCTCGTGCTCCATAGGGGATGCGCTAGGCGCACCACCGTACACCGAGTGCCGCATGTAGTTTGCGTACACATTGTTACTATTGCTGTTACTGCTGCCGCTTATGCTGCCGCTAACCATGCTCACCGAGTGGCCACCACTGCCCATATTCTGGAATAGTGCCGAAGCAGGTATTGGATTGGAGTTGCGGTTCGGATTGGTCTTGATGACGTTGCCGCCTCCATTGCCACCGTTGCGCATGTTCGCCAACGGCTTGGACTGTGGCGGCAGAGGCGGCGGCTCATCAGAAGCCTCTCGATCGTCATCCTTATCAACGTTGATGGGACCGGCGGTGAAGAGCGTCAATGGCGCGCGTTTCTTCTCCCGCTGCACAATAGTGCCGGTGGGGTTCTCGTGCGTGGCGTTCAGTATGTTGGTACGTGGCCAGGTGCCCATGCTTTTAGCGGCCGCCTCCTTCTCCTTCTTGCTGCGTTTGGTACGCCGCGGCTTCTCCGACGAGTTCTCGCTCAGCACTGAGTCGAGCTCGGCCAGTGCGTCGTGCTCCTGGGCGAAGTGGTCTGCATCGGAGCCCGGCTTCGAGACGTAAATCTTCTTAAAGATACTCAGCATTTCAGCGAACTTGGATGGGTGTTTCGCGCTAGTCACGCGATGCATCGAATCTATGGAGTCCGTCTGGGCCGATGAGGTGGTCATGCGTCGCTGTCCATCGCCGTAGCCCAAGTCCTGCACGTTCTTAAGCGCAAATATGGTTATGGACTCATTGCGCTCGTCGTTCAGCACGCTCAGCACATCGTCCACCGACTGCACGCCCTCCATCGACTTGTTATTGATGCTCAGCACGCGATCGCCTACGTCCAGCTCGGGCTCAAAGGCGGCCAGCGAGTTGGGCTCAATCTTGGCTATGAATACGCCCGTGTCCAGGCTGAGCCCATGATTGGAGTTCTCCTGCAGGTTCAGGTGCGCCGTGTAGAAATGGCGCTTACTATGGCGTGTTCGCGACACTAACAGCTTACAACGCGGCGCACTGCTGCGAATTTCATCCAACACCATGCGTTTCGACATGGTCTGGCAATCCAGATTGTTGATCTTGCAGACGACATCATTGATCTTCAGTTTGCCAAAGGCAGGCGATACACTGGTCACGCCGCACACCAGCTGCCTGTTGTTGGTGTCGTCCAGTATGATGCCAATGTCGCTGTCCGCGTGATAGTTCAGCAGCTCAATGTCCAGCATATCTTCTGCTTCATAAGTGCTCATGCGAAAGCTACGCCTGGACGCCGTGTCTATGTTCTGGTTCTCGATTTGTTCCTTTAGCACATCGATCTTTTTCTGTGCCTCGTCTTTTTGCTTCTTAATTTTTTCGCTGTCGCGTATGGCCGACAGCAGATCCGAGATGGCCTTATCACGTTCCTTGCGCAAATTATCGCACAGCGACTTCACCGAGTCGCGTTCCTGTACAATTTTCTCACGCTGCGATATTGCCCAGTCGCGCACACGCTTCGCCTCCTCTGTGTCCTGCAGCGCACGCTCCACCTCCGAGTTTGCCTTTTCCAGGCTCTTGCGAAGCTTCTCAATTTCTTTAAAGTCGTCCTTGCTGTCCGAGAACTCCTTCGACCACGAACTCTCGCGTGACTTCAGCAAATCACGTTTTTTCAACTCTGAATTAGCCTGCTGCAACGCCTTGATTTCGCTCTTGTACATCAGTTCGTCTTTCTTGTAGTTCTCAATCTCCTTATTCGCCGCCGAGAGATCGTCGAACATCTTCTGGTGCTCGTGCAGCACGTTATCCTTCTCGGACAACAGCTGCTTTAGCTCCTCGTCAATGCGATTGCGTTCAACCGTAATCATCAGCACCTTGTTCGACTCTGCCGCCAACAGTGACTTGAGCTTCTGCACTTCCTTCTCCATGATGTCGCGCTGAAGATTAAACTGCGCCCGCGAGTCCCTGTAGAAGTTGCACTCCTTCTTCACGTTCTCCAGCTCTGCAATGGTCGAGCTGAAAGTCTTCTTATACTTTTCACGCTCGGCAGCAATCATATTACGCTCCTTAATCAGATCGGCATTGCGCTCCTTGGACAGATGCAGCTCCTCCAGCAGCTTTTCGCTCTCCGCGCACGTGCCATCGCACTTGTTACACGCCGCCACCTCGCCATAGTCGCAGTAGTAAGCGTTCGCATTCGCCGGCGGCTTGTTGCCACTATCGCTCTCCAACCGCATCAGTTTGCGCTCCAGCAGGTTGTTTTGCTGCTTGAGTCGCGCATTGTCTGCCAGCACATCGGCGAACTTGCTGCGATCGGTGCTCTTCAGCTGATTCATGGCCGCCATATACTGCTCCTGGTAGTAGCCCAGCTGATTGTCCAGCTCCTCGCAGCGCCGCACCGTGTCGGAATGTTGATGCCGCAGCTTGGTCAGTTCAATCAGGGCCGAGTCGTATTGCGCCTTCATCACGTCGTATTTCTTGACGTTGGCGCTGCTGCCGCTGTTGCTGTTACTGTTGTTGCTATTGTTTTGGCCGCCGCCGTTGTTGTTGGCCATATTGGCGGCGCTCGTACTGCCGCTCGAATTGGACGACGGCCGCAATGTGCGATCGTAGCCGACATATTCGGGGCTTTCTTCTGTGCGAATGAAAACAAAAAACAAGACAACATTAATTGCAGCCACGAAAGCAAAAGTGCATTACAGCAAAGCGGCAAAGTGATTGAAAAATTAAATCAAACGACTAGCTGACCTTCTTGACTACTCGTGCTCGTTAAAGAGAGATCTCCAGATGCCATGTTCGCCATCACACCATTTTCTCAAGCGACGTCCAAATGCAACGCAAAACAGCAGTTAACGGTCTGGTCTGGAGTGTTTTAAACTAAAAATAATAAAGCAGAAAATGATGAAATTATCAGTGCGTTGTCATTGTTTCAAAATAAAGCTAAAAGAAAATAAGCGCATGATGAATGAATTCCTGCACAAATGAATGTAGGAATCTGCAAATTTTGACACGGTTAATCGAGTCAATTGTTTATGATCAAACGTGTAGGTTTTAGTTTTTGCTTTAGGCAATTTCTGACAAAAATTGCGTAATTTTTTTCGAATCAGATTCTGGCGTAATTAATTTGTGATTATTTGTATTTAGAAATAAATCAATTTTGTTTTTAATAATTGTACTGTTAGTTATTAAATATAATTAACTTATCATCCAATGAGATTTGTGGGCGAGTGATAAATCGGTCGGTTAAAAGTTTAAATAATTGCTTTTCATGATTATTTTATCAATAAATTAATGGCTTTTAATCAATAATATATTTTTTTCTGATTAAAAGTTTTACATATAACTCGAAAGCACCCTGTATGCACCACACATCTGAATGTGTGTATGGATATGTATGACTCCAAGTGGGAAAGATAAAAAATAGCATAACCAACTTATTTGTACGCGAGACAGTACAACGGCAAGATATGATAAGCTATCTGTCCCCCTTTGGTTCGACGTTAACGTCAACCAGTGGCGGCTTCGAATTGCCATCGTAAATAAACGCCAATCAAAAACATTAAATCATTAATACATGTTTCGTGTAATTTGCCAGAAGAAAATCGAAAAACAAGAATCCAAAACATAACAAAAACGATAATGATAATGATTGCAACAACAACAACAATAGCACCAAATTGAAAGGGTTACACAGCGCACAGCCAATTGAAGTGAATTGGTGCGAGAAATGTGGCAAGCAGCAAAGTGACCGGCCGCAGCAACAGGTGCGGGTAGGCGACTGGTGACGGTTTGTGGTCACCGGAGTGTTTCGCACTTTTTTCAACAGCGTTGACTAATTTTAATTACAAACATTTGCAAATAAATTTGTTGGGGCAGCGGCTCGCGACTAATTTATTTCAAATGTGTTGTTGTTTTGCTTTTTGAGGTTAGTTTTTGTCTGCGTTCGGAGTGATTTCTTTTTGAGTGGACAAGGTCGTCGGAATAAATTATTTATTTCTTTTATTTACACACACAAACGCGTTCACACTACATCGGAAAACACATTTGCGGAGATTGCAGAATTGCGTGCTGTTGTTGTCCAATGCCGATTGAACAACAACCACATTTACAACGGCAACAACAGCAGCGATTTTGCTTACATTCGCGAAAACAGACTGAAAGACAGGCTCTGGGGTTTTTTGATATTTACAAAACTTCAAATCGCAGCAACAACTGTAAGAAATGCTTAACAGCACCGCAATGACGTTGATGATGAATTGCAGCTGTATGACCGTGTGGCGATGTGTCGGTGTGTGTGTGTGTGCAAAACGCGAAATCGAAAAGCGGCTTAAATCCGGCCATCTAAAAACTTCGCGCAACGAAACGTACGGACGGATAAAAAAAGACGAGCAAACAGAGAGACAGACGTGGTCGTGCGCCGCGCTGTAATGCGATCAAAAATTAGCGAACATTCGCGCAAGCTACACACAAATGTGAGCACATTTCGCAATAATGAAACGCAACCAACCGACTCACTAACCAGCCAACCAACCAGCCCACCAACCGCGCAGGCAGTCAACCAACCAGTCGGACGGCCAGCCAGCCTGCCATCCGGCCAACTCGTCTCAGCCGCAGCGAGCGGCGAATATACGTCGTCAAGAAGCCACCGTTGCGTACAGCCAACAATGAATGAGCCAACTCAGGTAATTAGCAACAGTAAACAGCGAAAGCAACAACAACGATAGTGCCGCAGCGCAGCAATCATAAAAAAGTGGCAAGTGGCATGAAAGTTTGTGGCATTGCAAGTAAAATGGATGCGGACCGGAGCGAGCAATAAAGCTGGAATAAGCAGCAGAACGCCACTGAAGGAACAAGGGGGGCGAAAACGAGTTGAGTTGAATTTCAACTGGCCAGAACACGTTAACAACGGTCGCAGAAATCTGGGTGTCGAATGGCAGCTAGCGAGGGTAATGTACGATCAGCCGAAAAAGATGCACAGCACAGTCGTGTGACAAGTTTTCGTTATTGGAAATGGGACAAATTTGATACTGGAGAAAAGTTTTAATGCAAGCAATGGTTTAATATAGCAACTTTAGCTTGAAATTTAAAAATATTTAAAAACAAAAATTACAGGTCGATTTTGGAATATTATAGATTAAGTGACAACTGTGAAATGGATGCCGGTTATCACATTATATTGTGCTTCAATTTTAAAACGTGGTCGAATAAGAACGAAAATGAAATGAAGGACAATCGCCACTGCGCGAATGTTGTCAGGCAGCCACGGGTGGCTCGCTTTGAAACGAAAATACGAGTTGTACGTTGAGTGGTCGGAACTTTTACATACCAGAAAAAACAGAAAATAAAACTATAGACTCAAAAGTCTGGTTTCGAGAATTGTTTTTGAGTTTTGATTTTGCTTGTAGGGAACTCAAATTGAGGATCCATATTGCCATGAATGAAGAGTACAAAATGGAATTATAGTTCTAGCGAGAGCCAATATCGCTTTCCCAAAGGCGGTTTGAAAGCTTTTTGAAGACAAATGTTTTACAAAAACAACATATATTTTTTTTTAGTTCAGACCAATGTTGTCTCTATGGTAAAAATTGTGCACTAATGCATTCATACTACACGTCTTTGAGTGTGATTTGCATTAGACAGTTTTTTTCAAAATAAACCAACTGCAGACGAGATTTCCCAAGCTTCACTGCAATTCAATTTGACTGACTGTTAACTTTCACCGGCAATGGAAATGCAAATGCAGATTTTTAATTTACAGCAACAGTAATGAGAAATTCAAGAAAGCCACTGACACTCACACACACACACATAAGCATTTACTTGAGAAAATCGAACGATCGCCAGTTCACTCCTACAATGTTGCACAAGCGCTGTTGCAGCAAAATGTGGCAAACGAAACTTTAAAACAAAGTCAAATCAAGTAAATAAAATTAAAGAAAAATACACACACAATAATTAAGATCACAACTCACAAGCAACATGCCCTGAAGGTTGCAAAAGAGCTTTCAGCAATTTAATGAAAGTTTAAAAAAGCAGACGCAGAGGCGCCATCATCTGCTTCAATTCGCGTTTCTAATTCATTTTGTGAAATAGTTGGTATTTTTGCATATCCAGATTTGTAATGAAATTTGCAACAAAAACATGGCCAAAATGCGTGATTGATGTTGCTCTGTTAGCAGCTGCGATGCTGTGCCCGACCTGAGAACGTGTGCTAGCAGCATAGAAATTGAAAAAGAAAACAGCAGAATGGAGAAATGATGTGATGAATCACACTCGAGGTCAAGCACCCCAACGCGCGTATTTATAACGCAAAGAAAGCTGGAACTAATAGCAACACAACGCTCCTAAACAGCTTGAGGGGGCAGCGCAAACCAGGCGGCTCTGCGGAATATTCACCCAAGTTCTAGAAAAGCTAAACACTTCGAAGTTCTTCTTGTTGCGAAGACTTTACTCGAAACCCACCTGTGCACCGTGTCGTCCGCGTAGTCCTTCGCCGCTCCAGCAAACGGTATCCGCCAGGCGCAGCAGCCAACTTGTTATTGCAAAAAAGCTAAAACTGAATCAAACGCCAACAACGCCGTTCCCAGTCAGCAACCGTCGTCAGCGAATTGGAGTGCTCGCAATGGTTGTTGGTTGCTGCTACGCTGGCTGCTCGGTCGCTCGTGCA
This sequence comes from Melieria crassipennis, assembly GCA_963668005.1. NCBI lineage: Eukaryota > Metazoa > Arthropoda > Insecta > Diptera > Ulidiidae > Melieria > Melieria crassipennis. The sequence continues at coordinate 19,646,286 of OY764961.1, forward strand.
GAAGCAGTGGGAAGCAACAGGCGGTGTGACGGTGTGGCACAGCAACAACCACGACAACAACGGTGGAGCACAGCAATTGTCGGGCCACAAGCGAGAAGGCCGCAATCGACACCGAGCGCGCGCACAGTCACTTTTAGGCCAAAACGAAGTCAGTCTTTTCTCTATTTTGTGCTTTTCTTTCTTCACTTTGTTTTCTAACCGGAGGCGAACGTACGCGAAATCAAATCGAAAACCAAGCAATGAATTAAAATTTACGGCTGAAAAATATATCAGCAACAACGACAACAATAGTCACAATGGAGCAGCAAACTAGCAAAAACAACACTAACAGCAACAACAAAAACGGCTGCTATTATTTCGTGTATTTGCTCGACGTCGACGTCGTCTTAATTTGCTGCTGTTTTGCTTTTTCACCACTTTTTAATTTACGCCCGAGCGCAGTGAGCAATGAATGTGTGCGAGCGAAAAATAAAACACACACACAAAATTCATCATATATTTTATTCGCATTTTCACCAACAAATTGCACTGAAATTCAATGCATTTCATTTGCTTATTGCAATGTCGCACTTCATCTTTTGTTTGCACTATTTTTCGTTAGCGAATTCCGTGGATTTTCTGGCGAAAAAGCACTTTTAAAATCTTTTACAAAGGAGGTGAAATTTTTTATCGCAGCGTACAAACGTAGAAAAGTATAGTCAAATAAAAGATCCAGCACAGCGATGATGACAGCGATTCCTGGTATTTTTTGACATTTGATAGGTGAGAATACTGGCAAATTAAAAGTGTTGAAGATCAGCAGCGAAACTTGCTCCACGCAGAGTTGCTCTGAAAATTCTTATTCGAAGTCGTGATGAAATGAACACTTTCCCTACAACAAAATTCCTGGCTTTTGCTCTTATTGCATTGAATTGTCTTTTAATATTTATTTATTTTTTAAATAAAGTGCTATCTTTCTTAAATTTATAAAACAAACAATGTTCTTTAGTACGTTTATTTGAATATCTTCATAAAAATATTGTCAACAATATTAACACTACGTTTTATGTATCATATATTAATTTTGCATACATATCACCCTGTCGGCGGAAAGCCGATTTTTGCTCAATTCCTTTGCACACCCAGTCAGCAACTGTCAAAACGGCATTGGTCATTCGTCCACTTCCAAAAGTCTGTAATCGCTGCGAGTGGTTGCAGAAAATCAAAAATATTTCCTTAAAAACCATACAAATATAGAAAATATTACCATAAATGTTTAGCGAATTGTGCAATAATTACGTAGGCATCTATACGAACTGAGGAAGAGTAAAGCAAGTGAATTCGAGTGCTGGTGTACTGTCGCAACGAAGCCAAAGCAGTAGTGGGGACAGAAAGTAGGAAAAAAGTTGAAAACGCAGCAAATAAAGATAACGAAGTGAATATCCAAAATGGTGAGTAATGTTTTTTATATATTGGTTAAATGTCTGAAATATGCCTTTGCCAAGTAGCGCCAGCAATACAATGGTGTAGTAGGGCCGCGTACAATAACGCATCAGAACACGTTAATCAAAATCCATGCCCATATATGGCAATATGGGTTTAGGAGTATATGCTGAAGCAGGGTGCGCGGCACCGGGGTGGCATTGCTCATTGTACAGTATGGTTTTGCAATTCCGATGACATTTTCGTGTGCTCATCTTACTTCTTGCAGTCTGACATACAAATGGACTGTGCGCTGGATCTGATGCGCCGGCTGCCGCCACAGCAGATCGAGAAAAACCTTATCGACCTGATCGACTTGGCACCAGACCTGTGCGAAGATCTACTCTCATCCGTCGACCAGCCGCTAAAGATCGCCCGGGATAAGGAACACAGCAAGGATTATCTGCTGTGCGACTATAATCGCGACGGTGACTCGTACCGATCGCCGTGGTCCAACACCTACTACCCGCCGCTGGAGGATGGACAGATGCCGTCGGAGCGGCTGCGCAAGCTGGAGATTGAGGCCAACTACGCCTTCGATCAGTACCGCGAGATGTACTACGAGGGTGGCGTGTCGTCGGTGTACCTGTGGGATCTGGACCATGGCTTCGCGGCAGTGATACTGATCAAGAAGGCGGGCGACGGTAGCAAGAAGATACGCGGCTGCTGGGACTCCATACACGTGGTGGAGGTACAGGAGAAGCCGACCGGACGCACGGCTCACTACAAACTAACCTCTACCGCTATGCTGTGGCTACAGACGAACAAGCAGGGCTCTGGCACCATGAATCTGGGCGGCTCGTTGACACGCCAGATCGAGCAGGACGCCACGGTCAGCGAGTCGTCGCCGCACATTGCCAACATCGGCAAAATGGTGGAGGAGATGGAGAACAAAATACGCAACACACTCAACGAGATATATTTCGGAAAGACGAAGGACATAGTGAACGGCCTGCGCAGCACACAGCCGCTGGCCGATCAGCGGCAGCAGGTAGCCATGAAACAGGATCTTGCCGCCGCCATACTGCGACGCAACGTTAAGCCGGAGTCGAACTGAGGCGCGCATAGCTGCACAGGTGACGACAACTGGAATGGTGGCAGCGGCAATGCGGCAACCAGACGACGAGAACACAGCGAAGCAACACGAGTAGATGCAATTCTTTTAAACAGCTAATCAACACAACAAACAAATAAACAAAATAGCCGAAGTGCGAAATTCTAAACAAATTGAAGTATAAAAGCGCCGATGAAGTATAGAAGGAAACATACCATTAACACGTAAACTAAAGCATTTGCATTATTGTTCAGTAGTGGAGAATTTTTTAGTAAGCAATTAATAAATGTAGCAATTGTTAAACTTGTTAAGACAATGAAGACGCCCCTCCCGCCGCCGACAGGCTAAACCATCCGCTATGCATAAGTTTACAAAAGGAAGCCCACAAGTTCGCTGTCCAGCCTTACACGCAGACGTCCCGCACGGCGTATGCTCCTTCCGTCTTGTCCGCGTGCCCCTGCAAAGCGATTGTATTGTTCAATGTATTGTTTGCAAACGATTTCCACCCGACAAACAACAGCAACGGCTGCAACCGCAGCGCCGCAACGAATCGTGCATAACCAGTGGAAGTCGGTACTTTTGTGTTTTGCTGCTGATTTCCAAACTTTTGTGTTTTAAAATAAAAAGAGAAATTGTCAATAACGAGTAAAGATTTCTATTTGTGTATTTACATTGATAAGTTTATGCAGTTATTGCATTAAAATAAAGTCTACTATTATTATCATTATTATTACCATAATTATTATCTGCTATTATTACTACCGCTACGATTATTCATGTTTTAATTTACTCTGCTGTATTAGTCTTGAATATTTTTTCGAGCGCATCAAATTGCAAATTTGTATTTGAATTAGAGAGAAATAAAGCGTGCAAAATTTTATACAACCACAAGAAAAGAGAAAACCCCAAGAGAAATGAAACTATAAATAAACGACTCTAAACAATTAACGGTGTGGTTTTTCATGGAACTTGGCTCAAGTGTAACACGTAATCTTGTTCAATGAAATGCGTCTGAATTCTGTGTACCCAATCGTCAACAGATACAACGCAATAAATGTCTACATGTTCAACGCACTGTTGAAAATTTCGTAACACAATTTTCCCCCACATTAAAATGTCAAAACTCAAGTGAACTCCAACCAAAGAAAATTTCGTACATATGTAAATACATAACTGCTTTATTGCTCGAACTTATTCATTTTATATGCATGGCTACAGTTCAAATGCCAAAATCAAAAAGTTTACAGATCGTCAGTGGAACATTTACTTCTTTATTTTTCCAAGTGAATTCTTTCGTTCAATGATTTTTTTAAACATCATTTTATAATTAATTTTTGTAAGTGGAAAACTTAAGACTACTTCTCGCAGAATGGTTGCTATGTACAAAGTCTTTAGTGCTGCCTAAAATTAAATACGCACACGCACAAACCAATGGCCGTCTGCTGCAATACTAGCGTTACTTGTGTAGAGGTGTACATATGTAAATATATCTATGTATGCGTGTGCCTAGATAAACGGCAAATCTAAATTTATGTATATATATATATATATATCGTATGCAAGTGTGTGTGTGTATATTTATATACAACTTAAGCCTAGGTGAATTTTTTAGTTAAGTTAGTAATATAAAATATGGTTTATATTATTTTACACCATTTAGATTTTGTGATATAAAATTGTCGCTATTTGCGCATCTTATTGCGTTCGGGGCTTTACGTGTATTTGCGTTTTTGACTTGAGAAAACTCTAAAATAAATAGGAACACAGCAGAGCAGAAGTACAGTTCGCAGCCGGTTTGTATGGGCTTGTGTAGGCTTGTAGAATGCAAAATGTCAGTGAAAACAATGCATAAAAATTACGAAATATTGCTCGCATTACAACTGCAAACAACGTAGAGGACGTAAAGTTGTAGGTTGTATAAAGTTATCCACAAATGCTACGGGCTTTTGCATAAATATGATTTTGTTAAGCCAATAAAAAACCCAAAGGCAAACGAAAAACATAACATGGCAAAACATAAATTTGCAAAACACTACAAGCGTAGCGAAGCGTAAAGTACGTGATAGATAGTGGTAGGCAAAGAGAACATCGATGAAATCACAAGCTGATTGATTTTGTAGCGTAAGTGTGTATACTGCTTAACTCTATTGCATCTTCGAAACTTCGAACTTCGTATTGATTATCTCCTCGTCCGAGTCGAGCACCGGCAGCGCCGGATCATTCATGGACGACGGTATGTTCTCCTCCACCCAGCGCAGATCGTCTTCCTCGGTGGTGGTGCCGCGGTGCGACGAGGGCGGTGTCCGCGTACCGTTCGTGTGCGAGCCGCGCATTTTAACGCCATACGCGTCGGCGACAAATTGATCCTCCTCTGCAAGCACACACAGTCACAATAACGAGACTTAATTTTCAATTGGAATCATTTGACATACCATCATCATCCTCATCTTCGGGATTGTCCAATAGTGGAGTGAAAGCATAGCGTTGATTGTTGTTTGTGGGGCGCCAAAGGATCATAATCACCAGCAACAGCACTGAAAACAGCACATGCCAGAAGGCGGTGTCGATCCAAATATCGCGCCAAGCCTAAGAAAATAAATTGCTTTGTTAGCCAACATCTGAACGCGACAAAATTAATCATCAAAGATAGCAAGACAAGAGGACAACAAAAGATAACAATAGAAAATTAAATTTATTGAACAGGGCAATATGTAGCAAAAACGAAGAACAAATTAAAAGCTATGAAAATGAAAGAAATTTCTAGAAATCTAAATTAACTTGAACTTGAACAATTAAATGTAGAGTCCGACCGATGCCAAATTTTTTGGCCGATGCCGATTAATCGGCCGGAAGGGCGAGTTTGGCCGATGCCGATTAATCGGCCGAAAGGGCGAAAATCGGCCGCTACCGATGCCAATATGCACATAGAAAAAAATAACACGAATGAATTCAATCAAAAACACAGTCTATTTTATAAAATAACAAAAGGAACTATTACATATTGTTTGTAATATTCATCACAAAATAACAAAACAACGAGAAAAGAAATAATTAAAAACTAAATAAAATAACAAGAGAATTCAGAATTCTAATACATTAACATGTATTAAAAAAAATAATATATCACATTTATCCACTAACAGAGAAACAAAAATAGTGACGTAAATATTGCATACAAATTCAGTTTTATAACTTAAAATTACGATTTTTATATTAAAATTTGTACTCTCAAATTGCGACTTGTTGTACAGATGCAGTGGAAAGAAGTCAGAAAACAAATTTGGAAAAAAGAAGGATAAGATTGAAAAATTAAATGCCCCTTCTTCTGATATCCACATTAAGAGACGAAATGCATAGACATTTCGAGAAAATCTGTGTTTTTAAGAATACTTAGTTTAAAAAAAAACATTTCTAGGAAACATTTATATTGAACAGTATCTAACAGCCTGATTCTGTGTATTCTTGACAAATTTTTTATCAAGGTTTTTTGTCAAGATTTTTATCAAGCAAAAGCTTGTTGGCATTCTGATGCAACATTGATAAAGTAAAAAGCTCATTTAAGTAATTCAACATAAGGTGAATATGCGACAGCTGTCAAATTGTCAAAAAATAAGGCAACAAATTTAAGAAAAGTAAGTTTTGAAATAAAAAGCCGGCCTTGATAGCCCAGCGGGTAGCGCGCTAGCTTCTCATACCGAGCGCCCCAGGTTCGATTCCTGGCTCGGGTTGGAAAAAACGCTCATCTATCAGGTCAGTCCATAAGTTCGTGAGTTTTTATTTCAATAGTTTCACAATAGGCGCTTTTTGCATACAAAAAATAATTCGTGGGAGGTAACGGATTTTTTTTATTTTCTCTGATGTAAAAGTGTTAACATGCACAATTCTTCCATTTTCAATACGAAAAATTTCAATTTGTATGCTGTTGTCAATAGCATTCAAACTTTTGACAATTTATCAAGAAAAGAGCTTTTATTTTTAGGAATAGAATACCAATTCTTGACAAATAGTAAAAAATTGACAAATAGTCAATATGGTGAATTTATCAAGTGTACAGAATTGGGCCGTAAGAATACATTACTGAAAAGGGGTATAAGAACCCGTTGTTGCAAAAAATTAAAACAAAAAAATGAAAGCAGAAAAATAGGCCGATGGCATCATCGACCAAAAACGGCCGATGTGGCCTTTTTTGGCCGATGCCGATTCTTTTCTTTTTTCGCCGATGCCAATACTAGCCGATGCCGATACCAATTATATTGGCCGATACTAGCCGATGCCGATTAATCGGTCGGTCTCTAATTGAATGCCAACTCACCGGTGTGCAATTTTCGGTCTTGCGCAAATGCAGCGCATACAGCATGAACATCACCGATGCAATTACCGAGAATATCAATGTGTTTGTGAAGTGTCTGTATAGCGACAATTTGACCATATTTCTGCAACAAACAACAAACTGTGCTAATCAATTTTGATGGTTGTGCTAAAGCCACGTACCTTCTCAAGCGCAACGTTCGGGTGGTCTGCACCAGCGACGTGAATATCCACCAGCAAATGCCCGTGTCCAGCACAGCCAGCGGTATGGCCGCCACAAGCAGCTCATCGGTCTTGATGCGCGTCACACGCAAGTAGCTCTCCACACAGGCGAGCACAAAGTACAAAGCGCCCACGCCGACCACGCGATGCAGCATGGGACCCAAACGCGGTCTAAAAAATTGCAAATATAAATTCATAAGCATTCACTTCATTTCAATTTGCATGCAAGCGCTGTTCGTCTCACTTCACAATGCCAAAGCCCAGACTCATAATGATGACGAGCATGCGCGCCAACGTGCGTTTGGCGCACGAGACAAACTCCGCCACCAGTTCGGCGCCCTGCACCGGCACACCAGTGGAATTTAGACTGTAGTATTGTGCATAGAAGAAGGCCTTCTCCAGCATGCCCAGCAAAATAACGCCGCCAATCCAGAATTGTATGCGCAACAGATCACGCCACTGCGCGAACGAAACCACTAGCCAAATGATGCCAAAAATCACGTACACCACGCACATAATGCCATAAAACTGTTCGTTCAACGAAACACAAAGGAAATAAACGGCTGATGATGAAGAATTGCTGAGACTTGCTGCACAGACTTACCGCCAATAGTGGCCGATCAATAGCCGATATGTAGCCGCCATCGGGGCCGACTATGTCGATTTGGACATGCGTCGTAAAATCAACAGAGTCACCAATCTTGAAGGGCTCGATTTTGAGTGACAAATCGTAGATTCCATCTTTGCCGATGGTCACAATCGTCTTGGAGTTAGCCTGAAATTGGAAATTGTCAAGTTAAATAGTTTTTTCAAATGTAAAATTGATAAAGTGAATATATAATAAGTGGAATGTTGGGTTGGTTGAGTACTGAAGGATTTCCTCTTATTCCATAAAAATTTACAAATGCGAACAGATATAAAATCATACAGATATTTTTAATTTCTTTTACCTTGCTTACATGTTAAGCATTTGGATTGTATTGCAGGTGGGCGTGGTTTACGATCAACTGCAATAATTCTTTCACTGAAGAATTGTTACATTACGTTTGGTATAAAAAAATTGGGACGAAATCCATAGAACAGTTTCAGTTATAATCATTAATTGACTTATATGACTTATATAGGAAGTAGGCGTGGTACAGAAATGACTGAGCAATTTCTGTACTGATTATTTACAATGTTATTTTTTTTACATAGCCCAACTTTGATAGAAACGATTGAATAGTATTAAAAGTGCGAAATGTTTAATTTATACGGCAACTGGGTGTGGTTTCTGGCTGTGAAACTATGAAAATCATTGTTAAATATTGTCGTAACCATAGTTAAAATCAATCGATAATTTCCGTATGCTACTTTTCTTTTATCTATTCACACTCACATATTGGAAGGTAAATTCCGTAACAATTCATTAAACGTGCAAACATACTTGTCGCCTATTTGTACTTATCAGCATTTCAACGAGAATATAATTTAAATTACAAAACACGCAATTCCGCCAACGCTTTGGCACCGAGTCCGCACAAGTTTGTGCGTGAGTCATACATACAACCTATAACAGAAAATTAATTTTGTGCGCGTTATCCATTTAGCAGACCAAAGGCAGCTATGAAAAGCAGGAAAAGCAGATAACAATGCGGCAGCCGCAAGTGCGACAAATTCTAGCTACGCTAACGAAAGTGTTTCCTCGCTACAGATAACGCAACCCGTTTATCAGCAAATATTATGAGCTTCTACAGCTCAACTTGAAATAAATCATAGACGACTCGATAAAAATGCCTTTAATTAGGTGTTCGTGGGGAAAAGTTGTTGTATATGTATATTCAATATTTCGGTTATTTTGCATACTGACCGAGAGTGGATGCTTTTTCGTTGCAGGCACAGAATTGGGCGCTGCTTCCGTTGTGTCGGCATTAGGCTTGGCTTCGACCAGCGGCGCAGCTCCGCCATTGCCCACTGCTGTCGTAGGCCACGGTTTTTCGGGCAATACAATCGGGTGACCTGGGCATGTGTCATGCTTGGAATCAGTCAAAATCAAGCCGGCGTCCGAGTGATTCTGTTGCTGCAGCCGATCCTCGTACGCAATGTAGGCCATTTCGAGCTAAAATGAGCGCCGAGCTTAAATGTTTGCACAACTGGCCGGCTGCTGTGCTGACAATACTTACCGCCTGCTTGTCGTACCAACACTGACGTTCGTACAGTGTCCATGTAACCACCACGTCCAGCGGATTTGCGGTATCACATTCAACTATATGTTTTCACGTATAGGAAACAATTTAGCACAATTCCTTAAGAAATCGCATCACATAAAAACTCACTGTGCACTTTTATCTTGGAGTTGGCCAGCAGCGGTCGCTGCTCCCTGGCCACGTTAGCTCCCTGGCGATCAAGTAGAAAGAGAGGGAACATTCAAATTTCAGCACCACACTGCATTACTCATGTTATACTTACTGGCGTCAGCACTCGTGTCGTTTTTCCAGGATCCGACTTGCCGTACGCACTCCGCACGGCAAAGGCCGCCAGCGTCGCCACCACCGCAATTAGAATTTTGAATTTAGGCATCTCGTCAGCAAAAGATTTCCAAACAATTTGTGCACAATTTCACTGTTGCTTCGCAGCAGCGCGTCGTCAAATTCCTCAAATCGGCAGATTGCAAAATATTTTCACGAATTTCCACGAAAAATCGACGTCAACAGACACATCAAATAAGAAAACCGCAAAAAGCAGACGATGATAGAAAGAAAATTGTTCTGACAATTCTCGGCTGTCATTTGCAAACCTTCCGGTTCTACATATAGCGAAATGTCAAATACACTGGCAAAAATTTTATGGTCAACCACTTACAGATAATTTCAATATACCGAAATTTTTGTGTTGTAAGAAAGGCTTCTTGATTGGAAGTTTGATTGATCGATTTTTTTGGCGATGTAATAAAATATTCCCAATTTTCTGTCCCTAATCAAATTAAATTGTAAACACTATTTGTTTCCTGCATGTAAAAGCAATACTAAGCTTATTCTTCAGATAAACTACTTATTTAAGAGTTAGTTGTTGTTATTGTTGTTGTTGTATGAAATATCATCGTTTAACTTGCACCGATTATTAGATAGTCGGGTTCTCAAGGACAGGTTAAGTTTATGTACCAATCACAGGGCGTGTACGATACAAACAAATTCATTTATAGTGACTATCAAAGTGTAACAGCTGTTTCTGACATAACCTCCACCGTTTTTTTTATTGAGTTCGCACCTCGGAAATGTTTAGAAAAGTAAAGACACTGCATTTTCTTACAAAAGTATAAAAGATATGTGAACATTTTTAAATTTTAGCTTACACCACTTGTGCCACGCCTATTGCGTCATTCTGGCGCCCCAGCAACCCTTGGTGCCGATGTGACGCGCAGCGCAAGCGGTGGCGGTGGAGTATACGAGCCGGATTATTTGGAGGCAAGTTTCGTCTTCCGAGTGTGCAATTTATACGTTTAATCTCGTACTTGCAGTCGTTGAAACCAAAATTCCCACAATATGAAGCATTGAGTGTGCAAATTAAGGGTTACGACTTTCCCATACTGGAGAACTACCAGCGTTACCTGCACAGCGTGGCGGAGTACCTGGACATTGATGTCTCCGACTGGTTGGTATTGGCATCTACGTAGCAACCCTCGAACTAGACGGACAATTTCACACTTATTTGCAGCTATGCAATGCCGCCACAACGCACCCAAGTGCAGCGCCTGCGTCCCAACTCTGCTGTAGTGGATTCCGAATACAAGCTGACCATGTACGAGCGTAATCTGCAAATGAACGACGTGAATGCGCCCGTGTATCCGATCTTTCTGCGTATTGCGCAAGCTGCGCTACCCGAAGGTGTGCAGCTCACCGTTCAAGAACACACGGAAGAGTATGAGGAACGCCGCTACGTACCGGACAAAGATTTGGAAGAGCTGAAGGCGGAACTGGAACGAATGCAGACGGGCGCAACCAAAAAGAAATAGAAAATGCAATCGTCTCGTGCACGCTGGAGGTGCAAGTTAAATTTACTGCAAACGTTATTCTTAAAAATAAAATAATATGTACTAAAGTTAAACTAAAACTAGGCGGAATGCACTATTTAAAGCTTTTGCTATTGGACGGCTAAAGAGAGTAACTGCTACTATTAGTGGGAAGACTGTATAGGTCCACAGGTGAGTTGTTGGCTAACAAATTGCAAATTGCACTTGGGTGAGTTAATGCGCCGGATCGGTGTTCTGACTGCGACTACACCACGCCGAAATGAACTACTTTTATCGATGACGGCTGCGACGATGCTGGCGCACCCGGTTTGCGCGATTTTTGCTCCTCTCTGATGGAGGGTTTCGATGGCGGGCGTGGTGCATCCACTGCGGATTAACAAAGATTAAAAGTTGCAGGTTACAGCATCACTTCAAGCTTACCTGCTGATATGGGATTAAAGTCCTTCAAGTAGTCATCGTTGGGATGACATAGTGGCAAGCTGTCGGCTAACTCCTTCTTAGGATTGGTGAGATTGCGCGGTGGCGGGCGAGAATAGCCATTTCGTTTTGGTGGCATAGGCTTCTCCTTGCGTGGAATCTCCTGCGAATAACGAACAAAAATTTAATTACTGAAAATATTATCGGCACACTAAAATGTGCTTTCAATTTACCGGCACCACAGCGACCTGCACCGTATCTGAGAATTTCACTTTGTTCTTTTCGCCGGCGCTATTTTTGCTATTTTCTTTGCTTCCGCCGCTACTGTTGTTGCCGTTCAATTGCAGTGACGGTGAGCCTCCCGCCACATTCCCATTCTGTTGCGCTGTCGAGCTGTTGGACAGTATGGAAGCAGTGGGCTTTTTTTGCAGCAGCCGCCTTTGGTGCTCGTCGGTGAGAGCGCCAAGTGTTGTGGACGGAATTTTGCCCGAGACTAGTGGGTGCTGATAAAATTTCGGTTTGTACATGGCAGACGGTGATAGGTTGCTAATGGGCTGCGACAGGGGTCCGTTCCGCTGTGACGTTGTTACTGGTGCATTGGAGGCGGGTTCGGAGACAATTGCGGGCGTGGCATGATGCACAAATGGCGCAGTCTGCTGGTGGGGCACGACTTTAGAATGCGGTGATGCATTCAGGGTACTGGTGGTGGAGGCACGGGGCAACAGCGTAGTTGCAGGGGAACAGGTGTATAGGCTTGTAGTGGCACTGGCCATGAGAATGGGTTCGGGCACTTGTTGCCATGGTAATAAAATTTGCGGTGGTCCGGTAGTGCCTAAAAATTAAAGATTTTCCCAATTTTACAAATGTTTCGAGATTAAAGTTTAAAATTAAATTATCTTTCATTTAAAGAAAATTAATTCCTTAGAGTAAAACAATAATAACCAACTTAATGGAATACAAAATAAAAAATTACAAAACTATAAAAAAAAATGTTAAAAATATTATGCAATTGATTAAAAGTGAAAAAATAATACCGTTAACAGATTTGTTCCATTGCTGATCGCTGCCGCTCTTCATAGACAGCTCTGCCAAGTTGCTAGCGATGCTCGTTGTTGATGTTGTTGTGGCTGTTGTTTGTGTTACCTTCAAATGTTTTAAAGTTGGCAAGGGCGGTGGTGGTGGTCGGCTACGCTGCTGCGCTTCCTGTAAACAGTCCATACGCAGTTCCGGTTTCGGAATATTGATTTTAATCATTTCCGCGCTAAAGACTTTCGATTTGAATGACGGTAGCGGTGGCACATAGTTTTTCAGATGATCATTCTGCTGTTGGTTTCCCCCTCGCTTGTTTTGTTGCAATGCCGACGCATCCGAGTAGGTGGACTGCGAGCAGGCTGATTCTGATCGATAGTCGCCAATTAAGCTCAAATTTCCGTTGGCACGATCGTCCTCGTGCAGTATAGCAGCCGCCTGACTGAAAGCAGCAGTTGAGAATTCAACGAGATTCCCATCCGCCTTCGTTACGTTGAAGAGATCCATAAACAGATCGTAGTCTTCAATGTCCTGCGCCACCTCGAAAGCTTCGGCAAACAAATTCTTTCTATAATGCAAAAGTTGATGCAATTATGTTATTTAAAGTTTAATGTCAAATTGCTACGTTGTATGAATACCTCATTAGGAAAAAGAAAAATCGCCGCTTCAGATCGAACACCTGATCGCTAAACTCGTCCTTGGTCTCTTCGGACAGCGAATCGCCAAATGTCTTTAGCGCTTTGACCATTAGCTCGATACGCGCTCGTCGCGCTTCTCCTCGAAAGAACACATGATTGGCGATTTTGTGTAGCGATATCAAACACATGGCGCCATACGTCTCCCAGTTTAACGCTGTCAACAATTGCACAGCCTTCTCCAGCTGATTCAACGCCAGATACTTATCGACCACAACATCAGCAGTCAGCCCCGAATTGTGTATATCGCCGCGCATACCAGCTCCAGCAAAGAAACGCAAGCAGCCGATGGGCCCGTTGTCGAACAACAACAATAGGAAGAAGTCCGTTTGTGCGTAGGATACTGAGAAATTGCCCAACTCTGGCTTTCGGCTAAAGGATATCTGTAGCAGCGTAGGCTGTATTGCGAAATAGTGTGACAGGTCGAGCAGATTCAGGGGCGTGACATCTTCGCTTTGCAGCTGATTACTGACAAGCGTGAGTGCCAAATCGTAGCATTGAAACTGTGCGCGATCATTGGCGATTATGACCAAACTGGAGTCGCAATGCCAAGAACACTTTGTGGGTATCTGCAAAATACGTAAAATCGAAAATATAAACTTTTTACGCTGGCAATGGCTGTTATGCTTACGATTTCAATTTGTAACACGAATTTATTCGTTTGCGAAACCAAATCATGCAGACAGATTTTCCGATCGATCGAGCCCAAGAAGAGTTTCTCCTGGTCTGGACTGAAGGCGTAGCAACAGATTTGCGTGCCCATTGGAATCGAGGTGATGGCAGTGCGCAGCATTTTGCCTGAATTGATTTCATAGGAGCAAATCTCGGCGGATACTTCGCCCTTTCGCGACACCTTTTGCTCCACAGTCAGAATTTGACTTTCTGCTGAGCGTAGAAAGTCCACACAGAGAGGATCATTCTCGGACCAGCAGTAAGAAATTGATTCCAGTTGCATACTAAACACGTACATTTGTATTGAATGACTGACGCACAGTTGTGACTAATTGTCACAAACACCATTTAGCCACCTACCCTTTTAGCTTGAAGACGTGTATGTTGGCCCTATCCTGATCGCGTATGGTCGGCCGCCAAGGGTATACCTCGTTCTGCGAGGACTTGGTCCATATGACAAACAGATCGGCGCTGCTATTCACTGCTAGATGCCTCGACAGCTTTCGCTCGCTTGGACCCGGTATGACGACGTGAAAAATGCGCGGATCCATGTTGCTGATTTTCTCCGGGCCCTGAGGGCGCACGTTCGGCTTCTGCAAATGCACCACCGTCAGCTGGTTGCTGTTATAGGCCAACACGATGTGGGAACGTGTAAAAAACGCTACAACAACAAACGAGAAATACAAAACATGAGCAAAACAATAGCAACAACAACAGCACCAACAATCGCAACGGCAGGCGACAAAACGCAAACAACAGTAAAGAAAATTAATTAACTCTAATTGCATGAGCAATGGTGGGAATGCGAATGCAAATTTCTCCGCCATGCAACGCGCACTCACCGTCCGTTACGGTCTCCGTTGCCAGCTTGCCGACGAAGTACTTCTCGAACACCATGCGCTGGATGTCGCCGGTGGCGACGTGCACGCAGATGTGCGCAATTATGCCGTTGGCGAACAACACCAGTACCTGCGTCGCGTCCCGCCGCCACTCTGCGTGCACCACCTTGTGGGCGCGTAGCAGCTCTTCAAGCCGCTTGATGTTGTCTTTTAGCCGCCCGGCAGCCTTGCGGCTGTTCTTCGGCACCACAATGCCGTTGCGGCGCTCCGTGTAGTCGCGCTTCGCCAGCGTCATCAGATCCTGCTGCAACTCACGGTTGCGCGCATAGCGGAAGGCGCCCAGATCGGTGGGCTTGATGCGCACCTCGTCGCGTATGGTCCACAGGTGGCACTCGCTGAGCAGTGTCAGCATTGTTGCGTTTATATTTCTTTTTGTGCAAGTTCACGTTTAATAATTGCATAACGTTCTATGTGTGCCGAGTTCTTCCTGCTGGCCAACAACATTCGACATTCGTTGTTAGCATCACTTCTGATGTTGGTTTCCAGTTTTTACGCGTTTTGATTTTCTTTGAATTTTCGTTTTATTTTTCCACTCTTCAAATAAATTAAGGCACAACGGAAATTTCTAGCGTTGCGCTGCCGATAGGTTCCCATCAAAGCCCTCCAGCGTCGCACTTATCCAACAGCTTAGTGGAATTTTGTTGCTGTAATAATTGTTGTTGCGTTACTGCGCAGGCCCATAGACCATAGACAATAAAGACTTTACACTTCGGGCTGCTCTCACTTATACAGTCTCATTTCTTGCTGTCAAATAAATACCCGCTGTCACATAAATACCCGAGCCATTTAGATACATTTCGTGGTGTGTACATTAGTACCCATGCGTCCCCGAAAAATTGACCGTAGTATGTATCAAAGAAGGCATTTTTACATACGACATTGCTTTACTGGTGCTGCCAGATAAACTTCCTACCATACTTCATGGTGAACGAAATTTGAATTCTTATCGTTTGTTTATTGTGCAGCAGACTACGCAGAGGACATCGGAAATTTAAAAATAAAATAAAAACCAATTTAACTAGTATATTTACTTAAAGAAGTGATTTTTGCAAGCGTAAGTACATTCATTATGTTTTAAAAGTAAAATATAGCTAAGCTTTAGTTTTTCTTTATAGAAAATGCCCAGAGAAAGACGATGTGCCTTAGGATGCCCTCCGTGTGCCAGCTACTACAAATATCCGTCCAAAGAGCTGGATTCGAAACGGTAAGTATTGTGTGTGTTACCAATAAAGTGTTTTGTCGCGTGTTTGTCGTGTTTTTGTCGGTGTTTTTATGGGTCAGATGTGTGCAAGCATCTTGACCTCTGCATTGCGGTGGTGTCACATGAAGTGTTTTATCGCGTGGTTGTCATGTTTTTTTCGGTGTTTTTATGGGTCAGATGTGTGCAAGCATCTTGACCCCTGCATTAAAAATGTCAATTTTTTTAAGAATTTTTACACATCAGTTCAATTTGAAGTAACGCGTTTGAGTATGCTGTTCCCGAAATGTTACCAAATCAAATATATGTGTGCAAGTGAAAATATTGTGGTAGAGTAAGTTCGGGTAATGTGATATAGGTGCTTATTTCACAAGTGCGTTGAGCTGTTTAAAAATTAACCTTTTTAAAACATCATAACAGCTAAAAAACTCGTGCTGCATGATTTTGGATGTGATTACTTAAATAGTTTACCGTCAGTGTGATGAAGTGCTTTGAGTAGGCTTGCACAAGTTTTTGGTCACGAAGTTTGAAAGCATAAAAGGTACAAAAAAAATATTATTACAAAGTTAGAGGCTAATCAGAAGTAAATCAGTGATATCGATTATGAGTTTGCGAGGTACGCTCTTAACAAAATTATTATTGTTTTTTTTTAATATGTTTTTCGCACAAAGTCAATTTCGGGTAATGTGATATACCAAAGTTCGGGTAATGTGATATAGTACATCACAGTACCCAAACTTATGATAGTAATACTATTTGTATACAGAAATGTATATATACTTTATTTTATAATATTTGAAGTGGAATATTCTCAAAAATCTGTTAGGGTTAAGTTTTAGATAAAAAAAATCCATGAAAACATGTTTCTCGATAAAAATTGTTATCCCTTGGTCTACCCCGTCAGATTGTGATTTTCCAAAAAAATTAGAAACACGTCTCTAATTATTTTTGATTTGGAGTATTTTCACCAAGTTTGAAACTAATAGCTCCGTTAAATAACGTTTTTTCGGGTATATCACATTACCCGCCGATGGTATATCACATTACCCGCCACTTTTTTCAGACGCCAATATTTGGGTATTTTGATTTTTAATTAAATAACTCGCCAACAGTTTATCTTAAAGAGTTAATAATCATAGATATACTAAATACTGCATCAGTGAACAGTTTGAGACCCACAAAAGTGTGTTTTAAGGCAAAATGTGTCGCGAATCGCTGTAAAACAAACAGGTATATCACATTACCCGAACTTACTCTAATGAAAGCGCAATTATAAAAAAAAGACAAATATCGGCGTGAGTAAAAGTGAAACCGTCGTGCGAATATAGTGGAAGCATGAGTGGAGGTCCATGTCCAGGAAGAGGGAAAGTAGAAAGTAGTACGAAACATAAAGAATATAAAATCATTCTCATATGTAACAGCAGCAACGAGCACCCAAAAAAAAAATTCGGTAACGCGCCTATTTTGCATACCTCTATGGTGGTGGGGAAAATGCAAAGATATTTATATAGATATATCTATTACGTGTAATAAATTTTTATTATAAATGAATAATGCATATTGTTATGTACATTAGTTACTTGCAATAAAAGGAATCTTAAAATATTTGTCGTTTGGATTGTACACGTTTGCAAAACAAAAAATTACAATATATCAAAACTTAGCACAATACTTCTCAATTTTTTGTTTTTCGAAATCACCCCGGGCGGCATCAGGTTGACGATGAAATATCAAATCCAACAGCTGATATTTTTTCACCACAACTTTTACCAATTGGCAGCACAAAATTTCTATGCAAAAGGGAGGCAGAATAATGCAAAAATATAACAATAAGAACGAACCAAAACAATTTTGAGTACTGGCAAACTTTTTGACATCACATTTAGATTACAGAATGAACACATATTCCTGTTCCGGCAGCGATTTTACTGTAAATCATAATTTTGTGCACAAACATCCATCCCCGAAAAATTTTCAAGCAGAAAACAGCTGATTGGTTTTCACCACGAGCTGCAAACGCATTGCTAAATTGAAACTTGTATGAAAAATAGCCAATAAGCAATGCAAAATTATAGCAAAATTGAATGAGCTATAAGCAATTTTATGATCGCGTTTTTCTTAGATATGAATAATTTATTGATAAATATACAGTAAGATGCTTCCGATTGCTGTTTTATTGGAAAACTAATTATGATTTTCCGGCAGCAAAATAAGTCCGCGAGCTGCTCCGGACAATAGATAAATAGAAAAACCAGCTGAGCGCCAATTCACCATGAATTGAATGCAAAATAGAAAGGAAATTTGTATGGCAGAAGGCGAAAGTTTTACGTAAAATAACAGACAATCGACGCATTCTAAGACATTGCAGGGCACGCGAACCACATATATGTACTATCGGAGATGTTCAGAGTGAAAAACATTTATTCCGGCAAGCCTTTTCATATAAAACCAAACGCTTTCAATTTTTTCCCCGGCAACCAAATTGCAAACAGCTGATTTCTTTGCTCTCACAGAGTTTTTATCTTGGTTATCTAGATAATCACACGTATAGGAAATTTCAGCTGTTTTTGGCAAATTGAGCGAGTGTAATGTCTTATTAGTCTTTGCCATAGACGTTGCTGTCGTCGCAACTACAGCTTCTGCGCATTGGAATTTGGCCGATTTCACCGCGCCTCGCGTTTACTATCCACACCACTTCGATTGCTTTTGGCACTTTTGCAACTATAATCACTGCACAATTAATCTACACTAATTTAAAAGAACAATAATTGCACAAATTGGCAAACAACAAAAAATTGCTGCCTCGATTACGGATAATCAGAAATTGATTGTAGTGCAGAGTTGCATTTTCGGTGTTAAGGCAAAAATGCGCAGAGGAGTATTCGGCTGCGTACTCTGTGCGCAAGAGCACAGTCGGGTAAAACGGCTGTTGCGCTTACTAACATTTTAAATATGCGAATCAATTTCGTAACAAATTGAGGAATTTACATATATCACAAGAATAACATTAATATTCCAAGGTTGGGCTCATAATGTTCGTATGTCTAGAAAGCATCAAATCTCATTTATGAATATGAACCAAATAAAAAACGACGTAATAAATAGAAATAGAATGTAAACAGAAACACAAATTAAATTTATATTATTTGTGAAAGAAAACCACAGCGTATTATCAGAAAATATACAATTAAGGCAATAAAGAGATGAGTATAACCACAAATAAAATTGTTGCAGTGTTCGGGCACATTTTCAAAAAGCAGTTTGCCAAAGTTTAATTTATAAAACCAATTGCAAATTCAAATTTCATTCAAACTTTAATTTCAAAATAGCTGGTTACATTAAACACTAAACGTTTTTAGATAATTTTTAAAGTTATTTTGTGCAAATTGTTTTGACTGAATTTTATGAATTTAAGAACAACGATACTATATATATTTTTATTATTAACCTTACTTTTGCAAACACAAATTAAATTGTGTGTGATTGTAGTGTTTGAATAAATTCAAATGGAACATCAAGTCACACAAGTTTACAATTTTACTACTCGTTTTAAATTTTGGCATTCAAAGTGGACTTCAACATTCGATCAAATCGTTGCGATATTTTTTTTTAATTTGCAAACAAACTTTGAACAAAAACGATAACGTATGATTACATTCTAATCGCCAGATCGTCCAGTTTATTATTCGAATTCGACGCTTATCGAGTATCACAAATTTACTGCCGCTGTTTGAACAAAGCGCAATTCCGTTTACTAGCGAATTCAGCAAACATTACGTTGGCCAGTTTATATTGCATTTGCAAGCTGATCTGCTGTTGGTTTTCCACGTTAGCTTGCTGATAAAATGACAATCAAAACACACAAAAAACACATTGTTACGTGCGCAATCGAATCTAGAGAAACGCATATACAGTTTCTGCAAACAAAAACTTTATTTCGCATTTTTATTAAGTCAATTCACATTTTCTTTTACTTCATTTTAATTCAGTACTTCATGACTTTTTTGCTTTTAATTTTACTTGAACGCACTAGCAGAATTCTAGCGGTTTGCCGCAGCAATCAAATTGCTGTGTACGTCGACTACACAAAACAATTAACAGAATATGATACACTAAGATTTCTACATAAAGTTAACATTTAAATTATATATCGCAATTTGCAAACTTAGCATTACTCATATTTACGTATACAATGTGCACACACACTATGCGGATCGTATGTTGCATCTTTGGATGTGCAACTCAAAAGTAGTGATGACACCTGAGGTACAAGTCCGTCAAGCCAGTGCCAGCAAATTTGCTTCGCCAGGTGCCACACTTTACAATAGAAGTTTTGCTAAATAATACGACCAAACATAAGTAATGTTGGCACTCAACGGCCAGCAGAACAAGCGCTATGCTGTAATTTGTTCAACAAGGACTGCTGCCATTGTGGTGATTGTAAAGGCATGGCATTGTGTGTGTATGTTAACAACATTCGCATTGTTGTATTACAAGTATTCGTGTAATTTGTTCAGCACGTTTGTTTTATCATATTTAATCATTTATAATTTTATCAATATTTACAAAGCAATCGAATTCGCTTGCCTGCTTTTAATGTTTAGCGTTTGTTAATTTAGTTATACAGCTTACAATACGTACTACATTACATCTATGGATAGCAGCCTTTCAATGAAATTTTCTTGTTAACATTTTCATAAACTTCGTTTCAATTTTCAACACTTATGAATTACATTCGTAGGTATATGTATATGTATAAGTAAAGTATATGTATTTTTAGATTAGTGTGTGTGTGTTCGTTTCGATTTAGAATATCATAAATAGATACATGTGCATATATACGCAAGTAGGTATGAGGCGTTAAAGCGCTGAGCGCCGATGAGGACAACTTAAAACAGAGTGCAAGCTAATAATTCGATAGCACGCAGCAAATGGTGAGAAAATAATTGCAATTTTCAGCACGTTTGATAAATCTTCAATTGAATAACACAACCGAATATACTTCGTTGTACTTATGGCGTTATACAGACAACAAAACGACAACGCCAATCGAACTATGGGCCGGCAAACTGCTTCCGCACTCTTCGGCCTAGCGGTCAGCAACAAAGCTAAAACTGGACGAAAGCTTTGAATAGTAAACAATTTTGCTTTGCAGTCGTTTCCAAAGTATATTTCGCTTTTCTTTCCACATTTAATTCAAGTTCATTGTAAACTTAAATTAGTGCTCTTCTCTAATTAATGTTATAATAATTGTAGTAATCAAATAATGTGTTTGCATAAAGCATTCCTTGCAAATAATAAGCAAACTTCTTTTCATTTTTTCTTAGTTTCGTTATACAAGC
This sequence comes from Melieria crassipennis, assembly GCA_963668005.1. Classification (NCBI taxonomy): domain Eukaryota; kingdom Metazoa; phylum Arthropoda; class Insecta; order Diptera; family Ulidiidae; genus Melieria; species Melieria crassipennis. The sequence goes on from OY764961.1 coordinate 19,667,592, forward strand.
TCATATGGATATATTAACATTAGATCCGTAAGCATCCTACAGATCTAAGATAGATCACAAAAAATACTAAATCAGCACTATTGACTTTGCTTATTAAGACCAAAACATTTAAAAATAAGGTATGAAAAAGTAAATTAAAAGCTAAATTGAAAATCAATAGAAAAAATATGGAACAATTTCAGTTTCACGGCCACCAAGTCAGTTATTAATATGCTGCTTTTGTTGTTGCAATAGTGGTAAGTGCCTGCGGTGATGATGCGAAAGCACAGCATGTCTATTGATTTTTTGTAAAGTAGCCGCGATTGCGTAATGGCTTAAGATTATTTGGTGCGTTACACTTTCGCTTGTGGCATCTCGCGTTTGGTCACAAAAATATTCCTAATTAATTTGCGCAATACACTATTTTATTATAGCCTTTGCGGCTGCGATAGTATTCAATTCGTTGGTTTTGCTTTTGCTAAGTTTTCGTCATTTGGTTTGCCGTCGCTGCGACAAATATTCCTTAGTGTGTGTGTGTGTGTGTGCGCGCTTCTTTACAATGTCCCTAAACCCAGTGGCGACAGAGTGCTGTCGCTATTTTTTGCTTTGCAATTGCAATTGCAATTTTATGCTGTTGCCTCTAAAGTTGCATAGCAACTTTCTTTTTCGACTACTAACGAAAACTACACTTCTCGCTGCATTGCGTAAACTAACACACAGTCGGTTAGTTGGAACGTTGAATTTTGCAATTCGCTGAATGTGGCCGTACTGCTGACATCAGGCACGTGCTGGCAGCTGCTGCACTCCTTTTCTCTCCATCACGGCTACGTCGTGTTCTATGTCTGGCGCATGCGTCACGTCACGCCTTCGCCTGCTGGCCGCGCTGCCAAAGGAAAATAAGTCTAGAAATCGTAGAATTCATTGCATTTATTATTGAAATGGCGCGTTAACATGTACACGACGGCCTCGTAGGTGGACATCATGATGGCGGTATTTGGTATCTGTCGCACCAGTTGCGTTGTCAAGCCTCTGTAAAGAAGTAAACACAAACTCAGAAATATGGTACGTACAACTTTCCATATTACGTTTGACATTAAAGGAGTCAATACGTGTAAATTTACACGATTTTCATAATTTTTTTTTTGTGAAATATACTCCAGGGGGTCTTAAGAAAAACCCCCCTCAAGTGGTTTTTAATTCTGATGACCCGTTCCCCTGCAGCAGCGCTTTATTGATGGTCAATTCGTTCCGCATGCAGCCGTAACGCAAAGTTTAAACCGAATTATTTCGAAACACTGGTTTTTGATTATGGAAGTAGAATATCTCGCCAAGTTTTAGTCCCACTGATCTAAAATTTGCGCAGCAACTTTTTGAAATATAGAACTTCTAAAGTAACTAAAAATTTCATTGTTTTTGGCGAAATCCGCGGCGCCATTTTCGGGAAATTAAGAAAAAAAAGGTAAGGTAGGTTTTTTCGGTTGGAGCGTATTTTTGTATTTTTGAGAAAATATTTTTTTTGTTAGTTACTTTCGGCCTCGATAGCTCAGCGGGTAGCGCGCTGGCTTCTCATACCGAGCGCCCCGGGTTCGATTCCTGGCTTGGGCTGGAAAAACACTCATCTACTTCTGTCGCTATCCACATGAAGGGAATGAGAATTACAAGAATCGCACAAGTGCGCTCTTGGCAGGCAATGGCAAAACCTCCAAGTGTGAAAGAAAAACTGCCCATCGCCGTTCGGATTCGGCGTTAAACTGTAGGTCCGCTCCCCTACCTTTCCCCACCCGTTTGAAATGTGTGGTGTATCACATGTTGAAAAAACAGTGTTGCATACGCATTTCAAACGGGTGGAATCTGTGGTATCACAACGGGCCCATTAAGAGGCCTAAGTGTGTCTCATACAGAGGCAGCCACCTCAACCTAACCTAACCTAACCTAGTTACTTTAGAAGGTACATATATTTTCTCATAATAACTAATAGCAATATTTTTTCAGATGATTTTTGGGACTTCTACTAGAATTTGGGCCCAACGTTGGACCCCCACCACCGCTGCCATTTTGAGCACGCCAAGAAAACAATTTTTTTTCTTGCACTGCCACCTTTTGATAAAAGAATGAAAAAAAAAATCGTACATTGCATTAATTTTCTCCGGCGTATGCGCGATTCCAAAAATATACCGTTTACACGTATTGACCCCTTAACAATATTGTTAACACAGAAACTCGCTAATCGTGTCATGCTAATTTTTGGTATTGACGTTAGAATAAAATTGTTCATAATGGTAAAAAACCAAAAATAACGAAAAGATAATTAAACATTAGAAAACTGCGCTTGTTTACTATTTTCATAAGCAAGATCCGCATGCGTTAAACTGCCATTTTTTCGCAAACTGCGGAAGAAAAAGAATTTCTGCACATTTAGGTTAACTTTGCACTTATCGTCATTTTAAATCGACTTGGGTGCTTGGCAGGGAACGCAGCGCGTGGGGGCGATATTGTGTAGGACTTGATTAGCAAATCAAGCGGATGCCAGACGTAGATAAAATTTTAACAGTTAGCTGATTGCTACATTAAAAAGAGATGACGTGAAGCGCTACACTCCAGTGCAATGGTTACACAAAATGTGTGAGATTGATTCTAAATTAATTCATACTTGAAATAAACCGGACCCGACTACTTTTAGTCAATTTGAACGTATTAAACAAGTTTGTTTCGCAAACATTAACACCAAAAAAATTTATTCTAAAATGTAAGAAGAGTGTACCATAGTAGATCTTAGAGAGTACTTGCAATAAAACATATTGTTTAGGAAGCTACGTAAGCAAAATATTTAACCCACAGTTTGCATGATTTTTGCTCACCAATTTCATAAATAATAATTTACGAAAGTCAATTGATACTGCTACAAACAATCCAGAAATTATAATAACAATTCCCAATTTACCTATACAGTCCGATTCGACCCTCTTCCTTCCAGACGAGATGCAGCGTTTGCCAGAATTTATTATATTTATTGCCCTCTTCGCGCAGTCTCGTTCGCGCCACTTCATGTGGATACGCGATACACGACGCCACAGTCTTTGATACCGCACCAGCAGCCATGAATTCCAAGAAATCTCTCGACGATTTTGGATCCGTCGTTCGCTGGTTGCGCATCTCAATCTGTCATAAAAGAGAAAAGTAAATTTCACACATCTCGATATGCACCAAATTGATACGCACCACTTTCGACTTGATGAACTCGTAGATGACAAAGTGCACCACTGTCTCACAGATGCCAAAGTAGCTGGCAGTGATACCCTTGTAGAAGGCGGCTATGCCACCCCGAGCGTACACCCGCTCGATGCACTGTCGCACCGTCATTTGAACTTTGGAATTGTAGTCTAACTGCAGGCGTGTCTTCACGAACCAGATGGGATTTGTGAGCGTCGATGACACAAAGCCAGCACTGGCGGCGCTCATAATGTGCACCTGCGGCGAATCGGCTTGAATAAAACTGCAATTCGATTGGAACAAAGTTGTGAGTAGGTGGGCGTGTGAGAGAAGTAGATGTCGGTGCCACTTACCCTAAGCTATTCAAAAAAGTCTTTGTCTGTGAGTAGGTGCTGAAGTACATGGCACGCGAGGGCGCCACACCGATGAGATTCGGCCCCAGGCCTTTGAAGAGAGCGCGCGGGCCTTCGTTTTGTACTATATGCCTGAAACATAACAACATTCAAAATTAGTATGAGGCCATGCGTTAGAGTTGGTTGAATTACGCACCTTAGACATTGTATGATGCTCATGGACTTGGTGGATGTGGACGAGATGCCGCAATGGGAAATGGCCATAATCTGCAAAACAACAGGGCGTTGTAAACATTACGACGAGCTTAATGAGCGAGCTTTGGGTATGGCAATACAGACAGCGTTAATGAGCATAAATTCGGCCAATGAAGTGGTCAATTGTATTAGCAGCAATTGTGTGCGCGCGAGTGTGTGTGTGTGTGTGTATATGGTAAAATAAAGAGAATAAAAATTGGTACTACCCTACGAACACCCCCAATCACCTGTGGCTGCGACCTTTTACGCAAAATCGTTGTGCTTAGCTTACGTCGTTGTTCGGGCCGAAGCAGCTCGGTGGAGCCATTGGTGGAGCCCGGCGGTTCGACGATGCGCGGCGGTGTAATGAATGCTGTCGAGCTCTGTTGGCGTGTCTTGACCACTTCCAAGGGACATGTTACAACCGCACCAACTGTACCAGCAGTTCTGTAAATCCATGAAAAACAACAACAAATTTCATTAAAAATAGTTGACAAATATTTATAAGAGCAAAGGGTATGGGAGAAATTTTTAAAGGCGGTACATTAAAAAAGAAACATTAAGCAGACCCATATTTGAATAGAAACACTGTACTTGTATCTAAAAATAATTTATAGAAAATAATAAATCTAACGTAACCGCGACAACGACTACATTAGCAACAGCAACAGCCGTTTTTCAGCTCACATTTACGCGATTGTTGTTGCTGGCAGGAAGAAATGTTGCGTCTCATGCGGCAGTACGAACTATATAAATAAACAGCAATTGACGTTGGTTTCGCTCATTTGCTGTGCACACAAACACAAAAATCAAGAAAACACAAAAGCTTCAAGTTTTTGGCGGCTATGGTTGCCGGCGGGATCAGTGTTTGCTGCTGTCAAAGTTTGAGCCAATTGGAATTGATTCGAACTGCAGAGTAATTTTTTATGATTCACTTGAACAAATCATGCAAATAGCCGCAATAACCACAAATAGCACAAAGTGCAGCGGTTGGTATGGCAAACGAATTCAATGAGCACAGAATAATTGCTGAAAAACTAAATGAAAACTAATTCAATTAGCGCAGAACACTATTGCTTCAAAAAATATTTGACTTTTTGAGATAATTGAGGTAAAAAAGTGAGGTAAATTGCATTACATGCAAATGGCTTTTTGCTATTTTATTATTCGAATTTTTTTATTATTTTTTTATTTGAATTTACCATAACAACCAAAATGATCGTTAAATAGTATTTGTAAACATTAAAACATGAAATTGGCAATTTGTGGAAGCGTTTAATTTTTGTTTACAGTTGTTGCCATTTGTTAGTCAAAGTCAAAGCTAAAATAAATCATTTGTAGTGGCTTTTTATTTATGATGAAAAACAAAACCCGTGAAATATTGTCATATGTAATGAAGGGCTGCCATAAATCTGTTCTTGATTGAGACAGATTGCCTAAACAAATAACCACCTAAGAAGGTATAATTAAGGAGAAACTGTACTTTGCAGTAATTGGAGCCTAATCTCTCCTAACCAGCATGTTTTCTGGCGGTTTTCAGTGATTACTGTTTTTCTGCATTTCAGAATAATGCCCAAGTGGACACAATACTTATATATCGATTTTTCTAAAGCTTTTGACAAAGTTTCGCATGACATTCTCCTGTCTAAGTTTTCGATTTAGTGGTTTCATTCAGTTTTCCTGGATTGGATCAGATCCTATTTAAGCCACCGGAATTGCATTGTCGTTGTTGATCATGTCACTTCTAAACTGCAGGGAAGTATTTTAGGCCCTTTGTTCTCTTAATAAACGACATCAGTACTGGCTTTTTCTTCTCCAACTTCTTGCTCTATGTCGATGACTTGAAGATTTTCTCTGTTGTACGTAATTCGTCTAATTTTTTAAACATCCAGACCGACCTCAATAATGTCCTCGCGTGGTGCAGTAAAAATCGTTTATACTTAAACGTCAGCAAATGTTTTCACTCAACCTTTTCGAAAGCCACTAATACAATGCATAGTCAAATAAATGATACAGTGAAAACTTCATCTGAAATTTCTGGCTCAGTTTTAGAAAAGGTGACTGAGATCAAGGTGACTGTTGTCCCATGTTAATCGCATTGTCTCGCGTGCCTACTCTATGTTAGGGTTTGTCGGCCGCAATTCTTCCTCCTTATCCAATCCATATAGGCTCAAGCTTTTGTATACTAGTCGTTAGGTCCAGACTGGAATATGCTGCTTATTTCACTTAGAACGTCTCCAAAGAAGATTCCTAAAGTTTGCCCTTCGCTCTATTCATTTTTCTGAGCCCCAGCCTCCTTACAGTATACTACATTTGTTAGGTCCAGACTGGAATATGCTGCTTAAATCGCTTAGAACGTCTCCAAAGAAGATTCCTAAAGTTTGCCCTTCGCTCTATTAATTTTTCTGAGCCCCAGCCTCCTTACAGGTCTCGATGTTTATTGCTGAGTCTAAAATCACTTGAAACCAGGAGGTCTGTAATTTCCATGTCTTTCATTTTTGATATATTCAATGGAAGCATTGATTGCCCTTCTTTGGCCAAAATAGCTTTCAATGTGCCAACACGTTCCCTCAGAGATGTTTCCCCTTTTTCTGTTGAGTTTTCTAGAACGCGATATGGTAGTAACGCTGCTATTCCTCGAGCCTTAGCTGAGTTAAACGCGCTGTCGACCTCTTTAATGTTTGATATATCTGTCCCTAAACCTTTGTTCACTTCCTTTGTTAACTCCCAGTTTCCCGTTTAAGTTTAAGTTTTCCATATTGTTAATTAGTCTGTAGGAATTGTTTTCAAAGACAGAATTTAAATAAATTAAAAAAAATAATAAAACTCCCAGAAAAAACAAACCATTTGATAAATACATTTTAATTATTTCCAGCAAATTATACTATACTATAAAAGAAAAGAAGTCAAGAAGTCATCCAGTTTTGTGGGCACTTCAGAACTCCCAAATTTTCAAGTATCGAAATTTTTCATATACAAAATGTTGTTGAGGTAAAACAGAAAAAATATACTTTTTAAGACACGTTTTTCAGAAAAATGCGTTTAACGTTTAACATTTTGTCGAAAGAAGATACTTATTAATTTCGAATTTATATGTCCAAAAAGATACCTAAACAATATTTATTTGACTCATCATTTTTAAATCTGAATCTTTTCCTGTACCCTTACAGAAAACGTTTTTATAAAAACATTCTAAAAAGATGCATCTACTTAGGTAAGTAGATGCTTGTTCTTATAAGAACCAAGAACAGTTCAAATCAAAAGACTTACTCTAAAACCAAAATATGAGCTGAAACGGTTTCAAAACGCTCTGATTAAAATATACACGCAATTTCCCAATTAAACTTGTGGCGCTTGAGATATTATCAAAATCTTTCTTTTTTATTTTGGTACATCTGTCATCTGCTGGTCAAGTATCCGTTTGAGTAACATCTTTTGTAGATATTGTCAAAATCTTTCTTTTCTGGGTTGATACGTTTATAATCTGTGAGTCAAATATCTGTTTGAGTGTCATCTGTAGGGAACTTGTAATTTTGATTATGATGATACTTTGTAAACAAGTCAGCGTTTGCGATTTTCGCAATGTCGAGTTTAGTTCAGCAATGAGTTTATCTGAAATTTTGTGTTTCCAACAAGGCGTTAAAGCGTTTGAGAGAAAATGTTTGTGGCAAGAGGCCAAAATTGTAAAAAAAAAAACAATTCGAGATTTCTTAACCACGACAACGCACCGTTTCACACATCTCTCGTGACTAATTTACCAAAAACAATGTTTATACCGTTCCGCAAGCTCTGTTTTCAACCGACATGGCTCCTTGTGTCCTTGTTTTGAGGCGAATGAGGCGATTAATTCGCAAAAGGAGCTGAAGTGATCCCACAATCAGTCTATTAAATGTTTTCTAGATTGAAGGAAGGTTTGGAATAAGTGTGAGTATTGTTTGCAATGAAGATTATTTTGGAGGAAAAAAGGAATATCTATGAATTTTTTGTTGTTGTTTTATTGCAGAATTCCTTGCACTTTTTGATCAGAACATATTATAGCTTTAACTATTTTTTACATTAATTAAATAATTTAGAATTTATTTTATTGTGAGCACCTTGAAAATTGAAGGATTAATAAACTAGAAAATACAAAAATTTCTTTTTCTAAACCAATTTGCAACTAATTTGCTTCAATGAAGCCTTTGTGCAGATATTAATTCGTGTGTCCTTGCACGATTGCGGACATCGTTACACTTTAATGCTGAAAAGCTAGCAAATTTTTGTAACGTTTTATTGTTTGCACAGAGTGGATGGAACAGTAAATTGCTTTTTCGTCACCATTTATTGCCTTAGGGCATTTAATTGGGAATGGAAGGGTATTGGTAAAGTTAATTACTTCACGCTCACTGTGAAATGGCTAGAAACAAAACCAATATTTGTGTTTGTTCAAATGACTGGCACAGTTGCATGCGGCATGCGACCACTTTTCACGGCTTTACAGTTAACGTTTACAGCTATCAACAAATTCAGCGGCCAATCGCAAATCAATCTCACTGACGTACTACCAATTAACACTCCAAACGGCTCAAACTACTTGAATGAGCGGCCATCATCAACATTTTGCATGTTGATGGCTTATCGGCGCAGTTTATTTGACGATATTTTAGCGCTTATTGTTTTTATGGATTAGCCAAATTGCGCTCAACGCCAAGTAATATACCGAAACACAGCTGCGAAGCAGCTACCACCCAGCGCAGTGCAGGCGTGTTATCGACCACAGGGGGGGGGCACGCTGGGTGGCGCATCAAATTTTCTCATTAATATTGTAACCACTCGAGCAGAAGGCAAGGTGTGTACCCCACCATTTCACATTATGCTGCAATATGGCGTAAAGTCGGGCCGAGTGTGAGCGACGCGTGGGCGCACAGTTGAGTGCAGATAATTTTGCGATTATGCCCGGTTGAAAGCTATTTTGACGTTGTCAAAGGAATTCACTTACGAGTGTGTCGGTACACAATTAAATGACATACGATTTAATAAATTTGTGTCCACCTTTGTGCATAATCACAACTGCTGTTTACACAACTCTTGACACTGAAAATATTTAGTTGTTTGATCAATAAACAAAGCCGCAGCAATTACGAAACCGGCCCTAGAGACGCCGGCATTAAGGCACTGCTGCGCTTATATGCCCACCGACTAAACAATATAGAATTTCCAACAAATCAAATTACAGCTGAAATGACTAGATTAATCAGGAGCGTGAGCCAAGCAGTCGCATTATTATTTTTACATTCAACAAAAACAAAAAAAAAACAGAACCAGCGTAGAAATGACAACAATCAAATTTAAATATCAACAACAATTACAGCGAAATTACCGTCTCCCAATGAATTACCGGAATGTGCATGTGTATGTGTGTCAATGCACAAATTATGAATATTAAATAATCAAAAACATATTTTGCCTGGTACAACGAGCACCCAGCAAGCAAAACTATCGTCTGGGAAATACATAGCAGCCGTACGAACCGGTTTCGGTCAGTTTGGCGGCGCTCTTCTGGCGATAACCTCAGCGCAGTGCTGGCGATAAGGATGAGTCTCCTCCTAAGGCGGGCAAATTTGAAAATCAGCACAGCGACTGAATGAATTTAAACTTTTTTATGGGTGATTTTCAAAAAATAAAAAAGTGTAATAAAAGTGCGATTGTAAAAAATTTGGTTTGAGTAGTACGTGTAGACATCTCTAACGATCGACATTTAATATTTTAGAATTTATCTATTTTTAGCTGTCCTTACGGCTGACGACAGACTGCAATGCAGTGCAATGTGGTTGCTCATTGTTGCGGCAAAAATGCGCTTTTCAAATGCCATATACATATGGATCGATCATGCGTTTCGAAGGGGTATGTAATTTCATATTTTATTTACAAGTCGCCAACAACATTTGCATACAAACATGTGATGTATTGTATGTATGTACATAAGAATGTCAATTCCACTAAAGTACATACAGAGCACACATACTAATTAAGCGATTTAATGTGTGTTTAATTGGTTGGTTATACAAGGTGCAAGTAAACAGGACTTTTATAAAATAAAGAAAACGGATGATTATTTTTGTATAATTCTTTTTATTTATTCAAAATACTCTCCTTCTGCTTCGATACAACGTTTTGCACGGTCCAAAAGCATTTGGAATGAGTGTTTTAGGTCATCGGCCGGCATCGCCTTCAGAATGTTGGTACAAGCCTTTTGGATGTCCTCAACGTCCTTATAACGGTTTCCTTTCATCGGCAAATGCAACTGACCGAATAAGTAGAAGTCACAGGGAGCCATATCAGGCGAATACGGTGAATGATTGATGGTAAAAATGCGATTTTTGGTCAAATAATCGGTCGTAACTAGGGCTCTGTGAGCCGGTGCATTATCATGCAATAAACGCCAACTTCCTTCCTCGCGATATTCTGGCCGAATACGATGAATGCGATGCACCAAACGCTTCAAAACTTCAACATAAAACAAAGCGTTAATTGTTTTTCCCGGTGGAACAAACTCTCGATGAATTATTCCCTTTGAATCGTAGAAACAAATGAGATGAGTATTGATTTTTGACTTCTCACGGCGGGTTTTTTTCGGATTTGGCTCATCTGGGTGCTTCCATTCGGCACTTTGACGCTTTGTTTCGGGATCATATTGAAAGCACCACGTTTCGTCACCGGTTACGATGTTGAACAAGAAATTTGGATCACGTCTGGCTTCCCGAACGATGTCTTTTGCGTGCTCAATTCTCTGCGCTTTTTGGTCGTCGGTTAAAGTGTGCGGAATGAAGCGAGAACACACTTTACGGAGACCCAAATGTTCGGTTAAAATGCGATCAGTTGATGTTTTGGAGATGTTCAATTCCATTTCCATCAATTCCAATGATGATTTTGGCTGCATTTTGATAAAATCACGCACAGTTTTGATGGCATCGTCAGTAATCACAAATTTCGACTGGCCGACGTGTTCGTCGTCATTCAAGTCTTCACGACCATTCTTGAATCGATTCAACCACTCATTAACACGGCCACGGGATAAACAATCATCACCATAAACTTGCTTTAACAATTTAAACGTTTCGGTAAAAGTTTTACCAAGTTTAAAACAGAACTTAATATTAGCTCTTTGTTCGATCGACATTCTCGTACCAAAGTTAAAAACATACTGTCACATTGAGCGGGATATTTCGGCGTCTACTAGACCAAATGTCATGAAATTTAGACAGTATGTGAATGAAAGATGTACCTTTCCAACGCATGTCCTCACACATAGATGGCGCCACCAGAAACGTCCCTATTGCAAAAGTCCTGTTTACTTTGGGACGCACCTTGTATACTGTAAGCAGGTGTAGAAAATAGCAGCATCGTTTGTAGACTCTGCGGAACAGCACAGGAGCTACTGACCACATCATGCTGCAATGTGACGCAGCAGGCAGTATTGGCAGATCAGGAGATTTCCTCCTGGACTTAGGAGATTCTTGAACTTTTAGGACTTTTGGGAGATTTTTGGATAACGAAGTATGATGTATTGGGAACACTGGCAACAAAACATATTTTGGCAAATGTTTTAATAGTCAAAGCACCTTATTGTGTTAAAAATTTTTTAGCTTAAAAAATGTAAGCTCGTTCCATCTAGTGTCCGACCGAAACCACTTTTTTGGGCCGAAACCGAAACCGAATATTCGGTTTTTTTTTAATATTCGGCCGAAACCGAAACCGTAACCGAAACTTTCTAGTTGAAATAAAAATCACCATATCAAGCACTTTTTTCAACAAACGAATTTTACATTAAGTAAATAAAGAACAAACAAACAAACATAACATAAATAAATAAATACTTATTAATAAAAACAATTTATTCATTTTTTAAAAACGTAAACAAGAAGAAATCACCCTTTCGTACCTTACTCGCTAATATTCAAATTTAAATAATTTAATATTATATGCTAAAAAAAGAAGTTTATTTACATTGCTGGCATCTAAATTACTCCTCCTTTTGCTATATATCTGCTACACAATAAAATGTAAAAAATATTCTAGAAAGTTTCGGTTTCGGCTATTCGGCCATTTTTTGGCCGAAACTGAAACCGAAACCGAAACCACTTATTTGGGCCGAAACCGAAACCGAATATTCGGTCGGACACTAGTTCCATCTCGTTCTCATTTATTGCTGTCACAATGAAATCCCGCCAGAAACGGCACTTTTTGTTTAATTCATTTGTTATATGTTTTGTTTTTGTTGTTAAGCTGAAGATGAATAAAAAAGGCTGCATTCAAAAAAATTATATGTATGTATGTATATATTTTTATTTTTTATGAGAAGTTGAATTCCTTAAATATGACGCAAATTATAAAAAAGTTTTAGGAGATTTTTTAACTTTTGGGAGGAAATTTCAGTATTTTTTAAGATTTAGGAGAAAGTAATTCCAGTTAAGATGAAAGAGTCTTGTGGAGGCCCTATGCTCCAGAGAGGAGTGAACAAGGAAAAAAAATTGCAGGTATCTGGCATTACTGACAGCAGGAATAATTACCCGAGCCTGTATTTTCTTGTAGAAGAGGACATCATGCACCTGAACACCCATGAGTTACTAAATTTTATTCAATATCCTTAGCTTCAATCCTTTCAAAAAGTCAGTAGCTGACCGAGACAGATACCAGATTTCTCAGCATCAAACAAGTTAATTAAAATTTAAAAAACTTAATAAAATTCGGTTCGGTGGGTCTAGGGAATGTTCACTAACTGTTAGTAGTATCAATCATCAGTAAAACCAGAAAAACATGTTCAATATTAAATACAATAAAACATTTTAATAAACTTGTTTGATGCTGAGAAATCTGGTATCTCTCTCTTTGAAAGGATTGAAGCTAAGGATATTACAATGGGAAATAATAGAGTTGATATTCGGCTAATTGAGAAGATTCTCTATACTATTCATAATAGACCTTAAGATTAGAAGTCCTATATCGATATACTTTTGTACTATATATACTTAAATCCTCATCAATAAATGTATATATAAAGGAATAATCAGACAACGTCTACAAACTGAGAATGGGAACGGACATATAGTACCTATATGGCAGTCTCTGATTACGTTCAACACCGCGACCGCAACAACGACCCTTGTCCCTCATCGTGGCCCTCCTAAGTAATGTATACATCCAATACCCAGAACATGTATATATCCAATACCCAGAACATTCCACTTGGGTTGTGCCCAGGGTTTGTTGCTCGCCATGTGCAACCAATACACCAATTAAAGCCAAAAGAGTCTCGTAGACTTTGAAGCTGAAAGCATGCAGAACATACAAAGTGAAACTTTGAAACGAGATTATCTGCCTTAGATGTCACAAACGTTTGGTAATGGAATATCAACTTACATTACCCATTGCCAGCTTTATAGACAAAAATGTATTGCAATTTCATGCATACATAAAGTTTTTTATCATAACGCACATGTACACATACATATTTATATATTTTAGCAAACCCCATTTTGTTGAGAAATTAGTTTAAGAACAGTTACGTAGTTTGACTTTGTTTTCTTCTTCGGTATTTATTGTGTTTATAGTCCAACACCCAGTCATTAGAATAGCCGGGGAAAATATCGCATTCTAGTGTAAATATGAATAGGCGAAGGTGTGAGCGATTCAAGCGAGTAAAATTGCATTCGAAATCAAACGATACGTGCATAAAGCAATCAAGTAAACAAATTTGCAAAAGAGAACTTGTGAAAATTAGCAATGCAAATGCATTTCCTACTCGCAAACAATAATTTCAGCACATCGTTTCGACATTGTGAGATAAACGAGTTTCTCGTCAAAATTAACATTTTGCATAGATCTATTTTTAAGTCAGAGATTTTGGCGGCTCGTTCAGTGGAACGCAAAAAAGGGTACAATATATTTTGCTGAAAAGTTGTGAATTTTATGCAGACACTATCAGCCAAATACGAGCGCTACATAAAATGTCTCAGGGTCACACTTCTAAGAGAAAAACTAGTGATAGACGTGGACTGTAGGACATTGAGCCCAGACATGTTGCAGGTTCAAGACAAGTACCGGAAGTGATATAAATTTTTACTAAGTATTACAAAATCCAAGTGCATTATGTGCCGCATCAAACAAAAGCTGGCGATCAGTCAAATCGACTGCATTTAATTGCTTTGGCAGAAATTTTGCTTCGAAAATACTCGCAGCAGACATGTGTCAGCGTCTCTTCGGCGTTCATTTCTCCTCCTGTAATATTTATAGAAGCAATTACGAAAATGCTAAGCGATTTATACAATATTTGCATTCGTAGTTCGCATATCGATTCGTGGTTTTCGCGAATGGCGCCGAACAAAATGTGGCGCAATTTAATTATTAATGACTAATATCGAAATAATCTGCAGCAGCAGCTGTCGGATTTTATGTACACATGTAAAATGCGATGATTCGACGCGATTGATGCGCATTTCGGTGCAAACAACAATGACTTTTTGCCATTAAAATGTTTTGCAAAATAAACCAATTATTGAGCTAACTTTCAACGCACCAACATACAACCAAAGCACTATCGTCATGGCGATAGGCGGCAATAAACTGCAGTGGAATTGGTTAGGTTGGGTCCGTTCGTCGGCCAGCACATGTTTTATGGGGCGCTACAAACACAACAATTAACCGTAACATTAACGAAATCTTTGACCGTCAGTGGTACGATACGGTCCGAGTTTGTGCTTCTTATCAGCGCCCAGTGGCATTGCGTGTATTGTGTGAATTGGCGAAGCGTGCGTATTATCACGTCTAATGAATGGGAATTGAAATCACCGGATCAGGTCACAAGCTACCTTATCTCATGGTCGAGAGTGCTTCAGACATTGAATGCAGGCATAAGAAGTGGGTGTTCATGTACTTAAGGCAAATAAATTGGACAAGATAGGATAAAAATGAAATAAGTTACGAAAGCAAAAACCACTTCACGGTTTCTCAATAGGTGTTTGCATGCCAAATCGATTTACTTGGTATGAAATGTGGCTAAATGGGAGATAATAAAACCCAAGTTACTGTCGAACATGATGGCACAACATTCAACATGCAAGATTAGAGTTAGTAAGGATCCTTTACTACAGAAACTAAGGACGTACTTCTCACAACTACAAACATTTCTACAGTTTAATATAAAGTACAGCTGGCAGTTATTTTATTCTCAGAAAACTGTCATTGCCAAACGTTGGAAATGGATTTTTTTATTCGGTATGGGATTCCAAAACCAAGACTTTTGGAGATCCTTTTATATTAGAAATTTAGTATTGAAGAGGCTGACCGACAGCCTCAAAGGGCGGCGGCAGCTAAAGCCTTCAATGGACCTAAGCTTTTTATTGGGCTTACTTAACTGGCCATTAGAAACCGTTACCGGGTTACGGACTACCGCAAACTTTCTCTCTGCTTTGTGCGCGCCTTCTCCAGTTGGTCACACCAAGAGATAATAGGGCGTGCTTCCACCGGAGACACGGTCTCCCTCTTCACAATCGACCTCCAACTACCGCGTATAATATTTTTTACGTCGGAGCTTCAAGCCCATACGGGAGACGGAAGATGTTGATTCGCTGTGCTACGTTCATGTCTTTAAAAAGCTTATACAGCTCATTGGTTGGTTGATTCGTATTTGATAGTAGTTGCCCAAACAATTAGGGCCAACAGTTTTGCGATCTTCGTACCAGTGGCGGATCCAGGGAGGGGGTTTGGGGGTTGAAACCGCCCCCCCCCGAAATATGTGGATCGACTGTAAAACTACATACAAATTAAAAGACATTTTATAAAATTTAAGGAATTACTTTTTAAAACCCCCCCCGAAATATTTTTCTGGATCCGCGCCTGCTTCGTACCTTCCTCTCCAAGCCGGCCTCGATAGCCCAGCGGGTAGCGCGCTGGCTTCTCATACCGAGCGCCCCAGGTTCGATTCCTGGCTCGGGCTGGAAAAAACGCTCATCTACTTCTATCGCTATCCACATGAAGCAGATGAGAATTGCAAGAATCGCACAATTGCGCTCTTGGCAGGCAATGGCAAAACCTCCAAGTGTGAAAGAAAAACTGCCAATCGCCGTTCGGATTCGGCGTTAAACTGTAGGTCCCCTCCGCTCGCTTTCCCCATCCGCTTGAAATGTGTGCTGTAACATATGTTGGAAAAAACAGTGTTGCATACACATTTCAAAACGGGTAAAATATATGTGGTATCACAATGGGCCTTTCGGGCCTCCGAGTGTGTCTCTTATAGAGGCAGCCACCATAACCTAACCTTCCTCTCGAACACCCTAAGGGCCGCTATGTCATTACACAACAGTATGCTTCTGCGCCATAGAGGAGCACGGGCTGAAAAAGAGTCCTATAGAGTGCAAGACTTTTCGGTCTTATTGGACTATGTCCAATATGCTTTACTGCAGGAAATAATAAGAAATTCTGACTACGACACTCGAAAGTCTTCTTTGGTTGTTATTTGAAATGACATTCGTTTTGATTAAGTCTGGACACAAATCTACAATGATAGATCACCAGTCTCCTGACTGGGTATTCCCGACTGAGGAAACATCTTTATCTTAGCATGGACTAGAACAGCTAAGTGCCTGTAGGAGTTGCTGCGAGGACGAGGACTATGCGGTTCACTATATCCTCTATTGTGTGAAGGTCATAACTTACCTAAACCTATTAGACGTTATAAGTTTCATTAGAGCGATATGAAGAAAGCAAAGTTTGAAATGTAAACAAGCTGATAAGAAATTGAAAATGTATAACAAAAAAATATCCGAGAAAAAAACACTTTCTGCAATTCATTAGCTAAGCAGCAATGCCCTTGACATACATACATTCAAACACACTCCGTACGTGCTCGCGTTTACTGAAATGATCGAAAACAACTGCAGCTGCTGCTTTCTATACTTTCAAGTATTGTAAATTGACTTAAGAATCATGTGAAATGCGCCAGTAATGCGTAATGCATTTCCATTTATTTGCATGATATGAAAAGCAGACAATTTGGCTAGTCAGCTTTTCAATAAATTAGGCGACTTATTTAGCTTATATCGTAGTACTTAACAGTTATTATATATGTAAGCTGGTTGTTGTATTGCGGCTGAGTCGCTAGTAGCGCAGTTATCATCGCGTTGCATTAAGTGCCGCTTTGCTAATTGTTTACGTAAAACGCAGACCGCACGGGGAGTAGGTGCACGGACATGGGCGGCCGCCATATGCCGCTAAGTAGACGGACCGACATTATTGTCGTTAATTGGCACTTGTGCACTCGGGTCTTGTGTACGGTCGCGTGAGGCAGCTATTTGCGTGTCGGACGCTCGCCCAACTCTATGCCAAAACATGTGTAAATTTCCACTGCCAGTTGGTACCAAATATCCAGCGATGACATTTGTGTGTATGCCAGAACGCCACGTTGCACAGTGTTGCGAGTAGTGACAAAAATGCCAAAATGCAATGTTCTAACTACAAAAATCTGAGTATGAGGTTTTGTTGGAAATACTTCAATTAAGAGAAATCCGAAGTTTTACGAAATATTGGATAACATAGAAGTTATGAGCTCTTAAAGTACGCTCTTCCAGCGTTGAAAAAATTGTGTACAAACAGCAAATTTATGCTTTGACTTTGAGGTTGAATATTTCAAAATAAATTATGAGCAGGTCCCTAAAAGTTACTATTATCGTAAGTTTCACATAATCTTGATCTGGCAAGACCAAAATTTTACTGATTACTCTCACCTCTGAGCAGTACCGTTATAATGAAAATTAAGTAAAGAAAACGAGTGAATAAAACGTGAGTTCGAACTTTAAAAGCGATTTAAAAAAAAACGTCAAAAATCACTTTCGAGATTTTTTGATATTTTGTTTTGGCAAGTATGTATGTACATTATGCTGTACAATTTTTAGCTGCGCATATTTGCGCGAATGCAAGTTATTGGCATTTTTCGGTGAAGACTTGAGTGCAAATTCGCGATATTTTCACCTTTTAGTTGAATGCCAATAGCAATCTGTCAAATAATGCTCTGCTGCTGATGGAAAAATTTGTTGAAGATAGCTTCGGAAAATCAATTACGATTACTATTATATTCGAAACAGAGGGGTTAATGGAGTTTCGACTGTACACTTGAATTTTGTTTCGTACAGAACCAAAAGTTGACAACATTACTATGGTACTTCACTTGTATAGGAGGCGCCCTCTGGTGGTGAATTTTTTAAATTTAATTAATTTTGTATTTTTGACATTCAGGAATGTTGACGATTGTTGAATAAATCATTCAAATCGGTTCAGTAGTTTCGCAAATACGATGTTTCCTCGCTTATTTGACTACATTTACAAGTGTGGAGCCAGTTCCATTGAAATTTACTAGTTTTGTATGGCAGCCACCTTAAGAATTGGATGTAGCGGTTAGGTGTGTATAGAAAAAATATTCGGAAGGGAAAATAAATGGGGGTCAGCCTTACATATGGTACGTCTGGGACCACCCTGAGAGCAGCGGGAGCCCACTTTTTAAAAACGATGATTTTGTATGGGAGCCTTATTAAATGTTGGAGACAGGGGGTAGGTATGTTCGAAAGAAATATTCAGGAAGAAAAATTAGTGGGGGTCAGTCTAAGATTTTAACCCTCTAAGAGCAACTTCTGAGCAGTTGTAGAGCAAATTATCGAGATTTTATTTTCAATGACTTTTGAAAAAAGCGCATTTTATCTTTATACACATTCATAAATAAATGTATATTAAAATACAAATATTTTGAATGTAGCTTTAATGAACTAAGATAATTTGCATTGTTAATATGAAGTTTTGATCCAAATTCAGTGAAATTTTGCACAGTAGGTTCTTTACTCATACAATAGCTGTATACCAAATTTCATTTATGTACGACCACTCCTATTTTTGTCACTCCGCTATATGAACTCGCAACACTGTGCGTTGTGGCGATGGTGGAGGCTTCTCGCTGTCGCAATGATGAAAAACAACAGAAATCGTTACGTGATTACGGACACAGCGTGGCCGACATTTTCACTTGTTGCACAGAAGAGTTGAGCGCAGGAGAGAGTGAGAAAACGAGAGCGAGTGGAAGGAAATCACCCCCACTGGCGCCGGCTGCGGTGTGGCGTCGAAATGGAGGCGCACAATTTGAGGAAAACACGTTCGCAGTCGACCTAGTTGATAGTTTATGCTAAAGGAATGCGTCTCATTTGGGTAGACACACAGCTGATAGCATTTCTAAATGGCTACGTGGCTGACGACACGAACACGTATGAAGCGTTCATGTACGTTTAAGGCGCCCATCAGCTGCTTGGGGCGAGATTAAAGCGTTGCTATTTTTTAGATATGGTATAACGAATGCTTGCCTAAAGTGAAACACAATGAAATCTGATTGATTGACCTTAAATTAATAATGTCATTAATTAAAATTAAAATGACTTGTAACTTATTGACTGTAATGTCTGCACACTCTGCCAGGAAATATTATAAACCTACACACACAAATCTATTATAAAAAAATATATAGCAAAATCCAGTACACACAAGCACCGAGGCAAGTATTGTGGCCTTGCACATGTACCATAAATTGCGAGTAAATGTCATTAAGCTTATCATTGCGGCTTTGGAAGCTGCGTCGTTGCTGTTGCATTGAACTGGGTCAATGTGCTAGAAAAAGTTTGTGAACTCCTTACTCGAGCAACGAGAACAACACGCTCCTCTAGCAAAAACAAACAATACGATTAAACGAAAGAAAACGCAAACTAGACAGCGACGTTCGCTACCAATACGCCAACCTTAGGCGCATGGAATGCACTTTTCCGCCGCCTCCCAGCTCTCTACTCATCGCCTGACATTGGGTGCAATGACACAAACAGGGTCGAGCCAACGCACAAAGGCGCTGCAGTAGAAACACGGATATGCGCACATAGTGCCACAATTTCTAGTCAAGTGAAATGTATGTAAAATCCACGGTTTAATTTATTTTTTCAAGGCACAACGTTTGCTTATTATATTCTTGCGCTGTTGCCAACAGCAGCCAGCGGCAACAAATATTCGCGCGAATTTACGTTCTTACTTGCAATAGTAAGCAAAACAAACAAGTCGCCACAAGTGAGGATTGTGAGTTGTTGACTTGTTGGTGTAGTGTTCCCGGCCGGCATTTTGCCAGCCAATCGCCGCAACACGCTACGATAAAGCGTTCCAAGCGGCTGCAGCATTTGGTGGCTTCTCCGGCTTCACAATTGCTCACTGATAGCGCCCTCATGCACTACGAGTGCCCACTTCAGCCTCAGCGTGTGTGTGTTTTTTTCTAAGGTTAACGTTGAAAAATGCTGCACAAGGGAGGGGAAAACAACCCTGCAGAGAAAGCGTTGCGCCGTTGAAGAATGAATCACGTGTTTTAACCCCACCCGCTGAAGAAACCGAACATTGGGTTGGTTCGAGAAGGGAAGCGAGCTAAAAACCAAAAGCGAGTAGTTAACCCTTTTAGTGCCGGAGGCCGATATATCGGCTCTTGCTGCACTAGCGAGAAGTGCCAGAGCCGATATATCGGCCAGCGCCTGGTAGCGCTTTACTATTCGCATTGCGGGAGAACTCTATCTCAAAATAAATTTGTAATACGTTATAAATGATCTAATTTCATTACGAGAGAATAGTTTGTGGACATTTATGTTATCGGAACTTTTCGGCAGCGTGTTATGTAAACAACTGTTTGAAGACTCTCGCGAAATAACGTTGCGTTGCCGCAGCGAGACGTAGGATCAGTTAGTGTCTCCTCGATCGTTGTTGTGAACAGTATATTTCGTCCCAGTTGCAGTTTGAAAGCGTAATTTTTGTTATTGCCGTTGTTTTCCGCTTGTGTCAAACATTGTTGTTTTTGACAAACCAACAATTAGCAATACAGGGTTTCGAAAATTCTATTCATTCTCTATTTCATCCTTAGTATACTGCTTTTTGAATCATGTAAATATTGTTTCTCGTTTGGTTTTTATGAGCATTTTCCCAAACCAAATTCAGCCGGTTATTCTCGCATAGGCACCTCTTTTTCGCCCGGCACTAAAAGGGTTAAAGATCGAAAAGGAGAATAGAAAAGATTGAAGACAAAACTTGTGGGTCTTTGCTTTAATTTTGACAAGTGGGAGGAAAAAGTGCTATGAGAAAGAATAACAAAACAATTTGCTTCTATGATCACATCAGCATCAAATTTAGACTCATGGCTAAGCTGTTTGTGCATTGAAGCGGTTAGAAAGTTGTGTGTTCGAAAACCAAATTTAAATTTATTTAGAAATAAGTATTAGTGCACTAAGACTTTAGTCTTGATTTAGTACAACAATCAAATCAATTCAAGAATTAAAGAACAACATTTGTTTGTCGTCATCAGGCAAGCCAAGTCGTTGGTAGTAAAAACATTGCTATTACAAAGTAGCATTAAACACAGGCACCTTTCTTCATAGGCCCGTGTCTACAAATGCAGACATCTGTTATTTAGAGACCCGAAGTTGTATACAAATATACTCAATTTTTCCAACTGATTACGTTTTCAAGTATGTATCATTAGTATACTCGTAAATATCTGATCAAATTTCAAAATAACAACGCATTGTAGTCAACGTTTTCTGCATTTGCAAATACTTATAACAAACGTGTTTTTGTTGACGTGTAAAAGGTTGACAGCTTTGCTTCGTAAGGCATTTACAGAGCAAAAACGTATACAGGGAAATCTAGTTGAGCCGACAATTTAACGAACAACAATCTGTTATTATTCATCAATCTAAAAATTGCTGATAAAATATAAAAAGTAGAACTTTGTCAAAAGGTATTTGGATTTATTGTAGTAGTAAGGAGTGGTCGTTAAAAATTGTGACATCGAAAAATTAAAACATCTCAGCAACCACTAGTCCAATTTTTGAAAAGTCTGGTTTTATAAAACATGTCTTTTATGTAGATTTTAGAATTTATTAGAAAAAAATTAGAATACATTTTCAAGGGTAAAGTTTCTAACTTTTTCTGGAATACCCCTCATGAGGGCTTTCATTTTTCTTTGTTAATTTTAAAATTGTATCATTTATCGTCATTTTATCATTACCATTTTATCATTAAATACTCATTTAATGCTATAAATGGGCATAAACTATTCAATGACAGAGTTTTCATGGCTCAACTGATCAAAGAAAGTTTAATTTGAATTTGTATTAACGAAGTTATTAGTAAAATTGCATGTCACAATTTTTAACGACGCACTCCTTAGTAGCAGTTTAATTTAAATCTAATTCTAACTAAGTTGATTTGAAATTTAATCTAATCCAATCCAACATTATGGGTAATTGATACGCATACATTTTATTATTTTATTTCTTTCTCATGCTCATTTGTCATATTATGGCTCTAACTGCTTCGTTACAGAATGAATACACTACGGTGAAGGGCAAAGAACTGCTCTTTTTATGGATCAATATACCGCTCTGAGCCCTCAACTTGACAGTTATTGTATTTCATTTCAGCCATATCTATACAAGTCACTACTACCAACCAAATTTCAAGCCAATACTCGTTTAAAGCTACTTCACGCAGTGAGCTTCAACATTTGAATACAAAGTTTTCCTACAGGGCCAATATCGTTGTCATTGCGATTATTTAAATATAATTCACATAAACTCGAGGTTGTGTAGCGGTATACAGAGTGGTGGAGCTGATAAGAGCGACTGGGTCTTAAGTCCGCACTGAAGAGGCGCTTTTAGCTTGACGACATAAGCTTTGCCGAACAACAACGACGGTGGGTGTGCTTCGTTTGGAATACTCGCACGACACAACTAGCGGTTTTAGCTTTCTCGATACTTAACTGTTATAGCTAATGTATGGGCTTAATTGTTGGAAAATAGCGATAAAGGGGTGTTGTCTGCATACAGTGGACGTCCAGTATAACGAATTTTCCATTTAACAAATTTTCGATTTAACGTACGGCCAAATTTTTTCCATTGATGGTTCTATATTACGAACAAAAGTGAAATTTGCTATTCGATATAACGAATATTTATGTTGTTTTTCTCCCTTCGAATTGTTTTTATTTGAGCATTCACATTCTTTACAATAACAATGAATGTTGGGTTTCGTCAAGTGAATGGTACCTAAATTTTTTTGCTTTTGTTACGTTAAAACTTTCAAATTTACGTCAAGTTACCAACATTTTCACAGGATTTGTTTTGCGTTCGGTCGGCTTTTTTCTTTTAAAAATTAAAATTTCAATAATCAATCATGAGAAAATGCCATACAGAAAAGTTTACTTTCGGTAAACAGGCAATCGCGCATCGAAGACGTTTTCACTGTACACACATAGCCATATTTGTATTTTGAAAATGCTGGAATAAAACAAGATACTTGTTTAAAAACTGAATATGTGAGACTTATTTCTTTAAGGATGGTTTAAAACAAACAAAAATTTAGATCGATGTAACGAATTTTTCGATTTAACAAATTGGGGGTACAACATAAGATTCGTTATATTGGACGCCAACTGTACATACATTTGCTATATATGTATGTCTTAAAGCATACAAAATTACGTCAGTTAATATGCAGCGCGTGAGTAGCGTTGTGCCAAGTGTCTAGCGTCAATCTTACACTTTATCAATTACATAAAGCAAATATAAAAACCAGAATATACTCAAGAAAAGAATTGTTAATAATAAGAAAATTCTTCAAACATTTATATAAAATTATTTAAAAAAAAATGTTTCTGTAACTAATGTGACAAAGAAACTTGTCTTGAACACCCGGTGTAGGGTGCAAGGCGTTGCATGCTGCGATGTACGTTACACGCCACTGCATACGAAATGAATTTTCAACAGTTCTTTTTTGTTGTTGTTTTGCGTTTTGTTGTTTTTTAAGCTAAAAATAGCTCCACACAAACAATCATTACAAACAAAAAGCACAAAAGCAATTCAAGAATGTTGACAACCACAAATAACCGAAATATGTACAACAAAAACAACAATAGCAGCAGCAGCAGCAAAAACAATAACAACATATAGAGACCCGGTAGACGAGCGACACAGCATGATTTTTCTTCTTGGGTACAGTACTTAAGTTTTTTGCTTTTGTTTTTCTGTTTAACAGCTGCAGTCAATTTATTGGCTTTTTTGTTTTGCTCCCCAAGTCTTTTGGCATTATTGACTTCCCCTTGGCGGACATGAAAACTGGTCTCCACACTTGGATCTAACAATTCTTGCTCGTTTCTCTTTCTCGCTCTCGCGTGATCTTATCAACTTTGATAATGCCTGAACGGCAGCCACATAAATTCAGGTGCGGCGATAAACACAACTCCGTGTCCGCAAGAAATTTTAAAAATGTTTGCGTAATTCGAAAGAAAGGAAATTTCGCTGCCTGATAACGCACCGCAACTGCAGACATCCATTACCCACTCCCGCCCCCTGAGATTTCACTGGCGTGCGTTGTGCGTTTAAGCAGGGCGCCGGCTATGAAGCAACCACGCAGCGCTGTCAATGTCAATGCGCAAAAAATGCGCATCTAGCAAATTTTCGTCAAATTCGCAGTTCCCTCTCTGATTATTTCTAAAACATTTCCACCGGCTCACACTCAACGATAAATAGATTTGCCGTCTGTTCGTCATTGCGTGTTCGTGTGCTTCAGTGGTCATTTTTATTGGTGCTATGGATTTTTTAATCATTTTGTTTGGATTCTGCTCAATTTTTTTTTGTTTTTGCTATTGCCTCGAACCGCACACGAAAGCATAAAGTAAAACAAAATAAAAACAGAGAGCGGATTTTGTTTGTGAAACTTTGTTTTATGCATTTTTTGCTCACATCTATTTCCGAGATAATTTTGCTTTTTATGTTTTCTTGTTGCGTCTTTCTTGTGTTTTATTTTAGGTATAAATGCAGATTCTTTATTTTTGCTATGTTTATTTTTAAGAAATTCGAAAGCTGTTTTCTCGCCTGCCAATTGGGAACAGCTGTCAAGGGCTCTGAAAGTTTCTTGCACAATCGAATTTTAGAAGAGTTCCTGAATCCATGATACAACCATGTTCTAAATTGAAGATTAAAAGACAGCCTACCGAAGCATAATGAAGCTATTGTTTTATTAGGTTCCAGACATTTCAATTAAGTTTTAGTTATCAATTGACTGAATCAAAAATCTATTATAACAAAGTTTCAGTTAAAAGTTAACAATAACATTGTTGGGAAAGGGAATCAAGGAGTAAAAGCCGGTGAAATCTAGAGTTAAGAGGAGTGAAGAAAATAATAATAAATAAATAAATGTTCACTGTCCAGATTACAAACTTTAGCCTGGTTGATTTAGAGAATAAATAATCCCAAAGTTTCATTGGTTGATTTCATTGGAAATAATGATCGGGGAGGTTTTTACCAGGTTCCTGATTTATTATTGTAAATAATTTTGTATACTTTATAGGACCAGGAGAGAGGGTTCGTGCCCTGATTTTCTCTCCCTGAATATTTTCTATATATCTAGTTTTCCATTTCCCATAGTTGTTTACTAGTTTCAGCAATCATTTTCTGATTCGCAACACTCGTTCCGGAAATTTGAATGTTTAAATGTTTCCAAACCTTTATTTGCTGTTTCTATTTGCATCTCTTTTTCATCACTTTGTTTGATTATCCAAAACAAAGTGTGACTACTGAACTCCCAACTACACAGCAAAAATTAAATTCACACGTTAGTGCAAATTCCAAAATCATATGCCTACGCCATAAAATGGTAAAACCCTTGATAACGAACGATGCCGATAGATGAAAGGCAATTAATAAAAATCACACAATAGAACAAAGCGCCCGTTAAGTGAACGCGATTGAAGGCGTAGCGACCGCGGAAGGTAAGCCTACAAGTGCAGGGTAACGGCCTCTCGTTAATCGGTCACTTGCATTGTGCAAGAAAATAAAACAATTCTTTTTTGAAAAAAAACACAAGACTTTATGTCTATAAATAAACTTAATACTGGTCAATAAGAACTTGCGCCGGACAACATTTTTTCCAATTGGATTATAAAATGCAGTAAGAGATTCAATAGGATTTTCGTAGGGACAGGGTGGTTCAAAGACTAAAGAAACGCTTCTCCGCATGAAAATACTTTAAAATTCTTTACCGAATAATGCACCCATCGGCACTGTAAAGGTTTTCAAAAAACTGCACAATGTTCTGATAATACTACAGAATGTTGAACGAAAAATTACAGCTGCCCTGCCCACAACTTAACAATCTGTGATGACCCTGGCGCAAATAATTCGCATAGCAACGTTAAAACAATAGATTAAAAAATATTATTATTATAAAAAATTATGAAAAGGTCTGCGCACTTACCCGCCAGCGACCAAATGTATTAAGGTGTCACGTTGACCCTGGGACATAATCACAGGAACTCGAACCGGCGAAGATTATGCAAATCGTAAGCGCTTGGCGGCGTGTATGTTGTAGAAACTATTTGTTTTAGATTTAGTAAATCTTTGCGTATCACACGGCTGCAGCCCGCCCGCGTAATGAGCGACGAACTGACGAACACAGCCGGCAATTGTTAGGCGCGTTGCAATCGCTTGCAAGCGGCGCTTTAACTTGCGAAATATCGCTGGCTTGTGATAAAATCGTATGGATCGCGAAACCTGACGCGCAGCGCATAAGGCAACGAAATAAACTATGGCAATCGAATTCGCGCAAAAAGCGCAGTCGACGATAATCGTTTCGGCGTAAGGAGAACGTTTTGCGTTCCACGGCCACTTGTTCAGGAGGGACCAAAATGACGGGGCCGCTGCCCCAGCCAAGCTGCGCAGCGTCGACGTTGTCACTGTCGCAGCCGCAATGCAGGATCACACTCAGACTGGTCGGATTTGCTGATAACGCAACACAAAAATTAACGAAATATTAAATGCGCACAATTTTTACACTTTTACAACTTTTCTGCCCACTTAACTTTCTGTTGGGAAGGGGATGCAGAATGACGATTGTGCGGGTCGCCGAATTCAAGGAATTACACAATTGGCATCGCCTCTGTACTGATTTTCGCTTATGTAATTTTCTTTACCCGTCGAATGTAATTGTTCTACGCTCCAAATTACAGTTGCCTGTGACTACTCGAAATTTGCTATATTTTTGCTCGAGATCAATCGATTTTTCTGGAAGTCACAAGTGCAATTGATTGAGCTTTAAATGCACTTTACACGGAAGCGACGCTTTGGATTTTGCTTAATTTCTTGACTTTCATACAATTTAATTGAAACTCGCAATATGTATGTGCGGTTGGATTTGTTTTATTCTGCCTTTTTTGCAACACTGGCGAAAACGCGTTCTGCTCTGCGTCCAATTCGACACTCGACTCTCGGCGACGGCGAATTTCCCATTGAAATCGGGTTTGAGCTTTTGCGTTGTGAACAACCGCATGGGGTGTAACTGGGTTGCTTGGTGAGCTTATTGGGTGGTAAGATACATGCACAGGGTGGGGCTAAATTAATAATTTTAGTTTTGAAGGTTTTCACGAATTGTTGCTCATGTTAAAGCGTTTTGAAGTTAAACGAGTTTATATAATCAAATTAGTATAACAATAAAGCATATTATTACTAAAGCAATTTTGATTAGGATTTTGTTTTTCCAAAAATATATTAGTTTTTCTGATTGAAATATTCTAATACGAATGCCAGTGACTTATAGAATATTTTTAACAGTAGTTTATGATGCAAAAAGTGGATTTCAGTAGCTTACCACCAAAAAAAAATGTATTGTTAAAGCTGATTTGTTACTGGCATTTTGAATAAAATTTGTCTTAATTTCTCATATAATCCAGAATTTAAGTTTAAGTGACCAACTAGCATTATAAATGTTTGCAAGTTACACTTTATTCCGTTGTTTAGCATTTTTAACAATAGAATTTATTGTAAGAATTGAACTAATATGTAAATCATTGCAACGTTCAAAACACATTGTCTAAAGAAAGCGTGTGAAAGCTTTCCGCTTACAATTTCTAGTGACTCATCAATTCATCGAACATTCTCAAACGTCAACGAAAATAATTTGTCATAGTCATTCTGTTTGTTTCAGTACTTCATGTTGCCTTTGTTTTTATTGCTTTTGCTTTTCATGTTTTCTTTATTCTCGCCTTTGTTTTTATTTTCGTTCATAAAATATTGTAGAATGTGACGAAGAAGAAAAGTAAAGATTTTCCACGCGTGCGTAATAGATTGGTAAATGTGGACTGTGTGTTCGATCAAAGGTGCCAGATGCACTCATTTTGAGAAACAATTATCTGCACCCATGATCATTCATTCGTATACAGCAAATATATTAACAAATCATTTCGGATAAAGATCTGGGTACTGATTATATATAGTATTGTATATGCGTAATGATCACATTCAATGCATGTAATTACACTCAAAGGAACTGTTAAGCAGCCAAAAGTCTGGCAGCACTACCAAACGCACATGGTGGAGCACTTTTTTCGAAGCGGTCTTGCAGTCAAATTGTTGAATTATTTTGCTGCCGGTCAATTGCCAAAATGAAGGTGATGAAAAAAGTTAAAACAGTCTCTAAGCAAAAACCTTTAGTTTCCATAAAAAAGAAGAAATCCCTGGACAATGGCAAACAGTTGAAAAAGCCGAAAAAGTTGGTTGAAAATGGAACGTCCGCTGGCGCTAAGCCAAAGATGCTGAAGAAAATAAAATTGAAGGAAAAGGAAGCACACGCTGGTGAAGCCAAGCAAAAAGTCAAAAAGTCAAAGGAAGCTACTACAAAGTCCAGCAAAAAGGCAAAGCCTGCTAAAAAGTCCACAAAATCACACAAAGATCAACTGGAGGGTCTGAAGGACATTGATCCGGAATTTTACAATTTCCTCAAACAGAATGACAAAAAACTATTGGAGTTCAATTTGTTAGACAGCGATGGTTCCGATGATGAAGACGCAACTGATGAACAAGCGCCAAATGGCAAGAAATCAGCAAAAGTTGCTGGGGACGACGGTGACAGCGACGACGCCGATGATGAGGAAAAGTTTCACAAGCCCAGCTCGCAGCTGGAGGTAGCAAGCGACGAAAGTGACTTCGAGGACGAGGCCGAAGACACTATAGCCACCGATGGCACACAAAAGGTCACCTTGAATCTGCTGCGTCAGTGGCAGCTGCAGTTGGCGCAGCCAAACGTGTCGATTGATGTGCTGCGCAAGGTGATACAGGCTTTCAGTTCGGCGTTGATCAGCATCTCCGCTGACGAAGAGCAGGCCAAGGCGCCCAGCGCTTACAAAGTGGTGGGCGCGGCCGCTTTTAACGGTGTAGTGCAGCTCTGTGTCCTGCATCTGCAACCGGCTATACTGCGCGTACTCGGCTTGACCACGCGCTCAACGACACCGCTACACAAAACCAAGAAGTGGGTGAAGGTGCGCGGCTGCCTGCGCTACTATCTGACCGATTTGATCCGCTTAGTGGAGCAAGTGTCGAGCGTGAACATTTTGTCGGTGTTGCTCAAGCACCTGCACCAGATGGCCGGCATGCTAGCTTCCTTTTCGGCTCTGGGCAAGACCATACTCAAGCGACTAATTGTGTTGTGGTCCACGGGTGACGAGACTGTGCGCGTGCTGGCGTTTTTGTGCATCTTGAAAATTACACGCACACAACAGGTTTGTAAACACACTGTCGATGTTGCTGCTACTATCTCAATTATGAATTTCTTCAGGTTTCCATGTTGCACCACGTATTAAAGGCCATGTATCTCTCGTACGTGCGCAATTCGAAGTTTGTGTCGCCGAACACTTTGCCTGGCATCAATTTTATGCGCCGCTCGTTGGTGGAGATGTTCGCTCTGGACCTGACCGTCTCCTATCAGCACGCCTTCTTGTACATTCGCCAGTTGGCCATTCATTTGCGCAATGCCGTCATATTGAAGAAGAAGGACAGCTTTCAAGCTGTATACAACTGGCAGTTTGTAAACTCGTTGCGCTTGTGGACTGACTTACTGGGCGCTACTACCAACAAGCCTCAGCTGCAGCCGCTCGTGTATCCGCTGGTTACCATCGCCATCGGTGTCATTCGACTCATACCCACTGCTCAGTACTTCCCACTGCGTTTCCACTGCATTCAGGCTCTGATCGCTCTGGCCAAGGAGACTCATACCTTCGTGCCCGTGCTACCGCTCATTCTGGAGGTGCTGCGCAGCAACTCCTTCAACCGCAAGCACTCGGCCGTGTCCATGCGCCCGCTGCAGTTCGCCTGCATACTGCGCCTGAACAAGGCCCAATTGGCGGAAAATGGTTTTCGCGACGAAGTGGTCGAGCAGGTGTGTGGCCTGACTCTTGAGTATCTGGCGCATGAGTCAGCTTCGCTGGCCTTCAGCGATCTGGTGGTGCCAACTGTGATGGCGCTGAAGGCTTACCTAAAGGAATGTCGAAACGCCAACTATTCGCGTAAGCTGAAGCAGCTGCTGGACAAGATTCAGGAGAACAGTCGGTTTATCGAGCAGCAGCGACGCAAGGTGACATTTGCGCTAAGCGATATGGCGCAAGTGAAGGCGTGGGAGACGCAGGTTCGCAACAAAAGTCCACCGCTTGCAATTTACTACGCCAGCTGGGTGAAAACGCACGAGACGAAGAAGCGGCGACAGGCTGCGCAGACGGACAGTATCAACGCCGACTACGATGTGCCTTCGATTAAACGAAAGGCGAAGGGCGGCGAAGTAGCGGTGAGAAATGAAAACGGCGAGCTAGAACTTTTCCCATCGGACTCGGAAGACGACCAGCTACCAGTAATGGATGACGATGATGATGAGAAGAAGCAAACAGCTCCAGCTAAGAGCAAGGACAAGAAAAAGAAACTGAAGCAACCGATTAAAAAGCCGGCGCCCGAAGTGCCAGTGGAGGATGAAGAGCCCGATGCAGATGAGGAAGTGGACATTGTGAAGGATTTGGATCTAGACGATTGGTAAACAGTTTTATATTGCGTGCTTCTAAGTAGCAGAAAGTTTTATATTTTCACCTAATTTGAAATTTGCATTAAATCTATAATAAAACAACAAACTACTAGTAAATAATTTCAATTCGCTCAATACTTCTTCTCTGGATCCTTGCCCGGCACAATCTCGTACTCGTCGTATTTGGGAAATGTGCCAATTGTTTCCGGCTTCTTGGGCAGCGCCTTGCCCTGCGCATCTTTCTCAGCGTACTTTAAGTCCAGTTCGGCGGCGTTGCGTTTCTTCATTTCCATTATCTGTAGATTCCGCACCAGCTCGTCACGCGTGGGCGGTTCCTCGCGTCGACCGCGCAGCCACGCCTCCCACTCGGCGGTAAGCTCTTGATCGAAAGCCTCCTTGTCGTGTGGCTCGAACCATCGCGAAGATTTGCGCTTGCCAATCGCTGGATTCGCGGGTATTTCGTAGTATTTATTGCCAAAGTAATCCTCGCCTATGTAATTACCCTTTAGCTGGCGTGGACGCAACGATTTCATAAAGTTGTCGAAGATGATGCGAATCAAATCGCGCGATGGCGGTTTTTGGGCCATTTCGTGGAAACACTACCAGAGACAAATGTTCCTGACACCCAAAGCGTTTGGTAATTGAAAATTTTGTGCTTAGCTCAAAATATTGGATAAATATGAATTTCGAGGTTATGTATTGGCCAAGTGGCACAGCTGATTAAAAGGGCTGCCAGGACCGATTCAAATATAGCCGACACAGTTCACAATTATAATTTCTTTTGGAAATCAGTTTTAAACATATATCTTCATTTGTGGTTATGCTCATCGATACTTATATCTTTGCTTGAAATCATAAAATGCTTTCGATTTTAAATATACATTCGCTATATATGTAACCGGCGTATCTCAGCAAATGTACTGGCCAAGACTTGGCCGCACTGTTCAGAAAACATCTGACTGAACTGCGTTCAATTTCAAAACAAACAAACAAACAAACAAACTCGAATCATAGTGACGGCATCAGGTGGCGGACAACATTGAAAAACAGGAAACTGCGACTTTTCCACTTTTTGTGATTGCCCAAAATAGACACAGATAGGAGATGTTTTCACGCAAGCAGCCCGAGCCGCCGAAACGCAGAAACCACAACTTGTCTCAGGTAGGTGTAGGCAGACAGAAGAATATTTTTACGATTGGTCGGTTGATTGCATTCCGACAATGAGTCATCCGATGATTTATCAACATCATCTCCTTCTGTACCATTTCTCACTGCGCTGCCGGCTTTAGTTTATGGGCCTGACGGAAATTCCAGATGATTTCGACCCCACTGCTGGCTACGGCCATGATGATGGCGGCGACAGCGACCTGGAGGCAGAGTTGGCCGCCATAGCCGGAGGTGGTGGTGGCCGACCGAAACCACCACCCAAACCCAAGGCACAGCTGGCTGCCGATTTGGATCAAATGATTGCGGATAGCTTGAAGGATGTCGGCAGTGATGACGATGACGACGCCGATCTGGAGAACGACACAGATTTGATGGGCGAACTGCAAATTATTACTGGTGGCGAAGCTGATGTTGAAGAAATGGCTGACACTACAGCAGCAGATGCCACAGAGCCGATAGCGAGCGCTGAAGGCTCACCGGGAGAAATGCAAAGTTTTCTGCCCACTACTACTACTGACACCATGAGTGTCATACAACAGCGTATCGAAATGTATCAGCAAGCAGAGGCGCATGCCAAAGCGACTGGTGAGAGCACAAAGGCACGTCGGTTTGCGCGTGGTCTAAAAACCTTGTTGGACTTACTAAAGCAAGCCAAGGCTGGAAAGACCATCAATGTGGACGACATACCGCCGGAAGTTGCCGTGAAACCGTTGGTACAGCCTACTGATGGTGAAACAACTTCGCCTTCAGCGGAGGAAGCACCAAAAGTGCCAACAAGAGCAGCACCAACACCGCCGACAACGCCGCCACAGCCAGAAACGCCATCCTCGCCGCCGCCTGAACCAGTGCAGGCAGCGGATGACGGCGCTGACAAGCCAGCAAATCCGCTTGTAGAGCAGATGCATGAACGACAACGCGAGTATAAGGCGGCCGCACTACAGGCGAAGCGAAGTGGTGACACTGCCACAGCGCTACAGTTTCTCAAAGTGGTGAAGCAATTCGATGTGGTAGTGAAGATGTGTGAGAATGGCCAGGAAGTTGACCTTAGCGACATGCCGCCACCACCGGAAGAATTCATGGAGTTCATGGCAAAGATGCAAGCAGCTGCCGAGGCACCAGCTGCAGCAGAAGATTCAACGCCTGCGTCGGTTGTACCAGCGCCTGTCGAGCCGCCCGCAGCAGATACAGATGTCAGTACGCCCACTTCAGTGCTGGAGGCGCTGCAACAGCGCTTGGATAAATATAAATCCGTTGAAGATGCGGCCAAAGCTGAGGGCAACACGAGCAAAGCGCGTCGTTTCGGGCGCATTGTAAAACAATACGAGGATGCCATAAAGCAGCATAAAGCCGGGCGGCCTGTGGCCTACGACGAGTTGCCAGTTCCGCCCGGTTTTGGGCCGCTGCCCGCTGCGGGCGCTGCTGTGCCGCCTCCAATAGCGCCTAAACCCAAACCTGCTTCGCCGGCCACATCGCCCAGCGATGCGGCAAACTCGTCCAGCGACGCGTCCATTGACACACCGAGAGTTGCACCAAAAAGACCATCGCCACACAAACAAGAACTGACAACGCGCACGTCCGGTAATCAGCAGACGAACAATTTGGCCGAGCAGCAGATGAAAACGCTGCTGGACCGGCAACGAGAGTTCAAAGTAGCAGCAATCGACGCAAAAAAGGCGGGCGAACTCGAGCAGGCAAAGGAGTACTTAAAGATTTATAAGGGATTCGATTCGTTGCTGAATGCGGCCAGCAGCGGACTGCCGGTGGATCTGAGCACGGTAGGCACAATGGTTGTTGCTTTTGGTAAATGATTACAATGCTTGTTTTATACTTAAAGCTGCCGCTGCCGCCATCTCAACGAGAGAATCTCGAAGCCTCGTTCGCCATAGTGGATTCTGAAGAATGTGATCCGGACGATGATATGTCGGACATAGGGATGCGCATCGAAGAGCAGCTGGCCAAACAGCTGATGATGTGCAAGAACACCAGGTAGAGGCCGACTATAAATTTCCATCAAAATGTATATGTTAAACGATTTTTGATTGTAGAGATCATCACAAGGCTATGGGCGATGTGGCGGGCATGAATCGCTTTGAGAATCTGGCATTGACAGTGCAAAAAGATCTGGACTTGGTGCGCTATTCGAAGCGCAAAAATTTTCCATTGCCGAAGTTCCACTACGAAAAACGCAGCTTCAACATTGTGCACTGCAACACTGATCTCACAGACAACGAATTGGAAATTGTGGTGGTACGTGGCATCACCTACAGCGTGCCGAATCCAAAGGACGTGGA
The DNA here is from genome assembly GCA_963668005.1 of Melieria crassipennis. Lineage (NCBI taxonomy): Eukaryota > Metazoa > Arthropoda > Insecta > Diptera > Ulidiidae > Melieria > Melieria crassipennis. The sequence continues at coordinate 19,701,751 of OY764961.1, forward strand.
CACATATGTAAAAGTTGAATTTCCGCTTTTGAACGTGAGTTGGAATGTTGTTGAACTGTCTTCAAAATACAAATGTGGTGTACGTATGCTTTCAGGACGAGGCGTTCCGAACGAAAACCAACTTGATCAAGAATACGGACAGTCCAGATTATGATCAGGGATTCAAGGTGGAGATACAACGCACGCGCCAATTTCAGCGCATTTTCAAACGACATGGTGTGAAATTTGAGGTTTACTCACGTGGGTAAGTTGGAAATTGTTAATGGTGAGCTGCACAAATCTTAACCATTTCCGCAAACGCTTACATACGCAATAGGGCAGCCGAACACGCCGTTGTGCACGTTCTTCATTGACTTGTAATCTGTGTAAATGCGACTAACACAAAGTTCGGTTCATACTTTTTTATAACATATTTTTATTAATTTTTATAAACTACATTAAGGATATTGACTAACTATTGACTATTTTTAATATTAGCTGCGTTTTTTATTGGTTGTAATGTGAAAAAATTAGTTACTAAATTTGAAGGCGCTAAGTAGGACTATTTAAATATTTTATTTAAAATTTAATTATTTTATTTGTTAATGTTTGTATGTTTATATTTGTAATTTGTATTAGAAGGCCAAAGTCGCGTAATCGATCTGTCGTGCTAGTTATGTAGTCTATACATTTTTTTTTACTATTTTTATTCTATTTATATTTTAACTAGCTGACCCGGCGAACTTCGTCCCGCACGACATTTGTTGTTTTGTTATAATGAATGAATGAATGGCGAATCTAGGGCGATGCAAATTGACGAAGAAAACCAACTAAAGGAAGAGGAGGGAAGCTACTGATTAACGCATTCGAGGCCCTCAAACCCTCAAATAAGCAATGTTGCTAAGTTTTAGTAAAGAAATGGATTGCGCTTGAACCATATTTAAATTATAGTGGCAGGGTCACGCCCCCTTATTCAATACCCGCACAATGCCCTCTGTCGAAGGAGAAAATGGTAGGTTTGTACTAAGTGTCATTGCTGATCGACTTATAGGTCTGCGAAATATTTGGGTCACAACAAATGTGCCACGCCTCATGTCCCTACGCTTATAAAATCTTACCAGTAAAAATGACTCATCTATATTCTATATTAGGATATGGCTTGTATGGGCGGTGCCACGCCCCCTTGTTCAATACCCGCACCATCCCCTCTGTCGAAAGATATGAATAAATGGCAGGTTCGTACTTAGTTTCATTGCTGCGTGATTTATAGTTCAGCGGAATAATTGGGTCACAAAAAATTTGCCACGCCCCTTGCCCACCGCCCATTAAATCTGACCAGTAGAATGACTCATCTATGGGACGACACTATACTAAATTTCAATGCTGTGCGCCTTACAATTTCGAAGATATTCTATATTAAAGATTTGGCTTGTATGGGCAGTGCCACGCCCCCTTGTTCAATACCCGCCTCATTCCCTCTGCCGAAAGATATGACTAAATGGTAGGTTCGTACCAAGTTGCATTGCTGTGCGATTTATAGTTCAGCGGAATAATTGGGTCACAAAAATGTGCCACGCCCCTTGTCCACCGCCCATTAAATCTGACCAGTAGAATGACTCATCTATGGGTCGACGCTATACCAAATTTCAATGCTGTGCGCCTTACAATTTCGAAGATATTCTATATTAAAGATTTGGCTTGTATGGGTGGTGCCACGCCCCCTTGTTCAATACCCGCACCATTCCCTTTGTCGAAAGATATGAATAAATGGTAGGTTCATACTTAATTGCATTGCTGTGCGATTTATAGTTCAGCGAAATAATTGGGTCACAAAAAATGTGCCACGCCCCTTGTCCAACGCCCATTAAATCTTACCAGTAGAATGACTCATCTATGGGTCGACGCTATACCAAATTTCAATGCTGTGCGCCTTACAATTTCAAAGATATTGCATTATTAAGATTTGGCTTGTATGGGTGGTGCCACGCCCCCTTGTCCAATACTCGCCCCATTCGCTCTGTCGAAGGACATGACTAAATAGTAAGTTCGTAGTGAATTTAATTGATGTGTGACTTATGGTTCCAAAGTTATTATCTGAAAATGTGCAAAATTCACGGTCAAATATCGCATGGATTTATATATATAGATTTCCGACTTTTCCAATAGATTTTCTGGAATTTTTTTTTCGCACGAACCTGAACTGACCTAATACGAATCGAACAAAACAAACCCCATGAAAATCGGCCGTTCCGTTTGAGCGTGATGCGGTCACAAACCACTGTGCCACTCTCTTTTATATATATAGATATTGTATATACATTCTGTTTTCAATTTATGTTTTGTTTTATGTATAAATTTGAAATCATATCAACCTTTCAGTGTAAAAAATGCAGCTAATGTTGTAGGATATTTTTTATTTTGGCTTTAATTTGTTTAATTTGTTTTTAATTGTTTTCGGCTTTCTCCGCACAAAATCCACGTACACACACATACTATACGCATAAACGTAACTGACCCTTGAACTTTCTGTACTATATATACTTGTATATTTATGAACCGGCTTGTGCGCGTTCTGCTCGACTAAAATTCGCTCTAAACACAAAATTAAACGATCACGTGCCAAAACACAATAGTTGCAGCTTAGATTGTTGTGGACTAAGTCGAATACTACCCACGTGTTGTTTCAGCGGTTTCCTGCGTTCGGACGTACTCATCGGCACGGTGACTGTAAAGCTTCAGCCACTGGAGACCAAATGCGACATACACGATACATTTAATGTGAGTAACATTACATGAGATCAGTTCAATGAACTCAATTTGTGTTTATTTGCAGCTGATGGAGGGGCGCAAAGCAGTGGGCGGCAAATTGGAGATTAAACTGCGCGTACGAAATCCAATTCTCACCAAGCAGATGGAGCATATCGACGAGAAATGGCTGGTGGTAGACTCCTAAGCGGACCGCTTGTCGTTGTGGCATTTTGTTATAAGCTTAAAATTAGTTATTTAATCATTGCTTAAAGCGCATTTTAGCACTGTTGTGTTTCATATATAACTGAATAGTTTTAGTTATGCAAGCAATGTTTTCGATTTTGGGTTGCATTCTGTGACGGTAAAGTTATCAAAAACTGCGAAACATCTTGTACCATTTTTATTATCAAGGTCAGAATAATTGAGTGCGTACTTCTCGTGCAAGTTTTAATATTTTAATAAATATTCCAGACATTTATTATACGATGGCCGAAGTGACTTGTTCGCTATGCTTTCATTTACAACTCTATGTACTCCATGGTGGCGGAGAATTTGCTTTTCCTGTTGAAAACATCAACGCCGCGCACTTTGTAGAAGCCTGTAAACGATATGGAAAAGATTTTGATTTGAAATAAATGTGTATCTTAAGTACTCAACAGTCAAGTTAAATATCGTATCCTTGTTCTGCATTCACTCACCGCTTACTTGCTCGTCTACGGGCGCATACTGAAAGGATGGAAACGGCAAATGCCAACCGTCCGATATGGGATACCAGTCCATAGTCTCATTTGCTTGAAACCACACTTCGTAGCTCTTCAGACACTGTGTAGAGTTTGCCACTTCGTGCCAAGTTAAAAACACTTCGCCACGTGTTACTTCGGTTGCGACCAGCTGCTGTGGTTGCTTTAGCGCTGGCAGCAAATTGGAGCAGACGCGAAAAAGTATTATCCATGGCTGATGCACTTCCTCTAGGCTCACATACAGTTCAGCTGTAGTCAGCAGCCCCGTGGCATATAAGAGCGGCGTCTGGCTACGCCGCATTGCCGCGCGCAAAGTAGCATTCGGATAGGACGCGGCCTGACCAGCATTGCGCCACACAAAGGCCGGATCGGTGCGCTGCTGTTCGAGCATTTCTAAAGCATAGCCGAAGGTCTCCTGCTGGCAGAGTGCAAACGGCAGCTGGTAATGCAAGCTGAAATTGCGTTGCAATCCGGTTGCATTGTCCGGTGGCAGCAGCAGCCAACTCAAGTAGAGTGGCGCGTTAGCAGCCACTGTAGTCTTTAGCAATCGTATCGGCTCCTCCGCGCCGGGCGCCACAATCAGCTCGACGTCGGCAGCGTAGGGCGCCAATTTGGACAGTATGCCCAGTGCTGCATAGACCGGTTTCTGTACGAACTGCGAGTGCACCGGCTCGCTGTTGTTCATGCGAAAGTGTGCCAACAGTGTGCGCTGCGAGAACTCGTGCGGATGGTAACTGAGGAAGGCGTTGTCGTGGCTGATGGAGTCCAGGGTACTAAATTCATTGCCTTGCAACTTGGCGCTCCAGTGCGCAAGCACAATGGTGATCAGTGTGGCGGCGTAGCGCACATCTTCGTGGTAGGGGTGTGGCGTGGACCAGCCAGCAATGGGATCTGCTTCGCTGCATAGATATACATTTAAAATGTTATAAAATTATTTTTCGAGGATTTTGTTTAGTGATTAGATGAGTTACTCATTCGAAATTGGCATTTGTTTTAATGCTGGATAGTCGGCAAAGATGTGCTTCAGCATGGAACTGGAATTTGCCAGCAGCGCACTGGCGCCACCGTCACCTTTGCGATGGTATGTCAGGATTTCGAAGGGACACTGCTTTACGTTCAAGCTGCACTGCTCGACTATGGCCCAGCAAAGCGGATGTTTGGCTCTGGTTTTAAAGAGGCCTGCGGGTCCGCGCAGCGGAAAGTGCAAACTGTTGACGGGTCTACGGCCTGCTGCAGTCAGTCCTCTACGTAGCGCCACCATGTAGGTTATATAGTCTGCCAGAGAAAGCCTTGAATGGGTTGCTGAAAACTATTTTCAAAACTTGCACCTTCCACGGTAAAGTTGAGTCTGTTATAGGTCTGCAAATCTGGCTCATTCCAAGACTCGAAACGCCAACGTAATAATTTTGCTGCGCCTAGTAAATCTGCATTTAAATTTAGTGTTTTACTACGAAGTCACACTAAAGATCCGAAACTGGAGCTCACTCAAATAGTGTTTGGTTACTTGAAAGGCAAAATCCTCCCACAGGAACTCGTTGCGATTCGGATTCGTGGTGAAAACCGCGCCCGGATTGCCCATGAATTCCACCGTCGGATAGAGGCCCCACTCATCCAGATCCATTATGAACGAATCCAGATCGGTAAAGTCGTAAACGGGCACACCCGCCTGTGTGTACTCTACGAACTGAAGCAGTTCGTCCAACAGCCAGTGGATGCGCATATGTGTCAGGGCACCGCTGGGCAGGGCGGCTATATGCCGCAGGTTCATCTGCACTGCATCGGAGAGCAGCGTCGACTTCTTGCTGTGGTCAAGCGCGCCGGCTGGACAAAAGCCAGAGCTGGTCCAGAAGCGCGGCAACGGATAGTAGGTGACATTGCCGGTGTAGCTGTGGTTACCGAAGGCGGTGTGCGCACTGAGAAAAACCAGAATGACCCCAACCATTATTGTTTGTTTAATTGAATTGGCCGGTTTCGATGCCGGAAGCTATCAACAATAACTACTGCACTATTTGTGCGAAAATTTCATACTAGTAATAAGAAACAGCTGTTTGCGGCATTCATAGGAGACAGAGTTCAGTATTTGAAAAGTATTTTGTTTTGAAATGGATTAAAGATATCTGTGTACAATAACCCGTAGACCTACGGTAAAAAACGGGTCGAAAACGACCCAGATTAAAATCACACACACAAATTACAAAAAATGCAAAGCCGACTTAGTTTTTGAAATATTAAAGGGTTTGATTTCGATAGATAATATCCAAGTAAGAAAGTCATGATAAACAGCTACAAATAATAACAAATTTAAAAAATATTAGAAGAACAGCAAAAAAATTTGGTCGAAAACGACTTCAACGTAGGTCTACGGTTAACACTAGAATGCCCGACAATCTGACTTACCTAAAATGCCCATATGTAGTAATTTTGACTACAATATTGTTGATTGACCTTTTTTTAATTTTATTGGTTTTTAAGTAGCAAATATGAATAAATGCACATGAGATAAAATTAAAATAAGTACTTCATTTTAATTTTTTCATGGCTTACAAAGTAAATTCATTTAACCCCTCTGTTACCCTAGGAAAAACTCGCACTTTTGATCCTTGGGTCATAAAATGACCCCGATTTTTTTCCTTGAATTTTGTACAAAAAAGCTTAGACAATGTGATTTTAACAATTAGTTATTACTTTTATTATTGTAAAGCGACTATTTGGCCTAAGTGGAATCAAATATGTTCAACATGGAGACCATGCCCAGGTTTTTGATATTCTTCTCGGGCACTATAATTCTTGCGATTTCTTCAGAAGTTAAAACTATATCGCAACTAATTTTTGGACAATTATATTATACATAACAGATAATAATCATTAATTGTTAATTGCCCAAAAATAAATGATTTCGCAAGAAATCCTGTTCCCGTAACCCACAAAAAATTACTCAGTTTAGAGGTTTAATTTATAAAAGTATGTCAAAATATTTAAGTTATACTAGATATTGAAATCAATGAACCAATACAAATTATAATATATTGTAGTGTATTGGTGGAGGTGGTGCCATGGTGAATGCAACCCTGTTGTGGTTGGGCTTGTCAAGCAGTGTGGCAACTCGGGCTTGCAGCTAAGTTCATGCTGGTCCTTTACCTTTACGTTTTACCTTTACTTTTACTTGTGACGCCATTGTTAGAACACGCAAATAAAGTTTGTCTTAAAAGTTTACACAGTTGTTTATATCAAAAGGACTTAAATCCATCCCAGTGCTCATTACAACGTCAAGTGTGGGGTTCGAGCAGGAATTTTTTTTCTATCTAAGTTCTAAAGTTATTGTGGTTCAATGGCGAACAAATTAACGCGCAATGCGGTTATTGCTGCACTACGGGCTGCGGGAGCTGAATTCGAGGAAGACGCCACGATGGTTCAGTTGCGGACAGTGTATGAACAAGCGGTAGCAGGTCGTGTCGGAGGTAGCGGAAGAGCGGCCAGAGCGGATAGCGAGCCTGATGTTCCGCTGAATCAACAGATGCCAGATGCCAGCCAGAGTGTGCAGACGACTAGACGACAGATGCCAGGGGCCAGCCAGAGGGAGCGACCCATGAATGTGCCAGATACAGAAGATGATACAGTTGATGCAGGGAGTGTGGTGAATGTGACCAGTACTGAGGCTGAAGAGGCTGAGTTAGATCGGCAGTTGGCGATCATGCGCAAGAAACGTGAGCTTGTCCAGCTGCAGCGTGAGTTGAACGAGTTCGAGAGTCGTAGAATCGACCTGGGTGTACTGGACGCGATGATGAGCAAATTTGATGGTTCGGAGTTGCAGGACGTTAGCAAATGGTTGGCCGACTTGGAGAATGTGTTCGAGAGTTTCCAGTACAGTGAGCGAGACCAGCTGGTTGCCGCACGACATCTGATAACTGGGCAAGCGAAGCGGTTCGCGGACATAACTCGTGTTCGCAGCTATGGTGAGCTAAGGATGGCTTTGATGACTGAATACCGTCGTATATTCACGGTTCGAGATGTGCTGCAACAGTTACGTGCCCGTGTCCTGAGACCAGACGAAACACCACGACAATATATTGTTGAGATGCAGTACATTGCCAGCCGCGCCGATGTGTCAGAAACGGACCTAATCGACATTATCATCGAGGGGCTTAACGACGATACGAATATGGTTTCGATGCTGTACAGTGCCACTTCCTTGCGTGAATTGAAGGGGTTGATGGAGCGTTACGAGAAGAAGCGTCGGGCAGCTGCGCCAGTGGTTGTGCCGAAGATCAGTGTCATGTCGGGTGCCGTGCCTAGGCCGAGGTCGTATACAACAGTGCCAGTTGCTAACACAGCTGCAAAAGTCACGGATTTGTCGGCCGTCAGGTGTTACAACTGTTTTCAATATGGGCACTATCAAAGTGCGTGCGGGGCCCCGCGACGCCCACCGAACTCGTGTTTCATATGCCATGAAGTAGGCCACATGCGCCAGCAGTGCCCACGTCGTAGTCGGATGCAGAATACAACACTAAACCAGACGCAAACACGGATGCCAGCCGTACCGAAACAACAGCAGCCAGTAGCAGAGGTCGAGGGGATGGAGGCAGGGACGCCATTGACGGAGGTAGAGGAGGTCCGACGTTTAGCCCGACAGCTGAAACACCGAAATCTTGTAAGTGTTGCCTTTTTGAAACAGAATAAGTGCACTGAATTAATTCCGTGTTTTGCTTTATTTGATAATGGCAGTCCGACTAGTTTCGTGAAGCGTTCTCTTGTGCCATTTGAAGTGACGGGTGAATTGACTGTGACAGAGTATCGGGGGATGGGAAATATGAATTTAAGTACGTACGGCCTTGTGACTTGTAAAATTGTGTTTGATAACCGTAAATTTGACCATAATTTGTTTGTTTTGCCAGATGAAGAGGCAGTGGTGCCCCTACTTTTTGGACGCGATTTACTTAAGGCAATGAATATAAGCCTGTGCCAAATGGACACAGTGAGATATAGTAGACGTACTCTGCTGGAGATTAATAATGCCAATAAAAATGAAGTTCCGTTGAATATCAGTGCACTTAAGTTGTTTAATTTATTAAAGAGTCCAGTAGTTAAGATAACAGAGGTTCCAAACAGAGTTAAGTTATTGAAATCAGATGATAAGTGTGGCAAGTCAGAAATTAATTCAGTTAATGCAGAGGTAAATGTAATTGGTGATTCAAATTTGTGTGAAACTCGACTTGAGTCGTGTATCGGAGTTGTAAATTTAGTTGGAACAGAAGACTTGAATTTGTATGATGAAGTAATATTGATGGTAGGTGCAACTGAGATGGATGAAATTGGTGATCTAATTGATGTGGACGAAAACTTGTCTATAACAGATGCAGATGCTTTGAAATCAGTTGTTTTTGAGAACTATTTGAAAATGAAGAACAAGGGGGGGAAGTTGAGTGGCTATTGCATGAAAATTCAGTTGAAGAGTGATGCGCCGGTGTACAGTGGTCCGCGCCGGTTGTCATATAGGGAAAAGACAGAAGTACAGAAGACAATTGATGATTTGTTGGCTCAGGGCATTATTCAGCCAAGTGCGTCTCCATACGCGTCTCCGATTGTGTTAGTGCGGAAGAAGAACGGTGAATTGAGAATGTGTGTTGACTATCGGGCGTTGAATAAGTTGACTGTCAGAGATCATTATCCGTTGCCGTTAGTTGAGGATTGTATTGAATATTTGGGTGGGAAGAGTTTCTTCAGTACGTTGGACTTGAGGAATGGGTTTCACCAGGTGCCGATGCATGAGGAATCGATACCGATAACTGCGTTTGTGACTCCGATGGGACAGTATGAGTATCGGTTTATGCCATTTGGTTTGACTAATGCTCCACCAGTGTTCCAGCGGTTTATTAATTTAGTGTTGCGGCCGTTGATTGATGCGAAGAGGATTGTGGTGTATTTAGATGATATTAACATTGCCACGAAGACTATTGAGGAACATTATGTGGTTTTGGCAGAAGTTTTGAAATTATTGTCAGGGGCTGGATTGTGCTTGAATCTGAAGAAGTGCAAATTTGCATATAGAGAATTGAAGTATTTAGGCTACTGTGTGAGTGAACGGGGGATTCGTCCGAATGAAGATCATTTGGTAGCGATAAAGAATTACGCAGTACCTACCAACATAAAGGAGGTGCAGAGGGCGGTGGGTCTTTTTTCATATTTTAGACGATTTGTGTATAATTTTTCTCAGATTGCGCGCCCATTGAGTTATTTGACGCGAAAAGGTGTAAAGTTTGAATGGACAGAAGAGTGTAGGAATGCGTTTGAGACCTTGAAATCTAAATTGACTGAGCCCCCTGTACTGTGTGTCTTTGATTCAGGGCGGGAGACAGAGTTGCATACGGATGCAGGTTCGCGAGGGTATGGTGCTATACTGTTACAGAAGCAAGATGACGGCAGGTTTCACCCAGTGGCATTTTATTCGAAAACAACGACGGATCCGGAGTCGCGTTATCATAGCTTTGAGTTGGAAACATTGGCAATTGTGAATGCATTGGAAAGATTCCGGACTATGTTGGATGGAATTCCGTTTGTAGTTGTGACTGATTGCAACTCTTTGGTCTTGACATTGGAGAAGAAAACAATTAATCCAAGAATTGCCAGATGGACATTGGGTCTCGCCGGGTTTGATTTTTCAGTTCGACACCGAAAGGGTGAACAGATGCAGCATGTTGATGCATTGAGCCGGTTGTCAGCTGTGTGTAGTATTGAGGAGAATGAGGTTGATTTGAACATTCAGATTATACAGACGCGTGATCCTGTGATTCATAAACTGCGGGAAGAATTAGAGCAAGGGGAAGTGCCAGGATATGAGTTGGAGAATGGGTTAGTCTTTCGTGTCAGTGGTCAGAATCGACAGTTGTATGTGCCGGGTGAGATGGAAGAGAACATTATGCGATTGATACATGAGAAATATGGTCATTTGGGTATTGAGAAATGTGCAAATCAGATTCGGAAGCATTATTGGTTTCCCCGTATGCGCGAAAAGCTGAATGTGTTCATCAGAAATTGTTTGAAGTGCATTTATTATTCGACGTCGCCTAGAAGCAATGAGCGTAATATATATAGTATTCCAAAGAAGCCAGAACCGTTCGATACAGTGCACATTGACCATTTCGGGCCATTGGAGAGTGTGAACTCAAAGCATAAACATGTGTTTGTGGTGATTGATGCTTTCACAAAATTTGTCAAAATGTATGCTACGAATAGTAGTGCGAAAGAATCGATTTGTGCGTTGAAGAGATATTTTGTTGAATACAGTCGTCCCAGAAGAATCATAGATGATCGGGGCACAGCTTTTACGTCATCGGAGTTTAGGGATTTTTGCGGGAACAATAACATTGTACATGTTTTGAATGCGGTAGCTTCGCCACAGTCGAATGGTCAGGTTGAGAGGGTGAATCGGGTGTTGAAAGCAATATTGGCCAAAACGACTGACCCTATAAACCATGTAGATTGGAAACAGAAACTGACGGATGTCGAGTTTGCAATGAATAATACTGTACACTGTGCCACAAAGACGACCCCTAGTAAGCTGCTTTTTGGCGTTGAGCAGCGCGGCAAAGTAGTTGATGAATTGACGGAGTATTTGCATGATGTGTATTCAAGAGAAGAAGTTAATTTGTCCGAAATAAGGGAGCAGGCAGAGCTTGCAATACAGAAGTCTCAGTTGTACAATCAGAAATATTACGAGAGGAGCCATAGGCCAGCGAAACAATTTGAACCAGGAGATTTAGTTGTGGTTAAAAATGTAGACACTACGGTGGGGAAGAATAAGAAGCTAATTCAGAAGTACAGAGGCCCTTATGTAGTTCGTAAGCAATTAGGTCATGATCGTTATGTTGTTACGGATGTTGAAAATTGTCAGGTTACTCAGATGCCATATGACAATGTAATTGATTCGTCTAGAATGAAGAAATGGTTGGAACCTCGAGGTAGGCCAGTTGAAACGGACTCAGAAGGCAACACAGATGGTGATAATTTAAGTGATGAATGTACAGATTATGAATTTTTAGATGATAAGCTAGAAGAAGATTCATTGTAAAAGCAATCGAGGTCGATTGAATGTCAGGTTAGGCCGAGTTGTAGTGTATTGGTGGAGGTGGTGCCATGGTGAATGCAACCCTGTTGTGGTTGGGCTTGTCAAGCAGTGTGGCAACTCGGGCTTGCAGCTAAGTTCATGCTGGTCCTTTACCTTTACGTTTTACCTTTACTTTTACTTGTGACGCCATTGTTAGAACACGCAAATAAAGTTTGTCTTAAAAGTTTACACAGTTGTTTATATCAAAAGGACTTAAATCCATCCCAGTGCTCATTACAATATATTAATTAAGATTATTCGATTTCCCGAAGAAGAAAATTAATATATTCGGCTGACCCGAATTGCGCCCAATCGTTTCCTTTCACTGAATATCTTCTTCTTTAGTGGATGTACTGCTGAGGATAACTCACATGATTCTATTATTGGCTTCCTTTCTTTTCGCGAAATTGAAGCCCAGGAAGTAACTTTTCCAATTCTTTATGGAATAAACGGCGTTACGTTATCATTCCAGGGATAAATTTCACATCACAAATGCAATGGTGCCGCAAGGAATAATAGAATTGCGAACTGCAGCCACGAGTAAATTGTGTGTTTGTCGCTGATACGAATATGTTTCAGAAATTCGATCTAGCTTGTTTACACTCCTTTTAGAATTTTTTAGAAATTTATTACTTGCTAGAAATCGTACTATATGTACTATTTATATTGAAAGATTCAATTAAGATTTCATACCAGCAAACATAAAGTTTTCGTACTATTGGATTTCGATCCCTTGAAGCTTAAAAGCTCTTGTACTGCACATTAAGATGTGTGGGCGAAGCTACGCCCTTTATTAAATGCCTTTATTAAATTTCTCCTTCCTTCCATTTCCCCTGTCGAAAAACATGACCCAATAGTAAGTTTGATCTGAGTGTCATTGATGTGCGACTTATAGTTCCGAAGTTATATACAAAATTTGGATCGTTAAAAGAGTGCCACGCCCATTATTAAACGCCCATGAAATATTTCCAGTGGAACAGTGTCTACATGGGGACACTGCACGAAATTGCAATGTTGTATGACTCATAATTTCGATTTTACTCCATAGTAGAAAGGGTTGTATAGCTAGCGCCACGCCCTCTTACCAACACAAAACAAAACAATAATCCCAGAAACATTTATCCACGACACTTTGAAACCAAATCTAATCAAATTCACATCGCATCGACCAATTTCTTGCGTTCAGTACTATGGGTCATAAAATGACCCAAAGGTCAAATTTGTATAGTTGCTCATTTGCACGTAAACCAGTGTTGCAAATAAAATGAAATTTAGCGTATATTCAAATGACATAAAATTAGTCACTGAGTCCAAAGGAAAACAATTCTTTACCAGAAATAAGAAAGTTACGGCTCTTTAAAGTCAAATTTTACTCGAAAATGACCCTCGTAGATTTGAATTTGTATGGGGAAATGCGTGATTTGGCTTCGCATTTGAGAATTTTTGCCCAAATGACGCATTTGGGCTCAATGTAAACGTAGTATAAGGTAACCGAAGTGTTAAATATAATGGCGTACGTTACACATGGATGGGATAAAATGGAATGAAATTTGGAATTTGTGAATGAATTTTCTGAGCGAATTTTGGATTGAAAAACTTGGGAATTGTGACAGCCCACTATGATATTTTTTTAAATGTTTGCAATTATTTGAAATTTTCATATTTCGCAATTGAAGATGTACTACTGTGTACAAAAAATACCCGGAATTTTCCCATTCAAACTACGCGGTTAAATATTTTCGCCGAATTTTAATATATATTTTTTTTTAGGTTGGACAACTGTTAGAGGCTCACATGTCAAATTATACGTCAAAATACTCATTAGTCTTTGAGTTAGGGATGGCAAAAAAAATTTACTAATCGATTAGTGTATCAAATGATTAATTGCATGGCCAATAAAATAATTGCAATTAATTACAAGAATTTAATCGATTAATCGCCATTTTCGATTATTTTTTGTTTTTCTTTTTATGATCAAATAAAGGGCTCGCTTGCTTTTTTTTTTTAATTTTTTTGATACATAAAATAATTCACAACTTAACTTGGCTTAAATTAGTTTGAAGAAAAACTAATTTCCAAAGCTAATAGGCAGGATGTCGCACGGAAAGCACGACGAATGCTTATGAAAAAGTATCTAGGAATAGCATTTAAACTCTAGAAGGGTAATCATATTTTACATACGTTGTTGGTTATCTTCGTCGAATCGACGAAGTCTAGAAGAAGAACTAGAAATTGTATAAACTACAACTTCTTTATATAATTATACATTATATTATACATTTTTTGTAAATAATTCGCACAATAAAGTACATCGCCAATTGATATCCCACGAAAAGAGATATGTTCGTCGAATCGACGAAAGTTAACCTTCTAGGGTTAATTATTTAGTAGTTTGAAAGTTACAAATTTTCCTCACCTACAATGCATTGAATAAAAGGCAACCGGTGACGCAAAGGTGATGTCGTACTCACAATATAGTGAAGAAATTCAGCGAAAAACTAATAAAAACGTACCCAAAGCGCACAAACGCTTGTTTCCCTTAGTATACGCGCCAAATTTTCGCAACTAGTGGTGTGGTTTAATTTTGGTTTTTTTTGGGCAAGTTTGCAGGCATTTTAAGATTTTCAAGCGTGTGGCAGCAATGCGCTCAAACGATTCGAAGGCAATTTCACGATTAATCGGCAACTAATCGATTAATGATTCGATTAGTCGGAACGTGGAATTCGATTCGATTAAATCGCTTTTTGGAAAGAAATAATCGATTAACGCTATTCGTTCGATTAATCTTGCCATCCCTAGTTTGAGTTACGCTTGGTTTTGTGAGACGCAAAAAGTGAATTCGGCGATTTTTATAATGTCTGAAATTATCCAACAAAGAAGTGCGATCAGATTTTGTTTCCTGAACGGAATAACCACTGCGGAAACGTTGAGAATGTTGCAGAAGGCCTACGGAGACGATGCTCTATCAAAAACAACAACATTTGATTGGTATAAAATGTTCAAAGAAGGCAGAGTACGCGTTGAAGACGAAGAGCGGCCAGGCGGACCATGCACATCAACTGATAAGCAACACGTCAAGCAAGTGAAGGAAATGGTGATGGAAAATAGTCAGCTGACATGCAGAGACATTGCTTCTATTGTTGGAATATCAAATGGATCGGCCAACACAATTTTAAAGAAATTAAAGAAGAAGAAGACGAAGAAGAAGAATAAATAAAGATTTTTTGAATTATAAACAAATTCCAGGTATTCTTTGTACACAGTAGTATATTTGTCGGTAAGAAATTCACTTTTGCTGAAAATTACATATAGGTAGTCAAAATGACTCCTTTTGTGCATTTAAGGGGGTCTTCTGCTTACGCGGATTGAAAAAATCGATTTTTTTTTTTTGCATTTTTTGAATATAGAGGATATAAGGAATACGTCTTATAAACGGTTTCGTGAAAAACACATTCCTTCTTGGGTTTTCAAAGCCGGAAACATAGCCGCCTCCAGCCGTTTCGAGCATTTATTTATCTTTAAACGCATTTTCCCGAAAATCACCTTTTTTATACTTTGTGGTATGACTTCTACAAGTAATTTTCATCGGATTTGACTAATTTTTTTTTTCACTTCTTCATAAAACACTTCTCTATGCTTCTCCGAGTACGATTTTTGAAATTTTGTTTTGTTAAATTTTTATGACCCTCAACAGGTCAAAAAACGTGGTTGAAAATACAACTTTTCACAAAAAACCGTATAATTTGAAAAATCTTAAAAATAAAAAAAATCGTACTCGGAGAAGCACAGCCAACGTAAAACTGAAAATAAATTTATTTTACTTTTCACATTTCCGACAACTGTGGGGGTGGATGTCATACCACAAAGTTGACTCGGACACTTTCGTCAGTACTAGTTTGACCACTTCTCAAAGGCGCAGGATTCACCACACACATAAGGCATTTATCATTTTTCAAGTTTAAACATGTACAAAAATAATAAAAAAAAAATTTTTCAATTATCTTGTATAGTTTCCTTACAATTAATTTCCAAAAATAGACTAAAATTCCGGGCGCGTAAGCAGAAGACCCCCTTAAGGTAAATGTTGCAAAATTGGGGTACACAATTTTTTTACAATATTTTTAATTTATTTATTCCAGTATTTCCAGTTATTTATTCAGTGCCTTAGTTTGCAAGTGTCTTAGATGCTAAAGATTACTTCAATATCTTTGGCAAAGTATTAATTTATATTTTTACAATGACATGGAGAATTATACTTTCATATCGGCGTCGAAACCATCTTATAGTAAAGATACTTAGGAGAGTTATTGAATTTAGGCAGATTTTGACTTTGACTATGGCAACCAGGCCCGTGCGCAGGGGGGGGCTTTGGGGTTCTAACCCCCCCATCGAGAATTTTTCCACATAATTTTCCACTAGCAATAGTCCTTATTCTACGAAAGTCAAACCGACTTGATAATAAATATTTTGTTGTAAATTTTTGTTTCGACATTCTCAACTTTCTCGATTTTGTGCACGTTTTTTTTTAATTTTCCCGCCTTTTAGGAGGTAACTATTATCAGTGTCATTGTGAATGCAACCATCGATAGTATCGATACAACCAAAGAATATGAAATGTATAGAAGGCACATCTGAGCTCAAAAATTCAAATTTTTGTTTGCGAGCTTCATAGAGCGGGGGAAAGCCACAAAAGGGAATGAGCGGTGCCAGCAGGAGAGCAAGCGCTTCAGTTTACGCTCATTGACTGTGCGAACTGAAGCACACGCTACCAACAAACACACATGAAGTGAAAGCGCCGCTTCTCCTGTGTACTTTGAGGTGTTGGTGGTTGTTTTGGTCTCGCAATAATTTTGTGTGCAAATTTCTCACAGCAAAAAGAGATCAATTAGCCAGCGCAATGATCGTCGTTTCAACAACGCCAATGCTTTTTGTTTTTGTAGTTTTTGTGTGTATGCTTTTTTGTGTTGGCGATTGGGTTTGCTACACAATTCGTTTTGCATCGTTTGGAACTTCCTATTTTTTTAATTTACTGTCACAGCATTCATCAGGGAATCTGAAGGAGCAAATAGGTTACCAAAGTCTGTAACCGCTTAGCGCAGTTAAAACTTCATCATTTCTTAATTTTTGGAAACATATGCCACAATTAATTTTTGAAAGAATTTTGTAAGCCACATATCCTACAAAATATATTATTTAAACTACATAACTCCACGTTCATTTCTACTGGATTGTCGAAGTTGTTATCTACAACATAATTTGCGTAACCATTACTGCTGAAATAAAATAATACAAAAGACAGTTTCGTCTGTCTCAGCATGTAATAGGATTTGATCCATAGAATCCTGTGTATCTTCGAAATTAGTTGTTACACTTGACCGAGTAATACAGTGCAAGCTCGATTTTCGCGACTAATTAAAAACCAGACCTGAGGCGAAAACTGAATTTTCGCGATAAAAGAATCCAAAATTTTATTGAAAAATTTTATGTAATTTTTAAAATAAGAATTGTTTTTATTGATATATTTACATTTTAAACATTTTTAAAGAACTTGGAAATTTTGAGTTGCTTTTTTTGCAGTTTATTTTTTTAAATAACAGCTGAATCACGTAGTTCATATAGTGCTGTTGTCGGCTTAAAAATCCAAAAAGGATAATATACCAAAGACGGGGATTTCCCTTTTTTGGTTATAGGCATTGTAATAAAATAAAAAAAAAACAAGTAAAAGTCGCGAAAATAGAACCCCGTCTTTCGTAAACTGTCGCGATTATAGAACCTGCAATGTTAAAAATTAAGCCGTTGCGATAACCGGGCCGTCGCGATAATGGGTAGTCGCGAATACCGAGCTTGCACTGTACTTGAATTTTGTCCCAAAATTGCAAAAGTATTTTCTAGTTTATCTTGGTTAAAAAACTTATTTGTTATAAACAATTTATGTGGGTTATTGCTTAATTTCATCAGTGATTAAAAAACAGATTTTAGTTCTAAAAAAAAAAAACTTTTATCATCCATACATTTAACATCTTTCAAATAATTTAAAAAAGCCATCATTACATCCCATACATTGATTTGTTTCTGACCCATTTACAAGATCGATTTTTGAATCACCGCAAAATTTTATCAAACTTTGCTTGCCTCTTCCCCAACAAAATGAAGAATTTCAATGAAGAATCCTGCGCTCAATTGTTTGAACCATACTCTTCAATTTTGCGGGATGATTCCCGTGACATCTGGGTAGACGAAGCCAAACTTTGGCGTCAACGCATCGCCGGAAAGAACGTTAAAAATTCGCTTGAAGCACTCGATGTGTGCCATGGAGATGCGTTTCCAAATGTTCATCAAATGCTTCGCATTTTGGCAGTTCTGCCTGTAACGACAGCGACGAATGAACGTTCCTTTTCAACATTGCGTCGCCTCAAGACTTACCTCAGGTCAACAATGTCTGAAGATCGGCTGAACGGATTAGCCTCGCTCAATATACATCGCGATGTCGAGGTCGATCCGCAAAGAGTTTTGGAGAAGTTTTTTTCTACACCTCGCAGAGTTAATTTATTATATAATAACTGAATATCAAGTCAAGACACAATAAAATGTCTTCATTTATAAGAAAAGTTTCTTATTATTTTTTATTAACTTCATAACCTAACATGATACACATATGTCAAAACCCCCCCATAAACGATTTCTGCGCACGGGCCTGATGGCAACCTGTTACGAAATTTCAGCTTGACCCATAATTTTTCTCCAGGGGGTCTACTCTGTAATGCGATGCGAAAGCGATGCGAAAGTGCTGAAAAAAAGGAAAACAATCGAATTTTTTGAAATTTAAAATCGAAATACGCAGTGCCACAAATGCGAAAGGGGAAAATCTAAATGCGAAAGTAGAAAATTTCAATGCGATTGTCGGATTTCAGAGTACTAAGTGTGCGAATGCGATACATTTTATGTTCGCATCGCATTACGGAGTAACCCCCCAGGTGTCCTTATCCGGTTCTACACAGTCAGTCATTATTTTTCATTTCCATTTAATCTAACCTTTTAATTAACTCTTCCCATTTTAGACCTTTTTTTAGTAACCAGCTAATTACAATAATTAATTATTGTATCCAAAACTGCGTAAGTTAACCCGGGCTATAATGCCACAGACAATGTTAACAACAGAATCAATTAAAATTATTAATTTCCAATATGCCAGTTCTGTCTAACACTCTACTGCACACTCGCCATAGCGCTGCATTGTTCATCAATGTAATGGACGGACACATTTCCACAACCTATTGCTTGCTTTTGCTCAGAACCGGCCCAAGCGAAAGGGGCTGGCTGTCAATGGCTGGTTATCACAGATCTTTGATTAAAGGATAACAGCTTAATTTGTACAAAAGCTCAAGCCAACGCGTATTGACGGACAGAAGCCGATTTGGCTGCACAGTTGAAAGCTACTTTTCGCGTCGATTTACTGCATTTACTTTTGGTAGTAAACTTTGGTACAAATTTTAAACAATATTTTTAATTTTACTGCTGAAAACGTGTTTATACAAACATAAATTTACACAGCATATAACATACATCCGCCAGTGTAAGCGATAATGCGCGCTGGCGATTGGGTTGTGAATATGTCGTTCAACAAGATCAAACCGTCGCCTATTCAACGTCGCCACATACTACCATCCAACGAATTTCTGCGTCAGCCGCCCAAGGAAAATCAGATCTTCAAGGACATACGCGGCATACTCTTTGTGCTTAAGGCCGCCGGCTTGCTGCCCATTTACGAGGAGATCTCCAGCTATAAAGTGGGACCGGCGACCAAAACGCACGATTTTTATTCGTTCTTTGTGTGCGGCGTCACCGAGGCGCTGTCCATCTTCAATCTCTACAAACTCTTCACGCCCGACATTTCGCAGCTGTTCTACTCGTATAGCGACACGGATAATGTGAACAAGTGGCTGGAGATCCTGCTCTGCATAATAGCGCACACGGCCATGGTTCTGTTCTGCATGAAAAACTCCAAGGCCTATTTGAAGATCATCAACGAGATACTGCAGGTGGACGAGGAGGTGTGGCAGCACTACGGCGCCACACTGCAGAACAACTGCGGGTTTGCGTTGAAGTTCATAATAGGCATTTTCCTTTGCCAGTGGTATCTGATGATATTGAAGGTGTTAAACGCCGACGAGCCATTCACGCCCACATCGTATGTCTTCCTTGGCTACTATGCAGTGCAGAACGGCATGTCGACCATTTTCATTGTTTTCACGGCGGTGCTGCTGCGCATTGTGCAAGTGCGTTTCGGATTCTTGAACCTGATACTGCAGGGCTACACGTATGTGCAGCAGCGCAAGTTGCGACGCTTTGTGCGGCGGGCTGGCGAAGCGGGCTCCGGCATGGAACCATTTCCCGACGATGCGCTGTTCACGTATCGCTTGCACAACAAACTGCTGCGCATTTACCGCGCGATCAACGAGTGCTGTAGCCTGATTCTGGTAGGTTATATGGGTTATGCCTTCTACACCATCACCACCACCACGTACAATCTGTTTGTGCTGATAACAACGCAGCGATACATATCGCTGAACGTGCTGCAATGGTGTCTGGTGTGGCTGGCCGTGCACACGTCGGTGCTGGCGCTGCTTTCGCGCTGTTGTGGGCAGGCAACCTATGAGGTAAGCGGTGACTTCTACATAGGTGTTGAAAACGAAGATCCGTTTTGTTTGCAGGCCAACAACACATCACAAATACTGGCGCGTATTTATGGCAAGTCGAAGGATCATCAGGGCATTGTAGGTGAACTCAGCTGCTAAAATAGAGCAATCGAGAGAGCTTTCATGTTTTACGTTTTATAGGTGGATAAATACCTGACGAAAAGCGTCAAGCAAGAGGTGCAGTTCACCGCCTATGGCTTCTTTGTGATTGATAATTCAACGCTTTTCAAGGCAAGTCCTTTTCACACTGTCGCCACCATGTAAATGTTGCAAAAGTATATTTTGCTTATTATAGATTTTCTCTGCCGTCACCACGTACCTGGTCATCTTGATACAATTTAAGCAGCTAGAGGATTCGAAAACGGTAGATGAAATGATTGACAAGGCAAAAAATGATACGACTTTTAAATAGGTTGCCGCTTTCGTCTGTATAAACTAATTTGTGCACATTTTAGCCACTGTAATGTTTATGGTTTATCGGTTGCAAATATTTTATTCAATCATTCAACACACAATTATAAAATTTTACTTGAAATATTTGAATTGCAAATGCGTTTGCTGTTGTTGTTGTTGTTGTGGTACTACTGCCTGCCTTCCGCTTTTCGGTTCCTCTTTCTTGTATCAAATGAAAACAACTTGAAAATGTTCACACATTAGATAAATTACGTTAATCCAAAAAATAAATACTGCGGCATTGAACGAACAAAATCGATACGAATGTAAATGGTTTCGAGCCAAGTTAAACATTTCGCTATTTTTTATAAATACAATTTTCTATAAACCATTCACAAATGGGAGGGCATTTCGCAGTGTTAAGTTTTTCGTGGAACGTAAAAGTATTCCCGCGCCAAAAATACACGTTCTCTAATAGTTTAGAATATTTGATTTTCGCCGCGTCTCTCCGAAGAGGAAGGAGCACATTTTGTCCAGCGCAAAGGCGGAAATTGCGTCCGCCAGCAGTACGAATATCAAAATCTTGCGGAACTGAGATGAAAAAAGAAAATATGATTAGTGAGGGCTAAGCCGTCAAGTGCAGGAAATTAACCTCTTCGGGGAATTCCACAAGCTCAAATGTTGATGTCAGTTCCATGGAAATGCCTAAGGAAAGTGCGACTACCAGGACACTCGACACTAGTATCGAGACCATCAAGAGACGATTCTCGCGCAAGCTCTCCATGAACGGATGTCCCTGTTTGTATAATAAATACAAATTGTTAGTAGATTGCTGAAAATGAGGGAAATTAGAAGAAAGTGGTTTATACTTTGTGATTGACAGCAAAGGTGGACACTTGTAAGGCCAAACAAATTATGTAAACTGTGCTGTTAATAATGTTGGGTTCGAATTTTTGCTTTTCCTCGGCGTCCATATCAATGTAGAGCTTCACCTTGCCCTCTCTGTAAGTGGAAGCAATAAAGGAGGCTCATTGTTATATGATATTGAGTATGAATGTGGTAACAAGTATTTGTAGCCAACAACGAAATAACTTCAGAAATACAAATTTGTTAAAACAGAGTTTACTACGAACCTTGGTGGCGCTCGCGCAGTGGCTTCTGCCGTTAAGTAATAGAGTGCGTAGAAATGTACGGCAAACTGGCACAGTATGGTCGAGACCGTGTACAAATTGAATATATTTGGCAACGGCGCCACTTTTGAAAGCGTTTTCAGTGGCTGTTTAACGAAAAATAGATTATTTAACATATTATAGTAGAAAAAGACGGTACACACCTTAGAGCGCGTTATGCAAAGGAAACAAATGGCTATGAGGAAGCCTTGCAGTGTGGCTTGCATATCGCTAAACTTGATGCCGTCGATATAGAGTACCGACTGACAATATGCTGAAATGAGAGCGTTCAGTGCCAAGATCTTGAACATCTGTAAAGTTGTCACCAACGTGCAGCGTCCCTGCTTAATGATGTGATATACTGAGAACAAGAATGGAAAAAAATTATGTTAAGTTTCAACAGCAAACTAGTTTCAAAGAGTTTTCTCCAACTGACAAACATAACTAGTAAGGTCGGATCTATCTTATACCCTCACATGTTTTCTTTGAGGCATTAAAAAATATGCTCACACAAAACTAATGTGCGTAATGCATACCTCATCAACCATGATAATGCCAATTAAAGGGTATAGTGCTTGACCTACCACACGAAATGGATGAGGTTTTGCTGGTGAATGGCGCCGCTATACTGGCGTCGCCCAGCTTCACAATTGACACCTGCTCGTCGTACATGTCCTTTAGTTCTGATTGAAGCCGTGCTTGTGTGGCGTTGAGTGTCTCTCGGTGCCGTATAGCACGTTCGCGTGGCGTTAGGTTCTGTCGTTCGGGCGCATTGGCAGCCACTCCTCTGCCACCGCCACCGCTGACACGCGCTATGCTTCCAGCCGGTGCTGCGAGAGGGTTTTCAGTGCTGCTGCCACTGCCTGTGCCATTGGTGGCGTCCTTCTTTCTCTTGACCTTCTTCGGTGCATTACTCAGCAGTGATACGCCCACGTGCGCATGTTTTAGCGCACCCACATCGTTTGTGCCATCGCCGCACATCAACGTGTAATAGCCGAGGTGCTTAAGCGTTGTGATAACATGTTCCTTTTGTTTGGGCGCAAAGCGTGCGCATACTGTTATGTGCGGCAGCACTTTGAGCATGTAATCGTGCTGCTCATGCTTAAGATACTGCAGCCCTTCGCCGGTGATGCACAAATCGAAATCAGCCAGCATATTCTTCAGCTCATGCTCGAGCTCGTATTTAGTCTCGGCGTCGATAGACACCCATTCCCATTGCGTCTGGGTACTGGTTTTAGATTTGCCGTTGTTGTCCGCGTGCTTGGCAGTAAGGATGAGTAACTTTTTGCGTGTGAAACGCAGCTGCTTGGCAACGTGACAGGCGGTTAGCGGGTTATCACCTGTGATCATAATCACCTTGTGAGAGGCGTAAATCAGCTCTTTGATAATGTTCTTCGAGTCCGGCTTAATGGGACAAGAGATAATAACAAAGCCGGCAAAAGTCAGATCGCTTTCGACATCCTCGCGCTTCAGTTCCCGTACGCGCTGAGCATCCAATTGGCCGAATTCCTTAAAGCCGAGCGCAAGCACGCGTGCACCGCGACGTGAATACTCCAAGAATGTCTGGAATGTGAGAAGCAAATGTTAATTTTCAACCATAATCGTTGCAAATAGCAAAAGGTCACCTTCTCATAGTTTTTGGGCACTTCTTTTAGCATTTTCATCACCACTTCCGGTGCGCCCTTCACTGTGCCAATGTAGCTAATGTCATTGCTGAATGGCAGCAGATAGCCGGCCAGCACCGACATTCGCTTCAGCGCCGACGAGAAGTAATAGCGATGGTATATGCGCAACGGCTTCAGCTTGCCACGTTTGGGTATGACACTGTCCTGCTTGGTCAAAGTCCAATCGACTGCAGTCAGCGTAGCCTTCTCCAGTGGATCGCCAACCAGGCCGTCTTCCAGCATTACCAGCGAGTGACAGGTGGCCAACACCTGTACGGTCTTATCATCTGCCTTCTCCATCGGCACAATGCTGTCGCTATCGCTCATGCCCACCACACCTTCGACCATCAGATTGTCCGAAGTGAGTGTCCCTGTCTTGTCGAAACAGCAAATCTGCACTTTGCCGGCAAACGGAATGCGGAACGGCTCAGTGCAGTAGACGAAAAGCTTGGACAGTTGCATCAGCGAAGTGTTCACTGCCAACGTAAGCTCAATGGGTAGATCGGGCGGTATGATGGAAGTCAGAATGAGCGTGCATTCGAGGAAGAGTTTATAGCGACTGCGCTCAAGGTCCTCGGTGCCCTTTATCCAGACGTATGTGGCCGCTGCCACGGCGAATATCATCAGAAATACAATGAAAGCGAATGTCTCCAGATTGTTTTCGGTGACTCGATTAACGCCGAACAGTATAGTGCGCAACAGTTTGCCCTGCGAGGTGTTGAAACCGTTGCGTAATACGTAGCCAATGCAGCCGCCGTCCGGTGCACGCATTGCGTCTTTGGTGGGTGCCGTGTGCTGGACGACTTTGGTGCCGCCGAACAGAACAAACAGCTTACTATCGCCCTCCATGTCGAGTTCGGTCTCCAAGTTGTCAAGTGTTTCCAGAGATTCCTTCATTTGGGGCACAGATTCACCTGAAAAACGGCGACATTATTTATAGAAGCAACAGCTACAGTTGTTGTAGTCTAATTAACTCTGCTATTCGGCTTACTCACCCGTCAACATGCTCTCGTCTACGATGCAATTTCCGCGCAGCAACACCATATCGCACGGCACCAGATTGTCGTTCTGCGAGCGCGTTACCGAAGCCAGGTCACCCGGGACCAGCTGATCGGACATGATCTGGCGCCACTTGTTGTTACGCAGCACATTGATCAGGTACGGCTTGTTGCCCATCTTGCGTATTTCGGCCATGTTGTGCAGCTGCTGTCCCACGAGCGTACACTCAAACACAATCAGCATGAAGAGCGTGAACAGCGAGTAGTACCAGTACTCATCCAAACACCACAGCGCCACCGAGAAAATTTGAAAGACGAAAAACGGTGCTGTAGCGCGTTCAATGAATAACTCATAGAACTCCGGCACCACCATTTTCATTTCGTTGAGGCCGTACGTCTGCTCGGCGAGCGTTACGGCTGTCTCGGTTTCGTGGCCGCGGGAGCGCGCATAGTACCTCAACGGCTCGTGCACGGGGAACGCAATGCCGCGGAAGGTTGCCTTATCCTCGTCCCATACATACTTTGTTTTCTGAAAAATGAAATAGAGCTGTTCCTGGCCGTCGGACAGTTTAATGCGCCGTATGGAGACCATTTGCGATGAGCCATTATTGGCGGTGGGCACCACCTTGGCTAGCACGCCCAGCCGTGGCACTTTCACGCGCCGACAATTGAGGAACGTCAACACGTGTACGCTCCAATAGCAGCAGAGCAGCGAGAGGATGTGCACGAACGCTATCACACCAATGGTGATTAGTCCGGCCTCGTAATGCTCTTGTACGCCGTACACGCTAACCCAGAGGTAAAAGGCGCCCGTATAGAGCGGCAAGAAGGGCAGCACTACACCGCTAAGCAGGACCGGATTGCGGGCGTGCAATGTCACATACTGCACCAGCTCGTCCAGTGAGTACCCAGATTTGCCAGCCTGACCAGCCGCTTGAAGCACTGCAAGCGATGTTCCCTTCGGCGCGGCCTCATCCGCGTCCATTTCTTCATGGTTCTTCATGCTAATGGCTTGTTTCCTATTTTACTAAAAGCTCTAAGTGATATTTTACATTTGTTTTGCTTTTTGACAGATTTTCAGTATGTTTTCACAATTTTCAACGCCAGCCGAGCGAACGATGAGAAGCAAAGTGATTGCAGTGTTGAAGTCTTTTACAGCAGAAGGTGGAAGGGAGGGCTGCCAGATTTGCTTTTGGCATTTGACATTTGTGACGTGTCCGTGAAGTTTACTGGCGCCGTCTAGGGTTGCAAGCGTTCGTTGGAAAAATACCCGCTAGTCGATGTCTGCGGTTTGTGGTTTGTGTGTGTAAAAGTAATTGTTGTATTTTATGACATAAAATAAGAGAGATACACGATAAGTAAATGTATACAAAATTATTCCATATTTTAATATTTCAGTGTTCAATATGATGATCTACATTAAACATAACGGGTACAGTTAGCGGGTACTTGCTGTAGTTAGTCGTACCTGTCAAACCATTAATCGTTCCTAATGTTACGTCTGCCATTTGCTAGTTTGAGTGTTTTCTTTAACCTCGGTGAACCACAAAGCACGTGGAATAAGTAAATTTTAGCAAAATCAAGAAAAAAATGAAGTGAATTAACTGCTTGAAACGACTTTTGCACATGAAATTTGTATCAAATGGAAGTACAATGTTCGGCATTGCATCTCTTAGGTCAGAGATGTTTTCCATATATCTCACGAGGCACGTTGCTAAATGAACAGCAACTCGACGGTTGCTGGGCAGGATCCATTAGACACTTGTGGACTAAATAAATCATATTACCAGGCCGCTAAGAAGGTTAGTAGTACCAAGTATGTACAAAAATGAGGCTCAAGTTAAAGCCAAAAGCACACAACATGTTGACCTTTGGTCGTGGACGCACGGTTGACACATGTTGACGGGCACATGGGAACGTTGCTTATTCATCTATGAAATATATAGTTACTGTTTCAATAATCACTATAACAGAAAATAATGAATTTCCCTTTGCAATAAATATACTTATTGAGTTTGCTTTATTTCTAGGTTATGTGTGCGTGGTCGCTAAAGCAAATGCTGGAATGTGTTGATGTGCTGTGATGTGGTTCACAGCGCGGTGAGCGTTGGTAAGACTGCCAATTTATTAGTTAATTGTTAATGCCTTACTTATTATACTTTGCATCCTCTGTCGTTACTTCCTTTATGAGGTAATGCCACAGACTAATCTTCGCCTGTGTGCTCCCAGAAATGCCATCCTAACCCAACATTTTGTTCATAATATGAAGGAAATGGTTGATGGGAGCACCTACATATATACTATTCCAGGATTTATTGAATTGATTATATCTTGATTTAAGATGTCTTGGAAATATTTGTGAATTCTACATGTTATTTTAAATAATGTAATTAGCGTAATTTTCTTTGTGTTTTTGTAGGTAGACAATGCATAGATTTGTAATACATGAGCATCGATTGGCAGATGTGTACAGATCTGCTTTCGAATATTTGTTGCACATTACGTGAGTGGTAAGTAGGTTTTTGTTGAATTTTTGATCCAGAGTATCAGTATGTGTATTCGTTTACATATGATGAAAATGATTGATAGGGACATCTGAGTTCCATGAAAGATTTATCAAGGTTGTTTAACTCCTGACTAAGCAAATACACAACACTGTCTTAAGTAATGAAATAGAAGCATTTATTGTTTATGTGCTTGTAAATAATGCAATTTCCGTTTTGAATTTTTAGGCATAGCGCGAATGGCTGTGGAGGCACATTTAAATTGCTGATAGACTGCAAGAATGGTAAGTGATAAGTAATTTATTTTGTAAACCGAACCGAAAATAGTGTGTGCGTATTGCTTTATATGATGAAAATTATTGATAGGGACATCTGAAAATCCATGAAAGATTTATCAAGGTTATTAAACACCTGATTGTGTCAATACGTAACACCATTTGTGGCAGTAAAACCTTCAAATATTTTTGTATGTATAAATAATTGAGTTTTCATATTTATATTTGTAGCCAACATCTGCATGATTGTAGGAACAAAATAAAATTCCCGATGGCCCGTAAGAATGGTAAGTTTGTAGCAATTTTCAGTTGCAAAAATTTGTTTGTGGCTGTAGCTTTATGTGATGAAAATTATTGATAGGGACATCTGAAAATCCATGAACGATTTATCAAGGTTATTAAACACCTGATTATGCGAAGCATTATAGCACTATTTCTAACAATGCAAAATCACAAAATATAATATTGGGTTTTTATATTTAAAGGAATAAGTATGTGCATGTGTGCAGAAAATATGGCCACCAGGGACAACAGTTCATGTGCTCCTCTACAATTGATTGCAGTCTCACAAGTAAGTTAAATCAAAATATTTTGATGAAAATTGCTGGGCTATTGGGAAAGAGTTATTTTATATGATGACAAATATTGATAGGGACATCTGAGTGTCATGAAAGATTTATCAAGGTTATTTACCATCTGATTTTGCGAACAATCACAAATTTAATAATAAATATGGGTTTTATTGCGCTATTAAATAATAAAACTACACATTTTTCTTTACAGAGCCTAAACGCTTAGATGGGTTGATGCATGGAACTGCGTATCGTATAATTACTGATATTTCACTCTTTTTTTAATAAACATGAATGAGAAGATTTTACGCTCAGTACCCGAATTTATTATATTTTTTCCATGCTGCTGAAAAGTAAGATAAGCCATAAGATAAGTAGGATAAGCCTTAATATTCAAGCCACATAAAACTATTTTAAACTATTCAATAACGTGTGGACGTTTGGACAATGCTGGTAAGGAACGTTATTATTCACTCAACCCTCTGCCCCCTTTTCACTCGTATGCAAGCATTTGCCTACCTGTTATTTGTAATAACTTTGTAAATTTTCCAATAACAAACATCTGCCAGTGGTGTGTTAAAAACTTATATATTTACAAATTTTTTTAAAAAACGATACTACGTTGCTTTGGGTGTAAATACATATTGCAAATATGCTCATTACAAATGTTCTACAAAATATAGTTAATCATACAACAACACCAAAACAAGTGTCGGTAACATTTGTACTTGTAGTAAGTGTTTTCGGAATTGTGATTAGCCAGCGGCAACACGGCCGCGCCCCTCAAACATCATCATTGACTCGGGTCCACGTATGACGCGCGCCATCAGCTCCCAGCACATTTTGGCAGGCAAAAGGCTGCAATAAAATCAAAAGCATACGTATACATATGCAAATTATAAAAGTAAAGCGTTGAAGTTTACGACAGTCGCCACCTACCACTTGAGCGGCGTAAACGTGCGTATGGAGTTGGGCAACACCCGCCACACCTCGTTCTTGCGCACCGCGTCCACAATACAGTCGGCCACGTACTGCGGCTCGAGCATGGGAAACATGCGCGGCCGCACGCCCGCAAACATGCCCGTATTGATGTAGTACGGACAGATGAGCGTCATCTGTATGTTGTCATAGCCGTGCGCCTTCAGGTCGGTCAGCAGGCTCTCGTGGAAACCTTGGCAGGCATACTTGGTGGCGCTGTAGTCGCTGCAGCCATAGGTGCCCAGCATGCCGGTCACCGAGCCGACGGTGACTATGTGGCCGCGATTGTGCTGCATCATGTGTGGCAGGAACGCCTTGACGGTCCAATAGTGGGCAATGATATTGATATTGTAGGTGTTCTGTATGACGCGATCGGGCAGATCCCAGAATGGACGACAGCACACGATGCCCGCATTATTGCAGAGTATATCGACATGCCCCACTTCGGCAACAGTTTGAGCAGCCTTCTCGTAGACGTGCTCGCGATCCGAGATGTCCACAGTGTAGCCTTTGCAGTTGAAGCCATACTGAGCGAGCAAATCGATGGTGGTCTTAATAGCTGCAAGTGCACACAGGTTTTAGAAATAAGCGAAAGGTGAAACAATTTGGAGAATGTGGAGTGATAAAGTGTTGTTGTGGTTTTTTAACTGTCCAATTCAGCAGTAATTTGCGTTGGTCTATTTCTGCTCATCATATCGACTGATTGTAAAGCAGAATACCAAAATGATAAAATTACTAAAGTTTTGACAATATGTCAAACAGTAAAACAGTACAAAAACTATTAAACTGCTAAAGTTATAAGAAATAAATTCTAAGAAATAAAGGATTATGGAGTAGCGTGGTTACGTTAAAAATCTATCGATATACGATGTATCATGAAGTACCTGTTGCTTTCAAAAGTGAATTTCAAACATTTAAAAAAAAAAACTTGTAAAGTAAAAAGAATGAACAAAAAATTTTGTGGTATTTGTCATTGATAGAAATGATTTAAGTCAACTAAACTATTGCATGAAGTGATATGAATGGAACCATGGAACCATCGCAGCTGTCGTTCGGTTCATGAATATCACAATAAGTCTATCAAAGTTATCAGTTTATTTGGCATTTGGTAACAATTGCCGAGGCCTACTTTTTAATGTCTGTACACACACCTAGTTTGCTTATGTCATTAACATCGAAATTATCGGCTAGCTGCGAATGTATACAAATGATTGACAACGTTTTAGGCAGAAATTTCACTTATGCGGCCACACTGTGCTGTGCTTATTTTCGCCTCTCAACTGAGCCAGTGATTTCTTACCTTCCTGATTGACGTCCCAAATCACCACACGTGCATTCAATTTGGCGAAATTCAACGCCAGCAGTCGTCCCACGCCACCACCGCCACCAGTTATCAAGACCACTTGACCCGAGATGTCCTGTATTCATTCAAAATATGCAAAGAAAATAAATGAAAACAATTATTGAAAATGATTAAAAAATACATTTATTTAACAGTGAAAGTAGTTTGCATTCATATGCAACATTTGTCATGTTCGTGCACAGCCAACAGCAAACACTAAATGTTCAACTGATGCGTTGGGTGTTAATTGGTGTTTGATGTCTTCGAAAATTAACAATGCAAACAATTGCAATTTTGCGTGTCCAACCGTTTTCGAAATAAACGCGTGGAGCACACGACGAGTGTTGCGTTGACGGCAAAATTCAAGTTGAAGGCAAATAATTAAAATTCACAATTTATTAATTTGTGCCTGCTGCGCATGCGCAACTAGCGTCGTCTGTTGGTCGCTGGTATTCAGCTTTGCGCATATATGATTTACGCACCAAATTGAGCATGCAAAATGCTTTATATGGCTTGGCGAAGTATACTGTGGCTCCGTGCGTGCGTAGAAATTCGAGTCGATGGCGGCCGCTGAGCCGTTCAAAAGGTTGTTAATAATGTTTAAATATGTTTCTAAGCAGAATAAGTTAATTGAAAATGTTTACAATAATTTATATTTCTACACGTGTTTGAGTTATTTAAAATACGCTCAATTGAACCAAAGGCAGTGCTAAATAAATGCAGCTAATTTGCGTCTCATTGCTTTCGAAAATATATACAAAATAATAAATACATTAGAAATCTTTTTTTTTATTAAATTTTTTATGACTAAATCTGTATTAAATTTCAAACATATTTTTTTTAATATTTAAGCAAACCCAAAGTAAAACCAATAGTGCACGCAAAGTGCTTGGAGTGTTCAAACCCCCCAAATATCTGTTTGTTCAAAAACTTGTGGGGCGGAAAATATGCTTTCAAATTGCATTGAGCTCAAAAATTATATACGGAGCCCTCAAAATTTAAATCCTGTGCTCGTTACTGTTCTGATCCATTCGTTGACAAACCAATCAGTCTTTCGTGTCATAAAATTTATTTATGGCATAATCTGCAGGCTCAATTTTCAATCACTTTTCCAAACAATGGGAGCCGTATCTCGACAATGGTTCTCACAATGTTGTCTTCCAAGGTGTCCAAAGTTTCCGCTTTACTCGCATAAGCCAATGATTTCATTTAACTTCAGAGAAAATAATCCAGAAGGGTTGAATCGCACCATTTCAATAGCCAATCGAATGTCCCATTTCGAGAAATAGCACGTTTATCAAATGTTTCAATACGTTACCAGTCGCAACGGTCACTTGCCCGAAATTATATTAAAACACTGATGGATTAAAATATCTTTCTAATAGTCAATTTTTCGTTTGAAATTGTTTAATCTCATTATTTTAATTTCAATTTAAAGTTTTACGAGTACACCTCCAAAACAAAACATCCTATACAAAATAAAGTAACTTTATCAAAGTTTACTTACTTCAGTATAATAAATCCTAAATTTTTTTTAACGGTTTTGCACATCGTTTAGAGTCGTTTAAGCAGAAAGCAGCTTAGTAGCGGTGTATTGCTTTCAAAGCTCCAAATCTACAAAATTTCTTGATTTTTCATTGAGAATTGTCAATAAACCATTGTTGATTGAGTGTGACTTGAAGTAATATTTGACAAACACAAATAATCACATTAAAATTTACTTGTGAGATTCAGCTTTGACAGAAAAAACTACCAATATTGAACATTAGTTTGATGCCCATCCAAGTGAAGTCATGGTGAACTAAAGTGAAAACGCCTCACTGTCAATAAACGAGTTCAGTGAAGTGTCAATATTTTGGGCTTAGGCTCAACAACTTTGGTTCGAATCGACTTAAGTTAAAATGTTGGATATGGCTGTGTCTTAGTATGTGAAACTTTAATCGAAACCTTTAAATATTATTTTTTTTACGGAAAAAACAATATGGGTTTTATTTCGGTGCACTGTTAGGTGTAAAGTCACTTTGCATTGGAAACTCAGTAAAATTGAATAAAAACAAAATTACTTATATAGCTGCTTGTTGCCAAATACGTTTTTATTACGTCCACGCAATTTGCTTATACCTTCATTTATACTATTTGCTTTTTTTACTAACTACTAATTACTAACTTAAAATTAATCAACAGCAGCTAAATATTGCAGCATGAAACTAAAGTCTTTATCATTTCTCAACTAATTTGCAATCTTTCAATTTAATTTATTTTTATAAATTCATTATATGATTTCTTTTCTTTGGGTATAAACATTTTATGTGGCTTCGACATTGATGTGCAAAAAACTTTTTCATCTTTCTTTCATTTTGTTGCGTTTGTTGTTACTTTATTTGGAAATTCGATGTTATTCGTGATACGATGAAAATTTGTAAGCATTTGCAATTTGCGTTTTTGTTGGCTCTTATGTAATGCCGAAATGTATTGGTGTGTGTCTGTATAATGAGCATGGGTCAGCTTTTGGCATTAATAATAAAATTGCCAATGACATATTTCATTTGAAATAAATGCCGATTTTTTAATAAACGCTTTCACAAATCTCAGTTTTTTTGGATAAAAAAAAAATAGGCACAGCTTGGAAGTTTTACCTCATCTGCAGTGCAGAAATATGATTTATTTGTATGCATGATTAGTTATATACGACTATTTCCTGATTTTAAGTATGAAAGCAACCTTTCTTTTTATAAATTGTGATGTACTAATCTGCATTTCCTTAATTAATTAATTCAATCTATCTAATCAATGTCGATTTTATTGCCACACAATTTCAAGCCGATACACAATCATCATCATTTTCACTGTCAGTAGGTTGGCCGTTTATATTTTTAGTTGGTTGCTACTGAAAATGCATCGAAATGGCCAAATTAGTGCAACCTTACCTGCCACACGCATCATAATCCACTTAAATTAGAAGAAATTAACATTTTTGTCGGTAATAACAAAAGACTTAAGCGACAAACTGGTGCATGCCCTCATAGCTAATATTGAACTACAAAAGAAAAAACGTGCTTTTAAGTTGGAAACGTGTTGGCCCTACACAAATGCAAATTGCGGTTTCATTCTATGCGGCTAACACAACACAAAATTGAAAATCGTTGGCCCATAATATTTGAAATTCAATGACACAAAGCTAAAATCAGCTACATGTCCGACGTGTCAACGCGTCTGTGCGGCTACGAACTTTAAGCATGCAGAAGCAACGCTAACAATACAATTTTCTTGGCATTCATTTCAATAATATGGAACGTCGCACACAAAAGTTAGTTATGTTGTAAATACTTATTTGGAGAATATCCAATGGAACGGGTCATGGTTCATTCCACATTGGCTACTCATATTTTACGACTGTAAAAACGCACTTTGGCGAAATAGTAAAATAAAAAATAAACGAACGCAAAAAAACAATGACTGTTTTACATGGCAGAAAAAAAAAATTTTAGAGCAACAAATATTTAATAAAATTATAAACAGTGCCGCTTATTGTGATCCATTCAGAAAACAATTCGTTACTAATAATAAATTTGTATACTCCACTTTTACGCAATGTTGAATTTTATGGTAAAAACGTAGAAAATAAAATTTTCAAAAGAAAAAAGTTACTTGTTGCTGGCTGAAGCCATATTCAGTGCTGCGGATGGCTGAGTTGGTTTCTCTTTTATTATGCTATTTTATTGCAAACTCAGCCATAAAAAATTAGTGTAGTTTGAAAATATTCATTAAAAATAACTGTGTCACAATCTACATGATATGTGAAAAGAAAAACATATCGATATCGAGTTGTAAACTATTTACTAATAATTACTATAAATTAAAGAAATTACCCTCAATTGTATATGTATGTAAAATAATTGACTAAAAATTGTACTCTTGGTAGCCACTACA
Organism: Melieria crassipennis; assembly: GCA_963668005.1. Classification (NCBI taxonomy): domain Eukaryota; kingdom Metazoa; phylum Arthropoda; class Insecta; order Diptera; family Ulidiidae; genus Melieria; species Melieria crassipennis. The sequence continues at coordinate 19,735,840 of OY764961.1, forward strand.
TTTGGCTCAGGATTATTTAAACGTTTTTGGTTCATTAGTTCAACCCAATGAACAAAAAATATTACGAACCGCACTAGAAAAGATCAACTAACGGATATCAGTATGTAATATATATTTATTTAATATGAATTTAACAGACAACGATATCGCTAACTGCTTAGAGCATGAGGCCAAAAGGGCCCTAAATTTAATCAACACAACAAATTAAATCTTAACCTCTCAGCCTCGCACATTTTTCTTTTGACAAACAACTCAGTTGTTTCGATTCAGTACTTTGCCAGTGATTACAATAAAAGTGTATATGATACAATCAAGTTGTTGCATTTACAGTTTGTAATTAAAATTTGCCTTTTGCCAAAAGAAATACAAACAAACTCCGTCACGGTGGCTTAATCGAGTTTTTCCTCGCTTCAGAGTTGTTGCATCGTTCCGACAGGTTTTTCACCGGCCGCAAAAAACAAAAATAGGACATTATTGCTCTAACAAAACTGCACAAGAAAAACCGCACAAAAAAATTACAAAGATGTGAATGAACTCGATTGCAATGAATGTCGACTGCAATAAAACGGGCCAGCGTGTTGAATACATATAAATACATACATACGTATATGTAAATGGAAAATTTCAGTGGCCAATGTAGATAAACGGAAAATGTGATTTTATATGCGATTTCAGTTGTTTTATGGTTGATTTCAACATAAACCACTGAACTGGAACGGACCTTTTGGTCAAATTCTGCACATAAACTTACACTTCGCTATGGCTATTTTTAGTTTCTTTAGCTGTTGATAGTTGATTTGAATAGATGGAACGAAACCAATTGGCCATGAGAATATTAATGTTGGACAAACAAGTTCTCGAATAATTATTACAATAGTTGTGAGATTAGTAAAAGCAAAGACAAAACTAAACATAAAACATTTTTATTGAAATGTTTATTGAAAAGGCTTTGTTATCTATGAAGCTTCCACTAACTTAGGGCAATTTGTTCTGTGTTTCGTTGATACAAAATGGTTTAAAAAATTTAGTACTCATTAGTTAGTGACTAACTCAAAACGAATCGTAGGAGGATGAAACCATTTTCTTAGTTATTATTTTAGTTATTATTTTTTTTGGAATACTTGACACTTTGTTTTCAAAAATGATTTTAATTCGAAAGTAAAAACGAATGATGTAAAGGAAGCAAGATTTTGGAATTTGAAACCATTTCCAAAACCATTTTCTGTGCATTTTTCACACTATACTTAAAATATAGTTATTATTTTTTTAGAATACTTGACACTAAACATTAAGGTTTTGCGTTTTTGATGTTACTTTTTGTTTTCAAAAATTATTTTAATTCGAAAGTAAAAACGAATGATGTAAAGGAGACAAGAGTTTAAAGTTTGAAACCATTTCTAAAACATATTCTTAACTTTTTTAACACTATACTTAAAATTTAGTTTTTTTAGAATACTTGGCACTAAGCGTTATGATGTACGTTTTTAATGTTTTTTTCAAAATTGATTTTGTTTCGAAAGTAACAACGAATAATGTAAACGAGACAAGATGCAAAAATGTCGGTCTTTTCTTTTTTCTTTTTTATTTTTTAGTAATACTTTTTTCCCCATCAAATTCCGCACAAATCAACTTTAACCTCACTAAACCTCACTTCCCACGAAACTTATTATCCAACACCGTCAATGCACTAACCTTTAGTTTTCTGAGTCGATTTGGCAGCAGCGTATAATAGACCGACTCCAGTATATAGAAAAGCGACTTGATGGTGAACACCAGCAGGTCCCACACGAATTGCAACATTGCGCGCACCGGATGCTCCATGTGCAGCAGTGGTGCCGCAGCATTAGCTGTATTTGGCATTTGGCGTTTGTTGTTGTCTTTTTGTTTTGGAACTTTAATTTGCGTGTTGCGATTTAATGGGAAATCTCAAAGCGTTGTCGCTTTCTTGCTTTAATGATATATATTTTTTCGTGTAATTGCGTGCGTGCTGGCTCAGTTGCGCTTTCAGGCTAATCACATAACCTCAATTGAGACAACAAAGCAAAATGCCTAACAAAACAAAATAAAAGCAAAATAAAATTATGAACAACACAACACACTCGGAAAAAATGGAATACTTGCCAAAAAGACGTTCGTATGCGTTGCTTTGCGTCTTCAAATTCAAATTCGCCTACACACAAACGCGTCCGTTGCAAATTGAAAACGTGCGCGCAAAATGTGGCAAGTTATGTTGCACCGTCGCCAACCGACGCAAATGTGGCAATTTGTATTCAAATTGCAAATTACTTTTTAACGCTGTTTTGTTTTAGCGACTGCTGACTCGACCCGATGTTTGTGTTTATTTCGCTTTCAGTTCAATTTTCGCACAATCGATCGACGCGTTGCTGTGCATAATTAAATATTTTCAGTTGTATGTGTATGTGGGTGTGTGCGTGTTCGTCAAAAGTGAATTTCTTTTTTCCTCAGCGTTCGCACTTTAATAAATTTCACCGCGTTGTATCGGATCGTTGTGGGCTTTACGCAGGCGCGGCTGAAACTCTATCTGTCTGTCTATTCGCTCGACTGTCTCTTCTTGGTAGCAGCAACCACAGCACCGGTTGTGTACTATCACGTCTGTTGGCTTTGAAGTCGCGGCACCGACTAAAATCGTCAAGCGGGCATTAGCCAGCTTGGCCCACAGTATTTTACCCGCCACCACACCGTCGCCTATGCTCGCCGCCCGGCGAGCCGTACAAACATTTGCCCGTTTATGTGCTGAATTTAACTGTTGGAAACAATTATTTGACTTTCCTAAGCGGCGCCAAAGTAACTCATTCGTTGGCAGCGACTTGAGCATCGTTCAAGAAGCTGACTGACGAATTGTCGCTACCAGCTTGCTGACTGCTGCTTCCAACAATCAGGGCGTCAGCCGCAGTCTGGTGTCTATGTTCCACTTTTAACTGCAACTTCATAACACTTGAAGATTTGCTTCCCCCTCTGAGCGTTTCTTCTTTTTGTGTTAAAGTTTCAACGCTTTTGCAATAATATTTGTCGAATGCAAATATTTAACACTTTCCACACACTTAGCCCTAAATAAAGTTTTTTGTTTGTTAGTTTTTGTTGTTAGTTGCAAGTTTTTTTTATCATGTTTTTCCTGCGTACTGTTTTTTATTTAATTTAACGTATTTGCATTCAAAAATGCTTACAATGCTGTGTAAAATATATGATTTTGTAATGTTTTTAGGTTTTTCCTCTTCTTTAAGCTTTCTGAACTTGTGCCACATGTGAGGTTAACTTTATTGCATTATCGTCTGTCTTATGACTAAAAATAGTGACTTTAACTTAAATTACTGACACTTTAGATCTTTAACTGCAGCTTTACTTGACTTGTTCGGTATTAATTGCAAATTTAACCCCTAAGGGTTCAACTTTTATGAGTTGAACTTTGCGTAGTCAACGTTAAACATAGTTTTCAGCTCAATAATAAGAAAAAATATTACTAAGGTCGAGAAAAACATGTTGCAATCCATAAGCAATTTTATGAACCTATATTAAATGATATTACATTAATTTTTAAATCTAAAATCGGAAGCTACGCGTTACGCCTATTAATAGACTATTCTATTTTTCTATTTTTTGATCTATTTGATCTATGTATTAATTTCTTTTAAGTATCTGAAATGTGGCTTGACTAAAAAAACCGATGTCAAACAAATGTTAGATATTATATAATAGCATAGACTTATGTATTTGCTTGGATCAGTACAAACGGATGTCACGATATACACGCGAGCCCAGTTCATTGGTTATCCGGCAAGCTTTTTAAACCTGAAAAGTTCACTGAAAAGTTTAATGTAAAATAGACTTTAAAAGAATTCTGCAAGAACCACTTATTGCAACTTTCGTGATTCACTTAAAAATGGCTATTTATAATAAATATATCCAAAGGGCCATAGAGTACTGTGACACGAGCCCAACGCAATAAATTTAATTCAAATATCATTGAAAAATAAAATATGTATTAAAAATAATGCTTCAACTTAACCCTTTCGCTACAGATTTTTACTGGGGAAGTTGCAATTTAAAATTTTACGTTTTAGGCTTCTATGTGGTTATGTTAGCAACATTCCATAAGAAATTTTTTAATTTTTATACTCGGACCCTGTATTTTAGAGTGTTTTTCTATGAGAGCAACCACATCGTTGTGGCTGTAATAATTACTCAAACATAAAACTTTTTACGCATAACGAAAATTTGAATATTTATTCATTTACTTCAGCCAAAATTAAAAAAAGTATCTAAATTGAAAGAAAACGTCAAATTAAAAAGTTATTTAATTCTTCTGCTTCTTCTTCCTTTACTATGTCAAAATATACCATTAAAAAAACGTGTATACTTCTCTTCTTTAAACTTAAATATTCAGTTTATTATTTTCGTATTTTTCCTAAAACTTCAAACTATGTATTCTAAGGACCAACAAAAAATGTATTCTTGAAACCACAGAGGGTTCAGACGTCCACAAAGTAGCATGTTGCCATATGGCAACAACATAGCGAAAGGGTTAAGTAGCTCTTAGCAAGAACATTTTCACTACATTACGACTTACGTCGCCTTTCCTTGCAATACAAAACTGAGTTCGTTTTCTGCGCTAAGTACAAATCTTCGAACGGTTGTTTACACTTCAAAACCGTAATATTTGTCCAATCAATAATTCATATGCTTGTAGTTACCTTAAGCAATTCTGTGCCTTGGAAGTAAATCCAGACAGTAGAAACTCTTTAATTTCCTCGCTTTAAATTTCCGCACTTCATACATGTGAAGAACACACTTATACACGCGTCGAATACAAAAATGTTCACATTAGCGAGTTTTTACTGTATGCCATACTTTTTTCTTGGTTTCAATCACAAAGTAAATACGGGAATGTTTACTTTTGCACAGACTTTTTTCCAATGTGTGATATTGTAATTTTTGAAGATATTTTAGGCGTCACATCTTTATATGTGAAAAAGATGAAGAAGCCTGGGCTGGCATTTTTCTCTGTTTTGACACATTTCCGTAAAAATAAATCTCTTTCAATTATTTCCCAGCAAACCAAACCATATCGAAACGATATAGAAACGATATCGTCAAAGCGAGAATTTTTCTCGTTTTCGAGTATTAAAGTGTCTAAAATGATATCGAAAACGAGAAAAATGACACTATCGTAACGATGTCGAGAATTTCGAAAGTCTCGATACCGTTGCTATATTGAAATTAAATCGTAACGATGTCGAAAATTTTGAAAATTTCGATATCATTTCGACAGCGTCATTTTTCTTGTTCTCAATAGCATTTTGGATACCATTACGAAAACTTATTTTCTTTCTGAAAATTGAAATAAAACGCATATTTTACAGTACTGTCGCATGGCCAGTCAATTATTCAAATCAAATAACGATTATAAGTACACGTAAATTCGGTTTTAAATGCGTAATGAAAATTTTTCGTTTGACAAAAAATATTTCATTTGACTTGAAAATATTCAAAAAATTCAAGCATTATCGAGATTATTTCGAGAATTTGTCGCTAAAAATTTATATCGAGAAATTGTTTGTAGGGTTATTCTTTACTTAAAAGCCTTTATCATCACTATTGCAACTGTTCAATATTTTATTTGGATTTCAATATTTTATTTGGATTTTCTTTCTATTGCCAAGAACCATAAACTATGATTATTGTGATTGCTTTACCAATTCTGATAACAGTTCTTTTTTTTATTTTTTTAAAATCTTTTTGAAGTGTATATTTTTTTATGTTTTTTATTTCTCAATTCTTTTACACAGAATCACATTCTTTAAGTCAATCATCAGTTACCACCCCATATTTCTTCAGAACTCTACTGAAAAAACTATTAAAAAAAAATAAAAGACAGAGTCAAATGGAAATTATTTTCCTTCTAAGAATCATTCCATCAGTAAACGAAACATGTATAGTTTTGAATAATTTATTGAGTCGTCTTTGTTATTTTGCGCTCACTTGACGGCTGCGATATTTGAATAGATCCCATCAGCAGATCGGCGTGCGCCTTGCATGTGAAATGAGAGTAAGACAAAAGTCCGAATCCAATAGTTTTTCAATCACTGCCATTGCTGTTTCAACAACACACTTCACATCCCACTAGCAATCACACTAGAACTGGCACAACAACAACTGCTCCACATTTCCCAAGATTTATTTATAAGATAATATTACATTAAAATAACTAACAAAAAAATAAAACAAAATAAGTAGATCACTGCAAATTTAATAAATTTATTCACGTTGCATTCAACAAGTAACTAATTCCATTTAAACTGGCTGCACATTTGTTCAGTTTGTAATATTTGCTTAACGCCAGAAATCACCCTGTGCTGCCAGCCATAGCGAATACAGCAACCTTTACTGCTGCTTGGCTGTGTTTCATGTATGACATTTGAATTGAAGTCTGCTGCTTGGCGAGCGAGTTCGTTTCATTTGGAAGTAATTTTCATTCGTGCTCACAATTCCCAAGTACGTTTTCACCGCTGGCGTGTTATAAATACCGGCGCGCTGGAATAGTACTTTGGAAGTGTGTGTCTTCTGTTTGTGAACATTGGCACATTGAACATTGAATCGCTAGTTCAATTAGCAGATCTGCTCAGTGGCTGACGTCACACTCTGTCTCCTCCCAGTAATTTGCTGGCGGGCGCGAGGAATTGCGCTGCTGGCCTTCCGTTGCTGCGACAGCGGGTCGCAACGCACGGTCGCTGCGGGGGCCAGAACCGCCCGTCCCCTTCCACCCGGCCTGTCATGGGTCGGGCGGGGGACGGACACGCTTCTGCGCCTGCGTCGAGGCCAGCAGCAAGTTCCCAAGTCTGCCGTTTTCAAAATTTCTTGGTTAAGTAACTTGGTAGCTTAGCTTCGGATTTTCGTAAATTTGCTGTTCAGAACACTTCCATGCCAGCGGCATTGCCGAGCAATTTGCCCATATTTTTGCCATTTGTCCTCTCAATTCTCTCACGCGCGCTTCCTCCGCGCCTTTTAGCATTCATAATGCTTTCGCTTTTAAATGCCAGACGGTGAATTTCGCCGCTCTGCTGTCTTCACGTCCTCGCGTTCATGCGCTCAAATAGTGTCAATATCAAAATTTATTTTTCCTTCTGTAAATTTACAAACCGGGTACGGAAACGCAACACAATGTTCGCTATTAAGATTTTTTTTTGTGGTTTGTTGCTTTTTGATTTTGTGCTTGTCTACGGATACTCGAGTTTTAAGCCGGGCGGAAAAAGGTCCGACTTAATGATAGCCAGGTCCGGCACGGGCATGGCAGGCAGCAAGACGTACGCGAAGAACTGCATCCAGTGCCAGGTCTTCTTCTGGTATCTCAGCGCCCTTCGCCAGAACTGGCCCAGACGGCTGCCCATCGTCTTCTGCAGCGCCTTCTGCAGCGCGTTCACGCGCTCTTGCAGTTCCCTGATTTCATGCCGCAGGCGGCTATCGTTCAACATGCACGCGTCGACTGCGTTCGCCTTGCTGTAAAAATGCACGAAGCAAAGAGCGGAAGAGGGAGAGGTGATAGATTTTGGTGCTATTTTGGTCAGTGGGTGAATTAGTGAAAGTCGATGGGGAAGGGAATACTCACGCTCTCAGCTCTAACACCTGACTTTCCAGGTCTTTCAACGAAGTTTTGGCTTGACTCATATCGGCATCCTTCTTAGCCAGTTCGGTGCGATATTTTTCCTCCACTTCGCGATTTTCATTGCCCAATTGATAGAGCTGCCGAAAGATAAATAACAAAGATGGAGATCAGAAGAAAGCAATCTGGTTGAAAAATAAATAATTGCCTATAAATTTGGAAAGGTTTAGATAACAGTGGAAGTAATATTAGAGAAGGATTATTCTAGACTGCGGCCGCTATGGTACAGGGTTCAGGTTCTCAATAATGAAGGGTATATTGCATATTTCATTTTTTTTTGCAAAATTTTATGTCTTTACGGTCAAAACTCATTATTCGACATAAAAAAGCAGTACCTACTTTTAAGACAAAAAAGGCAAAGAAAAATAAAAAGGTTGCTACCTTAACCTTATTTTGCAAGTAGATAACTGTCTGCTAGCTGTCTACTTTATCCAACCCTACTTCAACGACAGAACAATTTCCCCCGAATTGGTCCCAAATACGACACTGAAAAGTACCTGAACACAGCTCATCTAACCTCACCTCATCTCATCTTAGCTGAAAATCAACCTTACAAAGCGTTCGCCCTCTTGCTGCCCTAGTTTCAAGTTTGGCTGTGGAGAAATGTTTAGTTCTGAAATGCAAACATATTTGCGGAAAGTAAAAAAGGGAGTAACTAACATTGTTCTCTCTTCGACTGCGAATATTTGGCGCACCCACCTCATTGATGAGCTGATTCTTGTGATTCTCCAGCGACTGTACGGCTCGCTGCTCCTTGACCAGTGCCGCACGCAAGTTCCGTTGCTCCATCATTGATTGAAACAAGTCGGACTTGGTCTGGCTGAGTATGTCGTTGATGGCGTCGATTTCTTTGTACTTGTTCTGCAGCTCTTGCTCCAACAGCGCCCGATCAGCCTTCAGGCTGATGACGCTGGTGGTGAGGCCTTCGCACGACGACTTTGCCTGAATGATGCTTTCCAGTGAGCGTTTCAGTTGGCAGGCGAGGTCATCGTTGCGTTTTTGCTCGACGCGAAAGAGCGTATTGTAGACGTGTATCTGATTCTTGGCCTTCATAGACTGCAAAGCACAGCAAAGCAAGGCGATTTATTAGCTGCGATCGACTGGTCGCAACACTGACGAGCTTACCCCCTTCTTTAGTTCTTCCACTTTGGTAAGCAACCGTTTGACATCGTCGCGACGGCGGCGCCACGCATTTAGCATGATTGTGGCAAATATCTTCATGCCGGCCAGTCGCATTTCGTGCGACGGTTCGTAGTTCATACAGGCTTCGTTCTCGTCTCTGCTATCGGTGGTCAGCGCCGGCGTTCTGCCCATCAAACTGGCGCTGCTAGCTATGTAAATGGGGCTCTCGCTGGGCATGTACTCGGGACGTAGCGCCAAGCTGCTGTACATGTTGGGAAATGGCTTGGGCAGCGCTATCGGATGATATTTGCTGTGCGGGGCGCGCTGCGGGAAATGGCATTCCCGTATCGGCGGCGTTTCTGGGCGCTGGCTGCGAATGCGGTTGAACTTATCGGCGAGCATCTTGAAATCTGGCGAGCTGACGCGTTCCGAACACCGTTGACACTCGATGCGGTCTCGAATCGAAAAATGAATGTTGACGAAGAGTTGCTCGGGGAAATAAGCCGGCGACGTAACGTTGATTCAGCTACTTGGCATACGAGAACCTCCGAATTTTTGTGGTCAAATTAAATTGACTATATAATTTTATGCGAGACTTTGCAAAAAAAAAATATGTAAAATATTTTCAAAAATTAAATTTTGAGTACAAATTTTTATGTTTTTCAGAATTGTTGATTGTTGTTTGATTTGGAAAGCAAAAGTTACTGCCGTTTGCAGGAATTAAATGCAAACTAAAGCGAATATTTTTTTATTTGAGCATGAAGACAGGCACTTTTATACATTGTTTTTGACAAAGTCGTTCCATTGGGTTATTATATTAGGATGAGTTTGTGCAAAAATTGAAGGGTGTATGTTCGCATTTGTTTTATGTGTACTCGTATGTACTATGAGGCATTGTTAAGTTGCATTGCAATACAATTTTTGTGGGCACACTGTCGTTTCAATGCTGACCTCTTGGAACTATGCGAAAAGGCTTTTATTTCTCAGATAATAGCTTATGAGAAAATAACTGTGTGTAAATAAGTGACTTTGAACTGGGTTTGTTGACGCTGCACTCATATCAACATCGAACACACCAGCGTTATCGGCCAATTTTCAGATCCAACGGCAAATATTTACATTATTTGATTAATTATTGATTGCAGCACTGTGCCCAACTTGCCATAATCACACAATTAATTTACTGTCAAAAATCACAATTGATTATCAACAGCCCCCAGGCAGGGTCCATCTCCCTCGAGTTTGAGTGTGCCACCAAATAAACAAACACGCCAGCTGAACTTAACTCGCTCACAATTTCACAAGCAATTCGCAGAATTGGCCAAGGTCGCGCCAGGGCACGTTTTGCGGCTGACATACATAAATACAAATATACAAACGCACACCACCTGCTGCAAAATGCCTTCGTGTACCTGTGTGTGACCAAGAAGTTTCACAGAGCCGCCGTGTAGGGTGCACACGTTCACTTTCGCCTTCACATTGAACGTGCGCGGCTTTTGTACGCTTCAAGGACGTTGCGCTGCAAGTTCAAGCACAAGTGGCCCATACTGGAGACTAGCGGCGGAGTGGTGCCGAACGGGCAACGGCATGAAAATCAATGAAATCCTAACGTGGCACTGGCACTGCCGGCGCACGTGCTGCACGCTGTTGCGTGTTCAGCGCCCGTTTGCCACCCAACAGTCGAGTGAGCGCTGCACTTGGGCGGTTTTTGCGCTCCCACAGCTGGCAGCGTTTTTTTTTAGGGTTGGGAGCCAGTTTTGCCCTTTTGAGGCTACGAGTTGTTTTTGCCTCTTTAGTGCTTCTGTTTGATTTCGCCGGAAGTTCGCTGTCGCTTTTGCATGTTTCGGTTGTTTGATCGATCCGGCTTTACGCAGCGCCTGGCCGTCATTAGCCGACCTGTTTCTCCCATTCGCTCCTCCTGCAACAATATGTACTCGTACTTGCTGTTTGCTGCTTCGTTTGCTTGAGTTTTAGATTATTCGGAAGTATTAAACTGATACGCGAGCGGCGAGTCCCACTGAAAGAGCGAATGCGAGCATGAATTTGTATTTATTATGAGATAATCTCTATTTATTGAAACTTACCTAACATATTGTTGGGGAAATTCGTTGGCTTTCGTGTTGCTGCCTTTGGGCACCAACTGAAGGGAGCTGAGGTTTGAGTTAAACGAATTCCAGTAAAAGGATTTCATTGAAGGCATGGCCTGACATTGATTTGATATCTTAAATTGCATTTAATACCGTAATTTGTATTGGATTTCAGGGATGGGGAAGCATTAATGTTTACAAACAATTTTGAATAAATAAAAAAATTATAATAAATAAAAGAAGCTATTTGCTTTTAAGACGAGATTGCCACATGTTGCAGTTTATCGAGACATGGCATGGTTTTCCACGTTGCACGAAGTAATAGTCGTATTCACTATCTGTGGTCAGATCATCAGACCGTGAACGACCTCGATGTAAATACTTAGTACAGTGGACGTCCAATAAAACGAATCTTATGTTGTACCCCCAATTTGTTATATTAAATCGAAAAATTCGTTTAATCGATCGCATTTTTGTTTGTTTTAAACCATCCTTCTTAAAGAAATAAGTCTCACATATTCAGTTTTTAACCTTCTGCCTGTCCCTTTGGGTCTATTTGAACCCAGGCGGAGTTGAAAAAACGGTTGAGCGGTTTTTGGCACTCGTATACTTGTGTTATTTAGTGTTAATCGCGCTTACAACCCAATAACAAATCGAGAAAAACACTTTTCGTGGCTTTCCCCTTTTCTTTTGTGATTTTTGTGTAGGTAGGTAGGTAGATGTGGCGGCCCTCACGAGAGCGCACGTAGGCCAAAAAAGGCCTACGGCATTGTGTGATGCCACTGGATCGTTATCTCCTTCATGTTAGTAGGTCTCAAACCAACCTGAACAATTAATGTAGCGTATAAGGCTTTTGGTGTCGACGTTTGATACATCGGCGAGGTTGTCGGTGTGGTAAAAACCTAAGTATTTTTTGCGAGTCCTGCAAAGAGCAGGGCAGGTGCAAAGGAAGTGTAGGATGGTTTCTTCCTCTTCTATGTCTCTGCAGCTACGGCAGAAATCGTTGGCTAGATGACCCAGCCCTAGTCTTCTTGCGTGGCTGCCGAGGATGCAGTGCCCAGTGATTACCCCGACAACAGCCCTGAGCGCGCCCCTTTTGAGGTTTAGCAGACTTCTGGTGCGCGTCCAGTCCAGCTTTGGCCAGATTTGTTGCGCTGGATTTTTGTGTAACATTTCTTCATGTTTTGTCAGTAAATTATATAACAGTTTGACAGCGAACGCCATTTTGAGCAAAGGACAGACAGAAGGTTAAACAAATATCTGGTTTTATTAAAGCATTTTCAAAATACAAATATGGCTATATGTGTACAGTGAAAAAGTCTTCGATGCGCCATTGCCTCTTTACCGCAAGTAAACTTTTCTGTATTGCAATTTCTCTTGATTGATTATAGAAATTAAAATTTTTAAAAGAAAAAAGCCGACCCAACGCAACACAAATCCTGTGAAAATGATCAGCAATGTATACAAACAGAATTTGAAAATGTTGGCAACTTGACGTAAATTTTAAAGTTTTAACGTAACAAAAACAATTGAGGTACCGTTCACTTGACGAAACCAAACATTCATTGTTATTGTAAAGAATGTGAATGGTCAAATAAAAACCATTCGAAGGGTGAAAAACAACATAAATATTCGTAATGTCGAATAGCAAATCTCACTTTTGTTCGTAATATAATTTGGCCGTACGTTAAATCGAAAATTCGTTAAATGGAAAGTTCGTTATACTGGACGTCCACTGTATTTGCAAAAAACAGCTCATCTGGTTTACATTTTATTAGAGATGAAAATTTTTGGTACAGATACAAATTCCGCGCCACTTTCAATTTGAAAAATTTTCATTAATACGTGCAAGTAAACTATGCAATAAGCAGTTCAATAACGCAGCAATAAGAAAAAATTCGAAAAAAGCATAAATTCGAACGCAGTTCAGAATGAAGATTTATATTTAAGTATCCTTAGAACAAGTCTTGTAAGAATTGACGAAAATTAAATTAAATTAAAATACTTGCCATGAGTGGAAGAATTTATCGATAGTAGAATCTATAAAGTGAGATCACTATCAAGAAAATACAGAATACTACGCAATGTTACGATAGGGTTTTGCAATTGTAAATTTGGTAAATTGGTTATACTTTCAGTTGCATGTATTTGTTTTTGTAAAGTTACAAAATATACAACAAAAACCAAAAGAATACACGACACAAGACTAAAAAACACATATCGTGAATACGGCTAATCTGTGTTTTGAAACTAATAAGTTTAACAATGGTCGTGCATTTAAATTAATGTTTTGTATTCAATTTATAAAAGGATTGCCATATTTTTTATTTTAGTTTTTGTTAAGGAAAAGAGTTTTAAATGGATTTTGTTATAACGACTTTAATATACTTGTATATACCTCCCTTTTAAAATGTATTTCCAACTTGTTCTTTCTTCCCGAAAATTTACAACAAATTAATTTAATGTATTAAAAGTCTTATCACGAATTTGTTTTGAACGTTGTTTTACACTCTATTTGGATTGTGAAATCGACCGTAAGTTACTTAAAGTAAATTAATTAAAACAGGAAAACCCAATTTTGTTTATATTTATTCACAAATGTTTTTTTAGTTATTTATTTTTCAAAATTAAACGTACGTATAGAGGAGTGCTTAAAAAAAGGAACTGTTTCATATATTTAACCTTCAGAGAACACACCTAATTTTTCAATCATCGGCAACACTCTGGGTCAATTAGACCCTGTTCTCTTTTGATCGCCTATAATTCAACAACTATTGAATTCTGAGGTGTACTTTGAACATTGTATTTAACAATTTATAAATATTGTAGATACCTCTGACCAGGTTTTGGAACTGATATTGTCGCTTTAAGTAGGAGTATGGGTCTACACAGAGTCGTAGCCAGAACTTGGTAATGGGGTGGCGTTTATAATTTTTTATTTAAAACAAGTTGAGTATTATGTGCGTTTTGAGGACTTTTGAAATAGAGTATTTACTACCCTATCTGTGACTAAATGAATTGAAAATGTAAAATTTTCCCGATTTTCAGTCAAAATTTCTTGATATTTCGTTGACTGGAAGTGACGTCAGAAGTGAAAGTTTGTTTGTGTCATCTGTGAACATCGAACAAAGAGCCAGTAAGATATGACTACATGTAGAACACCTATATTTCAGGACAGTGGTGCACACAGGATTTCAATTTGGGGGGGAAATCTTATTTTGCACAAGCATTTTTTATATTTGGGGAGGCGGGTTTGAATCCCCCTGTATGCGCCACTGGTTCAAGGTATCGGCTAACAAATTAAAAGCACAGTGAACACTGCTCGGCATATCTGATGAAAGTTTGTTTTAAACTTGGTAAAACTCAATTGATGAACTAGGTTTATGGTGATGATTGTTTATCCCGTCGTAGAGTTAATACAGTGCGATTTAAAAACAGTCTTAAGCACATAAATGATGACCAACATGTTGGACAAATTAAATCCTCGTTCACCACAGATTCTTAAACACTGCGCGTGAATTCATCAAAGATCACCCAAAGTCTGAATTGAAATTCTTGAAAGTGACTCTAAGCACTTTAATAATATCAATTCATTGCATTTTAACTAAAAATTTGGCTGCCGGTTTGTTCGGCACAAGTTGACTGATCAATCGACACTTGTGACTGATTTTTTGACTAAAAATCGCATTTTAATCATAACCCACTTCCTGTTTTCACCTGATGCGGTACCGTGTGAGTTTCACCTTAAAAAAAAATCCGTTTGCAGATGAAAAGAAAGCGTTACGAGGACGTAGAAACCATCCAAGAGGCTTGTCCCGACATGCTGAAGGACATCGCGGCCAACGATCTAAAACACTCATTAGACATGCTTTTAATGCTTTTCGATCATACAAATTACTGTATTGAGTCTAAAGGCAACTACTTGAACAAAAATCGGTTTTGCAAAAAAAAAAAGGGATGTTTAACACGTTGAAGACTGCATTGAAAAATCTTATTTCTCACGTCTAGAAGATGATGAAAAACGTGAAAGTAAAAGTTAGTAATTTATTTTGTTTTATTGTACTTGCAGTTGTACAAAGGTAATTATATACACAAAATTTTAAAATTAAATTTCTATACATAAAAAGAAAAACTTTGAAGAGATCAAATTTTTCGTCCTCACAGTCCTCACATGCAGAACAGGCCTGACAGTCCAGACAGGATCGAATTTTAAGCTTTGCCTTCTGCTCAGTACTTAGCTTTGTCCATTGCGATCTGAAATTATTGTATCGAAATAAATGTGGCCCGCATGCCGCAAGTGTGGCATGAATGACACATAGGTCCACGTCAGTAATGCATATCAACTATGACAGCATTAACATAAACTTATGTATGAGTTGAGCTAATCGTGAATGAATCACTTGTCTTCCGCTGGCGCAAGGAGATGTTGACAACAAATGCCAGAGTTCAAATGGGCGGGGAGCATTCGATGATGACTCTGACTTCAGACACACACACACTCGTACACACATTTTTAAGTGTGACAAAAACGAAAGTGAAAGTATGCTGCACGTACAATGATTCTTGTTCGCAGTTTACTGTTGCCCTTTAGTTATCGCCAGTTGTTTTGTTGTTGCTTGTTTGGAGTCAAGTGAAATGTTGGCCGTGTGTGAGTCACGGTCATGCCATACCGATGGCTGGCTGACATAGCCTTTCGCACAGTTCAGAGTTCAGGGCACAACAAATGCCGCCACTTCGGTGATTTGATCCTTTTCCGAGAATTTGGCACTGAATCAGTCGGGAGGCACTTTGTAGGTGGGTGGGTGGTATTTGGCTTCGATGGCATAACAAATTGTGCATTGCGTTGCCTGTAAAGAGCCGCTTTGCAGACCGCAAACTTTTCATTCATAAAAGCTTTTGCAGCTGTGGTGTGCAGATAAAGTTGTCAACTGCGGTGGGTAGGTACAAAGAGAGCGGGGTAGTGAAGGAGATTTAGGGATACAATTTGCCAACGGCGTGATTCATCGCATACACTAAACAAAATATTTAAAGCTAATTACTTTTGGTGTAAATGAATCTAAAACAAAACATGAAAAAGGTTTCTGCAAAATATACAAAATACATTTTGAAGCATTTTTCCTAAAATTGTTCGAGTAGTAATAACATGGACAGCCACTGTAAAAAAAGAATCTAAAACCAAACATGAAAAAGGTTTTTGCAAAATATACAAAATACATTTTTAAGCATTTTTCCTAAAATTGTTCGAGTAGTAATGACATGGACCGCCACTGTTAAAAAAGGGCCTACAGCTGCGGCGAGTTGGCAAGCTGTATGCGAACGCATTCAAGTTCGTCCGATGAGTCAGTTTCGCGCTGATGAACAATTATTACGACAGCAACAACAATAATGCAATAATTTCATAGACATATCAACAACAATGCCTCGACTCACAGCACAGAGGCGACTCTCCCACAATTGTCAAAGCAAAGCACAACAATTAAATACTAAAAAGAAAGAAAACAAATTTTAACCAACGCCGACTTGGCCATAGCTGTACATGTATGCATATTGATCAATTCACACACCACACACACATACTAACACATGTCGCCATTAGTTGGCGCCTTTGTGTGCGATCGTTGTTTGTGTTCCATTCCGCTTCATTTTCTACATTTATTTGGTTAGCGTTTTGCTGTAGTTGCCGCATCGGTGTTATGCGTTTTTGCGTTGTCGTTTGCTTTGTTGTTGTATGGTGAGTTAGCTAAAATGGGTAAAGTGCACTTACCATACTAACCAATATTAGTTGGCTGAGACGACAAAACGCGAATGTGGCCCAACCGAAAGCATGGCGGTAGAAGCGATAAATGCGGCATAACAAATTATTTCCACAAACAACAACAACAATAGATATACATAGGTATATCTATAATTTTAACCAATACTTTATTGTCTTACTTGTGTACACATTTAAAAAAAGGAGAAATTGTCAGCAACATAAACCGGCATTTAAGTTTACTACAAAAGTATTTAAAAAAATTTATATTAAGATTTTTATAGACAAATTAAGGAGCTAATATACGTACATATTTAGGAAGTAGTTATTTCTTTTTTGATCAACTTAATATTTTTTAAAGTTTAGTACACAAATTTGTTATTTTGCAAGAATATTTTAAAACATTTTGTAGTACAATACAAGAAAATATATTACTGGTTTCGTATTGTTTTTGTTTTTAATTAAACGTTTTAGAAAAAAAATTAGCTATTTTGCGAAAATGTTTTAAAATTTTTTGTAGTACAATAGGAAATATCGGGTGTTTTTTTTAGAGGTATAGACCTTCGAATTGAAATAAAACACAAGAAAATCGTTTTAATGTCCATCAATTTGGCTTTATTGGAAGGATAATTTTATGCCATTAATGTTTAAATATGATTTCGGGCATGTGGCCGCCGCGGCTGGCTCGAATAAAGCCAATTCTACAGGTCCAATTTTCAACCACTTTTTCGAGCATTTGGGGCCGTATGTCGGCAATAACGCCACGAATGTTGGCTTCCAAGTCCCCTAACGTTTCTGGTTTGTTGGCGTAGACGAGCGACTTCACATATCCCCAAAGAAAATAATCCAATGGTGTCAAATCACACGATCTTGGTGGCCAATTGACAGGTCCATTCCGCGAAATTATGCGCTCATCGAATGTTTCCTTCAATAAATCGATTGTGACGTGCGCTGTGTGGCATGTAGCGCCGTCTTGTTGGAACCACAACTCATCCACATTCATGCCATCCAATTCGGGAACAAAATAGTCGGTTATCATGGCTCTATACCTGTCTCCATTAACGGTAACTGACTCCTCTTCTGATTGGGTCCTCTTCAACATTTTGCTCTACAGCGGCAATTGTTTCTTCGGTGCGCACTGTTCGACGTCTCTGCGGATGCGTATTATCACATAGAGTAAACGTAGTGCGAAAACGACCCATGGTTAATCGAATTAATTGCTCTGATGGACGATTATGTCGACCATAAAATGGACGGAGCTTGCGGTAAACTTCGCGAACTGAACCATTATTTTCGAAATAAATTTGCACGATTTGCAAGCGTTCTTCTTTTGTCAACCTGTTCATGATGAAATGGCAAACCAAACTGAACATAAATGACATTAGAGTTGCCAGATTTGACCACAAAATGCCAGTTTCATCTCTATTCGAAAAACAAACCTCTAAAAAAAACACCCGATATATGAAAAAAAATATGAATAGTTGTTTAATGTTATCGAATGTGTCAGATTACCTCAGATGGTATTTTTTTATTTTATTTTAAGCAATTTTTATTTTATTTTATTTCATTTTATTTCATTTCATTTCATCAATTTCATTTTCATTATTTTATTTTATTTTATTTTATTTTATTTTATTTTATTTTATTTTATTTTATTTTATTTTATTTTATTTTATTTAATTTTATTTTATGTCATTTGATTTCATTTCATTTCATTAATTTCATTTTCATTATTTAATTTTATTTTATTTTAATTTAGTTTATTTTATTTTATTTTATTTTATTTTATTTTATTTTATTTTATTTTATTTTATTTTATTTTATTTTATTTTATTTTATTTTATTTTATTTTATTTTATTTTATTTTAAATTATTTTATTTTATTTCATTTTATTTGATTTGATTTGATTTTATTTTATTTTATTTGATTTTATTTTATTTTATTGTATTTTATTTAATGTTTTTGTTATTTTAGTTCATGTTTTTGTTATTTAAATTCAATTTAATAATTTTTTTTTGTTTTATGTTATTTTTTTAGACTCTATATTTACTATTTAGTGTTCAACTGTGAGTTTTTTAAGTCTTCGTATTAAATAGGTTTTATTTCTGGGATCTAATTGTGTTTCTGGGTTTATTTTTAGAAATATGGGGCAACTCTGAATGTCGGAACTATTTTCAGTGTCCATATTAAATAGATTTTTGTAAGAATGAGAGTTGTAAAGTAATGGATGTGGGGTGTGGGGGGTGGTAGAAAAAATATCAATGTAAATATTGCTGCTGTGAAATTCTCTTCCATCGAATGCGTTCAATTAACTTTTGAATTGAATACTACACTTCACTTAACACTCAGACAACCATAGAAAATCTCTTCAAGAAGTTAAAATAATTGTTGATTAAATGGTAGCTTTTCCATTGCTCAAATCGGCATAAAACCATGGGTCAGTTCCATAAATGGTTGATAAATATCCTTCTAAGTCTTCTGTACAAAATGCAAATAAAAATACAGCTAAAAATATTTTTTAATTGGCAAATATACATTTCAATTATTTAAGTATTCATCTACAGTAACATCTAAATTTCTTAATTATTTATAGATCTGAGTACATAGTTCTAAACAAAATCGATGCAATTATGAAAAACGATTTGAACGTGCACCCTTATTGCTAGTAATTCAATGCAATAACGACTGGATCACCATACATTCGACCTATTAAAAAGATTCTAATTGTACAAAGTGATAGTGATACTTTTCACTACCTCAGAATTTCATATCACGCTGCTGGATAGTTTGGGACATATGATTAGAACAATCACTGTTTTGAGTTACAAATTTGGGGTACAATTTTAATCCTGGAATACTAATAACAAGACGTTCGCAGTGTTAGTCGAATTAACAAGCATTAGTATTCCAGAGTTAATTATTGTTTGGGTAGAGAACATTACATTACTGTGAGATTGCATACAGTTTTCATCAATTTAGCTGGAAAAAAAACAAAGCGAGGTCGTTAATAGTTTTCCTGCCAATAACTATTCTCAATAATTGTTCTTAACAACTAGTTTGTCTATAAATTGTCAATATTTAGCAAGAAATTCCTAAAAAAAATTGTATGTCCATTGCATCATAGTTCGATTGTAATCTTTTATTTTATTTTATTTTATTTTATTTTATTTTATTTTATTTTATTTTATTTTATTTTATTTTATTTTATTTTATTTTATTTTATTTTAATCTATTTTATTTGATTTGATTTGATTTGATTTGATTTGATTTGATTTGATTTTATTTTATTTTATTTTATTTTATTTAATTTTATTTTATTTTATTTTATTTAATTTTATTTTATTTTATTTTATTTTATTTTTTTTATTTTATTTTATTTTATTTTATTTTATTGTATTTTATTTCATGTTTTATTATTTTAATATAATTCAATAATTTTTTTTGTTTTATGGTATTTTTTTTAGACTATATGTATATTTACTATTTAGTGTTCAACTGTGAGTTTTTTCAGTCTTCGTATTAAATAGGTTTTATTTTTGGGATCTAATGGTTATCTATCTAATATTACTTACTTATGTACTTAGATCTAATATTACAATGCATACAATTTTACGAAGTTTGAAAAGTCTCTCTAATGTCAAAAATTTATGACCATTGCATCATAGTTAGATTTCAATTTCTTTACAGTTAGTTGATTTAGTTAATATTATTCAAGTAATATTTAAAATTATATAGTTTGAAAAGTTTCTCTAATGTTTTTCTCAAGCAGTTTCACGTCAATGCAGCGCATTGCGCAGTCGTCTAACACCAAAGCTCAAAGTCAGTCTTTTCAATTTATTTTAAATTCAATAACTATCGTCGCATATATGCATGTTCACATACATATGTATATTTATTCGTACGTTCGTCAGTTAACGATCGACCGAACGATCGAAGCGACTACTCCACTGTCGTTGAACGAACGCACGAATTCGACAACAACCAATAACAACGACCAGTGTCGTCGTCACACGGTCCCTTGTGGGGGTTGTGGGGCTCAAGATCGACTATAGACTTAACGTCTAGTTTTCCTAGTCAATGCTTGAACTCAGCTCATCACTAAGTAAATCTTTGGTTGCGTTGTTGTTGTACGACATATGGCAAGTGGGGCTTCAATAAACTTCGGACCCCTTTTGAGCGGTACGCTACCGATAACAGCTCCACCAACACCAACGACAGCGCCTGAACAGCGTTTCGTGAGGCGGACACGCCGATCGTTGTATGTTTTGTTGCTTTAGTCTGCATTTTGCTTTCACGCCGTGTTGTCGTTGTCAGACGAGTGAAGACCAGACCAGTTTCAACCGGACTCGCAATAGTCGCTACGAAACGCTATCGAAAACAAAGCCCAACAACAAAAAAAACAAAAAATAAAAGCGAAAAAATAGAATTAAATAACGATAACGTGTTTGGTTTTTGTGGCTCTGGCAACTTCGTTTCGATTTTTTGGTATTTGGTTTTTTGGAGCGCAGTTGTTTTTTTTAGCATTAATTCGGGCTATTTATCATTTTCAATAAAATTAATTATACTTATTTTAATGGCGGTGTTTCGTTTTAGTGTCGAAGAGATGAATTGAAGAAAGGCAAATTCAACATTACGCCTCATTTAACGGCGATTTTTGGTGTGCGATTTGTTCATTTTTTTTGTTGGTGTTTGAAACAACATTAGGAAAAAAGGTTGGTTGCTTTGCACACAAATACAAGTGAGCGTGCACGCAAACACACACACACACACATACACGCAGTCGAACGCACACAGGCGCAGTTGCACTTTCCTCCTACTGCGCCCCTCGATTGGCTTAAGTGTGTGTGCGTGCAATAAATTTAAACAAAGTGCTAAAAAATGTGAAATGAAAAAACACTGAAGGAAAAGAAGAAGCAGCAGTAGCAAAGAAATACGTTACTGCATTGATCGCGAATAATCGCGGTGGGAAGTGGTAATCGCGCTGATTAGATGAGCCAAGTGAAAACGTTGCTGCAGCCCAGTGTGCGAAACAGGAAAAATTCCCAAACGAAAAGGAAACCCAATTTAAATTCGTGTAAATTGAAAATAATTTAAAAAAATCTATGCAATCTGCATTTAGTTTTGTGAAATTGTCAAAGTTCGGTGACACATTTGCATCGATTGAACATTTCCGCATCGAACATATAATTCGCAAGGCCGTGCGCAGCGCTTATCCGTTGCGCCACTGCAGCAACAACATTTCGCCAGCGCCAATATTCGTTCACTCCGCGGCTCTTCGGCTGTGGCTGCCGACATTTTACGCGCGCCAAGTCCCCACTCTCCAAACTTCCCGGCGATTCCATGTCCACTGCGTTGATCGCACGTCTGTGTTGTTGTTGTTGTTGTCAGCATAAAGTGGCAGCATGGGTTTCCCAGCGACGTCACTGTTAGCTCACAATGAGTTTTGAGCGGCCACTGGCGGGAATTCGCTCTTAGCCCGCAACGTCACCGCGCGCTCCACTGCCGGCCGCACTGACCGTCACCCCAGTTCGAGTGTTCCGAGTAAATTTTGTAGCAGCAAAACGTTGTCGTGTGGTTCTCGCCGGAATCGTTGGAGTCATCCAAAGCCTTTGCGCTTCTACAAAAACGACAGAAAACCGGTTTCTGTAAAGCAACAACAAGCAAACAAATAAACGAAAACAATTAAAAAATTAATAAAAAAAAAGCAATGACCATAAAAAATTTGCGCAACAAAAAAAAGGTGGCATCGAATAAACGTGTAAAGCCAAAGTCAAATGAAAAATTATTAAAAATGCATTGTGTAAACAAAAATTAAAAATAAATTAAGGTTTTATGTAATACAATATTTTTGTGTAAATATTTTATTGTTTGCTTAAAAAGATTTTTCAAACATGTGTTGGCATTTTTTCATACAAAATCCAGTGATTTAGCAAATTCTAATTGTGTGTGTAATTTTCTCGACTCCCCCTAAAGCGTGATAAGAAATTACTTGCGGCTGAGTGCATTTGCTTCCAAGAAATTCCGCCGTGCCGCGTCAACAGCTGCACTTTGTTGGCTAAAAAAAAGGAATTCTCTGGTTTCTGGCTTCAAAACTAAGGTCATGCTTGCGTTATGATTGTGCAGTGATTTGGTGGGCACCCAGCTTTCGAAAAGGTGCATTCTACTTACTGCAAGTGCTGTGACTACGATAAGGTGAGCTGGCGCAAACTAATCCTTTTTGGTTCATTTATATTATATCTACATTTATCTATTGAAGGGATTACGTTTTTGAGAATAACGTAGCGTAGATAATTGGAATTTTTAATAATAGTTTTCAGAGTGCAGTATTGAATTAGTATTAAGAAGAAATTGTTTAAATTAATATTTTATTGAAACAAATGACTAGGGTTTTCTAAAAAAAGAAAGTCCAGTCAATGAAACTTTTCTTATTGTAAATTTTTTAGTATTTTTAATAGTTTTGTTTTATTTGATTAAAAAAAAACAAAGACGCGGAAGATTATTTTTCAAAAAGAAATGCAATTAAATGCAGCAAACCTCATTGAAGTCATTTTATCTGAGATTGATTACATATGATCTCGGGTTGTGGCCTATTTAAGGGCATTAATTTCAATCTATTTTCTTTGAAAATCTCAAATCCTTATACTCAAAATGGCATCCATTGATTCAAATATATTGTCACAAATTTGTCTATTGTGCGATTCGATAAAGTAAAAGTTTAGCACTATAAAACTTGAAAATCTAACCGAATATTGCTTAATGAAATTTGTGCTACTTTAAAAATCTGAACAAAAGAACAACCCCTTTTCAATTTCTTGTCTCTGATTTAAGTATTTTAAAGTCACACAAATTTCCTAACAAGTAATTAAAAAAATTAAATTTAATAATCATTTGATTAATTCTTCTCATATTGCTTGAAAATAACAACAAAAATAATAATTCCTTTATAAAGTGTAGTAAAAGGCAGTTTCATACGTGCGATCGGGTTACGCCAGATGGTGTCAGAAAGATACGATTTCGTACTAAAAAAACTTCTCAGTCAGATTTGTGATTGCTTGAATCTGTTTTGTTTGAGCGTGCGTCAAAGATGGTCACCGGCCAAGAGAAATTACGTCACATAAGCAAAGATTGACCAGATAACAATTATAAGAAAAGAAATGTAAATAAAACAACAACGGTGTGGAATACCAAATTCATTCTAAATCTATTTTGAAGCTGTATTCATCTTATTATGGATGAAAGAGCACATCAAATTCTCTGACAGTTGCTGAGACATCGCTTTTGGAAAAACTATGACTGCTATATGGTCACCCTCTATTATAGTTTCTCTTTGGAAAAACGAAAACGCAAGCCAGGCGACTGAAAAGGTGAATAGTGTTTATTATTTCCTATTACTATCACAGCCAATTATGCACAATTTTGGTTTCATCGATTCTGTTTCGATAATTTTGATGTCAAAGATGCACCACGCTCTGGAAGACTAATTGTTGAAAATATCGATAGGTAGGTAGGAGCCCACTTAGGCCATGAAAGTCCAATGCGATATCAAGAACAGTCCAAACAGAGCATAAGACTGATCCCTCGTTAAACCAGTTTGAACTTCTCACAAAGCCTAGTAGACTAGTCTAGTAAATAGTATTATTGGCTTCATCCCATAGACTATCAAAGAATAATTTGCCCAGGCAGTTCATATTTCTTCTGAAATGCATTTTCTTCCTCTTTCTCCACAGAAGTCTGAAAGTTTGAAGTTTGAAAACAGCCTCAGCCTCAACATTATATCGAGGAAGCCAATTAATTAGTGACCCGTGAGAACATCAATCATACATAGTTTTTATCTGATTCATATTTCGAAAAAATCATGAAAATGTTCGTGTCCGACTGTCATGTAAACACTGTTTCGATTGCCCAGAAGCTAAACTTTCCACAAAAAACCGTTTGGAATCACTTGAATAAGGTTGGGTACAACAAGAAGTTCAATGTAGGGGTGCCACATGAATTAATGCAAAGAACCTCAGAGACCGTATTTCCATCTAAGTATCGCTGCTGAATTGCAATAAAATCAACAAATTTCTGAAGCGAATTCGTGATGAAAAGTGAATCACTTACGACAACGTCAAACAAAAATGGTCGTGGTGGAAAAGCGGTGTGCCGGTGCCAAACGGTGGCCAAGCCATGATTGACGGTTAGGAAGGTTTTAAATACTCTCTGTTCGGCAGAATTGGCAGGAAATCATCTATAGGGTTTCCAACAAGAGGTGTTATTTTGAATCACCCGGTATTTCGGTAGCTGTCACTTTTGAAGCTTTTATTCTTTGAGATTTGACAAGTAGAAACTACGCCATTACTAAAAATGGAACGATACACGCTTCAACAACGCATTGAAATTATTAAAATTCACTACAAAAATGGTGAAAATCTTGCAGTCACAGTTCGCAAAACTAAAGCATTTTTGGGTCGTCGTGAAGCACCTTGTCGGACCGCAATACAGAAATTGGTGGAAAAATTCGAGCTGTTGGGACAAGTTAGTGATGTGAAGAATAAAACCCGTGCACGTCGCTCAAGAATACCTGAGAATATTGCTGCTGTAGCCCAAAGTGTTGAAGAAAACCCATGTTTGTCGATTCCTCGTCGTTCTTTGGAATTAAGCATTCCAAAAACGTCATTACACCGTATTTTGCATAAAGACTTGGGTCTTAAGGCTTATAAAGTTCAGTTAACACAAGAACTCAAGCCTACCGATCATCAACAACGTCGTGTCTGTGCTGATTGGGTCCTTGAAATGCATGAAAATGATCCGGAATTCCATCGAAAAATCATCTTGACTGATGAGGCCCATTTCCACCTCGGTGGCTACGTCAACAAGCAAAATTGTCGCATCTGGGGCTCGGAAAACCCAAGAGTTATTGTTGAGAAGCCTCTCCATCCTCAACGTGTGACTGTTTGGTGCGGTTTATGGTCCGGCGGGGTCATTGGACCTTACTTTTTCGAAAATTAGGTTGGATCAACAGTTACGGTGAATGGATTGCGCTATCGAGAGATGATTAATGATTTTTTTATGGTCGGAGTTGGATGGTATTGATCTGGACAACGTTTACTTTCAACAAGACGGCGCTACGTGCCACACAAGCAACGAAACCATTGCTCTTTTACGGGAAAAGTTTCCGGACCGTGTTATCTCTGGAAGAGGTGATCACAATTGGCCACCGAGATCTTGTGATTTAACACCTTGCGACTTCTTCCTTTGGGACCACGTGAAAGATAAGGTGTACGCCAACAGCCCAGCGTAGATTCAAGACCTCAAAGATAGAATTCGTGAGGCTATCGAGGACATAGGGCAGCCACTTTGCGATTTGGTTATGGATAATTTCATGAAAAGGATATGGTCCTGTAAGCGTGGTCGTGGTGGTCATTTGGCTGATGTTGTTTTTCATTATTAACGGCATATCTTCCTCTTTATTATGAAATAAACATCCGATCATTTATCTCAAAAAATGGCATTTTTCTTTGAATAACAAAATAACACCTCTTGTTGGAAAACCCTATACTATGAGCTTCTCCTTTAAGACCAAACCCTTAATTCGTACCTACACTGTCAACAATTGAGTTGAAAAAAGCAAGAAGAGGAATTGAGTTCCACCAGAACAACGCCAGAAGCTTCTGAAGATTGGTTCAGAAGTTCTTATGCATTCAATTTATAGTGCGGATTTGGCACTAAGTAAATATCTATTTTTCCTGTCTGTGGCGAATGATTTTGCTGGTAAAAAATTGCCCCAGAGAAGCCTGTGAAAATTTACTTTTTCAGTTTTTTGCCCACAGAGACGATAGTTTCTATGAGAGAAGCATAATGAAATAAAATTCAAAATGGGAACAAGTTATCGAACAAAATGGTGCATATTTGACTAAAATCGGATTATTCAAACTATGCTAAAAAACCCTTCAATGTCATTAAAAAAAGAATGGATTTCTTCTTACTACACCTTATAATTTTTTTACATTTTAATTTTTTTTTATGTTTTCTCACAGCACTAGAAAAATATCTAATAACATATTTTCTTACCTCGATGAAAATAAGGAAACTTTAAACCATAGTAACTGCTGTTGATTTCGATAATTTGCTAGTTTACTGTTGTAAGTTTCGAAGGGGGAAAAATGGATGAAAAAAGTCCAGAATTAAGTGCTGGAATAACAAATTTTTAAGACATGAGCATACAATTTCATGTTCTGTCATTTCTCGGAATCAACTATCAGAGCTGTCAGTGCTAATCATTACTTAGAGTTTCAAGTCACGTTTTTGCCGTTTTTCTGTAGAGTTTATATAAAATTTATTTCAATTAGAGATCATTTAACCATAGAGAAATACTAACAACTCCAATCCAATTTAAACGAAATTATGTGCTAATCATTTTGTTAGCCACTCGTAGCATTTACTTGTTACTATTCCTATACACACACACACGTCTATACTCCTTGTAGTGACTATTATTGTTGTATATAAAATCGCATAAAAGAAATTTAAAATTCTAATGCAGCAACATTCTAAAGACTATCAGATATGTGAAGATTAGGTTTTCTGTCGCACAGTCGCCTCTTCCTTATAATAAAACAATTAAATACTAGGAATTTTAATGCGTCTTCCTCATGCCCTGCGCTCATTACAAACAATAATTTTCTTTTTAATCTGCCAACTGTTTCACCAGAACTCTGTTTGCAATTTTTCTCGCATCATACAACCTGGTTTGCCATAATTAAAACCTTATAAAATCGTGATCACAGCACATCGATACACGTTTGCATTTTGCGCCCAACAACTACGCCGAAGTTCAATGCATCGCCACCGATCAGATTGTGAGCGATGGGAGAGTGTAGCGAAAATATTGTACAATAAAATAGAAAACAAAACCAGGTAGCGCGCTGATTTATGAACAGTTATTGTTGCGCTTTAGCTGGAAATACCGCAGGCCATATCACGTTTATGGCTCACTCGGGCCGCATAGTTGTTTGTAGGCTCAATGCATACATAACTACTTAGCAACTACACCAACTCAGTTAGACCCATTTATTTGATGGCTAATTAAATTAGTTGGCATCAATAAATTAATAATAAATTTGACAAAAAAAAAAGAAAAGCAAAAAAAAGTCCACTGCATATTGCCGAAGAATGTTTGGTGTCGTGCAACACTGCAACCGGCTGAGATTGTCAGCGGCGCAGCAGTCTGCAGTCGGTTGTGATAAGTGTTATCAAATAAGTTCACGGCTAGTTTTGGGATTAAGCCAATGCATGTACACACATTACGTTTATGATCATTCAAAGTCGTTAACTGTGCGCTGCACATGTGTTCGCATTAGTCAACCGGCTGCAATCAGCCACCGCGACCAGCCAGACGGGCGTTCATGTGACAGACAGGGTGTTGTAAAAAAACGAAAGTGTAAATATCATAAATTAGCAAACGCCTTTTATGATTGCAGATAAGAGTTAATCCATGAAGCAGTAATCGATTGGTCATCAGTGCAATCGGGAGTTGCGTTGCTACAGCCTATAAAATGTATTGGAAAGACCCAGATTGAGTCGAGTGTGGGTTGAAGATTTGGTTCAACAACTATAAATTGGTTCATAAAATTAGTGATTAAATGGAAACTAGTTAGAAATTGTATTTAACCTTCAACGGGGACAATTAGACCCTGTTTACTTTTGATCACTTACGATTTGACAACTATTGGATCTTTTGATTTGAAAAAATCAGAGTAAGCACAAACTATAAATATTGTAGATATCTCTGAAGTTTGTTACTTGAAAAATTTGCGGGAAGAAAAGGTTTTCAACAGGTATTGGAGTCTAGTCTAAAAGTGTCCAGGAAATATGTGCACGAAGACGTGTAGTGCTCCCTGCCCTGCCCTACTTATCTACCCCTCTTTCTTTTATCATCCTTTTCTAAACCTTTTTTTTTAATTTTTTTTTTAAACAGGAACAAACGCGCAGGGGATGACCCCTATTAATGCGAAGCCTTGCGTTGGTTCAGGAAGGATATAAAGGTTAGGAGACAGGGTTATGAGTAAAGTGTTTATGGGCTCTTGCCTTGAACCCATCGAGATCATAAGTGCTGGGGAAAATATCCGCAGGGAGACCATTCCACAACCGCGCTGTACGGGCCAGAAACGAACTTTCCCTGTAGTGCGTATTGCGCTGGAACATCGTTTCGACGTGGAATGCATGGGCGCCAGTGTTCAAACGGGTTGCCCGGGGGAATACCCGGAGTGATGGCATAAAGCTGCTCATCTCCACGGAGCAGTTACCGAAAAACTATCGGTAAAATAACACCACACATGCCACGTTTCGACGATGTTCCAAGGAGTCAATAGAGCTGGATGCCCTACTGTCCCCTATAAGTTTAATCGCACGGTTTTGCACCCGATTGAGGAGCTCCAAATGGGTTTTTGAAGCCCCCGCCCAGAGGTGCGAGGGGCTTCAATTTGGGAATCGCCCTACAGTAGGGCGATTCCCAAATTTTTTAACGACAATTTTCGTATCGTCAGCTAACGATATCGACAATCGTCGTTAACTGCTATTCCCAAACACGCTTTTAATGAATTTTGTCGCTAACTTTGACAGTTCCCTAACGATATTTGTTGGTAGCCTAGCTACGAATATTTTGAGGTAGAAAAGCTTAACGATGAAATAGTTTTGAATTTTCATTGTGAAAAATAATCGAAATACGACGGGTAAGCCAATTTAATATATTAATATATGTAAATAGTTGCAATAAATCATAAAAATTTCCAGCAGACGACTATGGCCTTTCAGTATCTTGGATTTGATGCTGAAGTTTTACAACAAGAAGCATCCATGAGAAGCGCTGCAGCTGAGCGTGCGCTACTAAGAGACGTGGACAACCCATTTGACTTGGCGGAAAGTCAATTTAAACGTTTGTTCCGTCTAAGTCCCGACCTCGTTTATAACTGCGAACTCTTTGGCTCATTTCAAAAATTTAAATTTAACAATTTAAAAACACAAGTCTGCTACTGTCACGAATCAAATAATAACAAAAATCGCAAAAATTTTCACATATTATGTTTTTACTCGTTGAAAATTACTTGTCAAATCCCAGTGCTGCCATTTTTCGTTAGAAGTTAACGACAAAAATCGTTAATTTTTTTTTACGAGTTTTGTCGCTAAGTATGATTTTGGGAATAGCTTGTTCGTTACTGCAAGCTACAAACGTAGTTCGTTAACGATAACGATTCTCGGTCGTTAGAAATTTGGGAATCGCCCTACAGGTCAGAACAATGGTTAGTGTTTTGATAGGTCGCTGTTTAATTGGTACCCACGATAAAAGGTTGGGGCGGTTTGAAACGATTTCTGTCGCAGCTGTATTGACGAAAGGGAAGAAAATGCACTTCGCTTCGTCCTGCTTTATCTAGAAGAAGGATGAAACAACTTGGCAATTTATTCTTCGACAGTCTAGGAGATCTTACCGATAAGACTATTCACAGTCCACTAGGCTTCCTAATAAGCTCAAACTGGTTAAATGAGTGAGTAGTCCTGTGCTTGTCTGTTTATGGTGTTTCAATGGGCCTTCATGGCCTAAGTGGATTCCGCCTTGGGGCAGCCACTCCTACTAATATACCTTCCTACTATTTTTTTGTGCATGCACGGTTTAGTTACTTACTTACTTAACTGGCCATAACAACCCGTTATCGGGTTACGGCCTGCCGCAAAACTTCTCTCCAGGCGCCTCTGCTTTGCGCGCGCATTCTCCAGTTGGTCACACCAAGTGATGACAGGGCCTCTTCAACTTGGTCCATCCACCGGAGACACGGCCTCCCTCTTCGCCGTCGACCTCCACCCATCGCATCGAACACCTTTTTCGCCGGAGCTTCGTCGTCCATACGGCAGACATAACCGAGCCAGCGTAGCCGCTGGATGTTTTCGCTGCGCTACGTCCATGCCCTTATACAGCTCATACAGCTCGTTATTGGTTCGTATACGATAGTCGTACCTTCCTCTCGAACACTCCAAGGGCCGCTATGTCGTTTCGTGTCATTCGTGTCAACCTTTCAAAAGTTAAAATCTTTGAATTTAAATGAAAGTGCCCCCAATGCGTAGCTGTGAAAATATTTAAAATAATGAAATTCTTTACAACATTTGAGTGTGGCGACACACATCGCTAGTTGCTGTGGCATTCTGTTCAAGCAGTTAGTTTAGCTGTGGTGCCAGTTATGTGTGTAAATGTTCATTCAAGTGTACTGCAGTCGACGCAACTCAATTCAATTACTATTAATTTTTTCACTATGTACCATGAAAAGCTCTCCTTAGTGAGCTCTCGCTCTCATTTTCATTCATCATGGTAAGGCAGCATTTGTTGCTTAAGTATTTGCCTTCGATTTGGTATTTGTTGATTTGGCATTCGGCATCTCTGGCGTCGAAAAGAAACTAGAAAAGTCAACAAACATTAAAATGAAACACCTGCCCAAACAAAACCGTCAGCTGCTGTCTGCACAACTTCAACTCGCATTGCATGACAACAGTTGTAGGCGCTCTCGCAAACGAGTGACAACTCTGAGAGAGCGAGAGCGCTGATAGTCACTGTGCAGTGTGGGCAACAACACACTGTGAGAATCTGCACGCAAACTAGCTTTGGACACTATGGAAAAAGCTTCGCACGATTGCATCTGCAATTGTTGTGATAGCGAGTCGTTCAAACGCTTTATTTTGTTGTTTTTTCTGTTGTCGCCATAATACAACAGCCGCAGGGTTGACTGGCCGCCTGCCGCCACAACCAACACCACACAGCGCTGCCACCACTTAACCACTAACAGTAAATACTACACGTAACTTGGCCCGACACACGGCCGCACGGCGTTCTGGCCAAAAGAATTTCCAACACGATTCATTGTTAATTCGACTTCAATGGCAGCCGGTTGGTGTTCGCGGCGTATGAGCAACGCACAATTGAACTGTTCTACATACGCGTCGTTGTTGTTGTGAAAAGTAAAAGTGCAAGCGGCCATCACACACGCACACACAAACACACACTTGTGTCAATAAAAATCCATTCGTAATCGGGCAACGAAAACGTAGATGAAAAACGCGCCAGCGTGAAAAGTGTTGTTGTAGTGCTGCTGCCAGCCGGTGTGGCGGTGTGAACAGTTGTGACTAGTGCAGC
This sequence comes from Melieria crassipennis, assembly GCA_963668005.1. NCBI lineage: Eukaryota > Metazoa > Arthropoda > Insecta > Diptera > Ulidiidae > Melieria > Melieria crassipennis. The sequence goes on from OY764961.1 coordinate 19,767,634, forward strand.
GCGCCAAAAATTATTTGAAATCGAACATTGTTTTTGTTGTTTGTTATCGCGAAAATTTGTGCTGCTGCCAGTGATTGGCATTTTCTTGATTTGCAGCTGACTGACTGGCTGTTGTCGTTGTTGTTGTTGTGTAAGTTAAAAATATTTACTATAATATTTTGCAAATAACACGAGGCACTCACTGGCCACTTGTTTGCGCAGTGAAACATAATTTTGCGGTTAGCCAGTTGCGCGTTTTAATTTGATTTTGATTTTTAATTCGAATGGTTGTTGTTCGACTTAGCTGAACAAAAAACCCCAACGAATAAAAAATGCAAATATGTTCGCTAAGTGATTTTGAAAATCATGATGGCGTGCAAATTAATGAACGCACGCACGCTGCTTACAAGCCAATCTAGTTTTACGTCAGAAGAACGCTTCGAACAGTCGTTTGGGAAATTACTGACAACTCGTGGTTTTTGTACGGTGTGTGTGTTTGTTTATATATAGTATGTTTGTGTTTAGTTTATGTGCAGTGTTAGCGATAGAGTGCAGTCTGCAAATAAATCGTAATTTCTTTTATTACATAATTAAACGGTATGTGCAATGCGTACAGAATGAATTAGGTGACGTTCAGTTGACATTTAACGCTGCTGGGAGTAGCTTAGTCCGGCTTAGTCCAGCGGTCTAAGACCAGCGGACATGTTCAGATCACCATTGAGAGGAGAGAGTAGAGACCACTTTAGGTTCTCTAGGTATGTGTCCCTTTATGTGTCCATATAAACCTTCCCCGTAAGAAGTGTCTTAGACCCATTTTTAATGTAAAAAATGTATATGGGACACATGGGCCCCACGAAAGTGAAAGGGTTAAGGCTGTTATAATGGTTTAAGAAATTATTAACTGTTGTGTTGCATTATTATTAATACCTACTAAATTGGCGCGTAATAACAAATTATTGTGAATTCCTGATTTGCTAGAAAACACTGTCTAAAGTTTTCTATATTATTACATAAAAATATTTATTTTCCAAAGAAGTGCGAACCATTTACTTCTTATACTTTTTATTTGAGTTTTTTCAGTATTTTCTGAATCTACATAAATTCCTTGTAGCTGATCTCAGTAGAGCATTTCTTTATTTTCTCCATACTTAAATGTTTTCATACCATTTCTAGTACATTAAAAAAAATATTTCTTTGAACATTTTGTTGATCTTTGCAGAGGTTTCGAATGTTGTTAGCGTTTTGTTTAGATTCTGTCAATCAGTTCGAGTTTATGATGTTTGACTTTTTCTATTATAATTTCAATGTTCCTGCATTGAGCGCAGAGTTGCATAATTGATTACAATTTAAACTACTTGACTGAGAACTTATATTGTGCGATTTTGATAAGGGCTATTGATAATTTCTGGGAATTTCTGAAAAATATTTCTATGCGAAAACCCGTTGGAATTTCAATATGAAAACTATTACAATTTGTTTATATTTGTAATTTGAAATCATACAGTTTAGCAAAAGTTAGGCATCGGCCACTTAACTGTTGTGTTATTATAAATATGTATGCAACTCTATACATATATACATACATATTTGTATAAAAGTATGTGCACTGATATGTTTTGTAGTCAAGTAGATTGATTACTGATGAGCGCAGATTCGCTGATTCTAAAATCTGAGATCTAAAATTTTATTTATTTGCTTTTATTTTATATGGAAAACTATTAGTTACTTCTTTACATTGGATATTTTAAAATTGTGTTTTGTTTTTTTAATGCTTAGTGTCCGACCGAATATTCGGTTTCGGTTTCGGCCCAAATAAGTGTTTCGGTTTCAGTTTCGGCCAAAAAATGCCCGAACGGCCGAAACCGAAACATTCTAGAATATTTTTTACATTTAGGAGAGAATTGAGATGCAACCAATGTAAATAAACGTCTTTTTTTAGTATATAATATTAAATTACTTTATTTTGAATATTAGCGAGTAAGGTATACAAGGGTAATTTTTTTATGTTTAGGTTTGAAAAAAAGAAAGAATGGTTTTTATTAATAAGTATTTATTTATTTATGTTTGTTTGTTTGTTCTTTATTTACTTAAAATAAAATTCGTTTGTTGAAAAATTGTGATTTTGATGCTTGATGAGGTAATTTTTATTTCAACTAGAAATTTTCGGTTTCGGTTTCGGCCGAATATTAAAAAAAAACCGATTTCCGGTTTCGGCCCAAAAAAGTGGTTTCGGTCGGACACTACTAATGCTTTAAAATTCTTAATTGTGACTTAAAAAAGTCGTTTCTGAGTGTATAAAGAACAAGCAAATAGACAAACATTCAAACAAACATTCATTCATTTCGACCGAAGATACATTTGTATATACATAGATAAAAATCGTAATTTCAATATATTTGATATGAAAGTATAATTGTGGCACACACAGAATTTCATTTTGAGGGATTCCGTTTACAACTCTACAATTCCGTCAACCCCAATACCATTTAGGTAGGTAAAATAAGTGACCACTTCTAGGTCAAAACTAAGACTATGTGATCCATTGTGTTACCGTGTTACCGGGAGGGAGGGGAGCTCCACCTATACCGATGAGAGCCACCGGGTAGCTCTAATAAATTTATCGATACGGCTTGGGGCATCTTTTCTTGGTCCATTAGGCAGCTGAAGAAGTGCTGTCCCCAAAATCGAAAACATGTTTTTCAAAGCGCCGGACATCCGATGAGGAGATGCACAACAGATTCCTCGCAGTCTTTGTTCTTGCAGCAGACCCAGTCTTTTGGGGTCTTGGTCGATGGGGCAGTGTCCAGTTGTCATTCTCACGATCCCTATGGCAGGTTTTTTTAGTAGCATCAATGTGAATGAATCTCCTCTAGTCGCTGGAAAGCCAGATCTGTCTTGCCTTGTTGCACTTTTGTTCGGGGGGGTTCAGGGAAGAATCGCATTGAGCCACGCGCAAAAATAGTAGTACCACTTTAAACCATATTTGCCGCCCACGGTTTCTGGTAGATAACATATATTTGGGGACAACCCCTTGTGTGCGCCACTTGATTGTACGTAATTAATTTCTAGTTTTGATTAATCAGTATCTACAAGTAATTGAGTTTTCTAATTCAAGTATCTACAAATTATTAATGACACTTAAACTCTTAAATTAATCTATAAATTTAATCTTTTGAACTGAATTTAATATCGCTTTTCATTTTTACAAATATTTATAATTTGTATTCTAACCTCAAACTATTCCGACGTGTTCATTCAGTTGAACAGAGTTTCAAATTGCAGTTCCAGCGTGTTTTTCGCATTAATCAACCAAAACACTTTTTACTCTCCATAACTTGTCTTTGGAGCTGCGCAATAACTGCCCTATTACATTTATTAAAAACATGTAGATTTTATTAAAAGCATTCAAGAATGCATTAACTTCTATTTTTAGCGGTAACATGACTAATTTCGCCGAAACCCGACCATTATTTTGTCCATTAAAAATTCCCAACGAGTGCGAGCCCCCACCTGTCCATCGACTTTGACTTGAAACCTGTTTTACTGCTGCAAGTAATCTCAATGAAATGTTAATTTTCGTACAATTTCGTTTCCATTTAAACAGTTTACATTTGTGCAATCGACGCGTTTGTTTGGTGTATTTCGGCGGCGCTGACTCACTCAGCGTTGCGGGGAATTCAATTCGGTTCGGCGGTGCGCTGCCGCTCGTTCCATCATTTGGACGAACCGGTCTCAATTGAGCTGATTTCTGTGCGCACTCGCAGTTTGTTGTTGTTGTTGTCGTTTTGCTAACGGCCCGCGCACTCGTCCAAACTTCAGCGCCCGATGATCGATGCGAATCGTATCGTTTGCTTTTTTCACTTTACGCGAATTTGATTTGTCTTATTTATTTTATCATTCCTGCAGAATTAATGTTATTTTAATGCCGTAATTAAATAAATTTATTATCGTTCCATTGTCGCGTGTTGGCGTTGACATTGCACAGCGATAAGCATTCGGCGCGCATATTCTTCGTCGACGGTGCTTCTTCGTGCTTCCCCTTTTCGGTTGTGGGAATGGAAAATTTTCGGCCACTTCTGTCACATGTGACAAGTTATTACTTGGTTTTATGTTAGGCTTGAATTTGCAATAACATTTGACCACAAAAACAAATCATCCAATTGGTGCACTGTCTGTCTAACTACTGACCGACCAATCTGCTGCTATGAATTTCGCTCTGTGAACGCCTCTACGTCATCTGTTTCGCATTTGTGAGCTTTGCTGTTGTTGTGTTCACTGGTTGCACAAATAATGTTGCCATTTCCTCTTTCTGTCACATTTACTAGTCATTGGCATTATTTATAGTCAGCTGCAATGCTGGCGCCACGCTCGGTCCGCTGGCCCATGGAATATATTGGCGCGTTGGAGCAGCGGCTGACTGATTAAATTCGATAAGCCTTGTGCGGCATGCGGTGGCATCGAATTGAAGGCGAAACATTCAATTGCGTCGGTCACAGGCACAATCGCTGCCCAATTGGCCATAATAAATGACTTCAGTCGGGCGACTAAGCTGTGCGCGCGTCATACGACATGCGTCAGTATGCGCACTCGGCTGTGCCACCGCTCAATGCAGCGCACCAGCCGCGGCGCGTAATCTGCTAACTGCTGCGCGGGTCTGTTCTGTTTGCAGATTGCGTTGCAGTGTCGTGAATTTTGCCGCTTTCGTCTGCTTTTTATTCATTTATAATGTTTGTTGTTGTTCTATTTTGATTTATTTTCGCCGTGCGCCGGTAGTTTATCGGCGCGGTACTAAAGATAGGCGTAATATTGGCATTTAATCGAAAGCTTCGATCGCCGCACGCTGGCTGTCCAACTGACTATTGAGGAAATTAATTAATTGATTTGCTTTTGTTAAATTTGTAAGCATTTCAATTGGCACAGGCAGATAAAATCAACTGAAATCTATTGTAGAGCCGATTTGAAGTGGTACAACCGAATTTGTTTGGACGCTACTTTGAACTAAAGTATTTCAAATATCAGATTAATATAACTAAAGCTCGACCGAAGGTGACATTTTGGTCATAGCCGAAGCCGGTTAATCGGCTAAAACCAAAGCCAAATGTAAACTAATTTAAAAAATATGAAAGTAAACGCAATTTTTTGTAAGTTTTGTGAAAAATAACCGAAAATAGCCAGTTTGCCGAATGTGACCGAAGCCAATTATTCGGTCGTTCTCTAATTACAACCCTTTCAGACGTCAGATGTAACGATTTATTATTGTTGAAATAACTATATGGTTTTAGTGTGATATTAAAACAGTTCCAGTTTTGTTACTCTCATATCCTTTTAGAATTCAAGTACCAGAAGTAAAAATCAAGATTGATCTTCTGGGTTTGAAAGGGTTCTGGTTGAAAGCGTGTTATATGTTGATGAATTGGGAAACATTTGATTTCTGATTTGTATTTGGTTAGCAGTTTAATTAACACTGAAGTGATTAGAGATTGGAGTGAATAAGCAAATACAGTGCAAATAAAGTTTAGGTTAAATTATATTAAAGTATTTGTAAAACGTCATGAGATGTTATTATGCCAGGTGAGGTTATGTTTAAGTGAGGTAAAATATGTATAGATTAAGATTTATTTGATATGGATTACGTTGAAGTAGGATAAAATTAGATTATTGCTTAGTGTATATTTAGTTGCTGAGAATTCTTGAAAGTGAGAAAACCCCTAAAAACATAGTTCGCTTGCACTTCTAGTACCGCCTAGCATCTTGGAAGCATCTTATATTCTTAATTTGTATAGATTTGGAAATCGGAAAGCCCTATGAAAGATACGTATCCCATACCCTTTGAAAGATGTCCTCATGGACCATTTGATTAGGATGGTAGGTCAAAAGAGAGCTCAGCTCATTGCTTCAATAATTCATTAATGGAGCTTCCACTGTTAAAGATCCCATGGAGTTTATACTTGATCCATGACATTTCGCACAATAAATACGAAAGAGTTACATACAACTTAAAAAACTGAAATTTTCAGGGGATACAAATAAAATGTTGATTTGGTAGAAGCAACGCAATTAACCTAAAAACAGATATATTGGCATTTTTTGTGTTAAAGAAAATAGTGATAAATAATAATGACATTTTTGAAGTAGTTAGAGTTGTGTATTGTGAATTAATTTATGGAGAAAAGTCGATATTTGTAAATTTTAAGCTGTGACTCTTTTGTATTTAGCGTGCGAATTGTTGAGCCAATCTGCAACCCTGTTAGTTTGTGAAGCATTGAGAAATGTATACAATTGTGATGAAGCCAAGTTTAATGAAGTGAAGTGAGGTTAGGTTAGATTAGATAAGGTCTCAGCAAGTTATGTTAAGTCTTGTTGTGTGTGATTTTTTCTTCAAATTCACTTAAATTCCAGTTAATTGACTAATGCGTAAATTGAGGCTCAAATTGTCATCGGGTTGGCACTAATTTGATTTTAATTCACAATTGGGTTTATAGGTTAATAAGTTGATACTACATTAGTGAATACTCATGTAAGATATCTTTAATGAAGGATGAGCTACTGGAACTCGTGTTGTCGGATATACTTCGCTTTAAAAAAGTGACGGACCGTCTAAATGAGATCCAGAGTCTCTTCAAGTAGCTGCGAGTCCGGGCACTTGTTAGTCAAGGGAAGAGGCAATAGCTGTCTGTGTCCATGTACACTCCCAACAATATATAATAATATTATAAAATAGTGATGTTATGTATATTATGTATTTAGATTCGAGTAAAAATTCTATTTTAAATGATTATTTCAATTGGGTTTTGGTTTTAATAAGATTCAATCATACAGATTTTTTGCATTTAAGTTGGATTTTAATCGTTTTTTGGGCTCAGAAAAGCTTCAAATGTATTTATTTTCAGAAATACATTAATTCCAAACTTCCAGCTATGTTGAGACTCAGGTCATGTCACGATTAGTATTCTATTTATTTTATGATTTTAATGCAGAATGCATTCTTTACAGCGCAATACCAGAATATGCACACTAATTGACTTTTATTGCCAATTGACTGTATTCCATACACATTTCACAAGATTCGTATTCTATAAAACTATAGAATTGAATGCAAAGTGCATTTCTTACAGCACCAGACACGACATACTAATTGAAATTTCTCATGAGCTGAGTGTAGGGTGCACCGCATAAATCATTTAATGCTAATCGAACTTTGTACTCTCGCCGCTCGGCTGGTATCATGTGCGATCGCACTTTGATGAATTGCGGAGTAGAGGCGCAAATAAAACGCTTAGAGTTGGTACCAACTGAAATATATTTATTTTTTGGCACACACCAACAGTAGTTTCAACGAGACAAAAGGAAATGTCGAAGTGATATGGCAACAGAAAAAAAAACATTAAATTCTCAGCATGGGAGCTAAAACACGAAATTGCAATTAAAGAAATCAACTAACCAACAGAAGTAGCCATTTTACATGAGCAAAGAAATAAAAATCAGTTTCATATTGCCGAAATTATAGATAGTGGCTGAACTGACAAGCCAAACGGTGGCAACGCGTTGGTTTATTTGTTTGCAACAAAAAATAAAAAAATATTTAAAAAGTAGCAAACCTGTGAAAATAAAAACCGTGTTTTTTCAACCTAAAACGACAACGACTAAACGGCCTGACAGGCATCAGCTGCTCGCTGTGGTCGTAGACGTAATTTGCTTATTTTACGTGATGTCCAATACTTATATCCACTGTACACTTAATGGCCCAAACACATTCAAGACGACAGCGACACGGCCACACAACTTCAAAATGGCGCCGGTTTCGACAGGCAGCAACGTTTTAACAATCATATTTTTGAGCTCCTAAACCCAAATTTTTAAGTGCTTCGGCACTATAGCATTCGTCTATATCTATTTTACCGTTGTACAATCTATTTAAAAAAAATTCTTAGGTGTAATAATTTTTAGAACTATTAAAATTTTAACTGAAATACTAACAAATTGTTAATTGTTGTTGTCTATTAAAAATATCTGTTTTAAAGCAGTGATGCCAATTGTTTGGTTTTGTCGCCTAAAAAATAGGGAATACAGTTCTCCCTCGTATAATGCGGTGGTTACGTTCCAGGAAAATTCCGCGTTATGTGATTCGCGTTATAGAAGACTTAACTTTCATATAAATTTTAGGGTTATGTTCCAATAAGCTTTTTCCAAAATAAAATAGGTACTAAATTAAAGATGTATGTACATTCCAACTCAAAGTAAAAATTCAAACTTTATTTAAAAAATTAAAAAACATAATGAAAAAAACTGTTTTTTTAAATCGCGCTATATCGAAAACGCGTTGTGGAAGTACCGCGCTATACGAGGGAGACCTGTACTTTGTGCTTTCTATGTTTGGCAACAGCGACAACTCTGCTCAGTTTTCGTGTAGTCGTGCTGTCGTCAAAATAATTGTTTTAATACGAATCTGATTCTATATTTTGACAGATGAAGTCGTGTCGCTGCTGTCGTCCATGTGTTCGAGGCATAATGCATATATTCATGTGTATCGTGTGTATGTATAAATAAAATGTACATTCACTCCCAGTCGGAAATTTGGTAAGGTGATTCCAAAGTAATGCATGATTTATGCCTTATTTCGTATGCTGAAAACAGAACCGTACAGAAGTAAGGTATTCGTAAGCAAGGAAAAGTATGCATGAAAAATATAAAAAAACGACGACGCCCGAACAGAGACAAATGCTTACCCGGTAAGGTATTCGTAAGCGAAGTTATGAATACTTCAATTTTAAGCTTACAAAGTAAGCAAGGAAAAGTATGCATGAAAAATATAAAAAAACGACGACGCCCGAACAGAGACAAATGCTTACCCGGTAAGGTATTCGTAAGCGAAGTTACGAATACTTCAATTTTAAGCTTACAAAGTAAGCAAGGAAAAGTATGCATGAAAATTAAAAAAAGATATAAGCTACCAAAAGTAAGGTATTAGTAAGGTATGTTCCGAGTAGCTCCGAGTTTGAAAGAAAACAGTGAATGAACAAACGTAGCGGGTTGGGCTCGATAGTCTAGAGGGTAGAGCGCTGGCTTTTCATGCCAGACGCCCTGGTTCGAATCCTAGCGCGGGCTGTTTGAACACTCATCTATTTCCATCGCTATCCACATGAAGCAGTTGAGAATTATAAGAAAAGCACAAGTCAAAATATCGCAGGCAATAATAAAATTTTTATTTTTATTGGAAAAAGTAATTATTTATTTGTAATCATTACGTATAGCTTACGCTGTAAGCTATATTGTAAGGCATACTGCTTACGTTGTATGCTATTGGTAAGCGAAACGGTAAGCATGGGTTCGTGCGATGCTTACTTTTTCAACTATGCGTAAAGCATGTTTGGTATGCGCTCACTTTTATAAAGTCCCATTACCTTATCATACGAAAAAGTAAACAGTATTTGGAATGCAAGCACGAAGTATTCCGAGCACTTTCTTTGCATTGCTTTCTATTTACAATAGTAAGTGAGAGGGTAAGCATATATGATTCTCTTTATACTTTACGAAATAATGCTTACGTCAGGCGGCCATTTCCTTAAAAAAGTAATGGGAATTCGTAAGGGAAATATGGAGTACTCCACAACGAAAAATAAGCATTCCGTAATGCATTGATTCATCGTTCCATTTCCGACTGGGCTTATACGGCACACACCTACTCACATATTCGTAGCTGAGCAGTTCTGAGAATTTTTAATTTATTTTACGTTATAATTGGTAGAGAAAATTATTGAAAAAGCGTGCCAAGTATTCCAGCCTGCAGTGTGTGAATGGCGTCTTTTTTAAATGTAGATATACGTAATTGTCGCTGTAGTTGTTGTCAGTTGTGAGCGTTTTCAGGCAGGTCAAATTGCAACCAAATGGATTCCATTAAAATTTGGTTTTTACTACATTTCCTAAATTTAATTCGACTAGTTGCATTGTTTGTTTGTGGTGTTCAACGCGTCAGCAGCCTTGTTGAAGGTCGTTGGTTTCAATTTGAATACTAAATAAAATTATACTACATATGCAAATATTGTATATAATTTAATATTGTGTGAATTGTGTACTATATAGTCATATTTTTCACTCGAGCGCAGCGCATTCCTAGCATATTCAGGATGTGCCGTGCCGGTTAGTCATTCACTTCTTGGAATTTACCACCACTTTGTTGTGCAATATAAACGTTTCGCACTAGAGGCGTAGTCGGTATTTTGTTAAGGGGTCAAGATTCCTTAAGCTTATGAAAGGTTTTGTTTCATGTAAATGTGAACAATTAATGGTAAATAAAGGAAATAGCGAAACTTAAAAACTTATAGAGTTAACCATAGGAAGAACAAACTGGGTCATGTAGACCCATACTTCCACTTTATTTATGATTTCCTCCGAATTTTATTTAGTATGTTACAAACTTCAAAGGGATCTATAATACCTATAAATTGTTAACACAATTATATAAACAATTATAGATTGTTAAAGTACCCAACCTTTTTTTTCAAGTCAAAAGGTTCAATAGTTTTCAACTGGGTTTTTGATTGTTAAAAGTTACTTTTGCACCAAGCGAAGTTATTTTCAGTTTAATTTAAAATTTCCTACCAATGTTTTTAATTTTTTTTATAAAGTAATGCAATGTTCATGTCATATTTCTTAACCCAAAGAAATTGCCATGACATCACAAGTTCTTTTTTACTCGACACGTTTTGTAAGTGTTCAACTTGATATCGATACCTTATTTAATCGATATTTGATATATGACTTTAGGGAGCAGCACCGAGAATTATATAGTATTAAGTAACACAAAAAGATATGTTTACAAGCTTTATGAAGTGAACATGTGATTTGAAACCAATTTCTTTGGAAGAGTGAAATAGGTCCAAATATATGTATATTATCTTCACTTCTTGAAATCTCACACACATTTTTGTGAGTAGTACAATTTTCAGTTCCCTTCAAAAAACTTTTCTTAAAAGCAGAATTCGAAAACCAAGCCTTTTATAATTACTTACTTAACTGGCCATAACAACCCGTTATCGGGTTACGGCCTGCCGCAAAACTTCTCTCCAGGCGCCTCTGCTTCGCGCGCGCCTTCTCCAGTTGGTCACACCAAGAGATACCAGGGCCTTTTCCACTTGGTCCTTCCACCGGAGACACGGCCTCCCTCTTCGCCGTCGACCTCCAACCATCGCATCGAACACCTTTTTCGCCGGAGCTTCGTCATCCATGCGGCAGACATGACCGAGCCAGCGTAGCCGCTGGATGTTAATTCGCTGCGCTACGTCCATGTCCTTATACAGCTCATACAGCTCGGTATTGGTTCGTATGCGATAGTCTTCACAAACACGAACAGGGCCGAAGATTTTGCGAAGTACCTTCCTCTCGAACACTCCAAGGGCCGCTATGTCGTTTCGTGTCCTTGTCCATGCTTCAGCGCCATAGAGGAGCACGGGCAAGATGAGCGTCCTATAGAGTGCAAGTTTTGTCGGTCGAGAGAGGTCTCTACTTCTCAATTGCCTACCAAGACCGTAGTAGCACCTGTTGGCAAGAGTAATCCTTCGCTTTATCTCCAGACTGACATCATTGCTGCTGTTAATGGCGGTGCCAAGGTAGACGAATTCCTTGACAACTTCAAAGGTATACCTGTCGGCCTCGACGTGAGACCCTAGCCGCTGCCAGTCCCTGCGTGTAGACAGCATATACTTCGTCTTGCCCTCATTTACCACCAGCCCCATTTTGGCAGATTCTCTTTCGATAGCCGCAAATGCAGCGGTGACATCTCGCTTGTTACGCCCGATGACATCAATGTCATCAGCGTAGGCAAGGAGCTGGACAATTTTGTTGAAGATTGTGCCATTACGATGTACACCGGCCTTGCGCAGAACACTCTCCATGGTGAAGTTGAAGATGTCGCAGGACAAAGGATCGCCCAGTCTGAAACCTCGAACGGTATCAAAGGGGTCGGAGAGGTCACTTCCAACCTTGACGGAGCTGCGCGTATTGCTCAACGTCGCTCTGCAAAGTCTAACGAGCTTTGCAGGGATACCAAGTTCAGACAATGCGGCATATAGGCGATCCCTTATCGGGCTATCGAATGCTGCCTTGTAATCGATGAAGAGATGGTGTGTATCGATTTGGTTCTCATGGGTCTTCTCCAGGATCTAGAATCTAGACCTAACAAAATATGTAAAACAAGAACTCCTCGATACTCAGAAATATTCGTAGTTTTTTTTTCCTGACACCTATTTACTTGGTATTCGATGCTTCTTTTCGATACCAGACGTGAGCAGAAGTATCGATATCAAATGGGTATCGAATCATTGCTAAGAATGTTTAGTAATATTTGTTATTATTTGATAATTTTATAATATTCGTTAGTAGTAGTAAACACAATCTTTTCCTACCAGAGACTCTAAGTTCGTTTCCCAGTTCAGACTAGTTAAACACTCGTCTACTTCTATCGCTATTCACAAGAAGTGGTTGACAATTATAGGCAAAGGACAAGTGTGCTTTTGGCAACAAATGGCAAAAAATTCCAAGTGCGAAAACCCCCCTTGCCATTTGTGAACACAAGTTGAAAAAACAGTGTTTGCATACATTTTTCAAATAGGTGGAATTGTGGTGTCACAATGACCTACAGCGACAGCCAGCTCAATCTGAACCTCTTTACAATGTGGGGGGTCCTAAACCCCTCCTTGGCTATGCCTCTGTTTATTACGCATACACACACATGTAAACATTGTAAGCATGTTTGTTGTGGCCTGCTGTTTTTGCTTCACGTATATTTATTTGTTTTGAATTGTCAGCCTTAAGGCGGTTGTGGGCTGTTAACGGATTTGTTGGCTTCTTACTTCATACATTCAAATATGAAAAACAGATACTTTGTATTAAAAAAAAGTCGCCTTAAATGTTGCTCAAGTCCACTGTAATGCACACTGTTCCGATTTTCCAGCGAATTCGATTGCTAATTTGATGGCCGCATTTAATTGATGACAATTCTTGGCCCGATTCCAAAGCATTCCTGCGCGCTGTTTAATTTAGTCGCTATTTGTTGTGGATTTTATTTATTGCCCGCTGTGGCATAAGGCGTATGTAAATTTCTGTACGAATATATAAACCAAATGTATGGATATATGTTTATTTATTTGGGCCTGTTTGTTTAGTTGAATTGGCATTTGCATTATTTTGGTGGCTAAAATTTCAACGCCACCGGCAACTCATCTCTAAAGAATCTGTTGTGGTTTGTTGCAGCACTTTCTATGCGATGTTTTTCTGAATGAAAATTGCTTTCGCTGATTCAGTGAGGAAAAAATTCGTTTTGGAATTTTCATATTCCCGTTCGGGTTCGACTCTGCGGCGCGTGTTCACTGCCCGGGTGCGTGCACGTTTGGCTTGTGGCCCGCAGAAACGCCCACCGCGCTGTCAAATTAAGATTTTTCAAAATACAAATTTGCATATAATATAGAAGTGCATATGTATGAACATTGCTGAACTGTTTCCGATGGATGTTTTCCTGTTTTGAACGGCAATAAAATCGAAAGCTCGGCGCATGCCGCTTTTTCGCCTAAAGGCCAATTTTATTTGTTTGCCCGAAGACGTGATCACGAATTGGCGAATTTTAAAATTTTAAATACAAACTTTGGAATTCCCCAAAAATTTAATTGCCAAATAAGTACAACGAATACTGTAGGAATTTTTGTTTGGCTGCATGGGCCGGCTGCGGATTGTACTTTGCCACATGTGACAGCGTAGACTAATAACCGCTAGAAGAATAAACAACAACGCGTATGTTTTGTATTTATTCAAATATTTGTTTCTCAAATTTACGTACAAATTTTGTGAAAGAACGAGAAGAATGAATTGCCTACACGTAGAGTCCGACCGATACCGAATTTTGCGGCCGATGCCGATGAATCGGCCGAAAGGGCGAAAATCGGCCGATGCCGATACCGATGCCGATTACATAGAAAAAATAACACGAATGAATTCAATCAAAAACACAGTCTATTTTATAAAATAACAGAAGGAACTATTACATATTGTTTGTAATATTCATCACAAAATAACAAAACAACGAGAAAAGAAATAATTAAAAACTAAATAAAATAACAAGAGAATTCAGAATTCTAATACATTAACATGTATTAAAAAAATAATATATCACATTAATCCACTGAGGGAGAAACCAAAATAGTGACGTAAATATTGCATACAAATTCAGTTTTTTATTCAACTTAAAATTACGATTTTTATATTAAAATTTGTACTCTCAAATTGCGACCCGTTGTACAGATGCAGTGGGAAGAAGTCAGAAAACAAATTTGGAAAAAATAAAAGGCCTGTTAAAAAATGCTTCCAGTTTAAAAAGAAGGATAATATTGAAAAATTAAATGCCCCTTCTTCTGATATCCACATTAAGAGACGAAATGCATAGACATTTCGAGAAAATCTGTGTTTTTAAGAATACCTAGTTTAAAAAAAAACATTTCTAGGAAACATTTATATTAAACAGTACCTATCTAAAAATACTTTACTGAAAAGGGGTATAGTTAAGAATCCGTTGGTACAAAAAATGAAAACAAAAAAATGAAAGCAGAAAAATAGGCCGATGGCATCGTCAACCAAAAACAGCCGATGCCACAATCGGTCAAAAAAGGCCGATGCCTATTCTTTTTTTTTGGCCGATGTCGATACTAATTTTATTGGCCGATACTAGCCGATGCCGATTAATCGGTCGGACTCTACCTACACGTAGCGTTGGACTGGTCTCACTTTTTGTGTCCTGTACAGTGGTGTGAAGCTTTAATCACGTTTTTGGTGTCTAAACTTTGCTATAACCAGAATATTGAAGGACCGTTTTCGGTATTCATAGATAAACTTTAATTAAAACTACAGACCAGAACGGTTCTCCGCGTAGAGTTGTCTGTGCCATAATTCCTCAATTTTTTCAATAATATTTCCTCAATAGTTATTCTCTCCACTTATTCTTTGTAAAATAAATTTGACTAGTTGCAAACCTACAATACAACCCAAAAGTTCTCACTTATTTCCGAAATGTATTTTAGTTATTCAAATACAAAATTCATGACAAAAATTAATCATCACTTAAAAATAAAAATGTCATAGCCGTTTAACAGCAGGCGCCAAATAAAATACGGACCACTACACACGTTGCCATAATATTTTACAATTATTTTTCAGCACAACCAATGCAATGCTGGGATCGAGAAGGTTTAGTTAGTACAAATCGCCGTCGAGCACTTCAATGCGGTTGTGGTGTACGAGTACAATTGCCATATACTCAAACAATATATATGAGATTTGTTATGGCTTCCAATTGAAATTTAAATTAATTTCATGCCACATTTACCGTATCCATGATTTTTTACCAGATAGTGTGGCCGAAAACACATCTGTTTCTGTGCTAAAGTTTATTGACATATTTCGAAAATCTCTACTATATGAGATTTTCGAAAACACTTTTTTCAATATGTGAGCGGATGCAATGGTGGGTGTGTGGTTTTTGTTGTGCCAGTTTTCGAAATATAAATTGCGACTGCGTGAAAAATTTTCCAAAAAAAAACAATAACAGAGAAAAACGTATTTTCAGTTGGTCAGTGTTGAGCTAGAAACGCGCTACAATGTTAAAAAAAATAAATTGAATTGATTTTATTTTACAGAAAATTTTTAGATAGTTTAGAGTAACAACAAATATTGCTTACAATGTTTTCGTAAGAGACAAATCTTTGAGTTATTAGAAAACGTGAAAGAGGCTGAAAAAGTCAGCGAGATTGAGAAATCGAATCTAAAAAATCAGAAGGAGCAATTTATGGAATTCTGAAAAGTTTGAATGTCTAGTGGCATTCGTAGAAACTGGAGGGTGAATTTTTTATAGAAATCATTTAATATTTGCAAAACTTTGAAGCCTTCAACTTGATTCGAGTGAAAGCAGAGTAGACATACAATGATTTCTTCATAGATGGATCTTTTTCTTCACTGGTCGCAGTGCTTAATAACTTTAAACAATAATAATGATAATTGCTTCATAGGTTAATTATCTTTCTTGGAGACTAAAGTGTATCTAAGTAGACTAAAGAGAAGAATTTAATCTAACTAGGGTAAAAATTGTTTAAATTGTAGCAAACATTTGGGTAGATACTGCAATGCCACAGAATCACTTTTTACCATCAATTTATTGTTACGAAAATTAGTTCTGCCACCTCAACGCAGGCGTAAATCGTTTCACTGAATTGTGCTCAAAAATAAAACATACTAAAATTCCTCGCAGTTCGAAACTAGTAAGCAATTTATTTACAATTTTTCACTCTACTGTTTCACTAGTCACTTTATACTCCGTGTTGCACCTTTTCTTGTAAAAATCGAAAACTTCCCTCTAAGCTGCACCCGGCTGCCTTTTATATTTGTTTCCGCAGCTCGCTTTTAAACATCTCAGTATCGCCTTGAAATGTTCTCGAACATCCAAGTATCGCCGCGAGTCGTCTCTGCGATTGTTCCATCGAAAATACCAGGCCCCTAAAAGTATGCCAACTCGTTCTCAAATATCCCAGTATTACTTCGCAATTGCATAGTGACGGCTAGCATTATCAATACATTATGTTCTCCTTAATGAAAATTACATTTTTCGCTTCGGCAGCACAGTACGCAGAGCACTGAACTCCCATGCCAGTCGTGGGTTCAATTCATACCTGACGTGGTCCCACACTTTTCTAAGTCCAACTTTTCCTTTTAATTGTTTCCCATTCCTTAGGCATTATCTTGTCAAATTCTTCACCTTTGTAGAAGTTCCTATCCTGTCCACTGATTACTGATTGACAGTTATGATGAGCAGCTCGAGCAGATTTTCATGTCCAGCAGCCACACTAGCGCAACAACAAAACCACTGGTAGTCCGGGTTCAAACTAACGAAAATATATTGCAGCGCATACAGCACCCAAATAAGCTTATTACAGACACCAACCTCTGCGTTTTCCAAAACCACCTCCTACTTAACAGCAACGAATGCACAGAGGGCGCGTTCTACACAACCCAGTAATGAACTTTCACATGCGGAGATGCCTCTTCAACGACAGATGACAGATGAGACCCTATCACTTTGGACTGCTACCCATAGGTTGGACACCCACCCTGGCTAAACCTTCAATTGATTAACGTAACCAAAACATGACATGAGCCTGGTTGTTGTTGTATGTACAGGTCTCCCTCGTATAGCGCGGTACTCCTACAACGCGCTTTCGATATAACGCGATTTAAAAAAAACAGTTTTTTTCATTGTTTTTTAATTTTTTGAATAAAGTATGAATTTTGATTTTGAGTTGGAATGTACATACATCTTTAATTTAGTACCTATTTTATTTTGGAAAAAGCTTATTGGAACATAAACCTAAAATTAATATGAAAGTTCAGTCTTCTATAACGCGAATCACATAACGCGGAATTTTCCTGGGACGTAACCACCGCGTTATACGAGGGAGACCTGTACTTAGGTAATTCTACAGCGCAAAATTTATAATCTGTTTGCATCAACTACGAGTGTACTTGTAACAACAACAACAACAACATGAAGTTAAGTGAAGTTTTCGAAAACAAATTGACCGTTTTGCCAAATGGTAACATGCTACTTTTTGGACCCTCTATGGTTTCAAGAATAATTTTTTTTTTGTTGGTGCTTAGAATAGTTTGCACTTTTAGGAATAATACAAAATTCATAAACTGAATATTTAAATTTAAAAAGATAAGTATACACGTTGTTTGAATGTTATATCATTGCATAGTAAAGAAAGAAGAATCAGAAAAAATAAGAGGCATTTTTAATTTGACTTTTTAATTCAATTAAGATACACTTCTTAATAAATTTAGCTGAAGTAGATGAAAAATATTCGATTTTTAGATATGCGTAAGCGATTTTATGTTCAAGTAATTAATTAACTAATTATTGCAGCCACAACGATATGGTTGCTATCATAAGAAAACACATTAAAAAACAGGGTTCGGTAATAAAACTTAAAAAAAAAATATTATGGAATGTTGTTGATATAACTACTCAGAAGACTAAATTGATAAATTTAAATTTATAACTTTTTCAGTAAAAACCTGTAGTGAAAGGTTTAACCCGAATGTGCCGGAATTATTCTTCTCTCGAACTTTACGAAAACATATTTTAATGGATTTAATATAAAACATGATTGCAAAAATACACTTTTTGAGTGCATGTTTAGTGTGACCATATGGCCATGCTAGGCGCTACCGGGTTAAGGAAGCTCTGAATCTAGAATCCTTTTGCCAAACTTCATGTTAAGAATGAATCAGTTGATTTCTAAAGCTCTGTTTTGTTCTAGAAGAACATTTTTGTAAGTAAAATTGAAAATAATTTTTAAATATATTGCTGAATATGTTTTTGTTTACAATTTTATGAAATCTGACTTCATGCAACAAGAACCAGAACGCAGAAATGTTAATGGAACCATTCCAGCTTTGTTTTTCATTTCCCAATCGTTTGTTTTCCCAAAGTTTCCATTCATGCACTCACTGCGGATCGCGAATACCTGCAATTCGCACAATGTGAGGCGCAGAGCGAAAGCCAAATATTTACATATAATTCGCCCAAAAACAATTCTCAAGCATTTAAAATGCGAATTTCAAGTGAAAGGTGGAACTGCAAAAAGCCAAACAAAAGTCAGCGCCGCAACATTCTACTTATGTGTGCACGTATGTATGTATACGCACACACACACAAACACACTCGCCACAAGTCCGAAACTTTTCACAAAAACACAATCGGCGAAAAACCATGTCTTCAGTTTTCAGCAAAAAGACAACACGGCCGCACATCGAAAGCATCCGAAATCGGAGCAAACGCAAACGCATCGCAGATATCGCAAACGACACACAAAAGTGATTTGCACGAAAGCGAAAAAAGAGTTTTCTACGCGAAAACTACATTCAAGTCGCTGCCAGTTTTCGGTACTAAATATATTTTCTATTATTGCTCGTGTTTGTTGTTACAAATTACACTGGAAAGCAATTCAGCGCACTGATTGGTGCGGATATGTGGCGATTGTGAGCCTTAGTGCGGTCATAAATTAATAAAGACCTTTAGAACAGCAACAACAATAGCAAAAAATCGAATTATTACAAAGTGAAAACAAAAAAAAAAACAGTAAAGCCAAAGCTAAGCGGCCAGTTTCGTGCAAATATACTTGCGACGGTATCGGAAACAGTTAAGAACTGAAGAGGCGACAGCGACCACGAAGACGCCGACAACTAGCGGCCAGCGATAGTTAGGTGATAAGGCGCGCAGGTGATTGTCAGCACTTTATTGTGCCAATTATGGGATTTATTGTGCAATCACATTCGGCTGACTTTGGCTCGCTTGGCGGCCGGCAAGTCCGCGCGTGCTTAACTATAGTAAATTAATAAAATAATTGAATGAAAATCATTCAGCGTAACTTGTGAAGTGATTTGCCTTATCGCAAATTTTACAAAGTGTCCGTTCAGTCGAACAGTTTGAGAATTAAATTGAACTGTGGAGGGGGATGGCGAGTGACGATTTTAGTGCAAAATCTCTGGGGTTGTGATGGGCGAATATTTGGTTGGCCTTAAAAAAAGGCATTTGGAAAAGTTCGGCTTAGGAAACAGTGCTCGCTGCCAGTCCGGGGGGCATAATTGCGAGACGTGACCATCTTTTTTGTGTGTGCGCCGCACACAGGATTTTTTTTATTACAAACACTGTACAACAAAAAAAAAACAAAAATTCTGACAACAAATTCTGGTAATAATAAATTATAACACTGTACAACAGCATTTCTGCAACAGAGTAACGACCGTATATTTCTGAAAGAGGACGTCGTACTGATCATTTTTGCCGAACAAAGTAATAGTCCAGCACGTCTGAGTTTTTTGTAATTTGCACATAAAGGTTAAAGGGTCCCTATAGACTTTTACACGGAAAGGATAAAAACGTGAAGAACTAGAGCTTTGTTGCCTAAGACAAAGTTGTTTGCATTAAAAGTGTGAATATTTTTTGTGTACACATGAACCACCCTCCCCCTTTCCTTACCCCCCTTTTTCATGTTTTTCGGAAAAATTTTTCATAAAAAGCTTGTATTGACTAAAATATTGAAAAAAACACTATATTGTCTTTTGGGAAAATATTCCTCATTAAGGGGGTCTTGAAACACCAAAACTTTCTCAAAACTTTCCCGAGAGGACGACATCCTCTTTCAGAAATATATGGTCGTTACTCTGTTGCACACAAAAAGTTTAAAGTTGTTTTACTGTGTAATTGACTGGCTAACAAATTCTGGTAGAGGAAGCAAAAAAAATGTATGTACGTGTATCGACACTTTGAAAGTTTACTTCATGATACAAAAAATAATGGTTGAGCCAATGCTTCTTCTCAGCAACCATGTTTCACATCTGACATTAAACGATTTTTTGTCGTTCTCCTTTGAAAATGTGCTATCGCACTGTTAGAAAATCTCTTGAACATTTTTTTAATACTGATATGTATTATCTGTTTATTTAAGAAAAAATTTTTAAATTCTTAGAACCTTAAATAACACTAATTTACTATTTTATCGAAGTGGCATCACGACTCAAGCTTTCTACGAATACGAAAACGTCAATAAACACGTTTAGTGTCAAAAAATTTGACAGCGGTTCTACCTTTATTTTTTGCATCATGGTTTACTTTTAAACCTGTTTTTTAGGATACGTTAAAGTTTCTCCCCTTTTGCACATTCTTATGGTGAATCGGCATACGAAAACCATGTGATTTTACATTTTGGTTCAGCAATTTGATGTAAAAAACTGCAAGGATAATTTTTTGGAACATTTTAACCCTCTATCTCTTATTTTGATGGGCCAGTTTGAGCCTTCTTTTCCTACAATGCCAAAAATGTCCTTGGAACATGACTTTAAAGAAAGAAATGCACCACAAATATAGTCTTTTAATAAACCAAAGCTCAAAATTTAACTTGAACGCCAGAAATAGGTCAAGACTTAAAAATAGTTCAAGGAATCTCAGAGTTAGCTATTCCCTACTTCGCTCACGTCAATTTTGTGATGACAGGGAGTTGACTACACTCTTTTTGGGCCTCACAATGGGCCTTTTGAGGCCTCCAAATGTACTTACTGTGAAACCAGCAAAATGCCTGTGTTACCTAACCTATGCTAAACTTTGGCTAAATATATAGAATTTCAAGCTCTACATAGACTTTGACGCTGAACGTACAGATTCAGGGAACAGTAAAGTGGAAAAAGATATAGAAGAATGGATGTTTTCTACTTTGACTTCTGTTTTAGACTTATTGATTTCGAAAAATGCATTTTGAGATTAAGGAGTCTGTCAATAAAACTTGTCCACTACAAAAAAGAAACAATTTGCTTAACCAGTGGTTAGATTTTTATAAAAGAGTCCATTTTGTAATCGAATTCTTATTCAGATTTAAATTGTATATTTCGTTTTGTTTTGTTTAAAGCTTGTTTCCCTTTCACTAGAAACTTTTTAATTTATTAACTTTTTATTAATTATAATTTCACATTTTTATGGCGATTAAAGTTATCGTGAGTGCGATAATTGCTTTTACATCTAAGCGAGAGACAGTCTTTGATATTTAATGTATTTAAAGTTTAATTGAATTTTGTATTTTTCAATAAAGATCAATTTTTAACACTAGAAGACCACTGCGGTCAATTTGACGGTTTTTAATTTTTAAATATCTACATTTGCTTTAGTATTTCTATCAGCTTTCACTTTAGTGAATTTTATTTTAGTGAAATTTTTTTTTTTAACTTTATTTTGTGAAAAATTATAAATAAAGATATAGAGATATCAGTGGATATGATATGTAGTCTTTGTAGGTATGAAAAACTTGCGGTCTTTCTTGTGTTAATGTTTTCTTACAACAAGTTGAAGAATTTGTTAATAAAAAATAAATAATTGAAGACAACCATTTCAGAATTTTATAACTAAAAGTAACCATAATGAATCACGCAGCTAAATTATGGTTAAATGTTAAAGATTGATTGAAGATTGTAAAGTATAGTGTTCCACGAATCTGTAATGTTGATGTATGTATGATGTATGATGATTTGTAATCATTTTTCGTTTTTTGTGGTGGATGAAATGTTCTGGGTAGGGCTTTCTTATACAATTTGACATTTATGAGGCATATACCTTTACATATCCTTTATTGGGCTGTTGTGTTGCCCACCAAAGATTCCATTTGTAACTTTGTTTCTTCAGTGGTGTCTGTAAAAATGATTTACACTTTCCAGTATAACTTTCAGATATCAACATTTTACTAATTTAACTTTCAACTAAATTTGAGGTTAGGTTAAGGTAGTTTTAGTTTGTCTTGTCTCGTTTGAAATGTGTATGCAACTATATTTTAACCGTTATACACAATGAATGCTATATCACTCACGACGATATAGATCAATTTTTTCAACTAGAGTGACGTGAATGCTATAGCGTTCATTCATAAAAAGCATGAGAAGAAGAGGTTTATTATATTTTTATAACTTTATTTATTCAACAATAGTTCTCTCTTTGTGTATATATAATAATTGGACGCGGACACTATACTTCAAACCATTTTGATTAAAAAAATCTCTCATAAACGGACAAAATTCAGAAATATGCCCAACCAGGTTTTAAAAATCTGTACTACCCTATAATACCTACAAATCTCTCTCTTATTTGAAAATGAATATTTGAAATTTGGAGACCACCTGAACTATTTTTCAATGGGAAATATTTATTTTTTTAAAATTCAACATTGTTCTCATCAACTCAAGCAGAGCTAGCAATTTATGAAAAAGTATTTAATGAAGGTTTCGTGTTTAAGGCTTATTATTTTTTTGGGGGAAGTTTTGAGAAAGTTTTGGTGTTTGAAAACCCCCCTATTTTTTAATGGGGAATATTTTCCCAAAAGACAACATGGTGTTGTTTTAATATTTTACTCAATACAAGCTTTTTATGAACATTTTTTCCGAAAAACATGAAAAAGGGGCGTAAGGAAAGGGGAAGGGGGTTCAAGCGTACACAAAAATATTCACACTTTCAATGCAAACAACTTTGTCTTAGACATCAAAGCTCTAGCTCTTCAAGTTTTTATACTTTCCGTGTAAAAGTCTATAGGGACCCCTTTAACCTTTATGTGCAAATTACAAACAACTCAGACGTGCTGGAGTATTACTTTGTTCGGCAAAAATGATCAGTATGACGTCATCTTTCAGAAATATACGGTTGTTATTCTGTTGCATACAAAAAGTTTAAAATTGTTGTACTGTGATATTAATAAAATATTTAATATTCATAAATTTGTACAAAATATTAAATAAATAAACGACATACACTTGGATACAATTTCAACTAATTTTTTGTGCCCCCCTCCCCTTAACCGGACAAAACCACTGCGATGGTGAGTGTCCAGTTATGAGGAATTGCACTATACACCGAAAAAAAAAAATGAAATAATATGAAACTACTTAATGAATCAGTTGCTAATTACTTTGAAATGTACATTCATTACAAAAATTTAAGTTTATAAAAATACAGTACTTTTCGCTTAAAGCGAACTTCGAGGGACTGGGCAAAATGGTTCGTTTTAACCGAAAGTTCGCTTTAAAAGGGGTCCGTAATAAGCGAAAACATACAGCGCGTACTTTTGAAATTGGTTCGTTTTAGGCGGAAAATCGCTTTAAACGGGTTCGTTATAAACGAAAAGTACTGTATAAATGAATAAAACTTGGCTTTAAAATTTGAATGCTTGATTGCATCACTCTGAAAATGACTTACTTTCGCGAACGTGTTAAGGCCGAATCCGAAAGGAGTTATTTGTTTCACGCAAGCATTGATCTTTTTTGTTCCCTCCTCTAGGGAGCATGGGGCCTCCACAAGACTCTTTGCCTTATGTTGGTTACGTCAATCGGTTGTGTTCTTCTGCCAGGGTAGGTGATTGACCTGCCGCTTTAATCTTAATTCTCATCTATTTCTTGTGGATAGCGACAAAAGTAGACGAGTGTTTAGCCAACTCGAGCTGGGAATTGAACCTTGACATTAAAAAATTTAATATAAAAATACATTTAATATAAAAATACAAAGGAAAAGATTTCCAACTGATAAAAAGAGATAGTCTTTTGTATGGTCATTGATTTCGTAAATAATGCAGATGGGCGTTCATAATTGTGAAAAGGTGTTGAAGTGATGCGCAAATTTTGCGTCTTTGCCCAGACACGCGCACCGTCTGCAGACTAGCGAAGCTGCAGTGACGACAATTTGCGCATTAATGTGCAGGTCGAGGCCCCGCAGTGTGATGTTGAAAATCCTCGTTTTCCGCCTGTCTCAACGCTACAAAATCATTGGCCTTATTCCAATGCGACTACAATATTTTAAACGTAATGACGCAATTGTTCGGCGGCAAGCTGGGCGTTTGTCTGTGTGTGCTTGTTGTACAGATTTCGATGGCGAGAACATTTTGAAAACATTGAAACAAAATTCACGAAAACGAGTTGAAAAAATGTAAATACTTGGTAGAAAGTTTATTGCAAGGTATAAGACAAACTGAATGACAAGCACAATTGCGTTGCATTGCGACTGTGTTGCCGAACTGCGACGGCTGTCTGACGGGTCTTTATGGACCAATCGATGAGCGAAAAGAGAAAAATTCCTTTGAAATATTGTCATATCCGCTTTGGTCGATGCCGCTTTATGCGTGAGTGACTACAAGTACGAAAAGAGGGGACGAAAGGGGGGGGTTTCAGTCGTCCCTTGGGTGTATAGTAAAAATATTTACATAAATATATACACATATATACACGTATACGGGCGCACGTAAGGGCAGGTTTTGAGGGTTCAAAACTCCTCAAATATTTGGTTGTTAAAAAATAAATATGATTAAAAATGGTATCTGCTTCAAAAGTTTTGTGCAAACCCCTCCCAAAATGAAATCTTGTGTGCGCCACTGTAAATTTATGTATATATATAATTTGGGTATAAAATTCGTTTCTAACGCGAAATGTGTTAACAAAAAAATTATGTTTTCAATTTACTTTCTACACTTTCGCACCTCCCCTGCTGTCAAATGCTTGAAACGAAAAGTGTTTCAGCTACAGGTTCAATATATATTTAATTGGTTCAGTTTAAGTACAACAATTTGACTCACACTTCTGTAATCGCAAAATCTTTGAGGTACATTGTTTGCTGAATTTTTGCAAAGCTTACGTTCTGTTTGAAAAATTTTTACGACTTAGTCATTAGAAGCAAAAATTACTACATGAGGTGTGTGTATGTTTTTATATTTAGTAGCTTTTTTAAAATATTGTAAAATATAGTACACATATTTGTTTTAAGAAATATCTCCTCGACTTGAGTTATAAAAATGTTCACCTCTTTCTAAATAAAAAACTAAGGTCTGACTATTAGAGTTACCTGACTATGGAATCAGAATACTTTCAGCTCAAACACTCGCAAAATCTTTAAACATTGTTGAAAGCATAGAAAATTATGAAAGCTATTTCCTTTCATTTTAAGTAAGAGTTATTAAATTTTTGTTTTTAATTTGTTATCGTTCTTTGCGTTGGTTTTTTGTGCGCAAAAGTTACAAAATGTTTTATTGTTCTTTGTGATGGTTTTTTGTGTACAATAAATCAACTCAAAGTGTGTGTTGTTGCTTTGTATAAATGAGTAGCTGTCCAGCCGTTAAATCAAAACGTTTGTCTTGCATTTTTTAGCATTGACCCTCTCGACCACCCAGGTGGATTGATGGGAGACGAATTTACAAATCGTTTTATGCGGTCTTAGTATTTATGACGTTCTGTCTGCCTGAACCATAACAATTGGCGGTCGTGAGCAATTGACGTAGGGAACATATGTATACACGAAATGAAATTAGCATTATATATATATATATATAATATATATATATAATATTATCGCATCTTGTACAAGTGTCTGAAGAAAGTAAACGGAAATGCTGGCATTAGTCTGAGACGAAAACGATTTGACGTCATTGCACAACGAGTTACTGCAAAATGTATGCAAAATAAAAATGTCGCTATTTGTTAAAAATAGCTATATAGATATATGAAAAAAAATTACCATTTGAATTGAATTTGTGTTTGCATAGTTTTGAATATACTTGCAGACAAGTGACTAAGCTATAGTAAAGCATGTGCAGTCAGGAAAGATCTTTGCAATTACTTATAGTTCAATGATGATCAATATTTCGGTTTTGAAGTCAGTTTTACAGTTGGTACACGGATAGTACAGATTGTTGTATATGATTTGTTTATGTATTTGGTGGGACCAGGTCGCTGCTATTCACTATGAGCTGTTAAAGCCAAGCGAAACCATCACTTGGAACGGTTTCGAACTCAATTGTGCGCACTGCACTGTGCGACAAACGGTCACAATACGAGCAGAGGCACGAAAAAGCGATTCTATCTATCCATTAAAACCTACTTGGAAACGCTCAAATGGGAAGTCCTACCCCGCCCGCCATATTCCCCAGATAGTGAACCGTCTGATTACACTACTCGACACGAAAAATGTTCCTAAAAATAAAAGTATTTTTTAGACTAATCTTCGGCTGCTGAACACGAAACTGAAAATCAAAAAATTTTCTTAGAAGCGTTTTCGAAAAATCTGAATTTTTTGACCATTTCCTAAAATTATAAATTTTCGAATGGTTTTTTTATAGATAAAATAAATGATCTCCTCTGGTTTTAAAATCTAAGATGAAAGATATATTATTTGAGCAAATTTGAGCATATATTAAGCCTAACATCAATAGAATTGAAAGAAAAATGATAAAGTTATGATGCACGGAGTGAAGACACCAACTTTTCATTTATTACACCGTGCAAACAAATTTTTTTATTTTTCCGAGACCCATCCAAATGTTGATATAGACGTGAAACTAGAGGTCATTTATAATATCCTGGCATAGTCAGTTTTTCATTTTCTGACCCAAAAACCTTCTTAAAGGACTTTACAATTATAAGGATATACACATTTCAAATATTTTTTTAAATATGTATGTGTTAGTCGGATGGTTGGTTTACGAGATACATATGTGCTCATAACTGAAACAACAGGGAAAACCCGGGTTTTTTTTCAAGATTTTTCGAAAACGCTTCTTATAAAATTTTTTTAATTTTCAGTTTCGTGTTCAGCAGCCGAAGATTAGTCTAAACGATCCTTTTGTTTTTAGGAGCACGCGATGAACCCATATTTTGTCGAGTAGTGTTATTATTCGTTCCGTTCCATGGCACATTGGTCTGGCTGATCAGCAGTTCCGCTCATATGAAGACATCACAAAATGGCTTCATTCGTAGATAGCCTCAAAAGACGAACAATTCTACCCTCAAAGCTAGTCGAGCTCTGCCAGAAAGATGGGAAAAAGTTATAGCTGGCAGTGGACAAACTTTGAATGGTTCATTTTTTCACAGAAAATTTGAATTTTCATAAAAAAAATTCTAACCCATATAGAAATATATTAGTGGAGTTCACTCTTCATAGCATTTTAGGTGTAAAGTTGCTATCGTAGCAATTTTAGAATTTTCGCAATGTTTTCGAAAGCATTTGTAGTAGATTGCTACGATAACAACTTTACACCTAAAATGCTATGAAGAGTGACCTCCACTATTGTACTTGAAAAGAGGGATAGCATTTTTTTGTTTAGAATTTTTAGTGTTTGTATTTAATTTGGACTTAAAAATAGTAAAATTCACAAACGATTTTCTTTTAGAAAGCCATGCAATAAAATAGTGAAGGACCCCAAGGGAGTCATTATGACTCCTTTGAAAGTTTTAGTCTTTAAAGTGAACTAGCTACATTCATAGACTAAGATAGTTATTACCGAAAAGATATATTCATGGATTTTAATATATTGATCACTGGTCATTCAAAGCACTCGGTTATTAAAATGGATCAAAGGCTCCTATTAACCTTTTAGGTTTTTTAACCCTTTCGACTCCAAAATTGCTTGAGTGCAACTTCACCTATTTGTCATCTTTTACTAAAAGCTACTTTTGATTTATGGGTTTAATTTAAGTAGGCACCAACAAATTAATATTTTTAAGAGTGAATTCAAAGCAAATTTCAAAAATTTTACTGTTATCCCCAAAATAATTTCCAATAGCTTGCAGCGATCAGGGAAAGTAAAGGAAAATCAGGGAAAGTTTGTGTTCTAATTGAAGTCTACGAATTGGGCGCGTTTGATCAAAACCCTGTTTCTTTAATAATGGTTAAATAAAATCAAAAAGTGATAATTTTGTATTTTTCCATAAATATTAAATAATTTTTCTGTAATTAAAAATATTAAAACAAAATTGATTTACCCCGTTTTAAGCTAAAATTGTTCAAAAGTAAACTAGCTCTAGAACTCTAACAAAGAGGCGTGGCGACTTAAATACCAAAAAGTAATATCGAGACACAGGGTAACATTTGGGGTCGAAAGGGTTAAATAAAATCAGCTCGAATCCTACATTGGAGCACTAAAACATAACTCCCTATTGAAGCTTTTCGCTATTTCCAAAATGGTACATTGGATCTTCATATGTGACATACTTTTTTCAAGCAGCGAACACTTTTACTGATGAAAATAAATAATTATTTACTCTTTTGTTTTAAGGCAGCATCAAATTTTATATTTTGCTTTGAAGTCTTCAAAGTACTTTAATATATTCGCTGCCATGTGATCTTCCCAGTGGGTCACCAAAATGTTGTCATTGGATTCCGTGTGGGCATACAAATGAAACTCACTAAAAAAATAACAAAAACCTGTTGGCACCTGGGTCATTCTTTTTGGATGTTATCAGCAAACTTGTTCAAATGAATTAAGTTATTTTGGAATGTGCTAAAAATCACATAATTTGAATTCCGGAATTTGAAAACGAACGAATTGATGACTTTATAATAAAACACTTGGGTCATTCTTTATGGATGGTAGTAGCGAATGTGTTAAAAACAAGAAGTTATTCATTAATTAATTTCGGAATTTAAAATCGAACGAATTGGCTGCAAAACGGAATTACGGTTTCCTGGCAAATTACGTTTCAAATGATATCAAATTTAAAGAATGCGAAACAGAATCTACATAAACGAAATTTATGAAGATTTTATGAATAAATGAGATATACAGCTTTTTTTTGTAATCTAAACGAGGCAATGGTTTTTTGAAAAATGTTTTCAATATTTCATTTCAGTGTTATAACGCATAATACAGTTCTATAATATTTTGAAAAGTTTTTAACCAATTAACTCAACTTAACTTAATTGAACTAAGATAAAGTCAGATATAAAGCGTTCTAAACAAGGGCACAATAACAGCTTTTAAAAAGGGTTTGACAATACATATATCAGTTCGTTTGTGTAATATATATCGTTGTATAATATTTTGGAATATTTTTCTGAACCAAATAAATCAAAATATATTTTGTAGTGATTGGTAAAAATTTAAATATCTCAGCGTTCAGATTCTATAATCTCACTTTGCTAAAAAGAATTTGAAAAAAAAATGATTGCTTCTTTGTTTTGGAAGAAAAAATAGGTGAAACTTAATTTTAAAAAATTCAAGTAGCGGTAGCAGGTTCAGGCGCGGATCCAGAAAAATATTTCGGGGGGGGTTTTAAAATGTAATTCTTTAATATTTATAAAATGTATTTTAATTTGTATGTAGTTTTATAGCCGATCCACATATTTCGGGGGGGGGGGTTCCAACCCCCAAAACCCCCCCCTGGATCCGCCACTGAGCAGGTTGAATCCAGAGATTGGGCAGGTAGATAGATAAGTCCGCTTAATAATTGAACTAGTTTGAGCTTCTCATGAAGCTTAGTAGACTCAGAATAGTCTTATCGACTGGATTTTCAGACACTAAATAATATTATATTCAGATAGAATATTAACCCTTTCGATCCCGAATTTTCGGATGTGTATCTCGATATTACTTTTTGGTATTTAAATCATGAAAGATTTGCCTAAGAAGTGTGCACACGACATTTTAAGTCGCCTCTTTGTCTGCCTCTTTGTTAGAGTTCTAGAGCTAGTTTACTTTTGAACAATTTTAGCTTAAAACGGGTTAAATAAATTTTGTATCAATATTTTTTAATTACAGAAAATTATTTAATATTTATGGCAAAATACAAAATAGTCACTTTTTGATTTTATTTAACCTTTTTAAAGAAAAAGGGTTTTGATCAAACGCGCCCAATTCGTAGACTTCAATTAGAACACAAACTTTCTCTGATATCGTTGCAAATGATTGGAAATTATTTTGGGGATAACAGTCAAATTTTTGTAATTTGCTTTGAATTCACTTCTAAAAATATTAATTTGTTGGTGCCTACTTAAATTGAACCCATAAATCAATCGTAGCTTTTGCTATAAGATGACAAATAGGCGAAGTTGCTCTCAGGCAACTTTGTGGTCGAAAGGGTGAAGCAGAGTAAAGGGTAGGAAAATTAATCCTTGAACAATGGTGACTTTTTAAACTAAAAAAAAATCCTTTTTGGATGAAATGAAATTATTTGAGTTTTCACAGTAATTAAGTCATTTCATGATAGTTATGTGGGAAAATTTGTAATAATTTATGATTCGTTTTTGTGGTAACTACTGTTACTTACAAAAACACATATGTACATATATATAGAGTACGTATGCTCGTCTATGTGAATGTTTGTTTGCATCCATTAATGCAGAGACAGTTTTTCGTCTTTTGTATGGCCAGCAGAGCCAAGGCGACTCCATTGTCTGCGCTCGCTGACATGCGTTGCGTTGCGTTGAGGTGGAAAGAGCGGTGGTCCACGGCATGGCATGTCTTGCTTGTCGCTTTGTAGCGAGTTACGCAAAACGTTATTTTTAAATAATTTTCCGGAGCTGCCAACACTGCGCGATTGCGATGAAACAACTAAATACTATCTACATAATATATATAAAAATATACACATGAAACGAATGAAAATCGCCATGCGGCACTCGCCAGAGAGAGTTCACAGACAATGCGCCCATGCCAGCCAGCCGGCCAGTCAGTTAGTCAGCCAGCTGATGTGCCGCATTCTAGCGACCAAACTTGCTCCACATCAACTAGGAAGCTAGTCGCTGCCGAATAGCAACAAACAGCAATAAAACAGACATACGAATTGAATTGAACATTTTTCGCAAACCAAATCGAGCGAGCGTGTTTGGTGGAAGATTCAGCGTGTACGGGCTGCAGTTGGTTGAGATTTGAATTTTGGTGCTGTTGTACTTGTAAAATTTTGTTCAAGTAGCGCACAATTTGTCGAACTGAAAGCGTCTGCCGCACCGCGCCGCATACGTTGCGACGTTGCGAGTATGTGGGCTGGTTAGCGCTGGCCGCTGATTTTCCCCAAATGAAAATTTTTATATTTTAGTATCTGTCGACAATTTCCACTGTGATCATCACAGAGATTTTCTTGAGAGGCAAACGGCAGGCTGGCTGGCGAACCAGAGAGTTTATTAGCGCTATTCTTTTTCCATTGTTGTTGTTGTTGTTGTTTCTATTAATTTGGAAGAACAGGCTGAGTATACGCAGCGGGAATTTATTTTCGGTGCACAGTCATCGTTGGCAGAAAAGTGTGCTACAACGAAAACGGCAGAAAGTGGCCGAGAAATAGTGCTGAAAATTTGCCTTAGACGGCCAAAATATTGAAAAACTTAAATCCGAAAAGGTTAAACTCAGTTAAAAACCATTATTGTCATTATTGTTGAAAAATGTCATCATTGACATTCTTA